>OY747711.1:31738913-32338913 GCA_963556495.2 Valencia hispanica
CCTTCTCATTTTTTGGAAAGGGTCTGTACATGGTACACTAGAGCTGAGAATATGTTTGGCATAGACCAAAAAAAACATTCCAGGAAAAGAACATCTTATCAACAATGCAACAAAGCATGAATGTGGAAGTTTGTTACAGATTAGAGGAGCATAGAAACTGAAAGTAAACCCCCCTCCTAAATGTAAACCTCCTAAATGTAGGTGGAGTAAGACTCTGGAAGGGTGGGAATATATCTGCCTGAGTATTTAGAAATGGAAAGTGCCAAACTGAGTCAAAGCCCAGATGTTGTTCTCATTGAGATGCTATGGCGTGATGTGAAAATGGCTGAACATGCAAGAAACCTCTCAAACATCTCACAGCTGAAAGTAAGGAGTGGGACAAACTTTCCTCAGATTTTTTAGAGACTGGCAGATGGCTACAAGAAGCATCTCACAGAAGTTATTTCTAGCCAAATGGAGTAAGACTAGCTAACAGGGTGTACTAACCTTTTCCCAAACTAGAAAAGTTTTTTTATATGCTTTGTTTTATCAGTAAAACAAGGTTAAGTTTTGGTGTTCACCTGTAGTTAAATCACTCTGTTTTCCAGGTGAAAAACAAAATATTAGGCATCAATATGTTGATATTTCTTAATGAAGAACTGAATATTTATTTTGGGTTATCCTTATTTTTTTACATTAACAAATTTGTGGATAAAGAAAAAAAACCACAAAATTTTAAGCCGAAAACACATTTACTTTTTTTTCTCCATTAGTCTATCATAGAAATGTTTCACTAAGTGAAAGTTTATAATGAAAACCAAAGACAAAAACTATAATACTTTCCTCTTCTCATAGAATGCTTTGAGATTATTCTATTTATAATTCACCCCAAAATAAATCATAAAAAATGAACAGAAGAAAATGTATGTGGATTAATGTGATATGTGATGTTTTTGTTTTTCTCAGAAATACAGACTATCTTACAAGGCAGCTCACCATTTCAGCTGCACATTTGTTTTCCCACAAAATAGTGTATTTTTCATATATAAAAAAAAATATTTTCAAATGTTCTCTCAATCAACCAGAATGTATGCTGCATACTTATTTATTTAGCATGCTCAATCAAAGTGGTGCAAAAATACACTGAGAAATAAATGTTGGAGCAGCAGAATTCATTTATAGTTTCATACTTATAATGCTGTGTGAAGTGCTTTCTGTACAATGAGTGCTGTCATGAACTGGGAATAAAATGATTGCCCATTGGGATTGATAGTGCTATAAAAAAAAAGTCACATTCCAAAAAATATGAGGGAAAAAAAAGCTTATGGAGCGTGGGAATGCTCGATATCTGGGCCACATTTGAGCGGATAAAGTAAAGTAAGCACATTTGTTCCTTTGAGTGCACAAACTGATAGAAACACACTATTTAAGTGCATACTAAAATATTTTTTAAAGTGAAGTTAGGTCCTCTTCTTCATACATTTTGCTCTTTGTTATAAAATATTCCAGAGGGTCGGAAATTCACTATTTCACAGTTCTTTTGAGCTAGTAATTGTGATCTATGGGCAAGAAGTCTTACACAGAGAGGCTACCTGTGACTTCTTTCATTATATGTATTCTTTAACTGCAGATTCTCCTGGAGGTGTCAAGACAATGGATAAGAGAGTAGCTTAAAAAAGACCTGGACCAAACTTGACCAAAAATCCTCTCTCCAGTATCTCCTGAACTATACGCATCTTTCTCATCAATCACACAGCGTGTCCCATGGGAAGAAGCTGAGCAGAGGCCTGGAGGTTAGGTACACTCACACTCACACACAAACACAAACTCACACATCAACATACACACAAACAGATAGTGAGAGAGGAAAAAGAAGAAAAACTGACATGAATAATATCAGAAAATTATGCATTAGGCATGTTAAAAACAGATAATTATGCAATTTCTCTACTTTTACTTCACCTTTTGCACTGATCACATTTGGTTCTTGTAGATGTGGGAAGTTTCAGAAATTGATTAGAGGTGTACCCCAAGGCTCAGTTCTTGACCTACTCTTTCTAGTTTACATTGAGCTGATCTGAAAATGAGCAGCAGAAGAAAATGTGTCTGTGGTGTACCCCAAGGCTCAGTTGTTGGCTTAGTTTTTAGTTTTTTTTTTGTTTATATTGAACTGATTTGAAAATGAGCTGCACAAGAAAATCTGTCTATGGTTTGATGGAGGCTTCAAGATGTATGGTAATGATATGGTTTTAGCTGTTTAGCCATTCAGGGCATTGCATCTTTTGCCATATTTGTCATTTATAGCAGCATAGTTTGCAAACTCATTCATTATGTTGACTGTAAAAAAAAAAGAATAAAACATTTGCTTGATGTTTGATTTACAGTAATGATTAAAACCTAAAAATTACTTGGTAATTTGTGCTACAAGTTGTAAAAATAAAATATTTTGGTGTTGTGTTGTTTTAAAAAAAATAAACATTTAATAAGATGATGAGCCAAACCTGGAAAAGCAAACTTTCATACATTCAGACTGATCAGACACAAGTTCCTATTTCATGTCACAAAATACTTTCCTGCATTCGTTGATCATGTCAAATTTAAATTACTGTGTAACCTCTTGGTCACAAGCACCAGTAAGAACCCTCAAGTCTCTGGCAAAGTCAATCAAGCGATTAAGCTCTTAAGATTTTAAACAGGAAGCCCATCAGATCGCACCGCTGTCATGTTGATAAGAAACTGATTAACTTTGAATAGTCTAAAAATTCAAGATACTCAAGTTTATATTTAAATGCTTACACAGTCAGCAATAAAGCTGAGGAGAATGTTAAGGCAGGGTTAGGTTATAAAACAATATCCAAAGCTTTGAAAATCTTATGGAACACTGTTCAGTCTATTATTTTAAAATGGAAAGCTTAAAGGACTATTGCAAAAATGTCAAAATGTAGCTGTCCACCTCAACTGGACCGGGCAAGGAGTGCACTGTGAGAGAAGCAGTCAAGAAGCTTATGGTAACTCTGGAGGAGCTGCGGAGATCCACAGCTCAGGAGATTTTTTGCTGACATCTGGTAGTTATGGAAGAGAGGCAAGAACAAGGCCATTGTTAAAAGGAAGCCGAAAGTTTGCAGCCATTATGGGGACACTGCAAACATTTCAAAGAAGATGCAGAGGTCTGGTGAGAACAAAACTTGACTTTTGGTCTGAATGCAGAAAACTAACAGACAAAAACCATATCTGAAACATGGTGTTGGCTGCTGTGGGGATGGTTTTCTTTAGCGGTGACAGGGAAGCTTGTCAGAGTCGATGAGTTGATAGAGTGAGCTAAGTAGAGAGAAATTCTGGAAGAAAATGTGATGGAGTCACTAAAAGACTATATACATACTGCAGGAGCTACAATGGAATAGTTTACATCACAGCATGTTAATGTGATAAAATGACACCCTAAACATTCAGACCTAAATTCTGCTGAGAATCGGTAGTGGAACATAAAAACAAACTGATCTAGAGTGTTTTTGCGACAAAGATGTAAATTTAAAAAGCTGGTAGACAAAAACTATAAATATATGCTGCTATGATTGCAGTGAAAGCTGCAAGTCACACCTTAGAGGGTTATTTTTTTGAGGAACGTCTATCTTTTTCTTTCTGTTTCACACACTTTGGGTTGTTCTATCACCTAAAATCCCAATAAAACACACTCAAGGTTGTAATGTCAAAAAATGTGAAAAAGTTCAGACATAAATACTTTCTCTAAGCACTGTTTATGCTTTAGGTATAGGGTACATGTGTTAATAAGTAACACTTATTCTTATACCGATTTACTACAAATCAAGGAACACATACTGTTTGGATGTCTCTTACAGAATATTTTTAAGAACTTTATACTCTAAATCTCACTTGGCTTGGCTTTAAACCTGTTGGTTTATTTTTGTATAGCTTTTACCTTTAGTTAAATAAAACGTGGCAGAACTGAATTTTATTTGCTACATGAGGTCCAGAGTTCTTTATTTTTAAACTCAAAGCTATTACTAATATATCTAAGGAAAATAATAATAAAGAGTACTACATTTGGACTTTTGAATTCCAGGACTTCAGCCAAAGAGAAGTTATATTTACATGATGTCATATACTTAAAACTTTTTTTTTAGAAATGCATTTCTATTTAGAGTCAGATATTTTGTTGCAATGCCGATTATAAAAGTATTAAAATCATAAGAAATAGTTTTTACCTGAAATGTTTGACTGAAGCCCAATTTGCAATTTCATAAACTACCCAACTCAATTGTGTTTATATGATTTTAAAATATTTCTTTACAAGTTTACACTTTTGGCAGTGACTGTGTGTGTGCGTGTGCTGCCGTAGCTTCATCAGGTATAAGGAGAGGTGTTGACTTTATTCCGAGCCTCCAGTAACACCACTGACTCTGATAGTTCCCCATCCCTGTGGGAATTCATTATAAGACAGCTAGAGGCTGCTTGTGGATGGTTACTGTGCTGCCCGTATGTTAACTTGTCGCTATCGCGCAAGGCAAACATGTGGTGCAGCTGCTTTCTCTGGCTGTGGGCAACCTGGAGAGATTGATTGGTGAGCCTTCTGTTTTATCCAGGATCAGGGCCACATTCAGTAGACAAGGTGCCTCCGGAGAAGCAGCCATTTTCCCCAGAAAATATAGCTCATTACCAGCACAGACAAAATGAAGGTGTATTGACTTTTTAACATCTTACAACACACCTATTCCTGGGCCGTTTAAAACAGCAAACGTTTGTTTTCCCAGAAAATCATTACCTTATCGTATTCTTGAGCAAAAAAAGGCATAATATGAGTCAACTTTTTTTAGGGAGGAAAAATAGCCGATGCAGCCACTGTCCTTGTGCAATTTGGTGCGAGTGGCCGCACAGAGGCATTAAAGCACAACACAAACACACTCCTCCCCCACACTCTGCCTATCAGACAGTCTTTAACACAAACCATTGGCCAGTGGATGTGTCTGCCCTGCTCACGGGCATTAAGCTCTGTCCAGGCCTTCAGTCTTTACTCTCACACACACACACACACGCACGCACGCACGCACGCACGCACGCGCACCCACACACACACACACACACACTTGCACGCAAACAGCAAAGACAAACACAATCAATTATTCAAGACTCCAGTTTTTGGCTCATGTGTTTTGTTTTTTTCTTTCCTTATTATTTTGATTCTGTTGCTTCTGTAACATCTTCTGGCAACCTTAACAGCCGGGAGGCCTGATGAGTGAAATGTGAGGCCTGATGACTTGAGGTCTGTGTATGTCTTTGTAATTTAGATGGCAGAGTGTAATTTGCATGCGCAGCCTTCGACATTGCCTCATTTTCTGAAAAGAGATTGTCCTTCCATCTCACCACAAACTAAGGGCTGTCAGAGACCTGGCTCGAAGGGCAAATCTTTGTTTATTTCCCCCATATGTGTGGTCATTTAATTTGGTTATGCCCCACCCTGTAGCACACGAGTATTCAGTAAAAAGTACACCGATTTCTTTCTTTGTTTATCTCTTTTTATTTATGCCTTCATGTGCCCATTGCATGATGTGTTGGGTAGCTTATTTTATGTGCACAGGGACTGTCATTCTTCAGTGTGCAAATGTGTTCACTAGATGGCACTATGGCACTTATTATTCAAGCCCCAGAAGGTCATTTTTATTCTGGATGATGAACCTGTGTGTATGTCACTGGCACAAACAGTTTTCCCAAATCTTTCTTCCATTTTAACTAATGAATAGTTATGGCCTTTAATTGTAAAACCACTGCTCTAATTTTAATACCATGAGTTTATTATATAAAAAACATACATAACTGAACTTGTCCAGAGCATCAAAGTTTCCAGGTGGACTGTTTTATGGGCTCAGCTGCACATCAAACTGAGCACACTCTTACAAATCAATGAAAACAGAAAAGAATTACGTTGCGGAGGATGTACCGGTTGCGAATCCTTGCAGCAATGATGTCCTCGTAACAGATCATATTGTAAATAAGATGGGTTAAATTGCACTTGTAGCTTCCCTTCAAACAGTCGGGCTTTTTCTCTCAGGGGGGCAAAGAGAGAGAAGGAGAGAGAGGCGCTGCCGACTCTTTCTCTAATAACGCCAGACAATGAGATCCCGGCTCATAACGTAGGCCTCCACTATATAGAACAAGTAGTGGGGGCTTAGCAGCTAATAAAGTGGCAAGTCTTCAAATCCATGTCAGAGGAGCAGAGTGCCACGGGGACCTTTCATAACACTTGTACGAGCAGGTTCCAGTGCAGTGTAAAGGTTACACATCCGCGTTGTACTGATCTAACCTGATGAATTGCCTTAAGCCCCACAAATTTTCAAGGTGGTATTTAGTTTGAAAAAAGAAAGAACTGAATAATTCTCCAAATCTTTGAAAAGATGGCAGGCAAAGACACAGGGCAATGGATCCTAAAAAGCAAAAATATCTACATTGCTATTGAATCTGACAAAAATACAACTCAACTGTTAAATCTGATTTAAAGATGCTGTCCAGGGGTGTATTTTTCCCCTAACAAATGCAGGCTGATACTAAAAATAAAGATGGGTAATAAAGTACATATTTCCACTGCCAAATTTTACAAAGTACAAATTATCTTAAAGGCACACAGAAGGAATAACGGTGCTAATCCTGCTTTTTGTTTCATTTGGTTGAAGACATCACAAAAATAAATAAGAATGCACCTTATCGGTTCAGTAAAATCATCTTAGTTGAACGCATCAAATAGACTAAACTTTTTTAAAGGCAAAAAAACCCCCAAACACCCAACTAGGCTTAAAGTGATGGCTGATGATCCTTGATAATGACATCTCCCCACTCTGCCCAATCATGGTTGCCATCACAAATCAATTCTATGTATTTTATTGTTGCCAGTTTTTAAGTGATCTCAGATAGAGTCATATAGAATACAGGCAACACATGTAAAGGTGGAATATGATTAAAAACATCCTAGGAAAGGTAAGAAAAATACAAATAGACATACAAAAAAATACTCTGATCAGTTGCCCTATGCCTTATGTGATGTAACCAAACACACGTGTGCATACAACCTTGTTTTCAGGAGGTTAGGTTTTCTCTGAATTAAATAATGATTTACAAAAAACACAAAACAAATTTAAAAAATGACCATTAAATGTGATCACAACATATACCAGGAAAGTTTATTTTATTTTATATGAAAGTCTGGATAGTGACTTTAATTTTTTTTTCCATTCGTTAAACTTGTGACAATCATGTTTTCTTGGATGTAATTTTACTCTTCAATGATAGAGTTACTTTTGAAATGCCATACACAAACACTGTCATGCAAATTACAATAGACTGTGAAATACACATAAATATAAAGGTTATCAGGCTTTTAACCCATGAAAATAACGTTTTTCTAAAACAATTTTTGTATTTGTCACTTCTAGCAACTATGGGCTGATAGCAGTAGCTATTTTCTTTAACACCTGCAAATTACAATAGAATAGTGAGGCACACAAAGTTGAAAGGTCTTTAAGCTTTATCCACCTTTAAAGAAAGTTTATTTTGTAAAAAAAATACATGTTTTAATTTTACTATAAAAAAACAAATGGCATCCTTTCTTGAAAAACAAATAGCTAAATTGATTGCAAATATTTATATGGTGATGTCGGGTCACGTAAATGCTCAAGAATCAAAGAAGCCCTTGCTGTCTGACTTGCTTTAGGTCAGGAGTTAGACTAGAGTTTGGGCTAATAAATCTTAATTTTCAAACTGTTTTATTTTGCTACACAAAAGTTTGGGAAATTAAAATACCTAACTTTATATTAAAACTTCTATTGGGAAACTTATCAATTCCATCCATCCATTATCTATACCCATCCATCCTCTGCAGGGTTGTGGGGGGGGGTGGGGGGTGGTGGTGCCTATATCCAGCAGTCATGAGGCAAGAGGCGGTGTACACCCTGGACAGGTCGCCAGTCCATCGCTGTCAATTACATCCATTTATTGGAAATAAAAAATAAATAGATTTTGGGAACCCCCAAAATGTCAGGACCCTGGGCTACTGCCCAGTAAGCCCTCACTAAAATCTGGCCCAGGCTATGATGTACGTCGCCGAATCAAGCCGCCCTACAACTTCAGAAACACACAGTCTCAGTAATTAGCCTCGACTGTCTGGTCTACGTTTGATAAAAATTGTCGCTCCTGCTTTCTCTCTGGTGAACCTGTCCTTCACTTGAGCACTCCTCCAGCATTTCCACCCACTTTGTTTGTGAGTCTTTGATCCACAGTATTCCAGTTAAAGTTACACCCATGTGCTGCAAATTGAAACTTTCAGCTTTGTTGCTCAGGAGAACCTTATACCCGTGGCGCCTTCTTCTTTTGTCCTTCCTTTTAGCAACAGAAGTCTCCTATGCTTCTGGACAAAAGGCTGCTCACGACACCATTTTATGATCTCTGTGATGATACTGTTTCCTTCCCCTGCTGGCATGTCACCCTTTGCTTATTTTAATCCAATCCAACGTTATGTCAAAAAAGAAAACATCATTAGGAGGGAAGGTGGTGGTGGTGGTGGGGGGGGTGGGGGGGGGTGGGCTGTTGTGCTCTCCTTTGAGACAGTTGTTGATTTGGAGGAATGGATGAGGAAATAAGAAAAGAGATGTGTTTTACTCCAAGATGGAACAAGAAAACCAATTTAAATGGGTTCTCTTTATGCACAATAACACAAAAGCGTAAAAACAGATGCCTCCAAGTTTGTAATTTAACCATAAATCCAAAGCCCGACTTTATTTTTCCCCAATTATATTTATTTGCACTAAATCAGCTGGACTAAACAATAACTCTCATTCTCTTGATTGTTTTTGTGCACATACGTGACATGCATATGAATGTGATTGTGTGCTGAATTACAACTTCTTATGTGAGGCATAATTGACACACCACCACCAACCACTCTCTCTAACAACAACACAATCTGGTGGATAAAACACTTGAAGGCAAAAGCCAACAAATACAGTATATCGAAGTTGCATGTGAACTGCTGTGACGTCTAGCCCCCTCCCCCAGTTTGTCTAATCACTTATGTGACTGAAACATTCATGGTACGCTAGATCAGTTCAATATTTAATTTCCCAACAAAGACTACATGATGGAACAGATGCTCAAACTTCGCATGTTTCGACAGAGAGAGGGAGTGTAAAACTCACTTGGTTTGAGCCGCTGCAAACACATATTCAGATTTGCGTGCGAGTTCCTCGTTTTTTGGCCTCATCATCACTTATGTGAACTAAATTAGCTCAGCTATTTGGAATAATTATTTTTGATGACTTGTAAACTGTTCTTGTTAGTTTATTGGTTTTGCACACTGTTTTTACTCCTTAGTCATTCTTTTTGAATCCCATAGTGCCAAATGTGCAATTTTGATGTATTTTTGAGACCACTTAACAAAGTTGATTGCTCATGCTAAAAACCTTATACTCATGTCTTCTGATGAAAAAGCTAAGTACTACAGACGGCAACTATTAGGTTTATTCAAAAGTCCAAAATCACAAATTAATTTTTTTTAAAGATAAGATAGAAATGCAAAACAAAGTTTTAAAAAACACTTAACAGAGCCATGCAAAAAATAACCTACATTTCATCAAATACTACAGAAAAAAAACTGTGAATAAGTGGGCATAATTTGCTATACCTATACTTACTAAAAGAAACATACATTCACTAAAAAATCTATCTATCTATCTATCTATCTATCTATCTATCTATCTATCTATCTATCTATCTATCTATCTATCTATCTATCTATCTATCTATCTATCTATCTATCTATCTATCTATCTATCTATCTATCTATCTATCTATCTATCTATCTATCTATCTATCTATTGTAAATAGTCCATATATAAGTTAGTAATGTAATAATGTAACATATTGATATTTGAATAAATATTTTGTAAACAACATCCAATAAACAGTTCAATTTTTAAAGTATAGTATTTTCTGACTTTGGCTTGTGTCAAACGTTAAAGGGTTAATTGATTGTGCAAAATGTATTTGCATTTTGCCTATATAGCACTTTGGTGCGACTGATGTTGTTTTAAATGTGCTATAAAAAAATACAATAATCAAAATGTAATACTATATCTCCTGAAATTCGGCTCTGGTTTTCGGGTTTGTTGCACCACTCCAAGACCATCAGTGGGGCCTCCTTCCAGGCGCCCCTTTTGCAAACTTTTTGGAGGCGCTCCTGCTCCAACATGCTGCGGTTTTTGCACCATGAATCAGTGCTCAAACCATGTTCTGAATACATCAGTTGTTTACATCCAGGGGCATTGAACACTCATGTGTGGAACCACATTAGGGATGCGGCAAGGTTGCCCTTTGCCTTTATGTCACATTTCAAGTGAAAATTTGACTTGGCATGTTTACATAGGATTCCTTCATCTCCCTTTTCAAACCCCCTATGGGCAAACTGAAGGTGAGGGGAACTAAGATTATTATCCCCCCCCCCCCCACCCGTTTCTCAGAGGAGCTTTTCTTTATGCACACCCTCACAGATGTCAACATTTGGTTAGGCGGTGTACGTAGAAGCCCCAGATTATCTGGCGCTCCAGGAAGTCTGTTTAGCTGAAGTTAGGAGTGGTTACTTTCCGTCACCTTTTTTAATTTGTGTTACCCAGAGACCTGTTTGCTTAGCCTTACATCTGTGTTAAAAGGGAGTTTAAGAGGGAAATATTAGATTGGATATCGCTGTCCTTTCTCAAGCAGGTTTTAATTATACCGGCGTTCGCATCAATAGGACTCCACTTGTGCAGATGTAGACCTATACTCACAGGAAGTGTAACAGATGGTGTACTATATGTCATAATGCTATAAAATCCAACAGGAATTGACAATTGAAATCCCACCCTGGAGTTTGCCTCTTTTTAGCTTTTGCATAATCTTCTCAGGATTTCAATTGCAAAGTCAAAGAGAATAGTCTAGCACATGGGGACTAGTTATCTGGGGCAAACTCGGTCTAAGGTTGACAATGCAAGGGCTATGTTTATGTGCATCACACTTGCTATACTGAATGCTTCCCAGAGTGCAAGAACATCCTCCCCTGAATTCTATTGCTCTTCCCACGTCCCAGCGCTGCCGTGGAAAGTAGGCCAAGCGAGCACCAGGGCGTTGCTTTTTTTAAGATGATCAGTTTGTCAGTGTTTTTCTATGTGTGTGAGTGTGTGTGTGCGCGTGCTCAGGACAGCTATTCATGTTGCTCTCCTCGGTGGAAACACAGAGCAGCATTATACAATTTGCAAGCCCTTCCAGAAGAGGGGAAGAGGTTGGAAAATAGGGACAGGACGAGCGTGGATGAATCAATGACAAAATCTGGCTTGTTCTCTAATTCATTTACTTCCTCTTTTTTTCTTCTTCTTCACATCTTTGTTGCAGCAAAACGGTCCCTTGCCAGTAACACTCCTCTGCGAGGATCAGACTGCACTCTGGGCTGGTGTGGATTATTTTTAGCTATTGCTGTGCAGCTTTCACCTTGACTCTTTCTGTCTTGACATCATAATTAACATTTCTCTTAATAGCAACACAGTTCAATATTAATAATGATCTTTGACTTGAATCAAAAAAATCACCTTCAGAGAAGGGAGGAACTGTGCAGCTGCATTGCTTCCCTTCGCCATCAAAAGATGATATTCCCTGTAGAGATGGATTAGAGGCACTGATGCAACATGTTGAAAATATACATTTTGATGGGAAGGAACTTGAGAATTATTGGACTCCAGCAGACAGGGGGGAGTATAACAGTAAGTTGGCAGCACCTTCATCACAGGGGTCAGCAGGTGAATTCAAGTTCTCTTGAGTGCCAAGGCTGCATGAACAAGAAGGGGAGGAGCAAGGTTAAAACTGATCCCTCTCCTCATTTCGAACGCAACTGGTGCCTATTTCAAACTGACTGATGAGATTTCTTAAATTAGTTTTTCAAAGTTATATTTTTGCACCTGTATTCAGTCTGCTTGGCAGTCAGGCGCTCGCATTATAAGTTACTATTTTCCGATTAAGGGTTGAAAATGAAATTCGCCTCACTTTCATCAACATCGGCCGGCGCGATAACTTTTTTTTAAATAAGGAATTTTAGATAGGCCAACAAAACAGTGATGGACACAATCGAGACGTGCGGGGCCGCTCTGCAAAAAAAGCGAAGGGTATACCCTGGGTATTTGGTCATGTGTATTTTGGTCCAAATTTCCAGGGGATATTTTAGATGTTAATAGCCCTGAAGTGGTCTCGGTTTCTTATTTAATTTCTCTCGCCTTCTTTAAATGTAATTCGCCCACAGACTGCGCCGCGAGGCTCTAAACCGCGCAGAAACTCTCTCTCATCATTTCCACAGCAGAATGGAAATGCAAATTGTGCGCACGGGCAATGCCCTTGACAGAACTCACCACTGCACACAATTAACATGAGCGCTCTGACAGAAGTCAGTGACGAAATGTGAGGTCACACCGGCACTGAGTCGGATAACCTGCTTGCATTTATTTAAGACAAAAGGTTAAAAAAAGTCAGACGTTTAATAATAATAATAATAATAATAATAATAATAATAATAATAATAATAATAATAATCATCATCATCATCATCATCATCATCACTATCACCATCATTGATTGTTACCTCCCGTAACTCATAATTGTTGTACTACTTCATAGTGATTAAATTTTAATATCTTTGCACGCGATTATAAGAATGGTCGTAAAATCACCTCTTAATTTTATATTTTTATATTTTTGTTTCTTATGATGATAATTAATTCGTTTTCTTTGAGTCGAAATAAATATTGAGAAATTCCGCTATCTTGTCACCTATAAAGAGAACAGCTGCCTCAAAAATCGACACGATGATCTCAAGTGTAACCAACGAGGGGCGCTGTCCGTCCATCAGCGTCAACCAACCTGACACGGGTTGGGTGTGCAAGTCTGCGCGCCCGCCCGATCCCGTGATTGATCTCGCCACTCTTGCCCGTCTGTGTTTTACCGCTATAATTAAAAATAACGCGCGGGCTTGTGTTTTAATGCGATGTTTGAATATGTCACGTCGAATTTCCGGAGGTCCATAAATCAGGCCTGGAGTTTGGAAAGTTTGCTGAATTTACGGTTGTCGTTCTAATGTAGAATAAAAACATATTGTGAAATTATTTAAATAAAATACTTACTGCTGATTAGGCCTTTTTTTTGCCGCTCATAAACTGCTTATGAAGCTTTTATAATTAACAACACAATAAAAGTATTCGTTTTTTCAACAGTATTCCTTTTTGAGCGCTAATCTTTGGAAATAACTATGACTGTATTTTTCAGAGCATCCCCTACTTTTATTCTAACAGAACGATTAATGCGTTTAAGTTGCGTTGCCACAAACAATAAATGTGCTCACTTATATTTCCCACAATGACTTTGAAGTGATGCGTTTACTGTAGGCGGATTTGATTAATAATAAATCGGGAAAAAAGAGAGTCTTGCTTAAAACAACCTCTGTGATAAAGCAATGAGCGATCGAGTTTGATGGGTGCTAATAAGACCCCCCCCCCCTCACTTTCTTTCTTTCTTTCTTTCTTTCTTTCTTTTTTCTTTCTTTCTTTCTTCCTCTCTCTCTCTCTCTTTCCTCCTTCTTCTATCGCCAATCAATCCATTAGGAAACAATGCAGGTGAGCATAATGAAAGTGTTGTCCCAATAAAGTGCATCGATGGACAGCTGGGCAGCGGCCGGCTGATTGACTTTGCCTTGACATCTGGGAGGCCCGCTGGCCCCTGGCACGCGTAGAGGCTGATGTCGCCATTTACATGCAAATTTAAGGAGATCATGAGGGCCTCGCCCCGTAAATTCACACACACACACACACACACACACGCACACGCAAACAAACACAGACACACAGACGTCACCCCTGACAACCGAGGATGCACGTAACCCTTTGAGACTGGAGGTCTTCCGAAGTCACCCTGTACATCTTTTTTGTATTACCATTGATATTATTGTTATTATTGGAGGAGTTTGGTTTGATTTCAGTCTTCAGGCTCAAATCTTCGGGGGCTCATTCATTGTGGTCACTGAATAGAAGAGTGAAGATCAACCAGTCATTTAAGAGAGAGCGCAGCCATGGCTCCAACGCGGGCCAAGATGCAGGAGATCAAATATAGTTTGCACTTGTCACCCACCACTTACCTCCAGCGTGCTGCTGAGGAAAGGCTTTTTTCCCCCCCTCTCCAAATAATGAGGAGGATCCCCTTGAATCCACGCAAGTTTTCATGCATGTAAGCATTAAACCAAACATGGGGGGATCAGCGTTTCTTTTTTCATATAGCCTATTATTATTATTATTTCGGATACTATACCATTTCACCTAATGATGGAGAGCGCATTTTCCACGGTGTAAAGCCCACCGCGCAGATGATCCCACAGAATGAGCTGAGACGGATTCAGGCTCCGCGCATGCAGCAGCAAGCAGCAGCTGACTCCCTCTCTCCGCGTCCAGATGGCTCCTGCACACAGATTTGCATTCATTTTCCCCCCACCACCCTCCTTTAATATCTTCTGAAATAGCGGGGGGACAGCTGCATTTGTTGTCAAATACGGTTTAAAACTCCTTTTCAGGACAGCATCGTTACCTACGTGACGGGTGTGGAGATCCATTTTCCCTCTCCAGTCAACAGTATCAGATCTAAGAGGATTTGTCTCAAAAAGTCTCCCTAATTTGATAATCAGATTTAAATCGCCTCGGTGCGTGTAATCAGGGGTTAAGTTCTAATAAGCGACTTGAAACATGTGCAACAACAAAAAGGAAGAAATAACAATAAAAATAAATAAATGCAATCTGCACAACAGACCAAAAATGTGCAATATGCGTCTCCTTTAAGAGAAAAATACATTAGAGTCCAAACTGAGGTGTCAGACATTTCTATATTATGCTTTTTTTATTTTACATTTTTTGCAAACTGAAAGTAGAATTAATTATGAATTTAAAAAGTTGAAAGAAAAGCAAACCTTTATTTTGTGACTGAGCAATTTGGCAATAGATTTTGCAGAGGTGAAAGCAACAGCTTATAATTCACTTATCTTTGGCAGCAGCTATTAACCCTCAGCACCAGCTAGATAGATTGCTCAGGATATAGCACACATCTCTCTTCCTCGCACCCCCCCCCCCCCCCCCCCCCCCCCACTTCACCCCCTTTCACCCCTCCTCCCCACCCCTTTTCACCACTAATGAACCGAATTGCTTGCTTGTCCCTCTCGGACAGAGTCGGACATGTAAGGCAGTTGGCCTCTTTAAAAATGATTAAGATGTTTCTGATTATTACTACTGATTTTACGGGACGTGCATGAAATAAGAGGGAGGGGAGAGAAGCCACTGAGCGTGAGGGGTCTCCTGAAAGTTGTGGTTAATGGTCTCCGTGACCATCTCAGTGCAACAGAAAGTAAAAATAAATAAATCTTCATCTTCAATTACTGGGATCAAAATTTCACTGATTTACAGCGATATGAGAATTATTGTCAAAATTTTATTTTGTTAGTCCGTTCATAGCGGAAAAAATATTTTATGCAACAAAAACAACTTGGAATTTTTGAAATTTCTCCAATAAAAAATATTCCAATATAACAGATTTATAATCAAGTGTGATTCTTTGAATTAGAATCTGAATTATCTATGTAATAATCTATAAATTGTGCTTTTTTATTTGAAAACATTTGTATAACAAGTAAAAAATCTGGACATGTATATTATAAGAATAAACGTGTTGTGCCATTATTGAAATATAATTTTTGGCCTGAGACGCGTCAAGAAGAAAACTGTGGCAAAAAAACTTCATCAATTTAATAAGTAACAAAAGTGAAAAGTAAAAAAAAAATGCAAACAAAATTTTATCGTAGACATACAACAAAATCGACCCCTTTTAATCAACTGAAACCAAAGCAAACTTGCGATCATTAGGCCATTTAAAAAAAAGAAGCATGAATTCTAAAGTTCGAGTTAATAAGATGCATATTTATTATTACTATTAATATTATTGCGATTTTTTTTCTCCTTATTATGTTTGATGATTACACCCCGCTTGAATTGTCCATATCATTAAAAAAGTCAAACTCACCACATATAGGGGCCTAAGCAAGAAGGGAAAAAAGTGGAGCGAGTGAGTGTTCTCATGCTGCTGCACTAAATGGGCTGCACCCGCGGAGTGGAGCGCCGCTGCCTGACAGGAACCGTCAGCGCTCCATATATGGGCAAAACTCCGCCCCTTTCGGCGTCACGTTCTGACAGCGCCTCTCCCGTGGGTTTAGAGTTTTGGCTCCCGGGAAAGATTTCAGTCCTCGGGGAAAGAGGGCTTAGTTTTGCATGTTCCCATCCATCCTGCACGACGCGAAAGGGGCCCCCTTATCCACCTCTCCTGTGTACGAGGAACACCTCCACTGGTGATCAGCCTTTGCCTTCGTGTGTTTGTCTTGCGGAGAAGCAGCAGCAGCAGCAGCAGCAGCAGCAGCACCAGCAGCAGCGGCAGCAGCACCTTTTTCCTGGAGTGGGGCTTGCTTTTTTTTTTTTTTTTTTTTTTAATTCAACGAGAAGTCCTGAAGGTTTTGGATGCGGGCGCTTCAGGGATGTGGGCACTTTGAGAGCAGCAGCATCACCCACAAACACAAACAACTGCCATCGATTTTTCTCTGAATAGCACAAAAAGACAAGAAAGAAAAAAAAAACAAAAGCAAAAACAGAGGAACAATAGCAACACAAAAAAATCTTGTCTATTGAACAATTCACTTTTTGCAGTCTGTGGATACCGCTCAAACTAAGTACAGCACTTTGAGAATTGCTCACATCGGACGGACTGAAGAGGGAGGCAAGACCTGTGGACCGGGTTTTTCCCTCGCAAGTCTTATCCCGGCGAAGATAAAACCCTGAAGGATAACGCGCTTGGACGTTTATTTCCCCTAATTTCACAGGAGGCTCTTCTCTCTCTTTTTTTTTCTTATTCTTTCCACGCAAATTGTCCTAAATGTTTGGGATTCAGGAAACTATACCGCGGGGTGGGACGACGATGAAGGAGGAACCGCTGGGTGGACTGAACTCGGTCCGCTCCTGGATGCACACAGCTGGGGTGGTGGATGCAAACACAGCCGCCCAAAGGTACCCATGCCAAAAAAATGCATCTGATTATTATTTTTTTTTTACCCCGCACACATTCAGCTCCTCATCATATCGACCCCTCAATCCCCTGAATACTCTGTATCAATTACGGTCTCCCAATAAAATGCCCCCCCTTCGGCTTTTCGCTTCTTTCATTACATCAGATTAGCCATTATTGTGACAAATCAAGAAATCTCCCCCCGTTTATGCTCAGGCGTGCTTCTGCATCCTCAATGTTTCCCCCCCCATCAGCTTCTCCATCATCTAGTGGTATATCCCCGGTTTCCGGTGCTTTAACCGAGATGGTCTCTTGTTTTCTCCCCGCAGCGGTGTCGGCTTGGCACGGGCACATTATGAAAAGCAGCCCCCTTCCAACCTCAGAAAATCCAATTTTTTCCATTTCGTCCTGGCGCTGTATGACAGACAGGGTCAGCCCGTGGAGATCGAAAGAACAGCTTTTGTGGACTTTGTGGAAAAGGAAAAAGTAAGCAGTGTTATTGTTTTTAATTTTATTATTAAATAATTGTATCTCTGCAAATAATCTGCACATGTTCCGAAATTATGTTCTCTGAAATTGCAAGAGATTACTAAGGGGGGGAAGTCACGTGTAATATTGATTTTAATTTTAATTTTAAACTCCATTCGGTTATGACAGAGAGTCGTTTCGACCACTAAAGCAGTTTTTCCTACTTAGGATCACAAATATTGACATATTTTTTATATTTTATACAAGCACACATATCTGTTAGTTATGGAAAGCTGTTTCACTGATACTAATTTTCACAAACTGTTGTCTTCTGCAGGAACCAACCAGTGAAAAAACTAACAATGGAATACATTACAAACTACAGTTATTGTACAGCAACGGTGAGTAAAACTATCAACAACAACAACAACAACAATAATAATACTACTACTACTACTACTACTACTAATAATAATAATAATAATAATAATAATAATAATAATTCTAAAAATATATTTCCTATTGATGGCTGTTTTTTTGTTTTTTTTTATCTGCAAGCAAAAATTCCTAAAACAATTCTAAAGTTCTACTCTTTTCTTCTCCCAAGGCGTCAGAACAGAGCAGGATCTTTACATACGATTAATCGATTCCATGACGAAGCAGGTAAGCTGTTTACCGCACTCTTAAGTTTCTTTTACGCACAGGTCAAAAACCCTAACGTGCCGTACAAATCGTCACCCCTAAAGATAGGGGCAAAGAATACAGGAGTTATGGCACAAAATAAAATCAAATTACATGTGTAATCAGAAGAGACAGCTTCAATTTTGAGTGTTTACGTTTGACCCTACATTACTGCTACACTCCTAAAAGTCAATGTCACCCTGGAGTTTTTTTTTTTTTTTTTTGGCTTCTTTGTAGGTTCAGTTCGTCCAAGCATTAAACATTTACGCACCACCTCTGCTCCATATGATCTGATTTGACTTTTCTCGCAAAGAGTCAGAGGTGACGTTCTAAACGAGTTTTGGAATGGTGTTTTACATAAATATACAGGGATTTTCCAAAAGGAGCTTAAAGCCTAAACGCACAGTGCGGATTTTAAATCCAAAGCAAACTCGATTACAATAAAGAAATTGATTAAATTAAACATCTTAAAAAGCCGCATACACATGCATAATTTGCAGCCTTTCATTTTCTCCCCGTTTTGTTATTAAACAGGGGGGGGGGGGGGGGGGGGGTTAGATAGAGCCGTGAAGCTTGGACAACATTCCTGCGCGAATGATCCGAGTCAATGACGCAGAACAAGCAATTTATGGATTTCTGTTACTGCAGCTGCAAATAGCGACATAACTCAAACCAATATAGATAATCGCCAGTTACAAGCAGGTAAAATAGTCTACTACAAAAAAGAAAGGGAAGAGAGAGAGAGAAAAAAAAAACCTGCAGGTCAAACAAGTAATCTTTTATAATGTGAGTGATGCGACCTGGTTCAGATGTGTCACTCTTTTTCCAAACTCGTTTTATCTTGTTGGCCTGAAGCGTGCCAGACGATGATTGAATTTATTAATGGCAGCACAGCGTAAATCAGCAATACAATTATCACCCCTATTATTATTTGTTGCATCATGTTTTATTACCGTGAGCTTTTATTTATTTATTTTTGCTCACATTTGCACGTTGTGTCTCAGCCTTGTACGAGGGAGGAAAGAAAAAAAAAAGTCTATCCTTAGAAATGGAAGAAGGAAGGAAAGGAGAGGGAGGGAGGGGATCGAGGGAGGGAGAGAAGAGCGGCAGAACTGATAGCTCCACGCCATCTGTTTCAGCCAATGCTCAAAAATTACTCAACCGTACCGCCAGACACCGCTTTTTATCCACAGAAAGATCATTGTTAGCGGCTCAAAATAAACAACAGATTGCCCATTAACACTTTCCCCCAAATATCCCCAGATTATAAGCATATTGATGACACTTCTATTGGATCTCTCCTCGTGAAAAATCTCTCTGTGTGTCTGTGCGAGCCACAGGATATTACCGAGATTAATAAAAAAATACAGTTTATTATTAGGTTATTTCTATAATTTTCAAGAGCATAAATTGTATTTTTAAAATGTGAAAAATAATAAAGCTAGAATTAAAATACTGTTTCTGGTGTTTATACTGGTGATAATATTTTTTTTTTAATTGCTTATTTAAATAGATGTTTTGATTAAAAGAAATAATACCCAGCTCATGGGAACTACATTTCCTATTCTGCCTAATATTACAGTTTTTTCTTTGCACTGTGTGTGTTTATTTTTCAGAAGAAGTAATATCAGTGGAGATATGTATGTTGTCCAATAAATTAATAAAAACATGTTTTGTCTTATTTTGCTTTAAAAAGGCCATAGTTTATGAGGGTCAGGACAAGAATCCAGAAATGTGCAGAGTTCTTCTCACTCATGAAATCATGTGCAGGTAAGCATTTTTTGTGTTTATATTATTTTTTAAAGTTTTTTGCTATTCGCTGTCCATTTTGCAGAACTAGGCAAAATGTTATTTTCTTTCCCTCCAATAGGTTTTGACACTTTTGATGTGATGCAGCAGCCTAAATTGTTCTGTGGTCCTTAAGCAGCCACACACACTGAGAGAGGGAAAGATAGATAGATAGAGAGAGAGAGAAAGAGAAAGAGAAAGCTGCTGTCATTTCCAACTTTGATATGATGTGATTAGACTTTGATATAAATATGACAGTGAAAATGAACTGAGTGTCTTTTTTTATTGAATGGAAATTGACATAACCACACAAGATCCAATTTCTTGTCTTTTTTTTAAATTTAATGTGATTTCTTTCGAAGCTGCATGCCACTGTTAATGTTCTGTTATGCATAAATGCAGCATGCAGTGCATTCTCTCGTTTTTTTCATTTTAGTACAGAGTCATTTCTCGCTTGATCCCACCTGTCAACACTGATCAGCGAGCCTTTTAGTGTCATTTAAACCACGTAAATCTCAACAGCTCACATTGCACCCGCCTATTCATCGGTGTCACTGATACTAAAAGGAAAAAACTCCTTTTGTTGTTATTGTTAAGGCTCAGCGTGAGCTCTGTGAACACTGAATTTGGATACTGTCGGTTAACCTCTCCTTTGTTGCACCCGGTGCATTGTTCAAGTTTGCTGGTTGGGGAGCAGGAGCAGCATGAGAGCTGAGAATGATTTGTCCTTTTTCATGCATAAACTCATCACTCACGCTCAATTTATACATGCATCCATCACTTATTTGTGACACACTGAATATGCTCATGCTGTAGGGGTACGTTTTTTTTTTTTTTTTTCAAGAGGAAGTGCATTTTGCAGCTGCATAAAATAAGTTCTAGAACCTATTACTACATATATAAGAATGCTGTTTTGATATATTACCTAATTCTATCTTTTTTCCAGCTGGTTTTGAATTACATTTTTTCCTTTAATACATCTCAGCTATAAAGCACACCTTTAATATTGCCTCTTGTAAATAAGGTACACTCAGATAGTGTGTGGTTGACTGACAGAAGCTTTGTTTTTCCTCCTTGCAGCATATGGCATAAATCAATCCCATTCACATATGCTTCTATGTTTTCATCTCAAATGGAAGCCGAGATGATGCATTTGTTTGTTGTTGTTTTTTTATGCACTTCCTGATGCCGAACCAAAGCAGTGATAGGCAGCAGCTCCAGCTATAGGTTTTTTACAGAAAGAAGAAGGCTGGAGCATGTGCTGGAAGATAGATTAGTGCTTTTGAGGGCCATAATTGATAAATGCCCCGCAGAAATATTGGTTGAGGGTGGCACCTTGCATCTCCCTCAGAAATAGCAGCTTGGCAATTAGAGGTAAACAAAAGCTGAAGCTGTGAAAAGTGACTCCCCTGCCTCCTGGCCCAGTCCCCACTCCCCTCCCTTCCATCGCTAAGCCAAACAACACAACATGTTGTTTTCACCATTTTTATCAGCCATCAGCATCAATGGGATTGGGTAGATTGAGTGAAGGAAATCTCAAGGCAATGTCTTACCACTCTGATGTACTTAGTGAATAAATGTTCTGATATTTAGGTAATTATTTTTTGTTTAAAAAATCATTTTCTCTGTGTCTCCAGCCGATGCTGTGATAAGAAAAGCTGTGGAAACAGGAATGAGACCCCATCAGACCCAGTCATCATTGACAGGTAGGCTGTGTGCAGCATTCTGCATGTATGCCTGTGTGTGTGTGTGTGTAAGTGTGTGTGTAAAGAGGTAATAAGTGAGTGAATGAGTGTCACACTGACTAAACGGATGAGTGACTGAGCGCTTGATCTCCCTCCTGGTGTACCAGTCTGGCCCAGTTGGGCTGACTTGCATCTTCCAGCATCGCAGTGTGGGAACGGCGGGTGAGTCTGTGTGAGCGGCTGAGAAGCGTCTTTCCCAGGTAACCTGTGGACCACCGAAGGGGCGGTCACCACCTGGATAGGGTCTGCTGGATCACAGGTGGTCCAGCCACCAGAGGATCACGCTGGGAACACGTCTAATTAGCTCACCCTTATCTGGCACGCTGTCTTATCTTTATTTCTGACAGGGACAGCGTCAATAATAATTGCTTTTCATTGACTACTTCCTCCACTCGGGTGAGCTGCAAGCTGGGCCGCCACTAAAGTTTTGCTTTAAGGGGGATAAACATTTTATAGCTGCTATTTTGAGCTCCACCTGAAGGGAAGTTGCACCTTGCACATTTATATTACCCTCACCACTAAAGAGGGAGAATAAACGCTCCTCTCTACAGGCACTGACATTTCTTTCACATGCCAGAGCAATAGGTCCTGGTCAGAGAGGGGTTTGTTTAGGTTGAGCATATGTGTGTTTGTATGTGTGTGTGCTTGTGTAGTTGGATATAGAGGTGATGCACGGGGTTGCAGCCTGAGCGTCAGATCTCCATGTAACTCTCGCCACGTAGTGAGGGAGGCAGCAATGCTAATGTTTGACTAGCCGGAATCACTGTTTGCTTAGCGGAGAATGCCTGGTATCTGACAGAGGGGACAACTCTCTTATTAGTAATCAAATAGGGCTGAGCAGTTGTTGCTGCCACTCCACTCCAGCGGCTTCTCATGCATCAGGAAGTAGGAGCCGGCTGCCCTGGGAGCCTGGATGGATTACCAGGGCTACTGCTGTCTGAACCCCAAACTCACACAGACACAAATGCACGTCAACACACACTCGGATGGGGACACAAATGCAGTAAGAGACACGCTCTCTGCTGGCATGCATGCACGTTTTCTGTATGTTGCTTATGCTACTGCTGTGGTTGACTGTCATATTTCTATACAGTTCGGGAAAAAAATTAGGAGACCTCAGTGAAATTAAACGTTTCTCTGATATTACTGTTTGTAGCTATGAGTTTGAGTAGTATGAACATTTGTTTTAACTCTGCAAACGTCTAACAACATTCCTCCTAAGTTCCACATAAAGATACGATCATTATGAGTATTTATTTTCAGTAAGTGACAAAAGGTTAAAAAATAACTCAAACTATACAGCTTTCAGACTGTAAAAAAGGCGTAGAAATTAAGTACATGTTTATTTTGAACAACATGTTCCTGATGTTTTAACTTACAAAACAATTAAACATCAGTATTTTGGTGGAATAACCGGATTTTCAATCACAGCTTTTAAACATCTTTAAGCAATGATGTGTGCTTCTTGTGTTGACTGGAATGGCTTTCATGTTGAGTTGCTGAATGCTGAATATTTTGCAAGGGTCACTTCATATATTGGATATATGTAACATATATAATATATAATACCTATGGCAGATTTAGGTTTAAAATAATTCTTTTATTTCTCGGTTTTTAATTCACATTTTAACAAAAACTGGAATATTTATCAGATTCAAGTCTGGACTCTGGAATCTGCCAGGGAATGAATAGTTTTTTCAAACATTTTTTGTCATATTGTTTCTACAAGTCTTTAATGAGATGCCGGGAAAGTGCTTTTTTTCAGCTGTATTTAGCATTGAGTAACAGTGCTGCTTAACCCCAACAATTAGCACTGTACACTTCTGGTCAGCGGCTGAAAGAAGCTTACTATTCTTTTCCCTTGCTTACAAGAAAAAACACAAGTAAAATATTTCCCGTTGTAAAAAAAAATGCATATAGTTGGTGGAGGCTATACATAACATTATATACCTGGAATTGTAAAAAAAATATATATATATATTTTATTTTAGCAGTAGTAGGACTAAATGTTGGTTTTCAGTTTAAAATTAAAAAACATATATATTTTATACATTTTACGTTTTGGTTTGAAATCTTTGTCTTAATATTGGGAAATCTTTTAGTTAAACTTATTATGCAGTCAGAATCTCCAAGCGGCCTATGGCAAATATACATATATATGTTCTTTGGGGCAGGAACAGTTGATGTATACCAGACTGAAAATGTACATTTATTATTTAGGCACATTTATTAGGCTAAATGGCAAATATCAACTTTTTGTCGGATTTCCGGTCCTTTCATGTTTGCTTTGTGTTGTTGCTACTGTTTAAAGTTTCGCACGCCATTGTCCCTCATTCTGCCTGGACAAAGCGTGTAACTTAAGTACAATGAGCTAAATGAAAGCATGTAGAATTAAAGTCAAAAAGAAGGGGTGGGAAAAAAAGGGGTGGTAAAAAAAAAGAAGCGGATGGATATTGTAAGCTCAACTGGCTCAGGGAGGGCTCGGATTTTCATTGTGACGAGTCTGAATAGGAGCAGAGTATCCCTTTCCTTGCACAATGAGCAGCTCTGTTGAAACACAAAAGCATATGTTCCTCATTAGACCCTCCCATTGTCTCCATGTCGTAACTATGAGCCCGTCAGCTCACCCTAACAGACCCACGCAGGTTCCCAGTGACTGAGGGGGGAAAGCTTGCGGAGAGAGGGGCGCTTGTGAAAGTTTGCAGAATTTAGCAAGAGTTACGGACATGACCCGAGCACCGAGCGGGCTTACTTACTGTATGATTATTTAGTGCAGTTACTTGACTCTTCCTGCAGTGCATATGGTTAAGCTTTTAGTTTAAGCCCCCATGTTTTACAGCCATTTCTGTTACATCTGTCATTTTCCCATGCACATCATTAGAGGCACCTGTGCTGTGGTCGCTGCTGGCAGAAACTGATTATTTCCAATTGAGTAGAACATAGCTGAGTGACATAAACCTAGAGGAGAGGTTTGATTGTTGAATCAAGCATGTCTCATCTGTCTAGAATTACTGCATGAGAGAAAAAAGAAAACACAAAAAAAAAAAAAAACCCGGCGAGCACTGCCACATTTCGTTGAGAAACAGTAGCATGGCTGAACCTTAAGAAACAGATTTGGAGTGAATCATTGATGGCTTTCACTCTCTGTAACATTTTCCCAGATGGTACGAGGGGGGAAAGCGCACACAGCTAGCTGGCATCTAGCAAGACATTAACTGGCGTTCCCATGGATCTGGCATATCCAACGGAGTTTGGGAAACTTATCATTCCAAATGTGTCCTATTTTCCTGCGGTCAAGCCAGACATCTGTTTACCCTATTTTCAGTTGGAGTTTTGATACAGATTTTCACTCAGATTTCTGAAGAGGAAGGATTCTCTTAAAAAAATGAAAAAAAAATGTTGGTTAGATATTGGCCCAACAGCTGTCACAAAGTTTCAGCTCTACTTGGGCTTTAAATATTTCAGCAATTACACTTGATGCCCTTGCATTATTTAAATTTGTTTTTGGATGAAAAAAAGTCCTATTTTAGATGAATTCTTGTGGTTTCATATCAGGCATGAGGTTCTCACGGTGTGTACAAGTACTACAAAAAGTTAAAAATAAAACAAAATCTGGGCACTTTTATTTAAAACTGAAAAGCAACAATTATTCTTACTAAAAAAACAATGTATTGGTTAATAGAGTTATGATGAGCATTTATTTATAGTTATAATGAGTTTGATGGATTTACACTGTAGGCAAAAACAGATAAAAAACTTGATGAATTAGGAAGTCATTTTCAAGTGCTTATTGTGCTTAATATTCTAATTTCGTTGCTAATATCAGTATAAAAACTACTGCTATTTTTGGTTAATAAGTGAGGCTAACTGCTCAGTTTAACAAAAACAGAAAACAGTCCTTTAACACAGCGGTACCCTATTAAGTTGACGGGTGGTGCTCTTTTAGTTTCTACATCCCTACTGTAATGTTTTTGGTGACTAGAAATATTGCCAAACACCCAAATTAGTCTTTCTTGTAAGCAAGAGAAACGTGTAGGAGTCAATCTTTTAGCCAGCTGACCAGCAGTGTGCAGCAACAAGTGGGGGAGGGCATTACTAGCGTTATTCTTTGCTTCATACAGCCAGAGAAAATGCAGGATGCTCTGGCATCTCATTAAAAGGCCCTTAAACTGTAGGAATGGTATGAGAGACATTTAGAAACCACAACTTTTTAAACACTTATTATACCTTGAATCCTGCCTGTCCTTACTTTATATTTACCATGACTTTTTGTCAGTCAGTAATACTGAATGTTTTTCATCAGATATAAAAGTGAAAAAAATATTTCAAAGCCAGTTGGTGCGAGAATTAGATTCATCTAGAGACTAATTGTTGCGATGTTGCAATGGCCGCATCCCTTTCCAGTTTGCATAAATCCAGCAGAGCTGCAGATGTCACTTTTATAAGTTAATGGTGCTTTAAAGTAACTGGAGGAACAGGTTTATTTAGTCTGTAATTTAAATCTTGAGAGTTATAGTGATGATGTACCCAATATCTGATTAGATGTTTTTCTCCCCCCATTTACAGTGCACGCAGCATATATCCCAAACATAACTTAATTTACGATGACTCTTCTGGTCTGGAATCTGTCTTCACTCTTCTGCATATTGACTTTGTCTTCTCTTGTGTGAAAGATTAGATACATTGGCCAGGCTCACGCATGGATTTTGTAATAAGGCGGCACATGTTGTTGAAAGATGAGAGAAAATGACTCATTCTGACCATCGGAGTTCAAAGGTCACTTTTAGCCTGGGAAGATTGGGCCTTTTTTTGTGTTTTTTTTTCCCCCAGCAGAAACCGAACAGACAGACAGACAGACAGAATGATGTGTCAGTGTGTGAATTCTAGTTTTATTGTATGTTCATGAGGTCGGACATCCTGTCTAAATTTTTGTTGCTATTCGCAAACAGTTTTTGGAAGAAAGCTAAACATGTCAGCTTCATTTTTTCCTGTGGCCACAGCACTCCATTCCACTTCCTGTCATAAAGGTCAAAGAGCACTGACCTTTGGAGTGCAGCCCAGCCACTGAATAATTCATGACATTGACTTGTTTTTCCCCCTTATTTTTTCCCTCCTTGCCTCCTTTTTTTTCGGTCAGCACACATGGCTGTGCAGTGGGAGGCTTTTATTCATTTACCTCATTTATAAAAGGGCCTCACTGCACCTGTTTGTGTGTTAATGCAATTAAATTTTGGCCTAATGTAAATTTTGCTTAGCTTTCTGTTATGTCCCTCATTAGCCAGCCTGTATTTTCTAAACGACTTTGCGTTATCGTTCATTTGTGGGAACACCTACGAGGTCATTTCCCAGAGTGCACTTGACTTGTTGTCAAGTTGTTTACCAGAAACAAAAGGGACCGCAAGCCTCAGAACGTCTTGCAAGCGGCCTCCTAAGAAACAAATCGTGGAAATTTGCGCGCTCCCATCTGGTTTTTGCAGAGCCGTGATTACCTCCGAAAGCTGAACAAATGCCAGTATTTATAAGGTCAGCCCTTTATGTGGAAATGCGATGTAAATGAGAATCAGCGAAAGGGGACATTAAACAAAATTAAATTCATTGTCTCCTTTAATGTCATTTACATTTTTGGCTAAGCCCCGGACTGTCAAAGAGGATTTCTAAAACCATTTTAATTGGACATCAGCATTGGAGGAAAAAAAGGGGGTGTGTTTTCACTGTGCAGCTGCCTTGATAACCTGCGAAAGAGAAGTGTGTTTATGAAGTACCTAAATGACATGTTTTCACTACGTCTGCACAGGGGCAATTAAGATGGCAGTCAGTAGGCAGTGTTAATCTGGCGTGGTACCTTAAGCATCCTTAATGAAAATGATGCGGAGCATCTTTATTTTATATTTTTTTTGCATTGCACCTTTAAGTTGCGGTACTTGGGTTGCAGTGCTTCCTTTATGGTTTAGCCATTAAAGCTGTTAACATGTATAGGAAGTGCCCTCTTATTATATTTCTGCACGCATGCAAACACCTGCGAACACCTAATTACTTGCGACTTAATAACACATTCAAGTCAATGTTGTATTTATGGGCGTGTTTGGCATCATTCCTGAGACAGATGTGGGTTGAGAAATGGGAGCACAAGCCGGCCACCCCTGCTTTAAGCCGGCGTGGTGTTTGAGTGAAGCCTGTCTCCTGCCGGGGTCCAGAGCAGGAAGTGTTGAGAGCGAAAGCTGTACTTTGGCAGCTCTCCTTTGGCTTGCACTTGCCGAAAAATGAAACCCAGACCCTCTGCGCAGCCCCTCAAGAGCCAGAACCTTCCTTCCCAGCGCTCCCAACCATCCAGGATTGGGTAATACTTGTTCACTAAGCAAAACATTACCTCAAATTATTCTCGCCCTGTTCCCCCTATTCCCTCCTCCCCTCGTGTCGGTTTTTATCGCAGTTTGTAAATGTCAAGACACGTACGACGACGCACAGTATAAATGATATTTTCCAAATTATGCTCACATGTTTGGGTTCACATGAGTGGCGGCTGAATGTAACGTGGTGCCTGATGCTCCCGCGGGACACCCACCTCACTGGGGTAGCATTCCCCAGTGGCATCAGCTAATGGCAAGACTTGACAACAGCAGAGAAGCCGGGGGTGTTGTGTTTTACTAGCGCTGAGCAGGGGTGATGACTTTAACATGTGTGCAGAGAGAAAGACGGAGATGTTTGTGTGCTCTGTGTGTGTGTGTGTGTGTGTGCGTGCGTGAGCGAGTGAGTGAGTGTGTGTACTCTGCTAAAGAGAGAGGTGTGCAATACGAAAGATTGGCGCGGGCCAACAGAGCGACGGATTCGGCTCCAGCTTGACGGCAGTGAAAGACGAAACATGGTTCCACATGTGTTGAGAAAGAGCAGTCCATCTGTCCATGGAGACAACCCCTCCTCCTTCACCCCCTCCCCCTCTTTCTCTTCCCCTCTTTCCTTCTCTTCCTTTCCTTCTCCTTCACTCTTTTACTCCCCTGGTTCAATGCTGACAGAAACAAGGCCAGAGCTGGGGTGATGAGATGAATGCTGGGCCAAAAGCAACACTGGACCTTGTGTACACACAGACCTGAAGAGCAGTGAGAAAAGGTTTTAGAGGGATTATTTGTTATTTTTATGTTCTGTTTTATATTTGTTGTTAAAAATTTTCATTTGTATTTTTTGTGCTGTTTGTGCACTTTAAATATCCAAAACAATCCATGAGTACATCTATTGAAAAAAAAAACTGTGACCGTTTACAGGAATAGAAAAAAATAAACAGTATTAAAGCAGTGTTTAAAATATTGGGATAACAACACATTGAATGATAATGTAACGCTAACAAACTAAACAATTGTTTGTAAACCCTACAAACTGACAGCATGGCTGTGATCATTACTTTATGTCAGTGACGCCACCAAGGGGGGTGCAGGGGGGCTGGCTACCCCTAAAAATTTTATTTTGTAATAAAAGAGGATCTATATGCTTTCTTTTTTGTTCTTTTTAGTCTTTAACTTAGATGTGTGTGACACTCATGGCTTGCCCTCAGATGATGCCACAGTTACATATTTACATAAAAAATGAGGAGACTTGCAATTTTTTCAAGTAATGAGCTACATTTTGCGGGGATGAAAAAAAAAGATGTTCTAGCGGTGATGTAAAGATACTGTAACATATCAAATCACCTGATTTCTGGTGAACACGGAACGTAGGCACTTAATGAATGAAGAAACTTTTTTTTTTCATACCATTACAAAACTCCTGAAATTCTGTAAAGGCTTTTGGTTTTGATGTGCCACCCCAACAATATTAGGGTAACCCATCAAGCTATCCCTTACTAAACTTTCTGAACACGATCCTGACATTTGCTGTTTGAACAAATTTTTCAACTGCATGTTCAAATAGAACAACAATAAATAACAATATATTGCACAAGTTGATGTAAATGGTGTGCTGCTGGAATATCTTTGCGATAATGGGTATGTTTTATTATTAGAGCCGTAGGCTATTTGTGTTTGTGGGACTTTGTATGTAGTGACAGATTTTGTCTCAAAAAGACTGATAAAGTGAAACAAGTTATTTCTCATCACTTTTACTGTTATAATATTAATAACATGTAAATATTATTATTATGATAACATTTTTAGTCCTTATGTCCATCCCTGGTGAAAATCTTCCATTATCGAGGTAAACAAAGCAAGTATTTAGCGCCACTCGTTTTTAATTCAGCTCCATTGTGGTTTTGAAGCTGTTTTGTTTTTCTATGCAGTAGTTTGGTCAAATTGCTCCTGATTCTGTGAACTAATTTGGGTCACTCAAACCAATGTTTTTCCTTTTGCAAAAGTGTTCATTTTCTTTCTTTTGGCATTTTTCTCCCTTCTCATTCAACCCTTATTAGGTTTTCCCTAATTGTCAAACAAACTGTTGGGTCAACCTCAGTCATATCTGGCCGTAAAACAGCACATTAGGCTCCGGCGAGGGATAAATGTGGTATTTCATCGGGAGACGGAGTAATGCTGGGGTTTTATGGTTAAGTACCAGTTCACACCCACGCCATTTGTTTCGCATTAGAGCGAAGGTTTTGTAAATCAGATCAATATGTTCGCTGAGATGTGATTCCATGTTGGGATCTCCCGAGTCGTTCGTTCCTCCAGTATTTTCCTTAGGGGACTGGTTGTCGATGCACACTCTTCCCCTCCTTTGCCCTTCCTTTCCACACTTTTTTCCCTTTATTTCCCACCTCTGCTATCCCTCTCTCCATCTTTACCTCAATCTATTTCCATTTTCTGAATGTAGCAATTTGTCGCGTGACACGGGTGAGATTAGGATGGGAAGCAGTCTGAAGATTTCATCGGACATGGTCCTGCTCCCGCTGCCGTGAGGTCACAGGACAAAAATGAGGGTGGTGGTGGTGGGGGATTCAGGGATAGGGTCATCAGTTACCTTCGGGGAAATGAGCTGGTCTGCTTGCTGCTCCGTTGGCCCCCAGGGGTGCCTGGGATGTATCGGAGGAGAAGGCCCCAGAGAAAGAGCCCTGAACCAGTGTCATTTATTAAAAGTGACAAGTTATTTCTAACTATAGCTCTGTTTTTATTGTTTTACAATGCTGTCGTTTGGAACGGCGCCCCTCTCTTCAAGCATCACAAACAAGTGATGAATGAACCAGGTGACCAGCTTTTTTTTTAACATGTTCAATGCACTTAAGCGCCACATGTGCGCAGTTAAATCATGTAACGTATCTTGTTGCTCTGTTAAAATTAAACAAACGTGCAGCTTTAATAAAGATCAGACCATATGTTTAGTGTAGAAGAAATAAGAAGAAATATTTCAGCATTCGCCAGTGTTTTTTTTTTCGTACTCCAGGACATTTGTTCAGTAAATTAATAACAGCTTACAATATGAATCTCAAGTTGACCTCTGCATAATCAGTTCCAGAACATGACCAAACTGCAATAGTTGAGCTTTTTACTCATTCTATTCAGCACTTCCTTAATGAAAACTCCACTAATAATGGAGTGTTTATTCAATGTGTGACCAAAGCTCCTTATTGAGGGTCACACCAAGGTACCCCCCCCCCCCCCCCCCCCCCCACCCCCTTTTTTTTTTTTTTTTTTTTTTACAGCCTGCCCCAAGTGCGTTAATGATATATGACAGAAATTTCCTTGTGCTGGTTCAGTGGCAAGAAAGGTCCTGGCTAGTCTATATCAATCCATCTGACTTATGTTCCCATGTCTTGAATTACCGCTTGATGGAAACCTGCTGCGGGCTTCTCTCGCCAATTGAAATCAGATCTCCTCCACAGCCTGGTGTGATATTGATCCATATTCAACACCCAGGCTGCGGATCGATCAGTATTGATTTACAATAAAAAACACTCCTCTGCTTGTTCAGCACTACGATCAATACTTTAAAGCAAAAGAGAGGGGGGAAAAATGCAAAAAGAAGAAAAACAGGACCTGCACTGTCCAGCTGGAATTTATATATATATAAAAAATATGAGGATCTGTTTTATTTCATTTGAGGAGCAAGAGTTTATGTGACCAAACCTTAACCACTCTGGTAACCCTGCAACCCCTGCAATGATCCTCTTCTGCAATGTAAGACAAACCTGTAAAAATGGTTTTACAGGATAATATTTCTATAAGGACCCATTTACTGAAAGAGGTGTGTCTGTTTCTGAATTAGTGGCACATCTGCACCGCAGTCTGCAAGCGCTAAAACTGTCACATCAAATCTGTTAGAGAGCTGAAATGGAATGCTAAAATTGGTGGATCACTTTAGCTTGATTTCGGCATGTTAACACAATGACATGATTTCCGTGGTTTTGATATTAATTCATTTCTCATCCCCCCCCCCACATACACACACAAAGACACACAAGCTTGGTCCAAGCCTCCCACACGTTCATAATTAGGGCCCGGTACAATGCTGAACATGCTGGAACAGGCCAAGGCGACCCAGTGAGCTCCGGCCAGATCCACTTTCCTCCCTGTCACATCTTAGTCCTAATCTTTCGGACTTCCTCTCCCCTGCCAAATAACTGTTCCCATCCAGCAGGACCCAGCATTGGCTCAGGCTGCCAACATCTGAAAGTTATTATCCCCAATCTCTGACATCCAGGAGTTTACAGTTATATAATGATGGGGAAAACCACATGTCCCCAGAGGCAGAGAACATTTTTGAGATGCCTCCCCATCTGTTTTGGGGGAGCTGCCCATTTTGGGCAAAACTCTGAATGGCAGGCAAGCAGAATTTTTTTGTAATCTTTCAGGTTTTTTTTCCAACAACTGTAACAGGCCGGTCTGGGAGTCATTATATGGGGTGATAAAGCAAATCCAATTGGGTCAAGTTCCCCTCTACACAGCGCTGGTGGCATCAGCTCTCTCTGCCTCACCGCTCGTCCCTGACTGTGTAAGTGGCGCTTGTTTGTTTGTCCTAGAGAGGCAGGGCTGGGGGGGACTAATGCAAGCCCGGGGGCCAGCCAGGTCGGAGGCGACGGTAAACCCGAGCTGCCTGGTGTAGCTGTGCTCCCTTGCTGCCGGCTCGGCCTTGTTTGGACTGCAGCTCCGGTTTGCTTTCTTAGAGGGAAGTTGAGCCTCCGTAATCACTGAGCCCTTCGCTCGGGTGGGGAGTGCAGTCGAGGCCAGAGGGAGTGATGACATAGGTCCGCAGAGGCCTGGCCCTGTCCACCCCTGCTGCTCTTAGCATATTTATTTTCTCTTCCCATTGCATGGTTTAAGTCACACCATATTATGTTCGGACCTTATGCACGTGCGTAAGGCACTCAGATGTGATGAGGTGCATTGAGTAAGCCGTGGGCTTTGTTTTTACTAATAAAGCTAGGGATTATTGCCTTGCTGACCTCAGTGTAAACTTTATTAGTCTGTTAATCACATACTCTAGTTATGAAGCAGTCTTACCTGCCATGGGAGTACTTATGCAGCCATACAGTTCAGGTTATTGGAGAACTGACTAAATTGCACTCAATTATTAAAACCCCAGCCACACAACTTTTCTTACATGGGTAAACTAATCGCTTTGAAAAAAAGCTGTGTCTACACACTCTTGGAGACTTGAATCAAGATGATGTAATACTTACTCCACACCAACAGGTGGCAATAATGTAGACAAAAACTACATCAAAATTTCATAAGAACGGTCAGTGACTCTGTTGCTATACTTAGCTAGTATTTTTATAACTCCACCATCTCTCTTCTTTTTAAAGCGACTACTGGTAAATCTAGCTACATTTTTTGGTGTTATTGGAGACTTTTGTTGCTTCTGACAGCAAGGCTTCTATTATCCTACTCTTCTTAATGAGCGTCAGCCCTTCCCAGGCCCACTTATAGCAAGAGGTTATTATACTTCTAAGGTGTGATTAAACTATTCAAGTGTGAAGCTGGCACTGGCTAATCCTCTAAACTGACATAAGAAAATAAATACTATAATTTTCAACAATTTAGGTTGTTTTTTGTGCGTTTGTGTCTCTTCCATTACGTCTTTTTCTCTCTCCATAATAATTTGCACACCTTTGCTAGTTAGGTGATGATATCATTAACCAACTTCTGGCAACTTTCCGAGATTCTAAACGTGGCTAAAGCAGTGCAAGGCTAAAGACTTGTTTAAAACAGCTGTAGTGCTTGTTTCCTCCAACACTGTATACTCCTAACTGTCACCCATTAACTTCCGCTTGCAGTGGAGGTTTCATCCAAACAGTGTCAGGATAAAGCAAGACATATTTGTAGAAAAAGAGCTTTGTTATACTGTAATTGTAGTTTTTAGTCCTAATAGTAGCAGTGGGCAATCACAAGTTTTAATGCTCTCCAGATTTCCAATCCACATGGATACATCACCCTCCATTTTTTAACAAATCGGAGTCCACACTTACCCTACGATGCCGATAAAAATGGCTTCACTACCTATGCTGTTCCAGAAGGTGGTGATAACATGGACATTACCTACATACAAATTTAAAAGAAGATTCTGAGCATGGCTAAAGCAGTGCTAGGCTAAAGATTCTCTTAAAACAGTTGTAGCTCATGTTTTCTTTGACATAATTTACCCTTTGCCTCTAAGCTTATATTTAAAGCTCATTGTAAACAGAGACAGAACAAGGTGAGATGGGAGATGAATAATGCATAAAAAACTGCTCCACTCATTTGGTGGTTTCTAGCACAGAAAATAAACGTGGATATCTGCTAAATAAATCTCTATGCCATGGTCCTTAATGTCTGGATCTCCAGTTCACAGATATACACTACAAACTATTATGTCAGTTGTTAAAAGCTTCATTTTACATAGTGGTTTGAAAAATCTGTTTTATCACAAAAAGCTAATTTTGAGTGTAGACAGCTGTGTGGGTGTGGCAGAAAATCTCAAAGTATTTCAAAGTATCTGTGCTAGCGTGGACAGGGCCTAAATCACTAGGTGAGACATTGTTTTGCATAATGTCTAGATAAATACGTGTTTTAGCATAAATGAGCAAAACGCTTCCAAATTTTCACCGTTTAAAATCCCATCTACCCATTCTTCAAAAATGTTTTATTCAGCATGACCACTCTGTTTTGTTTTGTTACGTTATTGAAATGGGTTGTCGATTCGAATAGAGTCAACCTGGTGGGCCAATCTCATTGTAACCAGTGGAGAGTGAAAGCCATCTCCGCATCGTGGGCTCACCAGAACACACACTAAGATTGGACAAGGGGGGCAGTGAAAAGCGAGGGTGCGCTGCTCTCCAGATGGAGATCCCAGATATCGGAAAGGGGGGTGGGAGGGAGTAATGTCCGGGCCATTTTCCAGGGTTTCCATAATGGGAATCTACCCCTTGCTTGCTTATTAAGTTGTGCACACACAGCAGAGGGACAGGAGAGATGGAGAGGAGAGAAGATAAGGGCAGGCGAGGCGAAGGGTGGACAACCTGCTTGCATTCACCTCTCCATCGCAAGTGTCAAGCAGACCCTGTCAAGAAATCACAGGTCGTGTGGACAGATGATTGTCAAAGCTCCACCTTGATCGAGGGCTTTTCCCTCTTTCTTGTCGCTGAGCTGCTGAGGTGAAAGATAAGATTTGTTTTTGTTTTCCGCTGGAAAGGGAGAAAGCATGATGTTCCGGTCAGGAAGGTCGCCTCTGGGGGTCACAGGGTCACAGTCCTCTCGGTACCTGAGCACCCTCACATGGCTAATCCATTTCTCAGCCTTGCCGAAATGATGATGGGGTGTGGAGAGGAGGGGGTGGGCTCGAGTAGAATGATCTATCAGCGGCAGCAGCAGACATGCAGACAGCATGGCAGCTACTACAGCTAAACAGAGTGAGACAGATAGGCCAAAGTCTCTCATACGTAACACCGGCAGCTTTAAGACGACAGCACTGAGTGTTATGGATGCTTGACATTGACCTCCGATGCACAGATGGTGTATTTATCAAGGTTGTAGGACAATAGTGTATTTGTTTGTAAATTATTTAGTTCAGTGGGCGAAATGTTGCCTCTCCTCACATAAAAACTTGCCACTTCTGTGAGATAAGAACAATCTGTTTCTGTTCTCCCCTTTTTGTGCCTCTTGTCAGCTGTTTTCTACACGGCTTAGAATTTAGGTGATCATATTTCCAACACTGTCAGTTCTATCAAGTCAAATCTGCTTTAAAAGGTGGAGGAAAAAAGCTCTGCAGCGTACATTTTTCTCTAAGAGAAATATTTGTGTAAAGATAGGCCTGTCATTCTGTGAAACTACATTCATGATTCTTTTATTGGTGCTCTGCCATCGCCCCCCTTCTTTCTCTCTTCCCTCTGTGGAAAAAAGGGCTAGTCTACAAAGTGGCTTTTTGTCGTCTGAGAGAAGTAAACTTCATCAGGTCGACGGTGAGGTGTGCTTCACATGTCACTCAGTTGAGCTCTTTCCTAATGAAATGCTGCATACAGATTTCTGCCTGCGGGCTCAGGGGGATAAGACCGTGGTAACAGAATGAAACAAACCCCTTCCCATTCCCTTCACTCACACACACACACACACACACACACACGCACACACACCTTTCTGGAGAGCATCCATGTGAAGAGATCCAAATCTGCAATTTATTCAAATATTGATATTTCTACTTGTCAGGAGAAAGGTGCCTTGAAATTTCCTCTGAGTACTCCTGTCAAAAAAATAGCAGGAAATATGTCAGATAATTCATAAATGGAGTTCAGCGCTGCAAAGTCAGTTGGGAACAGCAAAAAAATATATATATGCTTGTCAATGAAGAATAGGCGCAATATTCCAGAGCCTGCTGCTCATTCTTCCATCATGTCAAGCAAACAGCTTTTGCTGGCCCATAAGCGTTTGTTTCACAGTTTTTGTGTATATTTGTGTACATCTGTGTATATTTGCACATGTCCTCGTGTATGCACATGTGTATGTATATTTATGCATGTGAATGTGTATGTGCTTTGGCAATGTTGTGACTTCTACTTAGATGCGTTTGTTATCTTTTTTCCATCAAGACACCCCATTTCCCGTCCCAAAGCAGCCAATGGGAATGTGTCCACTTTTTTTTTCCTGCAGACGTCCGTAACCGGACGCTGGCCTCCATGTGGTTTGAATTAGGGCCCCTGAAACTGTGAAGGACGCCTCGAATGACGTGAGGCAATTGCAGACCCAAATTCCATTCTGCTGAATAGAGGAGAAGAGAACTCTCTGGAATCCTCTGAGAATTTTTGGCTCGGGCCCCGTCAGCGATTAAAACAGGGCGGAAACTGAAAACTCAATGAATCATGTGGCAATGTCCCATGAAATCTTTCTACCATGTCACACCCTCATGCAAACACAGAACAACCTACAATTGCTTTACTCATCTCTATCTAGTAAATTAACTTTCTCCACCTCGAAAAAAAAAAAAAAAAAAAAAAATCTGTTTCTCTTGCTGTTTTTCTGCACCCACTTCCATCCTGACAGAGTGGCAGCTCTGTGATGATGCATCACCTGACCACATTGTGCCAAGGCAAGACAGAATGGGACCCCACATATCTCCTGCGGTCATGTGATGCCATAGTTCATAGCTGTTGATGAGGTGCAGTTTGGCACAGCTTGGGACCCATCTGGGAGATGCAGATACGCAGACACGAGAAGTATTTTACAGCAATGCATCTGGACGCTTAAAGAGCCATTTAGCATATGCTGCTATACAGGAGTATGTGCAAGGCTTGCCAGCTGCAGATTAGACTCCATTTCTCAAAAACTGGACAACCAGCTGATCTGTTGTCAAAGATGTGCTAATGCATATCGTTATTTAATATTGGACTTACAATGGCTTAAAAAAGTATCCATAGCTATTTAAATTTTCCACATTTTGTCACTGTACAACCAGTGTGTTTTTACAAATAAAGATCTGAATTGTTTTTTGTTCATTTGCATGCTTCCCTTTTACTTTAATACCCCTAAATAAAATCCAGTAGAACCAGTTGACCTCCAAAGTCACGTAATTAGTAAACTAAGTTGACCTGAAGTTCTCTGTTCACTATTCTGCTCTAAAAAAAACTCAAACAGCATCATAACAATCATGGAACACAACAGACAGGTCAGATATAAAGTTATGGGAAAGTTCAATCAGAGTCAAATTAAAAAAAACAATAATGTCTTGGAGTACTGCTTAATCCATTGTACAAAAATAGAAAAATCATTGCACCAGTGCCAAGCAGCTAAGTGGCTCCATGGTAACTCTGGAAGAGCTGCAGAGGTTTACAGCTGCGGATGGAGAATCTGTGGCAATCCTGGATTTAGCATGTGTTAGAATGGCCTAGTCAAAATCCAAACCTAAATTCAATTTAGAATATGTGGTAAGATTTGAAAATAGATGTTCTGAGATGCTGTCAATCTAATCTGTTTGACTTTAACCTATTTCACCGAGAAAATGGCATGTAAAGTTACATCTTACATCATACTTCAAAAGACTTGCAGCTGTAATCACAGTGAAAGGTGGTTGAACAAAGTCTTGATTCAGAGGGATTGAATACAAATGCATGCTAAAGCTAGATTTTCATTTGTAAAAAAAGATGTATCCGTTCCCTTTCACCTCACAATTATGTTACTTCGAGTTGGTTTATCATAATAATTCCCAGTAGGGTAAATTGTAATGTAACAAATTGTTAAAAAAGTCTTAATAATTTGTATGAAAACTTCTGCATATCACAATACCCGTATGTACATTGCACTGAATAATATTGTAATAACAAGTAAATTCAGAACCACAAAGTATCAATGAATTTTTTTTCTAACAACAAGGAACTACAACAGTGGAACACTGGAGCTACCAGCCCAGCTTGTTTTGTTTCTGTTAGCTTTAGCAGGAGTCAGAGCCCGTCCTGCTGCTCTAACTCAAGTGGCTGATATGTTCGGCCATCTAAGGCATGGCAGGCGGTTGACAGTCCATGCAGCCGGTCTACCCACAGGACATCTCCACACAGTGTGTCCACAGTGGGGGCCAGCGCTGTCATCTGGGCCCACTATGGACCACTGCTCTGCTGACAGTGAGAGGGTAAACGTTTACCACCTCAATCCCCCATTAACTCGGTGAAGGCACTTCGATCCTCTGTGAAAATAATGATATTGATTGGAAGCTTGGTCTTTACAAACAAAACGGTTGCAACTAAAAGAGGGATGGGCCCCTGCATTAGAATATGGGATTTTCGAGGATAAAAGAGTGTTTGGATCTTGTTATATTTTTCCTCTCCTCTATCTCCCTCCAGACACCCCCCCACCACCTCATTGTCTTCCCTCTTTCTGCATTTTTATGTGCCTGTGTGTCTCCCAAGATTACCCTCTGCTATCCCTGCAATCAAACAACAAATGACAACATCATTGCTCAGGCCCTTTTCAAAATACGACACAGAAAAAGTGTGTTGTAGCTACATTAACTTGCAACAACCCCCCTAATAGACCCTTGTGGGTTTTGTATCTTCTCCCCCTTTTTTCCCTTTTCCTCCTCTCTTCTCTCTGCTAGGGCTGTCACATTTCCACCCCCCCTCTCCTCCTCACAGCGCGAGCCTCCGAGCCTCGGTGGAGATCAGGAGCTCCCTGTCGGAGGTGCTTTGTCACGTAGCCCAGGGAGCGTGGAACTCACCCAGAGCTGTTGAACAAACACAAGCGCAGGGGCTGTCAATAGCAGCTCCGCAAACTAATTGCCTGTCAAATGAACCACCCTCGTTAAGCTGCCCTCACGCGCACGAACACTTACATGCACGTGCACGCGTGGAGCCCATTTGATTCAAAGAGTAGTGATACCTTGTTAAAAGGAGAAGACACACGAGTGGCACTTCTCTGTTTGCCGTTTTGTTCTCCACGATCGTTACCTGCGCGTGTAGAGCAGTCACCGTGAGATTGCCTTTTTGTTATTATTAAAGCGAACATGGCATTGTATAGCATAGCTGATGTAATCCAAACTCATTCAAGACGCCCCACGATACATCAGCCAGTGTTGTATTTCAGTTGTTAAACCCACTCATTAGATGGTAGCAGAGCTCCATATGCCAAATGTTATTGTTTTTATGTTTGTTTTGTTTTTTTCTGTAGTCATTAGGCGGTAGCAGTGGAGTGCCCAGCGCCTTGTCTGGGTGCCTGTAACAGTGCTGTCGGATTGACACAGCTGGGGAGAGCAGCTTGAGGCTGCACGCTCAGGAATACACAGGGGTGTTCAAAGCCCCTCTCTGAATCCTGATCAGAGCGCTGCCCCGGCCAACTGATGGCCTATTAAATATACATGCGCAGAGGTCAGAGCTGGAGGTCCCGGCTTCCTCCCAGCCATGTGCACTTAAGCGGAAGGGCTGGGCAACAATAAAACCAACCCTTCTCTCTCTGTCTCTCTCTCTCTCTCTCTCTCTCCTGCGAGCTCTCCCCTGACACCCTCACCTCCAGTGTGTACGTCAAGTACAGTGCTCACCTAGCGCAATATTACAACCGCCTTTGTGAAAAGGCCAAATGATGCATTTTTTACATGGTTATTATATATTTATATTCAATAACACCAGGACCAACCTTGAGTCTGTCCGTCTCCTGTTATTTTCTTTCTATTGTCGCCTTGCTCGACAAAAAGCATACACGTGCCATTTCGTCGTTTAGCAGAACTGGAGATGAGGAGGTTGAAGGAAGAGCCCCCCCATAATGGCTGGTCATGATTAACATATTCAGAGTGACACTCTCTGTGTGTTCCTTCGTTAAGCCCAGTCTGTCTGACTAATGAAGTGAAGCGGCAGTTTATCAATTAATCTAGCTCTGAGTCATTTGTGTAGGGGACAACCCTCACGCCAGGGCATCAGAGTGATCCAGTTTGGTGCCCTTTAACCTCCACTAGCAAGAAAAAAGGAGCGTGTGTGCGTGACAAACACTAAAGAGGATGTTGCAGAGAAAAGCATGGTGGATTGATTGGTTATTAGGATCCTGGAAAAGAAAAAAAAACTTACAACAAACTAACATTGGGGGATTCAGCGCTCTCAGACATCACATAGATCATAGCAAACAACTTAGTGCTGTCTCTATTAAAACAAGGCCTCCCCTGCCATTATCTTTCCCCCCACTGCTTCCTCCTCCATTTCACATTGTTTGTGTTCATTAAGACATGGGCGACCTGCCTTATCCACACATCAGACCTGGCTCTCAAGAGTAATTGCGATAGTCTTGCAGAGGATAATGTGGTTTAAACTCAGTATAGCCTGTCTATTAGGAGAGACATGATGGCAACCACAAATAATAAAGAACTATTTATTCCGCTCTCTGTGACGCTAACTAGGTAACATATCAAGGCAGCAGCACTAAGGGTCTCTCTTACTGTCAGAAATGGCACCCTCCATCCATTCCCAATGGCCCTTTGCCTCGACATCTCTGCTCTTCATTTTCTACATGAGCTTGGTCATAAATGGACACACACCTCATATATATTTGATGGTTAATATTTATCCTCGCCGGGGAAGTGCACTTTACATGTGGTAACATACGATTACCTGCAATTCTTATTGCAAAGAAACAAAATCGATATGGATATATAATTCATGACAGAGGGGCTATCAGTTTTTATGGCTCTCTATCCAGCCTCATTAAAGTTTTATCATAATTGACTGCAAGCAGGAGTTTTTAAGGCATGTTTCTCCCGTACTTTCTACCTTTAATAATTGAGCAAAGTTTAATTGGTTGTATTTTGAAGCACCTATAGTGGATGGTAGGATGCTCTCAAATCCAGGAGCATGAATTATAGAATATTTTGTTATGCATTAACCTGTCAGGTTGTTCATTTGTTAAAGCAGTACAACATCCCTAGAAATGACACCCAGAATTCGAATAACTGGTCGGGACCCGTTGGAAAAAAATGCCTTTTTTATGTCTTTCATTGGCGTGTTAATGTAGTGACACGACGCTGTCACTCAGAGCGCACCCGTCAAGCACTGGCCCTCCAAATCGACTCCCCCTGATTGGTGGTCAACTTGTTCTCTTGAAGGGAGATTGACAGACGGAAAATTGCACTCTCAGATTTCACCCTTCATTCGCCGCAGTTGTTCTTCCACTCGTCAACCCCTCCGCCAGTGCCTGAGACAGACAGAGGCTTTATCCATTAGCTGCTGGTGCTGGCGGGTGGGTGGGCAGATTGAGGCAGGGATGGAGGAGGAGATGGGGGTAGGAAGACAATCCTACATTTGAGCACTCTGAGGGAAAATCAATCATGTCATCATAAGTGAGAAGTATGGATGAATTTCATCAGCTGGTTCCTTTCCTGTTCGCGCCACTGGCTTTCTGACTGGCCTGTCCCCTCTGATTGGCTTTCCCAATGACCCTTAAATCCAAGAATGGGAGAAGATTTTGAAAACACTTTAATAGGAGAACTCGGACAGCACTTTCAGGGTTACAATTTCCCACTTTGTCTGCAGCTACACAGTGGGAAACCTCAAGTGGTTTCTCTTGACAAAGTGGTAATAGATTTACCATATGATTCTGTGCCAAACCAGTATTAGGTGGTTTTGTAAGAAAATGTTTCTCAACTATTTTCCGTCTGCAGCAGATATGATGAAGTGTTATAAAGGGCAGCCTCAGTCTGCCACTGAAAATTTATTTTATAATTTCCCCCCATCATCATCTCACAAGGTCACAGATGAGCACTAAAAGCATCGCAGGTATAGGGTGTGAAGCAATCAGAAATGGCCGAAAATGAAGACATGGGACTCAGATGAAAAATGGACAGCCGTTTACAGCCTTGTTGTTGATGTGGGTAAGGAGGGATGGGGGGTTGAAAGTGAAAAGGAAGGAGCGAGAAGGAGAAGGGGAAAAGGAAAGAGTTAAAGTGGTGATAAATTTAATGGAAAAATCAAATACAAACCAAATTCATTCCTCTAAACTTGATGCTCTGGTCGTTCTTTTCTTGGCCCGTGCTAAGCCTTAGAATAAACTGTCACTCCCTATCGATTGCATCTGAATTGTTACCGAGATTTCTCAAAAGTAGTCTTGACACACACCCTGTGAATGGTAATCTTGGGAGATGAGAACATCCAGACCGAACATCTAACACCCGTGGCTTAAAATAAAAAGAGGCTTTTCTTTTCCTCTGCCTTTTTCAATCTAAACTAATACACTTTGGTGAATTACAAATTCGATGATAAATATGTGTTTCAGAAAGACTGGAGTTTTATTATCTTTCATGGTACAGTGCCCTAAAAGGTATTCATGGATTTGTCACATAACAGCTACAAACTTCAATATATTTTTATTGGATTTATTGTGATAGATATCTCACGATAAAAGAAGGCACATTTCTAAAGTAGAAGGACATTTCTAAAAATGTAAATTTTTTAAAGTTTGGCCTTTATTTTTTTTACAATTATACCTTAAAATGAAATCTCACTTGTGTCTAATTTAATCACAGCATACATCCAGCTGTTCTGTGAAGGAGTCAGAGGGTTGTAGGAAACATTAAAGAACAAACAGCATCACAAAGACCAAGGAACACAGCAGAGAGGTCCGAGATAAAGTTATGGAGCGGTTTAAAGCAAGGCTAGGTTATGGAACAGTAACCAAAGCTTTGAACATATCATAGAATATGGCACAATTGTAAATACGTTTTAAGCAAAGAACCACCCAAGAGGCCAATGGTGACTTTGGAGGAGCAGCAGAGATCCAGTGCTCAGGTGAGAAAATTTGTTTACAGGAAAAGTATCAGTTGTGCTCTCCCCAAATCTTTCCGAAAGAGTGACGAGGTTCTTAAAATGTTGAAGGAAAACTATGAGAAGTTTACTCTGCTGTTTGCTACATTTGTTGCGGGGACACAGTAAATATGTGTTAAAAAGGTCCTGTGGTCAGAGGATTTTCAGTCTACTTGTAAAATGCTATATGTGGTAGGAAGCTAACACCCTCAGCACACAACTTCCACTGTGAAGCAAGGTGGTGGCAGCTGTATGTGTGGGAATGATTGTGGGGATGCAGGAGGGTGGTGCTAAAAAGAACATTCCTGGAAGACAGCATTTTATCGTGGCCTAATTTATTAAGATGGGCCAGTCAAAGTCCAGGCCTCCACCAACTTGAGATTCTGTGGCAAGACTTGATCATTGGTTTTCAGAGACATTCTCTATCCAATTTTACAAAGCTTGAGTTATTTTGAAATATTAAATGGTGGAAATCTCAGTCTCTAGATGTGCAAAGCTGGTAGAGACATACGCCAAAGGACTTGTGGCTGTATCTGTAGCGAAAAGTAGTTCTACTTAGTAGTGACTTAGAGCGGCTGTAAACATATGCCCACCCAACTTCTCAGATTTGTAGTACTAAAAACCATATAACATTTTTCTCCACTTCTACATTATGCACCACTTAGTGTTGTTTTATCATAAAGAGCCTTATTAAATTATATGTAAATTTGTGGTTTCAACAGAACAAAATGGACAAAAACTGTCAAGCGGTATGAGTACTATAGCACTGTAACGGCAAATACAAGGGAAGCTTAATGCTTTGTCATGGGGAATGTTTAGAAACAGCAGCTGAGCATGAAATGTTTGCACACAATTTGCCTAATATTTGTGTCGGAAGTGACATGATCAGAAAATCAATTCACTTCACATGTGATTTCCAACAAGCAGCTAAATGACTGCCGCTGACAGCAGTCGTTGAAATTCATGTATCATGGTATGGCTCATTATATTCTGATGGTGTATTAATTATGGCTATAGATAGAGAGCTAAGCTATGAGTGGTAGCCTTGCCGCTGTGTGCCAGGGGGAGCACGCCTGAGGAGGAAAAGCTCCGCTTGTATCCACTCATCCCTCAGCTGACAGGCCTGCTCTGGGAGAAAAGGATTTCTCTGGATTGAGTGCCATTTTCTCTTCTTTAACAAGGAAATTAGTGTGTAAAGGAGATCTGTCAGGATAAAGTGCAGCTTGACTGCCGCCGCCCTCCCCTCCTCTCCTCTCCGCCTTTCTTTTCCCGATCTTCTCTCCCTCTTTCCCCATCCTGTAACCCGCTCTTCACCTCTTTCTCGCTCTGTCTCTCTCTCGCCTTCCCCTCACACTCTATCTGTTTCTTTCCTTTCCTTCCCTTCTCTTTCTTCTCCTTCTCCTCCTCTCAATGGCTCCCTCAGGGGATCTTCCTTGAGCATTAGCAGAACACATCCAATGTCCCAGCTACATGATTTCATGATATGATTTGTACCAGGGATTTGCAATAATCCGCAAATAAAGTTGAAAGTCAATGACTCTCAATAAGAAAAGCAGACAAGCACAACCAAACCTTTTAAGATTTTCTTTATCTTTAATGGCATGAAAAATGAATTTGTTTTGCATTAGATCACAACTATTTAGGAAAGGCTTGAGTGCCTTGTTTTGTCTTTGGCTTTTATGATCATGATTAATTCTTGCACAGGAATTTCAGTGATATACATAATGCATCACACTCTCATTTAAATGTTCGGTTCCTCTGCAGTTGCAGAGAGCTTGGTAGCTCATTACACATTACCCACATGTGCCTGGGAGTTGGAGTATGCCAGCTTCTCACTTGTAGTCAAAGATTCAGTATGTGCAGCTTTACTTGGATGTCATGTTAAGCCCAGGTGTCATCTCCATTTCACCGGCTTCATTCGCCTAATGCTGGTGCTTTTATTTTTGTCGAAGTTTTTATAACTTGAATGGATGGACAGAAACGAGACCCCCTGGCACATTTTAATAAGTCTGCTTCAAAAGGTGTCGGATGAGGAAGAAAAAAAAATCAAAACATCCTGGGTTAATTTGAAATGTACTCTGCATCTGTGATGGGAAACGGCCTCACAGGTAAGTATGGGAGACAATTAGAGAATATCCGTAAGTGCAGGGGGCTGCATACTAAAAAACGCAAATCACTATATCCCCCATCTGGCCCCCGCTGTGCTGAGAACTGCAGCTGAGGTCCGATTTCACCCGTCAATCATGGCCGCCTCGCTGTGGGGTGTGTGTCCTGGTGAGAGAGTCTACCCCCAAGTCATTAGCACACACAGTCAAACTGTACTGAGAACTGCCCTGCGCCGCTCTCCTCAGCACCGCGGTTTAAATATCCCCAGCCTGTGACAGGATCAGTTTAGTGATCTGTAGGATTGATCTCCTCTTTAAAGTTTTGCCTGAGGCGACTCTAATTGGGAACGAGGCTGCCTCCCACTCCCCTCACTCCCTTAACTGTCAGTCTTGGCTTTGTTTACTGAGGACATGCCCAAACCTATTTACTCAATAATGAGGAGACGTGGTTGGGATGCTGCTGATCACATCCAGGCCCCCAGCGGGACTTATACATGCTGGGAAGGGCGGAAACATCAGTTTGGACTTTTCGAGATGGTAAAACTTGGCCTACACCGTCACTGTAATGTACACTGATAGATCTTTTTTCTCCTTGTTTCCTGGTCTGGCTCTCACACCTTGATTTGCAGATCACTTCTCTGCCTCCAGGTATTTATTGTTTTTCTCAGTCATGTGGTGCGTTTATCTAAAATAGAATCACCTTTAAAAGACGGCACATACATTGCCTTTCAAAAAGATTCATGACCTTTCTTCGCAGTTTGTCACATGACAACCACAAATTTCAGTGTATTTTATTGATAGGTTATAATTATTTCATAATCATAGGGTGGAATGAAAATAATCTGACTTGATTTTCAAAGGTTTTTGCAAATAGAAAAAAATGTGTGCATAAGTACTTAGTCCCCTTCACACTGTTCCACTGGAAAAAAAAAATCCTGCAGCCACTTGCCTTCATGAGGCTCCTAATTATTAGAATGACGTTATTGTGCTCTTGCATCTTGTTATTGAAGCATACTCTAGGCAAATCTCCAGTGTGGTGTCCTACAAATGTTGAGAGATTGGTCAGAAATTTAAACTGAGCATGGTTACTACACTGATACATGTTGCAGTAGAAAAAAAACCATGAAGACTTCCCAGGAATTCTGCACTTCTTCTTGTGAAGAATTTTGTTCTTATTTTGTCTCACTTTGAGTAAAAGGATACTTGCACAGTATGTATAGGTATGTATTCAGAGGAGTAGCCCATGAAAACTCAAGAGCAGCTGCAGAGATCCATAGCTCAGGTGGGGGAATCTGTCAACAGGACAACTATCTGGCCTTTACGGAAGTGTGGGAATATTTTTCTCTCAGTAGAGAATGGGAAGCTTGTCTGAGATAATGTGGTGAATGGAACTAAATACAAGGCAGCCTCGGAAGAATAACTGTTAAAGGTTGCTAAAGTCTTGAAACTAGAACAATAGTTCACTTTCTGGCGTTGCTAGGACCCTAAGCATACAGCCAGAGCCAAAGTAGAATGGTTTAGGTCAAAGACTGTTGATGTGTTGGAAAGACCCAGTCAAAGTCCTGACACAAATCTAATTAAATATCTGTGATAAGATTTGGTGGGGGTTTAATACAAATGTATGCTACTCTTATTTATACTTCATAATCATGCACCACTCCATTCTGGTCCATACATTGAGGTCTATAGTTGTTATATGAGAAAATACCATATATACTTTAAATATGTTTTTAAAACACTGTAAGTAGCACAGTTTTGTTCTTCTATAAAGATGTTTGATGTCATATTTGAAGAAGAAAAGCCCACTGCAAACATGTGAGACACCACCAGCGCTTTGGTATGGATTAGACTATTCATGATTCAAGTGTTTTGGCCTATTAGCTAATTTCCTCATCTCTTTTAGCCGATCCCTCAGACTCCCGCTCTCATTTAGGTTGTTTTCATTTTGCACTGAATGACAAAGCCTTTGGTGCGGCCGTGCTATAGAATCCATTGATGCCCATTGGGATTATGAATGATGAAGTGGAGAAGCTGCTGCTATCAGAGGGACACAACACTGCTCTTAATAGAAAAGCATTTAGAGAGGCAGCAGGGAGGAGGTGGTGGTGCAGGGGGCTTTCTGACACTCCACTGATAAGAGGCAGCCCTTCAGAGGTGGTAGTGTGTACAATGAAACACGCTGATGGGGATACAATGACACACATGTTGCATCTGACAGCCGCGTGATTTAGATGTGCGGTTGGGAAGAGAGAAGGAAAAAAAACTGGACCACACAACAGAGAGCTCTGTGATGTGACGCTCTTGATGTGGAAGTCTGCATTTGCATGTTGCTGCTTATTGGTTTGATTTGAGGAAAAAACGAGTTGTCGTTACTCATATCAAGCCCTTTCATAGAATGAGGGAAAGAGGGAAAGGAGGAAGGACGAGAGAGGAGTTAGTAGGGTAGTGGCACGGGAGTGAACGAGAGATACGCAGAAAGGAAGGGCTGTCAGTTTGAGGAATGAGTCTGATAAGAAAAGGGGACTCGGCAGATGGGAGGAAGAAACCGGGAGCACACTTCTCAATTAAACATGTAAATACCAAAAGCAGGCAGCAATCGAGAAGAGGGAGTTGGGTAAACACAGCACCGTGCTGTGATTACAACCTCAGAACGCTGCCACCTTTGCCACTAACTTTAGTCTTTGCTATTCCCAGGAACTGTTTAATCAATCCCAAAATTTGATTTACCATGTTATTGATATAGGTGCACCCTAATAAATAAGAGTTTCACTGAAAAGTTGAATTATTTAAGTAATTTAAAAAAAGAAAACTCATATATTGTTGCCTTCACCAAGAAGGTTATGTTTTCACCAGGTTCTGAAATTTGATGAAATTTTCAGGAAATGTCTGCAATAGGACCTGAAACAAGTGATTAGAATTTGGGGGTGATTGGAAAACCGACTTTATAGAAAAAGTGATTTTCCTGAATAACCACTGAACTAATAATGATATCAGTGCTAATCCAGCAGCTAAAGGTATGTTATCATCATCAAGCAATATAAAAAACGTCAGAATTAGATCACAACATTGGGGAGGGGACTGAGCTGCCTTCACGATTGTCTGCACTCTCCAAGTGCTTTTCTAGTTAGATTTGTTACACCTAGACTAACGTACACTGTAAAGTGTTCATTTCTATACAGTGTAAATACTCAATACTCGGTCTGAGCTCCTTTCGCAGCATGACATGGAGGCTCTGCTGAGGTGTTCAGGAAGCCCAAGTTGCTTTATTACCAGCCTACATTGTTGCGTCTGGTGTCCTTCATCTTCCTCTTGATAGTTCTCCATAGATTCTCTGCAGGTTTTAGTTCAGGCCAGTTTGTGGGCCAATCAAGCACTGTGATACCATGATCATTAAACTAGATATTGCTAGTTTGGCGGTGTGGGCAAGTGCCAAGTCTTGTTGGAAAACAGAAAACAGAAACCAGGATCTTCATAAAACTTGTCAACAGAGGGAATAATGAAGCTCTAACATTTACTAGGAGATTACTGCATAGTCTTTAGACTTGATAAAACAGGGTGGACCAAAATCAGCAGATAACATGTCTCCCCAAATTATCATTGACTGTGGAAACTTGACCCCGAAACCTCAAGCAACTTTGATTCTGGGCCCCTCCTCTCTTTCTCCAGAACCTTGATTTCCAAATTAAATACATTCGATTTTATCCAAAAAGAGGACTTTGGACCACTGAGCAACAGTCGAGTCTTTTTTTTAACCTCTGCTCAGGTATGACACTTGAAGTGGCATTGTATAAGGAATGTGTAAGTCCTGAATATTTCTTTGTACTTTAGTATTTAAAGAACTGACTCCAGCCCCAGTTTACGTGTTAAGAATCTCCCACAAAGTTTTGAATGGGCTGTTCTTCCTCGGAACATTGGAATAAAGCTGTTGTGCTTCCAACTTTTTCTACCACACGTTTTCCTTCCACTCAACTTTCCATTATTTTGCTTGGATACAGAAATCTGAATAGCCAGCTTATCTAACAATGACCTCTTGTGGCTTACTCTCCTTGTGGAGGGTTTATATGATCTATCAGCTGGACAATGATCAAGTCAACAGTCTCTCCCATTTTTGTTTAGGCCACCTTTTTTTGTTGAAAAGATAATTTTTCTTATTGGTCATATGTAATATTCAAATTCTCTTGAAAAATAATTTTTTGCTGTCTTTATCGAGAAGACAAAATCATCAACATTAGATTAACTTTCCAACTTGTATATGTATATATATATATAGTTTTGTATATAATTTGTTTGTTTTAATCACCTCCTGTGGCTAAATTGATTCATGCAGTGTCATTCTTTGGGAAACTGCACGCCAACCAGGAAATCTTGATAAAGAACTAATTAATGCTATTCATCCATTCACTACGCCCCTTTGTTGTAATTTCTTTATTCTAATATCTTTTCTAATATTCTTTGTCTATCATTTCTACATATTTGCCCCCCTTCTTTGTGCGCACCCTGCTGTGAACTACAGGGAGTATCTTAAATACTTCTGTAGGCAGTGTCCCTGACATTAATAACAATGAGCTTGGCAAAAGCACAGTGCGTTCTCAGAGTAGACTCACAGTTTGACATTCAGCCCAGATGCTATCACGGAGCCTCGCCGTTTAAGACCGCAGAAAAGACAGACATCTGTCACTTGTTACCTTTGAAGTGAATAAAAGAGGGATGCAGAAAAACACAGTGGACAAAAGGCCATTCTGACCACAGACCCTCAGTGTTTACAAACGGAAAGAGAGAGTGACAGGAGAAACTGGAGATGAATGGATCGCCGCTGTTGATCTCGCCTCCTCATTCCATGTGCTAAGTTATTCTGCGGCTGCTGCCCCAGTGGGGGGTGTAGGGAAACAGGAAGTTGAGAGAGGGAGGCAGAGGCAGAAAGAAATGCCTCAAGGAGTCTAAAGGTGCCGAGCGCTGCAGCCTGCATGGGAAAGAAAAAAAGTCCCCAACAACTTACTGTACACTTCTCTAACAGGAGGTATCAAACATTACAAATGTGAACACCATGCAGCTTTTAATGAGGGGATGATGCTATACTAAAGCAATATTTGCAATAGTGTTGTTGAAATAACCGCTTTTGTTGCATTGGGTGTTATTTGTACACAGCGTAGATTAAGACTTGAGGTGTAAAGAAAGGCATTTTCATACAATTATTAGAACAATGGCCACATTCATTTATCTTCTGTCATGTCTCCTTAGACCTGTTTCTATTTCAGGTTGCACGTCAAGTGAGAGCATCTATATCTGGCTGGCAATTAAGTCGGTCCTGCCTCCCCTTGATGCTTGATTAGTCCGATTGATGGAGGAGGCCATATGTGGCGGTGTCAAAACTTGGCAGCCAGTCTCCATCCTCTCAAATGAGAGGCAGGCAATAAAGAGGCAGGCTGCCCTGAATGGGTGCATGAATGCAAGGCTGGCAGCACTACGATTTAGGCCCTGCTGATGCGATGTGTGGCATTTTTCTCTGGGGGCCTTCAGGGCGCTGACCGCTTCAGCCAAGTTCTCGTCAGGCCAGAGGTGGCCACCGGCTAGGCGTGTCACTGTACCAAGCCCTCTGGGGGGCACAAGCTTCGGGCTAGGCGTGGAGAGGGAGGGGGGGTGGTGGGAAGTTGGGTGCATTCTTGTTGTTGGGGGGGGCTGATACCATAAGGGGGAGGGTTGGGAGGTTTAGAAAGCTGAGAGATATGGCCCCCATCCCAATCTCGCTCGGAGACAACAAAAAGGGAATGCTTGAGAAGGGGAAGCAGCGGGAGGAGAGCACAAAGACAAAGGCGCGGGCAAGGTCAGTCTAGCTAATGGGCCTGAGCCGTAGGCTGCCTGGGGCTAGGCACACTTCTGTTCTCTCTCACACACTGGGCCTTCAAAGACCCTTCAGTCCACCCCTCTCCTTCTCTCCTCTCTTGCTCCATCTCTTCCACTCGTCTTTTTCTTGTTTCCCCACTTCCATTGATGACACTTCCTCCCTTCAAACGATCCTGCACAGGTGCTATCACCAACACACTTTTCCACGAAAGCTTCTCTTGAATCCCGACTCATTTGGAGTATCAACAACTGTGAATTAATAAATGGCAGAAATAATTCAACATTGAATACAGCGGGAAAAGAATTCTTCAAGTTTACACAAGCACCATCATTAGCTTCAAGGTGGGTCTGAGAAAGTGCTAAGAGGAGCTGTTGGAAATGAGGAGGAGGTGGAGCGGTGTTGTCAGGTTGGCTGGCTGGCGTTGCTTGGCTCCACTCGAGGGCTCCTTTAATGTGCAGCGGAGTAGAATAAGTGAGTGGCTGTGGGCACCAGCTGAGCTCACTCTCGTCTTCGCCTGGTAGCTGAGGGGTGAGCCGCCGCCACCTGACACTGGGCACACGGCTCAGGGCTCCTCTTGGCAACGTGGCACAGCACACATGTCCCCTCATTTGGATGGAGATTCAGACACAACACACAAAAGCTCCCCCCCACCCCTCTCAGCCCCTCGCTCACTCAGTCTCCCTTTTCGCCTTCTGCCTTTTTTTCTCCCCTTCCTTTAGTTTTTGACAGCATCATAATAATCTGGGTATCTTCTTGATCATGCCCCATGTTTTTTTTCAGCTTTCCTTCCTCATCTTCTCGGAGACGAGTTTGAAATTGCCTGCGTCAGGACTTTGCTAATTAAAGTCATACTTTCAAAAATGCCATAATAACTGTTAATTAGCTTGATGCTATTTTCAGCATAATTTGCTAATTAGTGGAAAACCTGTACAGCGTTTCTCTCTAATTACAGTATGGCTCTGCACGGCGCATCTGTGCCTTGACTCCAAATGATACCATTACAAAGTCCCGTATTACGCATTCTCTCAAAACAGTTAATTGCCTCCACAGATAGTGAGGTACTTCAGTCAGCTGATTTTTATGGTAATAAATGGACAGGCACAGACTCAAACCACCCTGGTTCATATTTATGAAATATGAAGAAGGAAAACAACCTCCTTATGAGATGCATGGAGTTAGTTTGGAATATAATCTAGTTGGTTCTGTGATGATTCTGTGTGCTCATGCGTTGAGTTGCTGGGATTTTTCTTTAATGAAGTTGGTTTTATTCTTTGTTGCAACCTCTTGTCAAGTAAGCCATAATGCTGCAATAAAAGGGATAGTTCAGATTTATTTAAAGTGATGTTCTGTGTTATTATGAGTAACATTTCCCTTAGTTGTGGTAGAAAATCTCATATTACCATGGGTTTGTAGCAAGCTGAAGAGATCCTTAAAGAGCAAAGGCTAAAAGCTTGCAGATTTTAATTATTTATAATGACTATAGCAAAAATGTTAATATCTGTGGAAAGTAATGCTATATTGGCAACTATTAAAAGTCAACATAAAAACTGTTAATTGTGTCACTTTTTTCTTAGTCAAACAACTTCTGTGTTCCTACACTAAAGTTACACTGCTGGAGGCCTACAGCTGGATCAATCCATCTAACCACCTAATCAGCTGATCGCATGTCAACTGGAACAATTTCCAAACAACCACTTGACTTGGATGTGCCATCTTCTATGCCACTGCATCCTATCACAAATCTAAAAGTTTGCTTCACTCTTGGTAGGCTAACAGAAAACTAAGGATTTGCAGCTGATCAGGCAGATTGATACTGCCAGCAGCCTTAAGGAACGTAACTTTAGCATTGTTGGATTATTGGAGTTTCTCAGCTGAAAAACTTCAGCATTACCACCTTAAGGCTGTGTAGGTTGGTATTGTAGGCAATCATTCAATCTAATCAGCTGTGACTCATCAGTATGGTCTATCTCCGCTAAGAGTGGAAACATTTTTGCGATTGTGTAGAATGTTGTCAATTTTGATTTCGGCATTGAAGATGGTTTTGTGCTTTTTCAGGGGTCCCAGCAGCTTAGAAGTTATCATGAATTACTCCCGATTAGTTAATTGGATGGATTGACACAGCAGCCTTGATAAAAATAATTTTAGTTTAGTAACCCAAAAAACGAATGGCTAAGAAAACAGCATCAAACTGAAAAAACTGTCTTTTTGTAAAAGTTTAGATGTTAAATAGTCGTTAATTAAGTTTATTTCAATTTGGTTAGGTTGAATTCTTTTAAGTTCATTATTAATACTGTGTCAATCCAAATTGGAAACACAATGTTCTAGAAAAGTCTTACTAAGCTTCTTTAAAGGGTCATTGTAGACATGGAAGGCTGTGGGCTGGAAGGATCCTATAGTAATCTGTATTACAGACCACTACAGAACACTTACTTGTTGAATTACTTACAAACTCACTTGTTGAATTACAGACCACAATCTAGCATTGTGCACCATGGACATAATAATTTTCAGTTTGATTCATTATACATTTCCAAAATTAGCTAAAACAGAGGGACTTAGCCTTCTATCACAGGATTTCTTCACTATTCAACAAACCCATTGAAATATCTTTCCACTTCAGGTGGGGGATCTGTTAGTCATAATGACTTCACAGAACCATGCTTCAAAAACATCTAAACTTTCCCTTTAAAGCAAAAGAGAATCATAGCCTTATATGAAGAAAGGCAGAGTTGTGATGGAGTCCTGGTTCATAGAGGGGGGTTAGCATGTAAATACAAGCTGGAACATTATGCGACCATGCCTCTACTTATTACTGAGGATGTAACTATCTTGTCGCACCGCCGGTTATTTTCATGTGGTCTAGAATTACGGACATGACCACAGGTTGACCCCCGACACACGTGTGTACGAGACACAAATTGACTCATTAGGCCCATTGAGGAGCGTGATTGGCATGACCTTTGAACCTGGAGACGTCAGCCGTGCCCATCCACCACTCTGCCCCGCTTTTTGACAGCCACCAGTCTGACAGGGGTAGCATCGGCGTCGGCTAATTAATGCGCCACTTCAGAGACCCTTTCATTTATGGCTTCTGAAAGGCATTATTAAATTAATTAAACCACCAAGAGTTAGTCATTATGAAATCAGGAGGTTTACATGGATGACAGCGTTTATGAATTAAACATCCCCAAAGTTCCTCGCAGGAGATACCCCGAGCTGCATGCGGGTACCTAGCGCGACAGATGTTTGCCCCCCTCCTCCTCCTTCCTCGAGCTAACCTGTATTGCAAGCGATTTAGTTCTCATTTGGGGGTTTGAAAACTAAAGGCAGGGAGAGAAAGAGGTTCAGGATAGCTAATGAGCAGAGAAAGAGAGGGGAAAAGGAGGTCACTAGCTCTGTTCATCTGTAGACAGTACAGATGGTTCTGTTTTATACAATGCAACAATGGCGTACATCAATTTGTTGATCGCTAATAGATAGCTGCTCTCAGAAGAATTGCAGTCTGGGATTAGCTGTCTGTGGGTTACAGCTGAGAACTCCACATTTATAGCCTGGAAACATTTAGAGAAGCTCTTGTGCTGTTTTTAACTCATCATGTGATATGAAAACTACAAATGGTTCACGAGATAAATCCCATAAACTCGGGCTTAGCTGGAGAGCAGAGGGCAGAGATGAGTGGCTCGCTCAGGAGCCTCGACGATAGACTTCTTTTCATCTGCGGACTGAGATTCGCAGATTATCTCAAGAGGCTCTCTATCGCTGTCCTCGTCTCTATTTCTCTTCCTCTGTTGCACCCTCCCTCTCTCATACCCCCCCCCCCCCCCGAATCAGGAAGTTTGCCAGCTACTGTCTTTGTTTACAATGCCAAGGGAAAATGTCAGAGCCGTTGAGAAAAATATCCTTAGAATCTCTCCTTTTTTTCATCTTCTTAATCTAACAGTTTACTGAACTTGATAAGTGTCCTATCAACATGCTAATCAAATTACTTCGGAACCAAAATTGACAGTTTTCATTAATTATACAAGATTATTCTAATTGCAATTCAAATTTATTCATTCTGAACAGAAGGTATTCAGTAATATTTTACAAAATTTGCATATTAAATGGAGGGAGTTGTGCATTATGCATGGTAATGTATGCACAGTTTCTTATTTTTAACTTCACGGCCATATGTGGTGTCGTTGTAGGAGCAGGTGAAAAGTCTAAGTGTGTTTAATTTGCTTGACAAACATTCGGCTGGAGCTTGTCAAGGGGAGTATTGTGCATGCCAATCTTTATTCCCTCTTTATTGATTACCCCCAAACCCTAAACATCTGGAGGTAAATGGCACTGAGAGAGATGAACTGAATCATGGGATTAGTACCCTCAATGACTGAATCACTATCAATTACTTCAATAGCATAATTCAAGTGTATTGCATAAAAAGCAGCAGCACCTCAGTTTGAGCGTGGGATTAATATTGCAATTTAACGTAACAATGGAGGCGCGGGAATGATATGGATGGCGTCCAACTTTTTTTACATTGATGTCAGGGAGCTAATGCCGTTATCTAAATATGAAAGTATTTAATTCCTAATTTGAGCTTTGTTTGTGGAATGAAAAGACTCCACGCATTAGGCACATGTTTTAAAAGGTAATGGATTCGGTGAGTAAAACAACCTTATTTATTCACCGAGACGCAAAACCCCCAATTTGCTCTTTGTTTTTATTTCCTAAAGCGGGCAGTGAAGTGCAAACAGCTTACTGGGAAGCTGTTTACTACTGTATATGACAAAGGGAGTGTGTGCGTCTGCATGTTTGAGTGTGTGTGTTTATGGGGAAGGGGGCTGGCTCTTGCAGCTCCACAGGCAAGGTCTTGTGCTGTAATGTAAGCGTAATAATTATCAAACAGCATTGGGGGCTCTGGGTACGGGCTTTAACAGGGGGAGAGCATGTTTGATATGTAGAATCAGCCCATAGTGCATCCATAGAGGGTGACTAAATCGCACGGTTCATGGATCACATTAGTATTGCTCTGCATCCACCCTCGCACTATAGGTGATTTCCATTTAGACACACATTTCCACACGAAGATAAATATGACTTGAATCGTAATTTCCCTGAAGTAAATATAATACAAATACAACATAATACAGTGTCAGGCCAGGCAGGCTAATAGATTACTAGCGTGTTTTCCATTTGTATGGTAAGTGGTGAGCCAAGGTGGTGGTCTGGCGAGTAACAAATTGAATGTTTAATCCATCTCAGTGCAGATTGAAGGTATCAGAAAAGATCGGTAGTCTTTGCAGTTCTCCTGTGACTGGTACTATATTAGCGATTTCTTTTTTCTTTACTCTATGGGGAATTTTGAGGAATGTTGTTGGATTAACAAGAGGTGCAAAGTGCTAGATAAATTCAATTTCTTATCTTTTCAAACGACATCTGCTCTTTTTCAAACGGGTATTTGGGTTTGATGGGCAGTATTTCCAGTCACTCGCTACTGTAACCTCCGATGGCTGATTAAAATAAGACCAGCTCTGCTTGAGCTAGATAGTTAAAATATTTCACGACTTTTAATTACTGAATTTTTTATTAGAGTATTGAATTATTAAATTCCCTACCAGTCACATATGTGGAAGTCATTACACCCACTATTAGGTTCATCTCTTAGAGGCTTCTTCCCTATACTATTGTGGAGAAACAGTGACAAATATGCAAAAGACAACCCTCTTCAATGTTACCAACTATTCTCTAAGTGCGTGTTTAATTCTTTAATAAATGTTTGCTCTTGCATTTGGAAAAGCTAGATTAGCCCCAACTGTGCAGCGTCTTATATAAGTATGACAAATTGATATTTTTATATAGCTTAATCTGTTTACTATGATGTTTTTTGCGAGGACTTATTACAAACTAATTAAAGAAATCACTTTGATATAATTAGTCAGATTTCAGGAAGCTCATTAGTAGTAATTTGCATGAAAAATAAGCCCTGTAGTGGTGCTCAGACCCAGCTATCCGATCTGTGTTTTATCTGGTTACACATCATCCCCCATTGTTTGTTGTCTGAGGCTTGTCTGAAGTGGCCCACGATATTTTCAGTCATTGCCCTGAGAAGCGGCAGGGTGTCTTTCAACAAATTCCTCTGCCTAAAGCTAGTCAACCTGCATGTGGAAGCAGACACGCGCCTCTGTGTACATAAGGCAGGAGGACTGAGCAGCAAAACACCGTCTATTTATCTGTCAGGTTCCTGACAAAGAACTGAGCTGACAAGTAATGGTTTCCCCCAGCAGAACACGGGGAGCTTTTTTTTTTCTCCCACAGTACTTACATGCCCAGTCTATGCCCAGAGACTCATGTTATTTGCAAATCACAGTCTTTGAAAATTCACAAGCGGGGCGAGACATGCCATGCTAGGGTTTTGTCAGCTGCCTTCATAACAACGAGCTGTATCACTAACAGTGTGCGGTTTGGTAAGGAAGCAGCTTTCTCTTAGCATTTGCCTCGCTGTCACTTTTTCCAACACATGCGTTCTGTGTCTTCATGCATGGGGTCTCTCCTCCCTCAGAGGGTTGCCATCTTCCCTTTGGACTGACAAAACGTCCACACTCCCACTGATATAAAGAAAAAAGTGAGGAGAGAAAAAAAGAGACATTGCATCATTCACTGCTGTGGTAGTTCTTCCAGAAACTGACACTCACCTATTATATTTATGATTAGATAAAGGTAATTTAAAGGTGTTTGATACTAACTTCAACAAAAAAGAAATGGTATCAACATATTTTTTGCAATTTTTTTCCAAAAACAATATTTTTGCTCTCCCAAATAACAATGCTTAAATTCAAAAACTTTCTTAGACATTTCCGAGAGATACATTTCAAAAACTTGTCCTTAATGAACTACCCGCCTTTTTTGGTGATTACATTAAATGTTAACTGACTTGTAGCAACACTTTTAATTCAGTGATATAGTCATGTTCATGAAAGTAGAATATAATATTTTTACCATTAAAAATGTTAAAAACAAATGTTCTGTAGTCAAAGACATTCTGCTTACATTTTTGATTAACAACAGAAACGCTTTCCAATTTCTAATGGAAACTTGACCTTGCTCAGTTTAATTAAATGTGCTCAAATATCAAAGATTTTTGGTGCATTGGTACTTGGTTGGTACTTTCACTGATGCAAAAACCTACTTGTTCTTAGAGAAATTCAAAAATAATGTTTTATCAGACCAATACTTGCCCTGGCTATGGTGCTTATAAGGAACAAAATAATTAAATTATATCCTTAGGGTCTAAAGTTCTCAAAACTAATATGCAGATCACCCTACAAAGGAAACATGACTACTTTAAAAGCATGATAAAAATGACAAATTACAGTTTGCAAATGCACCCAGGGGTAAATACCCTATTTCTTGGAATTATGTTCTGTAGTCTGCTGAAACTAAAATTGGCGTGTTTGGCCATAATGGGCACTGTTACATTTAAAGAAAAAGGGCAAGCTTGCATGCTAGAGAACACCACCCTGACTGTGAGGTTCGGGGGTAGCAGCATCATGTTGTCAGGTTGTTTTTGCTGCAAGAAAGACTGCCAGAAATACACTTTGCAAAATAGGTAACATTTTGAGAAAAAACAGTGTGAGAAAAAATTGAAGCAACATCTCAAAACATCAGCCAGGAAGTTAAAGTTTGAGCAAAAATTGATGTTTCAAATGGGCAATGATTTGAACATAACACCATATTAGACAGAAATTGGCTTAAGGGCAACAAACACAATATTTTTGAAAGGCCATCAAATAGCCTCAGTCCAAAAGATATTTTCTGGGCACAGCTTAAAAGATGAATGTAAGCAAGGTGACCAACAAACCTGACTCAGTTACACCAGCACTGTCAAGAAGAATGGACATAAATGGCCGTAAAGTACTCTGAGAACTTGTAGAAAGATGGCAACAAAACCCCCCAAGAGAATGACCCTAGTCATGCAGTTTAACAGGCAATTCTACCAAATACTGAGGAAATGTATGTAAACTTCTGAAACTGAAGAAAGAAAAACATGTTTTTGTGTCATTTTATACAATATAAGTAAATATCTGGTTTCAAATGTATATTGCATACCCTTTGGTAATAGCTATGATTTTTATATACTATATTCTTAAAGACGTTTTTCTTCATAATGTGGGGTTCAGAACAATGGCACAAAAGCAGGACCTGTTTATTCTCCATACTCTTTTCCCACCATGGGGCGAAATCCTTCCCTAAACATCCGGACAGAGAAGCACTTGTGTGACGTTGATGTCACAGACCTACCTGGCCTCCCTCTCACAAAAGCTAAGGTATCATTAGCTAGGCCCACACAATGGCCATTCAACCAAGCCACTGCGCTCCTCTGGACTGAGGAACAATGTTATTTTTTGTCTCAGAATTATAAAGACAGACTTTTGCAGGAAACCTGACAGACAAAACCTTTTAGAGGTAAATGCTCCAGGCGGCTTTTGGGTTTAATCTTTTCCCATTAGCATTTCACCCCCACCCCCCTCTACACTCCCTCTTTCCCTTTGCTCACACACAAAGACCATATTTACAGGGTCAAAAAGTACAACTCTGAATCTGATTCTTTCTAACTGTACATTTTCGCAATTTTTACTTCTAATTAGATCTGGTCAATACTAATACTCTCCTAAAGGTGTTCAAAATTATATTTTTGCTGGTATTTTTATGAAGCCAACTAATAAAACAATATAGAAAGAGAGATCATATTTGTTTACAAGAATATTAAAAATGATTAACCTGGGATGCAAAGGCTAACTTAATAGTCACATTGTCAACAATACAACAACCATGCTATGGGTTCATAGACCTATCTTTGTGCGTGTTTAGTTGCATGTGTGTACGTGTGCACACATTCACTTACACTCATGCGTGTGTGTGACTCCATGTGTGTGATTCATTCCAGGGCAGTTTTAGTCCTTATAAAATATTCATTTTGGTTGTGCAGGGCCCTGTAATTGCCATCTCTCACCCTGAATTATTTATACCTCGCACAGACTGACAAAGCTTTGCCATACGGCCCCAGATGAATCAGAAAGCAGCCATCTCTGCTGCCAACAGCACTGGGCTTTCACACAAATATGGCAGCCACGTCTCTCTGCCTGGCCTCTCTTAATTTGACATTTTCTTTTTCCCCCCTGCCTTTGTCCTAGGTGCAGAGAAAGGTTACCTGTTAGCTTTAAGCACCGACCCACTCTCTGTCTTTCTGTCTCTATCCCCCCTACCTACATGACAGTCCGTTATGTTTTTTTCCCTCTATCTTTTTTTTTTAAGTCTTCTGAGAATGCGTCAAAGTAGTGGCAATGTCACAGTGACTGCTTCATGATGACTGATCAGCTCTGACAGCCACTTTAGATGTATGTATTATACATTAGTAAAGTTATGACATAGAATAACGCTCACATAAATATGAGCATGCATGGACAGACTGCAAAACCATTGACTCGTTGACCTGAAAGTAGCACACACACATGTAAATCAGCCCCTGATGGCATGCTGAGTCCGCCGAGGCTGTCTGTACAGTAAGCGGTCAGAGCCTCCCTGCTAACCTTCGCTGTACAGCTGTGTTCCTCTGTACCTCGCCTGGGTCTGATCACTCTGAGGGGTGCCACAGGAGAGCGCCTGTGCTGTATGGCTTTCATTGTGAACCGACTCAAGGGCCCTCCAGAGTACCACGTCCAACACCCTAAATACAACTATTCACCCAGCAACTCCAACATAGGCTTATCTTCCATCTCACTAGTGCAGGGAGGTGCTGACTGGTATTTCCTCAAGGCCTCAAGCTTCAGCACTGACCAGTAATCAAAGCTGCATATTTCTTTTTATGCACAAAAAAAATTAAAAATAAATAACAAGCAGATACTTCTATGGTGTCCAGCTGGTGAGTAAATATTCCTGGAAGCTGTGTTGTTGATGCGCGTGATTGTTTTTGTAATGGTAGAAATCTCTCAGTCTACACTAGTCTGACTGCCATAGTCAACACTGGAAATGGGCATGGACCTGTTACCGGTTACATAGTATACCAAGGTTTTGCTAAGCTAGGGTTTCAAAACCATCAACATTCTGTTCCTACATGGGTTGGGTATATATCTGACTTGAAACTGAAATAATATGGATTTTGATACACTGCCAACAATCTGCTACATTAAAGATACATGAGCTGCAAACTCCAATTTGATACACTTCACCCTACCACTCAACCAAAATTCAGTCCAATTCAGTTTCTTTTTATTTCAATAAACACAACACAGTTCAATTTGATGTGACAGGACAGGAGACAATAAAGTAGGATAAAGTGAGGAAAGTATAATTTGCAACTCAATGAGAACAATTATTAAAAAGCCATGTAATAAAATTTCAGTCCAATGAGACGCAGTGCATTCTAAAAATTCTGCAATACAACAGATCACCATTTTATCTACCTTTCAGTAACTGAACAGCGAGCTTGAAAAATGTATTTTCTAGATTGTGAGCATCAAACAATTAGTTAAGCCTAAATTTTAAAGAAATGGTTTATAGAACAGCTCACAAATGGGAGACTTAAACTTAATGACATGCACTGGATTCATATTTAGATTCATTGTTGAAATACAGTAACATAGATTCCCAGTGGTGATACGTTTTTTAAAGTGAACAAAACAATCCAAAAGTAATTGCACCAGACCTTGGGGCAAATCTAAATATTACACAAAAAAACTGCACACTGGTCAGCACTGTAACCCCTATGCTATAAAACTTGTTTTCTCATAAAAAATAGCTTATATTCATGATCAGTGTGAAATAAACTGAGTTGGACTGATGTCGTCCTAAAAGACTTTCAAAGTTTAGTTGCATCACACCCGTTGCAGTTCTCTTGTCTAACAGTAGAAGTCACCACTGATAAAACAACACTGCTTCACTTCAGGAATGAAAGCAGATGAGTAGGTGTACAGGAGTTCATTCATAAACCTAACTTCCAACAGAAAGGACATGATTTTACTGATGCAAACATTTAAAAACCAACACATCTAGACTTTTTCTTTTCCAGCCATGTCCCTCATTAGCCTGCTACTGCACATTGCAAGTCAGTTGGCTTAAGTAAAGTTACCAGACTTTATCTTGCTTACATGAACAAAACATTTGGCTGTCTGGAATTATGTCATGGTTTTGGAAACTGAAGGATTGCTATACAGATAACTTTGGGAAATCACAAGTGGCATGTCTGTTAAGCAGCTGACTGCAGGCTAGCTACTGGAGCACATAGCCCCATTAATTAACCATCTTATAATAGCTTGTTATACCTGTGCTACTCTATTGCATCTCTGCTAGAGCAGAACAGAAAAAGACAGGTATAATATTCTGTGCAGTAACTATTTCTAAAAATTGTGATTGTTTATTTTTTTTAATTTTGGCTTATGTATATGTATCATTATGTAACAACATATACATGATAACTTTATTAGAACTGTTATATTCAACATGTTGGCAACAGGATAAATAATAGTTGCTTTTCTCTTTTTAACAAAATCAATCAGATCATTTCACTTTAAAGTTTTTGTGTAGTTTCCATGAAACCTTGCTGTCTTTGCTTAATGTTATACCCTGAGAAGCTCTAACTTGCCAATGCCTACTCTGTAATAAATCTCACTTTTTTGGGGAGGGGGAGGGGGGGTGCAACAATTCCGCTGTTATGTGGCATTCCACTTTCAATGCTGATGATGTTTCCTCAACAGCAACATTTAGCGTCAGATTTGTTTTTACCACAGCACAAGGCAAGGCAAAGTAACACAGAATTATTTATGTCCAGTGTCTTATTATATTGTGTTCAAAGTCCTGGTAGAGTAACGTCATATTCTGAGTAAAACAAAGAACATAGTGGAACAGTACACAGCGTTTGCGGTGTCTCAGTATGAATGCGATGGGAAAGGCAGAGGAAGCAGAGAAAGCTCGGGGCTAAACATGCAGTGTGTGGCGGGGCTGATGCTAAAAGCTGCATAAAGCACACAGCCTTAGTCCACTGTTAGCTAGTGATGGATAGTTAGCAGGAGCTCCAAGTCTTCGTCTAATCTGTTACAGTAAACCTATGCCAAAGCCCGAAGGGAATCAGTGGGGGCTATAGCTGGGAGTGGGCTTGACGTGAAACCATTTGTGAAGACGAGTGATTCTCTTAAGTAAGAAACTAACAGTGTAGAGAAAGAGAGAGAGAGGTAGGAGGAGAGCAAGTGAGACAGGAGGTGAGGAGAATGAGTGAGAGTGTGAGGGAGAGTGAAGGAGGAAGAGATACCATAATGAGTCCTGTAGCCATGGAGTAAATGAAGAGAGATTGACAGAGTGAGGGATCCTCAAGTGAAATAATGTCAATGCCACTCTGCCCATTAGGGCGGAGGGGGGGGGGGGGGGGGGAATGGAGAGGGTAAAGAGGGATGAATGGAAGGACAGAGCCACATCTTATATTGCAGAGGAAGCACATAAATTATTTGTGACACCCTCACAACACACATGTATGAGCTACAAAAATATGAAATATGAAACAACGGAATGAACTGACAATAACAGCCGAAAAAATATAGAAATGAAAACCTCAGAAAGGGCCTTGGAAATACCTAATAAATTCCCAGAGACGTGTAGTTGGGGTTTTTTGATGTCAAACAATAATAATCACAGCAACATCTGCCTTGCTACTCTCTGAGGAGGTGGGCAGCACCAGTGGGTGGAAGGGGTTAATCTCCCAAACCCAATAAGGTTGGATAGTGAGGCACTTGTTCCCTGATAAAGAAGTGATAGGATCTGTTGGTCTGGTCCCTTGGCGCTTGTACAGGGGTAGAGCAAATATTGTTAATGTGCTGTGGTTTACTTCAGCTAAGGCGAGAAAAAACAACCCCATTTGACGAGGGAGAACAGCAGCAAACCAGAAATATGATGGAAAGGGTCGAGTTCGCTCAGTGTGGCCTCCCAAGGACTTAACTGGCATGTATATCTGGGCCTGTTCAGCTGCATAAATAAGTGTTCGGGAAAGATTAAGATCTATAAGTGTCTCTATTTCTCGTTTTACCTGCCCCTCCTTGTCACAACAGGGATCTGAATGCAGTTCAGTGAAGTGCCTAATAACCGGAGCAGTAGGTAGGAAAAGCAGGAGGCTTGACATTAAGACCCTGGCGTTTTGGAAATCCGATATGCTATTGACCCGTGTACTACTATCTCAGCGTAGAGATCTGGTGTCAGCAGATTGTAGTCTGGTGTTGGGAGCCGTTTCTTACAGGGCTCTTGTAACAGGGGCCCATTGAGTCTGGGAGGCAGCTGGGGCCTGATGGGCTGGAGCTGGGGGGTGATCGATACTCACCACCGCGCAACGGATGACCTCACTGTCATGGCTGCCGGCTGTGGACACTGCATGCTAGTCATTAGTGCCGGGGCACCAATCAGGAGCTTAGAGTTGTCAATACCTGCCTCTTACAGATACTGTGGCCATCTGTCAGTGTATTGTGTAACGGCCTGAGTAAATACAGAGAAGCTCTTTTAAACAATAAGAACAAGGTGTACTATCAATAGAAATTGTTTTGCTTTTCAGTAAGTAATTTAAGAAATCACTGAAAAGTCATTAATTTTGAGAATTTAGACAAAAATAAATCAACTAAAAAGAGGGTTCCACTATGTTTTAAAAAATTTTAATTGAAGACCCTTTAAGACAATAAGGATTTAAATTCGAGAAATAATGACTTTCCAAAAAGCTATTATTCAACTTGCTTAATAACTTAATCAGGTTAAATACTTTTTTGTTAATTCAAGTTGCCGTTTCCCAGCCCTGGCATGGGACTTGGATGTTTTTTATTCATAGCTTACCAAGGTATACTGCCTGCTTAGGACAGTTATGGTTTTAGCTAACCACTGAAATGCACTCTTTGAATCAAACTCATTTATAAATACACTCTCCAATCATAATGGAGACAGACAGACAGACAGACAGACAGACAGACAGACAGACAGACAGACAGACAGACAGACAGACAGACAGACAGACAGACAGACATAAAGTGGAGCAAAAAAGTATTTGGCACCTAGCGATTGTGCAAGCTATTTCACTTAAAAATATGAAAATTCCAGAAAATTCCATTGTATGATTTCTTCTGGCCAATGACCTGAAAAGAGCAGGGACCACAGTAATAAAGGTTACTATCAGTAACACACTACGTCGTCATGGATTAAAATTCTGTAGTCTCCCTGCTTGGGCCAGCACATGTCCAGACTTGTCAAAAGTTTGTCAGAGACCATCTGGATGATCCAGAAGAGGATTGGGAGAATGTCATGTGGTCAGAATAGACAAAATAGAACTCTTGTATAAACCCCACCCACTGTGTTCGGAGGGGGAAGAAAGCTAAGTTGCATCCCAAGAACACCATACCCACTGTAAAGCATGGGGGTGGAAACATTATGGTTTGGGGATGCTTTTCTGCAAAGGGGGCAGGACGAATAATCCGTATTACGCAAAGGATGAATGGGGCCATGCATTGTGAGATTTTGGGCAAACACCTCCTTTCATCAGTGAAAGCATTGAAGATGAAACATGGCTGGATCTTCCAGCATGACAATGATCCCAAACACACCGCCCGGCCATCGAATGAGTGGCTACGTAAAAAGCATTTCAAGGTTCTGGAGTGGCCTAGTCACTCTCCAGACCTCAATTTAATACGGAATCTTTGGAGAGAGTTTAAAGTCTGTGTTACCCAGCAACATTCCCAAAACATCACAGCTCTAGAGAAGATCTGCAAGGAAAAATTAGCCAAAATACCAGCTACAGTGTGCAAACCTGGCAAAGACCTACAGGAAACAAATTTATTTCCTGGATTTTTTTGTTTTTGTTTAACATTCTGTCTTTCACAGTTGAAATGTACCTATGATTAAAATTACAGACATCTCTCATCTTTTTTAGTGGGAAAACTTGCCCAATTGGTGGCTGCCAAATACTTTTTGCCTCACTGTAGATAGATTTGTTTGTTTTTCCAGAAATTCAAAGAGACAAATATCCTATGTTACACACCAAAAACTGTCACATTACACAGACACACTGAAAGCTGCAGCTGCAGTTAAATTAAAATACAAATTTGATTAGGTGCATGGCCTTAGTGGAAATAAAAAAAGAAACAAGAACATTTTTATTTCAATTAACCTAAACATCTTATTTGATCATAATTGTGCTTCAGAACCAGTAGGTTTTCATAGGTATGCAGAAAGGCTGAATATCTAAGGGAAAAAAATCCTTCACCAGTAATTATTGCATCCCTGGATAGTGATGCAATATATATATATATATATATATATATATATATATATATATATATATATATATATATATATATATATTATTTTTATTTTTATTTTTATTTTTATTTTATTTTATTTATTTATTTTTTCCCCCCACAACCCTGCATAGGAATGACGGGTACAGAAAATGGATGGATGGATGGATGGATGTAAATATGCCAGATTAAGTCAAAGAGGCTAATTTTCATCTTTCTTGCCAGGTTGGCTGGTGTAAAGCAAAATAGTAACAAAATAGTAACATTCTAAACAAAGGTTTTTTTTTCCCTAAAACCAGCCAGCCAACCAACCAACCAAACAATAAACTAATACAAAAATTATTGAATGTGGAACATAACTACCTTTAATTTAAGACCTAGTATAGAAAATCTGGTTGTATTTAAGACCTTTAGGGCCTAAAATGAGGATGAATAAATGTAAGACTTGCAGAAACCTTGAAAAAAAAGAATGAAAATGAGAAGACAGCAAGCCTCTGAGATCGATAGAACCTCCTTAATAATACAACATTATCCTTATTTGCCCTCCTCAATCAAAAGGTTGGACATTTATGCATGAGTGACATCAACCCAGCAATTAAGTTAGCCATTTAAATGAGAGAAGGGCTTCCTCACCTCCCATGTTTGTTTTTCCCCCTCTTCTCTCTTCCTTTTTCTCTATTCCCCCCTCTGTTTGATGATTGGAGAGGGTGAGCTCGAATTAGGGCGATGGGTCTTCCTTTGAGTGTCAGCCTAAAATGATCAGAGTAAAGATAAGAGGGTCTAGCAGCCCTCAAATCAGTCAAAGTGCCAAAGTCGGCCTTTTTCTCCTCAATTACCGGGTCTGTGAAGCCAGAGAGTAGAAGGCGCAGAGCCTGCTGCATTACTAAAGAGACAATCTATTTCCCCTTTGACCAGAGGGAGAGAAATCATTATGGCATGATTAGTAGCTTCGGCAGTGGGCGAGCATGGAGGTACTACAGGAGAACCGTATTAATTGCCTTAGACCCAGGCATGAGCGGGATTGTTTTAACGTTGATTTGTGGACCTGTATGACTAGCTGTTGGAGATAAAAGCCCGTGTCAGGTCTTAGTTATACTGGCAGACTTCGGGCGTACAGAATGAGAGGCTTGATGTCAAAAAGAGCTTCTGTAGCTGGCCTAGAAGTCTTTCTCTATATGCCTGTCGATGTCTTCCTCTTTGTCTTTCTTCACACTTCAGAGTTTTCCTTTACGCCTCCCACTATCCCCCCCTTCACCCCCCCCCCCCCCCCCCCAGCCCCCCACTTCCCCCTTACCTCGCATGGACTGCACCCCACCCCTTCCCACACTCCTGTGCTCTCCCTCCTCCAACTGATAGCTGCCTTGGCCGATTATTTCATCCAGTGGAGTCCACTGAGAGCCTCCTCTCCCAGCTTTGGAAGAGCTTTAATTAGCCATGTTAATATCCCCTTCATTGGCCTTAATATCACTCAACACCTTCCTCCATCTCGGCGGCCACCAGGGTCCCCCTGTCCTGTCAGAACAGCTGATTATTGAGAAGGATAGCTTTAATCAAACCTAATTGCAGTTCATTCTTTCCCTCTATCCCCCTTTGCCCTCCATTGCCAACATCTAATGGCAGCGACGACTTGATATCCCATTAAAAAACAATTAAACAACCTCCTTTTGTCTCTGTGCGTGCCAAAACACCAGCACAAACTTCTGTAGATATTTAAGAAGTACAGGAGAGAGAGGGGCCTTGTCTTAATTGCTCTCCTTTTCACCAAGGACCAATTTGCAGAGTACTCATGGAGAATCCTAACCAACTCAAATGTAATGAATGCTATAGCAGAGTGGACGATGAAAATGAAGGCTCTGTTTTTTGGAGGAGAAATTGTATTTAATTGCCTACATAAGATTGTACAAAAAGACACTTTTTTATAACTGTGTGGACACTCAAACTTTTGGTTTTGGTTAGGAAGGAACTGCATGAAAAGCTATCCAAGAAAGAGACAAGACCAACTCTGAAAGTGATGTGTTTCTTTTATGAAGTGAATGTCTGGAAAATATATTCTGTCTCCAGCTCTGACATAAATTGTCTCTCAATAGGTGATGCATGTGCATGCTCACAAACACACCCCAGTGCAAACACAAATACACACACACACACACAAATACAAATACGTGCATGCTGTATGAGAGGCGACAGACAAATAAAAGTCGTATTTCAGGTCTGCTTTCCGCAGATGTCTGCTGCTCTACATTATGACTCTTCTGGGAAATAAAAACAGGGTCAGGGAATTAGAGTACATAATGGTCATTTTGATGATCAGCCAACAGATGCAACCTGAAAAACACAGTGAACACAATCAAGTGAAACGCACTAATGACAAGTTAGTTTTTTTATTTTTTTATATGGCTCTGCCACACACTGACAGGCAATCAGCATTCTGGCATGGTTTAAAACGTCTTTTATTGATGTTGAAGCTAAAGTTCCTTGGATGTGGAGGGAAAATATTTTCTCACCTCCACTCACCCTCCTGGGTCCACGGTGGAGCGCAAAAGTATAGGAGTCTATCGAGGAACGCTTCTAAATGACCAGTGCATGTGTTAATGCGGCCAGGGTTAGAAGGGTCATTTCAGACTCTGATTTATGGCCTGGCTGGAATCCCACTGGGCGAACGCAAAGTCTTAAGTGTTGTGAAAGCGTCCTCGCAGGCCACACAAGTCACTGAATTTTGCTGAATGAAATGGCCTTGCAATCTATGGTGCAATCTATGGTAATCCAGTAAGACACAGTGATTCTAAAGCCAAGTCACTTTGACAAAGGCAACAATGGCATTGTACATAGTAATAATGGTGCAATGTGATGAAAAATAAATACGACTGTGCTGTATTTCTAATTGGAGAAACCAAAGGCACAATCAGTCAGGATCTGTGGTCGATTTCATTGTTTATTCTGTTGTACAGTTTTTACACAATGGGTTACAACTGAGATCATTTCTCTCTGCACTTTTCTCTTCCTTTGTAAATTTTCACTCTAACTATTTTTGTGTCGGGGAGGCTACATCTTTATACATACAACTCTAAATTTGCCACCTTATCAATAAATCCAGTGAGAGAAGAAGACAGCTTATGCGAACTAAACCAAGCCTAGATCTCACTCAGACGTGACATTTGTTCAGAGACGATTAGCCAGGTTGTAATTTGTGGCATAATTGCCTCACCCACCCACAAGTACATGGGTGTGTGTATGCATTAGGTGTGTGTGCCTGTGTGTGTGGCATTCTGCGGTCCCAGGAGTGTCCGCCTAATTGCCTGACAGGACTATAAGTTTTGTGGCACGCTCTCACCTTGTTAGGTCCTTTATCCCTGATGCTCTTCAAACAAGACCTGGTCACAGGTGGGCCTCATTTGCTTCCCTATTGAACAGGGGAACTTTAATTGCACAGGGGGTGTCCTGGGATTAAAGAGGTGGGTGGAATATCAAGTGACTTCCTGTATGTTAGTGGCAGATGGGTGTTGGGGAAGACCTGTGAACTCAGGTGAAATCACAAAGAGGCTGAAGCTCCTGGGTTAGAAAAAATAAAAATGACAAAAATACTGAGATGAATGAATGAATGCAATCAAGAGTGTTTGGAGAGTTTAATTTTAATATTCTGTCACTTTTTCTTTCATGCATTTTAACTTTGAGAACTAATAGGTTTTGCTTTCCTCTGTTGCTCTGTTTTCAGATTCTTCCTAAAGTTCTTTCTCAAGTGCAATCAGAACTGTCTGAAAAATGCAGGGAATCCACGAGACATGCGCAGATTCCAGGTGACTGAAACCTATTTCACACATACGGTCTATTTCTGTCACTGTCTTTCACTGTCTGTCTTCCTTTTTCAGACACACACACGCACAGGTGTAGAAATGTGCAGCTACAGCTGCTACTCTGCACTAACTCCCCCTGACACAGATTCACATATGAACACATTCTTATTACTGGCACTAAAGGAGGCCAAAAAAAAAAAAACAGAGTAAGAAAGAGTGAGGGATTTTGTATCATGCGTGCCCTGGACAGAATATTTATTAGGGAATACCATCTGACACAAATAAGGATATAGGATTTAAGAGTGCCATCAATTGTGTTCCTGACAGCTTTCTGAGCCCCGGCGCACAGAGGAGGAGGATCCAACCACATGTAACAACAGTGTTAACTCAGGATCTTTCTGACAGAGGAAATGCATACCTTCTTGCACACTCATATGCGCGGGCATGAACACATATGGATGCATGCACATGTGTGTTTGCTTTCTTCGTGTCCGTCTCTCGTTTTAATCCACATGTGCATATGTTTAATGCCAGTCATGCAATTCTAAGTACAGGCAATGAAAGAAACCTCTGAAAAAAAGTACATGAACACGGAATGATTTTATTGTTTCTTTTATCCTCTCACTTCTGATCTGTCAGAGAAGTAAAGACTAACAGCGATTGACCCCCTCCTGATCCATTAATCCAACCATTCATCCATCCTACCGAGACATTTTCAACACAAACATCTCACTAGGTCAAGGTGAGACAGCAAGAGTTAGTGTGATTTGTCCTATCAGGGTTACTATAAGCTACAGGAGGACGTCCATGACTGGCAGCACTATTCAGTGATAGACACATGAGCCAGCATCCTCCAGGAGGAAGCCCAGACATAAAACAGACAAGACAGGGTGTCCCCTCCTGATGTCACCACCATCAGACCTCCCCTGCCTCCTCAAATCTTCCCTCAGGGTGAATGTGGACTGATGCGTGACAGCCACCATGGGTTTTCACCTCTCACATTCATATCAAGAAGGAATACAAGAACCACCTTTTACTTTTTTAGGTTCTGAAACAATAGAACACTTTCCTTTTTTTTATTGCCGATGATGATGATGATCATAGCAGTTAGGATGCCATTACCCCCTAATGGATTTCCCAGATGTTCCTGAATAGGTATTTCTCTGGTTAAAGTTGTGTATTTTACATGCCTTCGACTCTACTTATTACCCCCCAAAACCAGCTGGAGGCCAGAAAGGGCCCAATCCATCATCCTCTGCTTGGCCCAGCTCTGAACCTGCTCACAAGAATAGAGCTCTTTCACTTCCCCTTCTCCCTCCACCTTCCCTTTACACCCCCACCTTTCCCAAACCAACCAAAAAAAGTACCCCCCCTAAATTCCAACGCCACGGCAAGGTCACTTACCGGCGAAGCAAACTTGAGAGGGGCTCTCTGTTTCCGGCTCAGAAAACACTTTGGCCATTCACAGGCAGGCTTGCTTGTTTGGAGTGCGGTAGCCAAAAAACAACAACAAAAATAAGCGCTATAAAATATGGAGTGTGGTTTGGAATATGATCCTGGTAAAATGTTTGCTGAGTGATGGGGATGGGGTTCGGCCTGGCTGTTAATGACTCCGGTAATATTTTAAAAGGAAAGGCCTTCCGTGCTTAGGGTTGGTGAGAAGCTGATCAATATTTTTGAGTTTTAGTCATGATGACAGTTGGTGGTGTGGATGGATGGAAATGGTATTCCAACGATCAAATAGTGAGTCGCCCAAAAGCTGGACATAAAAAAAGGAGAAGAAAATGTTTTTATTATGTGATACTTCCAAGGAGAACAATCACTTCAACAGGTTTGACAGTACTTACAAAGATATGCTCCTCACCAGGGAGTCGTTCTTGAATTTTTAATTATAATCTACACCGCGCTGACCTTTTTTATTTTTTTAAATTTTTTTTAAAACATTTTGTCACATTACAGCTACAAACTAAAATGAAACTTATTGGGATTGAATGTGATAGACCAACACAAGTACAGATTTGTGAAGAGAAGGAAGAGTGATGCATGTTGTTTTTCTTCTTGTAAACACATAAATGAAAGGTTTCGCATGCATTTTTATTCAGCCAGGTACATATTGTGGAGAACCACATTTTCACTGCAGTTACTGCTGCTATTGTGCATGTTTCAGCTTTGCACATCCGACAACTAGAATTTTTATTAAATTCTCTGTGCAAAATACCTAACTGCAATAGATTAGATGGAAAACCCATCTGGCTTTCTAAATTTGATTTAGGTATGGACTTTGGCAGATTCCTAAGCATGAATATGCATTGATCGAATCTATTCCTGTGTAGATCTGGCTGCATAGTTAGGGTCATTGTCCTTCTGAAAGGTCCACCTCCACCCCAGTCAAGTCGCTCAATTCTTCTGCAGCTTTTAACAAGTTGTGTTCCAGTATTTCCCTATATTTAGCCCCATCCATCTCCTATTAACTCTGTCCCACAGCATGATGTTGTCATCAACATGCTCCATGAGGATGGTGTGTTCAGGGACAAATGGAGTGTTACTTTCAAGATTTTATGGGTGAAAACCATGCATCTTTTCCTTCCAAACAACAAACTAATTTGAAGTGGTCTGTTAAATATAATCCTGTCACAGTACATCATAGTTTGTGGCTGTAATGCAACAAAATGTGAAAACATTGAAGGCACCATGTGTATCAATGGTTTCAGGCCTTACCTGTATGCAATATATTTCTCAAAGTCAGAATTTTTATTTTGTATCTTGCTAAATCACTTCTCGCTTTCACTTCTCTCGCAGGTTGTCGTATCGACGACCGTCAACGTGGATGGCCATGTTTTGGCCGTTTCTGACAATATGTTCGTACACAACAATTCCAAGCATGGGCGAAGGGCTCGCAGACTCGACCCTTCAGAAGGTACGCCTCCTTATCTGGAAAATGGTAGGCACATTTTTACATCTTATAATTTGCTACATTGCTTTTTTCCTATTAGTTTTTTTTCCTTCTTCCATTTTTTCAGATCACATACATATAGTTCCTTCTACTTCCTTAGAATCAATAGTTCCTCGATCATCTCATTTTTTAAAACTTTTTGAGTTGCTTCTTGCTTCCATCCCAGCTTCTATTATTCATTGACTGGAAATACTATGCATTAGTTTTTATCAGTTTTGTACTACAAACAACAAGTAATTAAAAAATGCTTTGCTACTTCTAGTCTCGTAATGCACCTACATTTGTCCTAAAAGCCACAGTGAAACCTGATCAAATTGCCAAAGAATTTGGCTGTGAGGTCAATTTCCTGCCATTGGAGTTCTATAGATTTAGCTGAGAGAGAGCTGAAAAAGGGGGAGGAAGGGGAAAGACAGAAAGGGGGGGGGGCTGATACGGTGTGTGTGTGTGCGTGCGTGTGTGCGTGCGTGTGCGTGGGAGGGTGCATGTGGGGGGGGGGGGGTTGGGGTTTGGTCTATGAGAAAAACAGAACTTACTGTTTTTCTTCCAACTGATTCCATATGATAGACTGATTGCCTTCTTAGCCAAAAGGGAGAAAAGAAGGACCACCAAACCATGGGAAATCCCAAAAGTAAAATGCACTAGGCATAACCTTTTGACTCTTGTGGCCTTCGCTTGCGGATGGCAGCAAATCCACAGCTGTAATAATGTTAAGAAGAGATGAGAAACATGACTTGGACATTCATGCAATTGCTTTAAATTTCAAGGGCCAATTATGGCTAGGCAAACAGTTTATATATGCCGCAGACTGAAACAAGCTTCTCTACACATTAAGGGGCATTAATGGTTCTGTCACCGAAAGCAAATGTAATGTTTAATACAACAACGAAGAATACAAAAAAAAAACAACAAAAAAACATAGCAGACAATTAATATATCTCGGTGATCTCTAGTCCTAGTGGGGGAAAAAGCTAATCTATTTGTTTTTGTCTTTATTAATGACTCCTCTACTGGAGAACAAAATCAAATAATTAAAGTCCTGCCCGGAGCACCAAAGTCATTATGTTCGCTGACGTTCTGTTTGTGTGTTTCACGTTTATGACACGATAGGTGTGGATCGCCTAGCAACCAGTTTCTTAATGAGGAGAGCAATTAAAGAGGTTGAGCCCTTGCCTCCGTGTTCCCCTGCTCCCATGAGACCTTCTGTGTGTGCGGTGTGTGTGTGTGGGGGGGGGGGTTCTTTACAGGTTACCCCAACCCATCCTTTATTCTCCTCTTCACCACACTCTTCAAAGCAGCAGAGTGATGCCCCGTAAAGCAGGAAAAGAAGCAATTGTCAACCGCCCAGTTGAACATGTCTTTGTCTAATAACTTTAATACACCTTCCCTCTTCTTTAGAAGTTGAGATCTGTTTTTTTTTTCCTCCCAGGCTCAGCTCTACAACAAACTAATTTATTATGCATCAATAGCGATGGCTCACTTTGTTTGAGTCACCTTTAACAAACAGAGATGTGGCACAGGAGGAAAAAAAGGAGGCGGTTTTATAAAATGTAACTCCAGCCTTGTCCTCCATAGCTGCTCTGACAACTTGGAGGCAAACAGACAGACAGCGTGCTTTAAATTAGCAACACATTCTTCCTCTGGAGTTCACAAGGCGAGAAGCTTTCAGCCTTTGTGGCTGTTGACTGGCTGAAGCAGGGAGGCATCCTTTTCATGTGCAGCTCAAGAAGTGCTGCCCCCTAACGGCGCACAGAGGGGAAAGCAGCCAGATGACAAACTGAATCTTGCCATGTTACATTTTTGTTCACTTGTGGGCTCTGTCACACAACAAGCATATTATGCATTCAGACATGAATGTGCTTTGAGGCTGGCTGTCACTCAAACATGTATGGATTCAGGCTCAAAGGTGCATAAACATGCTCACAAATAGCTGAGTCTTTCACCCCCCCTCCCCACACACACACACGCGCCTGCATACACACACACACACACAACAAATACAGAAATGCTCTTACTCAGTCACCCACACATGCATACACACACAAACACAGACATACACTCATGCACGCACGTTCCTTAGCTCAGTTTCACCATTATAGAGCCCCAGACAATATAGGAGACTTAGCATAGGGCCTGCAGCGCCTGACTCATTTGCATGCCAAGTGGCTGTAATGCTGTTAGGGTTTATGCAATAAAGACAAGCGAATCCAGACCGCCGGGCCTAAGAGGAAGAAAAAAGAAGGAGGGAAAAGAGGATAGGAGGAAAAGGAATAAGAGAAGGAGAGAGGCCAAGGGTGAGACAGCGAGAAAGAGAGACAGAAAAGAGAGTCAAAGGGAACAGATGGCCCAGGGAGAGGTAAAAGGTATAATCCCATCAGCTGCACTATCAACCGACCATCTGGACATCCCACAGCACAATTACAACACATTTCAGCAGGCAGAACAAAGGACGGCTTCACAGGGCCACATCAGACCTGTTTGAGTGTCACAAAATCAGAGCCAGAAGCTCCTCCACTCATATCCTGTATCAGTTTTGACGTCCTCCGCAGCTAACGCTAAACTGAGAAGGGAGAAAAAGATGAAAACAGGTTACAAAGTGAAAGTTGCAGCATGTGGTCATTTAAAATATTAAATTGTTTGGAGTATATTTAAGTACACAACTGAGCCTTGAATTTTCCACTTTTAATCCCAAACTTGTGAGACTTGGTAATGCATCCTCCTCCGTCCACCTCGACTGATGTCTATCATCTGCTGGGAGGGGGGGGGGGCACTCTGTGTGTGTCTGTCATCAGATCGCCTGTGCTGACTGTGTAATCCACTTTGCCACGGTCCCCATTCAGCACATGCTCCCCGCTCTGACTGTGCATTGAGACATATGCAAATTTTCAGGCAGAAGGGTGGACGGCTTAGGGCCTCAGTCGCTGCCTCTCCATGGGTCCTTCTGCGTGTGGGAGTGGGGGGGGGGGGGGGGGGGGTGCGGAGGGGGGCTGTGATAGCTGGGATTTCTGAGGTGGTGTTTGTCTATGCTCGTGTCCATGTGTGTGTGTGACTAAGCGCAGCCAGTCATAGGTCTCAGGCAGCAGCTGCCCCCCCCATAGTCACCATCCACCATCAGGCACTCTTCTTGCCCCCTCCTCTTTCCTGCCCCTCCTTCCCTCCCTTCGTTCTCTTTCATCCCCAAAGTCAATTTGTTTACAGTAATTTTGAAGGGTGAATTATTTGCTGTAATCGTCCGCACTGATGAAGGTCAGGCCCTTAGAGGGGGCCCCGGCATGCCCATAGAGGGTTGGTCCTCTTTCAGAAGCTCCGCTTCGCAATTAAGGAAAGCAAATGTCACTCCTCCAGGCCTCACAAATGAAAATCTGTACGAGCTGATTAGCATGAAGTCAACAGCGCCTGTTAAAGTCAGATTCCCTGTAGTACCAATGTGTGTGTGCGCACTTTATGGGCAGGGAGAGAGAGCAAACATGACCTGAACAGACCCAACAGCAAGGCAAACAAAGGGAGATGTCTTGTCTGAGGTGATCCATACAACAATGGCTGACTGTGATTTACTTACTGGATGGAAGGGATAAAGGAGGTTTAGAAGTGAGCTTGCAGAGGGAGGAGAGAAAGAAAAAAAAGAGGGAGAACTTGCAGGAATAGTTGCACGCATTTTGAGTAGCAGGAAAAACATGCACGTTTCATGCTGTATTATAAGATATTGATGAAAATAGATTAAATTTGATATTGCTATTTTATGGCAAGCTGTCATGCTATTTCTGTTGTAAACACGGTGTTTTGCCGAACACCATATTAAGGCAATGCATCAAGTGACAGTGAGAGTGAGGCATAAGATCACTCAAATTAGATTATAATAACAACTCCCACTGTTGATGAATGGCAGAGCTACACAGCAGAAGTCATGCTAGATGAAAAGCATTGTAATAAACAATATGAAATGGATTGAATCGATCACAAAAAGAAAGCAAAAAAAAAAAATCTTATTCTGAATAATTCATGAGAGCAGTTCACGATATGAAACCTAAAACTACACTCAGTGTGCCGTCACGGTGTTGTAGTACAAAGGTAATGAAATAACATGAAGCAGAAAAGCTTTAGTTTGTCATTTCCACTTCTTGACTCATTTAAGATCTTTTCAGCTTTAAAATTTTAGTGTATATGTCCGTGCATGCTTAATCAATTCTGATGGCTACATTTGCCCTGACACATAATTTGCTCCATCAAATCATTTTCCTGGGGAGCCTGGGCGTTTAGCCTTTGTGAAGTGGACCATTTGAAGGGTCTGCTTAACTACACCACTCCACCAGGCTGATAAATGATTTTGATTCTCATGCCTTAAAGGACAAATCCATCATTTTTTTTCTGGGAGCAATTTCCATGATATGTCTTTGTGGGAGAGACACACAGGGCTGAACGTAGAGGTGATTCAGTAACGTGTCTGAGTGAAAAGAGACATGTGCTGGAGTGTCAAAGCCTGGGTGCTGAATTTGCTCTTCTCTTTGTCTTGGATAAGCAGCCACCCCATGCATCAAGGCTATCAGCCCCAGTGAGGGATGGACCACTGGAGGAGCCACCGTCATCATCATCGGGGACAACTTTTTCGATGGTCTACAAGTCGTGTTCGGCACTATGCTTGTATGGAGTGAGGTACGATGTAACATTTCCTTACTTGTTGAAGGGATACTTTAGGATTTTTAAATTGAGGTTCTGTTCTGATCAGTTAGTCCTGGAGGCTGAAACTAGTCCAAAAGGGGCCAAGACCAAAGCCAGATATCATATTAGAATAAACAAACAGCTGTCACGTTTACATTCGAAACTGATGATTATTTACATAGCAGTAAAAGGTGGTGCGCCTTCAATAATCCTCTAGTAAGAAACACAAACTGAGAAAAAAAACAAGGGAAAAAGAGAAACTGTAAGGGAGACTTAAAATTAAATCAAATTATTGTTTGTTAAAACCTATGTAATCTTTTCCTTTTCCACACCACTCTACTTTTAAATCAGAGTTATTTTGATGGAAATACTATATATGAAGGTTAGATTTCATACTGGAAGATCATGCGTGGTGCATCACCTTCTACCTTCATGTGTAAAATCATAAGATTTACAATAGTCAAGATGATGTAAAGGTTGATAAAATAACATCTGCATAAACAGCTTTGTGATTGGGGTCTATTTAAAATAGATTAATTTATAGATTATGAATTTACATTGGTTTCTGCCCCTCTTGGACTAGCAGTTGGCTCCATCTTCCAGGATGAACTAATCTGAATTAGTTTTAAATGAAGATACTATACATTTTTTACAGAACCTCACAGCAAAAATCACCTTAATTCATTTTTTGTTTGCTTGCTTTTTTTGTGCCGGTAACTCATGGTTTCATTTCTTTTTCCTCTGTAATCTAGCTGATAACTCCCCACGCCATCCGCGTTCAGACTCCCCCTCGACATATCCCCGGCGTTGTGGAAGTCACGCTCTCCTACAAGTCCAAGCAGTTCTGCAAAGGTGCACCTGGGAGATTTGTCTACACTGGTGAGTCAAAACATTTTCTTTCCGTCTTTCTTCGTCTTTTACCATCTTTTACTCCAATCTGTCATTGAGGTAGAGCCATCTAAAGTCTATAGCCAGTCATAAAGAGATGCACCAAACAAGGTTTTCTGACTGACTTATGTCATTTATTTTTTAAAAGCATGACCAAAAATGATTTTGAATGCTGTTTAAGAATTATTATATAACAGATAAAAGAGCAACAACCAAGATTTTTTTTCTCCTTCTCCCTGGCATGAGCAGTCAATATTTATACCAAGAGCAAATGTAAACATCATACCACATGTGTGAAAGAGCATGTAAACAAGGCTTTAAAATAATTTAAAAACAAAGTGATTACAGAGTTGACATTTTAAACTGTCCTTAGTGGCTTGCATTAGCATGCTAAGAAGGCAGCCTCTATGCATGTCTCCAAAGGAATTCTGCAAACCAGGAAATGCTCAAATTGAGCATGCTTCATGATAGACAGAGGTTCAAATGCTCAAAAGGATATATAGAGCATCTTTGCTGTATTACGTTCAGCCTTCATGTTGTCTGCGGAAACTCTCGATCTTTCTCGCTGTCTCGGAGCTCGAGGGAATCGCAGAAATGTTTCAGCATATTGTATTAAGTATAGATTTCTTTTTAACAGCTTCTTAAATCTCTTTGTTTCCACAACATTCACTTTTAAACACCTCACTGATATTGAATATCAGTGAGGTGTATTTATAAATATTTATTTATAATATTATGAATAAATATTTTGAGTCTTGTCAAAATCCAAAATTGTCAAGAGACAATTTCTCCGTGCATTTGCAAGTGATCTGGTTCGCTGAATGTTAAGTGAGTAAGATCTGGTAAGGTATCACGCCAAATTACAGCCAACCCATCAAGATAAATCTTTTGTGCAAATCGTTTATATCTGCCATTTAGTGTAACAGATTAGGTTTTAGCCTAATTTGCTGAATTTATAAGTCAAATGTGGTTTCATTTTTTATGAATCAAATAAGAACATCTATAACTAGGTTAAGTGAATGAGTGTGTCTGAAGTTATTCTCATGTGTGATCAGCATTAATTTATAAGAGAAAGTGTGGGAAGAGAGGGTGAGAGAAAGAGGGAGTGTGTGTGTCACACTATGAGTAAAATATCTGATTATCTTGGCTAACAGAAGGAAGTGGTGGTCTTATCTGTCATCATTGGTGAGTAGACAGAGGTTGTGAGGGTCAGAGCCTGTCTGACCTGGAAGCCTCTGTCTGTTCCAACTCTGGTGGGCAGAATGAAATGCCCCCTCCCTCCCTCTCAGCACTCCTGAGCCTTAAGCAAAGCTCTGGCCTTGAGCACAGCAAGGCCAAAGCTGAACCCCCCCACCTCCCTCAAAAATATCCCAATTCAGACCTTTCCACTCTGGAGCAGCTGTTTCTCATCAAGTCCCCCTTGCTCTCTCTGACGCCCCAAAACTACAGCTTGAACCCCCCCCCCCCCCCCCCAGAAACAGCCGTTGGTCCCCTTCTCCTCCAACCGTGCAGTCTGGCCCAGCTCTCCTGCATTTAACCTCCCTAGCAGGAGCAGAGCAGAGGCCAACAAGACACCGGGATAATGAAACAGGAGTGTAGTGTGACTGCATAAATGTATGTGTGTGTCTGAAAGTGAATGAAAGAGGGGGAGAAAGTGTGAGTGCAAAAGAGTATATGTGTGTGTGTTACTAAACAGCCCTGAGAAGGTGTATAAGTTAAGACATTAATGGCTTCTATAGCACCCTAGTGAAAGTGCCAGGTCCCTTAAGAACAGACCCCATTAGTCACAGAGGCTAAGCGGATTGGGATGATTACCATCAGGTTTTACTGGAGAAATGTGTCCCCTTCCCTCTATCTTTGTTGATTTTTCTCCCCCCCCCATTCTCCTACTCCGTCTTCCCTGGCTCCTTCTCACTTCCAGTTAGTATTAAGATACAATTACCCCTAGAGGCAATGGTGGTGCAATTGATTAGTGTGGTGAATTAAAAGAGAAAGTCACCAACAGACAGGTCCTACTCTTCTACTTGCCTACTCCCTCCGTGGCTCACCGTGATTGTACGATGTGGGGTGAAACTTGAGAGAATGATACCGTTAAAGGCAGCATAACGACAGAATTAGGTGTCGCTGATTCCATACGTACAGTAATTGCGATGTAAAAAAGATGTTAGCTACTTCTACTTCGGAGATGAAAAAGCGAATTGAGTGCGGGGAGAGTAGATTGTGTCTTAAAAAATGAAACAGCTCATTTTAAAACCACAGTTTTTCTTTTTCTTTCACAGCACTTGAACAAATGGCCTTCACACAGAAGTAGATTAGAGTTACACAAGCGAAAAAGGGCAAGCAATGACACAGTGCTGTCAAATAGGCACAAAATGCATATCAAAGGTCTTGTTATCAAAGCTTTTGACCTCAATATGCAAACTGAGGACTGTGTTGCTTTTTTTCACGTTGACTCTTCTTTCCCCACCGCCTTAATTGTGGAGATTAAACTCGGTCAATTTAAGAAATTATCACAAATTACCAAGAGTCAACACAGAGGAGACTGCAGTCAATTGGAACAGCGGAGGGACACGTCCTCAGTCAGGTTAGCACCCTGGATCAGCTCCAAAACTCACAATCCATTCTCAGAAAGAGAGTATCCTGTAGCGTATGTCAAATAATCCTGTCAGCATTGACTATTGAATGTTTAAAACACTAATGAGACAAATGGACAGACCATATAAAACTTAACTAAGCTGTAGCTTACTGCTTTAAGGAGCCTATTTATGTTCTTTAATTGACACTTTTTTAAAGGAGCGCAAAGCTTTTTTTGTTTGTATTGCAGCCTTCTAAAAGACCCTTGTCCCCTTGGAGCTTACATGCCTGTCCTCTGTCTAATCCATGTATTGGTTATCCATTGGTCAGGACAGGAGTGGTGGAACCAGCTGTCAGCAAGGTTGTGAAAAATCAAAAAGAGAAAGTTACGGCTGCACCTGAGTCGATATTTTATTTAACTTTGCACTTTATTAGGCACTGAAAACAGCGGCAAAATGGGTTCAATAAAATACCTTAAACAGAAAGTCCCAATTTTAAGTCTCATTTGTTGCCTCCTAACGTTTTTACTACATGCTTATAGAGCTGTGTAAAGGAGTGAATCATAAATAAAAATTTGACTGTACAATTCTTTCAGTTTAAACTCCTAATTGCATCAGAGCTTTTGTTGTATATATTTTTTTTATCTCAGCCAAGTTTCCATGAAGAACTCCCCTCCAGGGCCAGCGATGATGCAGGCCTCTGGTAATATGGTTCTGCAAGCAGTCCTAACACACCCAGCCGCTATTTATCCTAATCAGTGACATCCACATAACCAGGATTGCTTAAAATGAACCCCTTCCGCGCCCCAGAAAACGCACATTTACCGGGACCCCATTTGTCATGGGTAAATTGAGGGTCAGTAAACTTCGCCTGTATCCTCCAGTGGGGATCCAGGACATGCATCATAACGTTAGGAGAGAATGATTGGCGAAGGCGAGCTGTCACATATTTGTCAGGGGGAAGGGAACATTATTTGCTAATTTCCCAAGCTGGGCACTGACAGGGTGCTTCGTCTTCAGACCTTTGGTGACCAGCATGGCGTCCCGGCTATTAGTACAAGTCAAGTGTTTTTTTCCCCTTCCCTCCTCCCACTGTAAAGCGGCAGTAATAAGAGCCATTCGTTCGACCTCACAAGACTGCAGCACACTGGGTGAAGGATTTTGGATGAAGCAGATGCCCCCCATACAGAGAGTTGCTCTTGCCAGGCCTTAGTTGTGGCCAGACAGCCTTGAGGGCTGATGGATCACAAAGTTTCCTCGTCAAGGTGAGGCTATCGACTTCACTGCACCAAAATCTGACAAAATGGGTATGAGGCAGTCATTCATCAACATAAGGACAAAGGGGTCACATGTGCTTCACTCAATACTGTTGGAGATCAAGAAATGTCAACCCTGTAAGGGAGCAAAAAGGAAGAGGTTGAGAGTGCTGAAATGGGATCTCTGTATAGATAAAATCCCTTGCCAAAGTATTCATACCTCTTCAACTTTTTCCTATTTTGTCACATTACAACCACAACTTACTTAATTAGGATTTTATGTGATATTACAACATAAAATAGTACAAAATGGTGAGGTGGCAAAAAATATTACGTTTTTTGAATGTTTTACAAAAGATAAGCTGCAAACGTTTAAAGCAGGGTTAGTGTATATTAGGTATTTATATCATTATATGAACATAGAAAGACTAATGCAGACCTACCATACCATATGGCCTAAACTCAAAGGCCAGGCAAGTAGACATGTAATCCTTCTGGCAGCCAAGAGGCCTATGGTATCTCTGGAGGAGCTGCAAAAATTAACATCTCTGGTGGGAGAATCTCTTGATAGATTAGGTATTAGTCCTGTGCTTCACAAATGTACCATTTATGGAAAGCGGCAATAATAAAACAATTTTACGAAAAAACAGCCATGAAGACTGCTGTTTAAAGTTTGCTATAAGCCACAGACAAAATGTGGAAAAATGTGCTACGGTCAGATAAGACAGAGTTGATGGGAAGATCAACATGCAAAACACTGGGCAATCCTGTAAGAAAACCTGTTAGAGGCTGCAACACTCGAGATCATGGGTACAGGTTCACCTTTCATCAAGACAACAACCCTAAACTTACAACCAAAGCTACTATGGAATAGTGTAGACACAAATATTCAGGTGTAGAACAGCACCGTAAAAGTTCAGACATAAGAAAATGCTTGATTTTTTTATTTTTATACATGCTTTCCAATGAAGGTTGCCAATCATTTCTGCAAAAAAGAAGGAGTAAAATCTGAGGTCCGTAGATGTGCAAAGGTGGCAGAGACATACCCCATAAAGAGTTGCAGCTGTAATGTGAGGGACATGTCATTCAAAATATTGAATCAAAGGGGCTAAACACAACTGCGTGCCACATTGTGAAGATTTTTATTCAAAAAAGGTATAAAAAAGTTTTTGGTAGTCCGCTGAAAAAAGATAAATACATTTGAAGATTATGAATACTTTTGCAAGCCAGTGTACACCTCAGCTCCCTGCATTTTAGCAAACATGCCCTTTTTTCAGAGCTATAAATAGTGCTATCCAAAAATCAAACATTTCCTGCTCGACTCGTGAAAGGCGTAACAAAATGCAGCGCAGTTCTGGACCCTCCTCTCTCCTGAAAAAATTAAATAAACAACCAAAGACATCTTTATCGGCACACATCAGATAGGGCCCTGTGCTGTCCAGCTGGTGAATTGAGCCTATCCTCTCCGCCCTGCCGTCACTTTGAAGTCCCAGACTTACAAGCTGATTAGATGGAGAGCTTCCTTTTCATTTCCTGTCCTGCAGGGCTGGGTTTGGTACTTCACTAGCGACTGGTCAGTGACGGGGTGTGGCCTACTGAAAGATATGTTATAATCAAAGGCATTCAAGGAGGTATGTAAACAGATCAGGTTCTGGGTAGAACCTACAAACACATACTGAATACTTCATAGTGCATTCGTGTATTTATCATCTGCTCCACGCAGGGTTTTGGACCGTTTTTCAAAAGCCCATTTTTAAGACAAAACTCAGTGCAGGAGCGAGAAAGGATGACACAGGCATTTATAAATATCATCTCCACAGTGAAATAGGTTGTAACCAGCTGGCACAACAATCTTAGCATGTGTCACGGCGTGTTATCCACCAGCCATCGCCATACCTGTCTGTCTTATTACAACTGCTGGTATTTAGCACGAGCTCCACAGGAGTGGAGCAGACACTCATTGCCAAGAGAGATGGACCTGGTTTGAAGGCCTTGTGAGCTTGTGTGCATCGCGACAAGGTTCCACAGAGGAAGGTCCTTGTGTCCAATTAGAGGGCTGACGTGACACGTGCTCACACTCCCCCACTGTCAGGCAGCTTGTCAGGTAAGCTTTGAGAAGCACACTGTGGCATTATTCCACAGCGTGTTATCAGCAAGTGACCTGTGAAATCCAGCTTCAGGAAATTGATTGAAATAAGTACTCGCAGTTGAGCGTGTATTTTCCCCATTACTTCTTTCTGAAAGTGGTTATCCTTCAGGAAGAAGAAAAAAAATGAAAGTTTTAGTGTGTTTTTCTATTAATAAAGATGGTATGCATTGATTTAGTTTTAATTGGGCCCACTTTTTGTCCAACTGTTAGGGGTTTGTTTGGTAAGGGAAAGTCCTTACTAAGTCTAGGCATAAGTCGTTTGGCACAGGATAGATAGACAGGAATATGTTCTCTTCTCCTTTCACTGCCTACCCTTCTTGCCATTTTCAGGCATGATCCACACCCAGTGGGCTTTAAAAGAACTTGAGCCCCCGACCAACCCCTCCCCTCCACTGCCGCTTTTTGATTGAAATTCATCGGCAAGTTTATTGAGAAATGAATGAGAGAGGCAGCGCAGTATTGACTTTGAGAGGAAAACACAACTCATCTTGAATGAGGGGGAAAATTCACCCGTAATTTAGCAGCCATCGATCCATGCCCCGTCCATGTATTGATCTTCATTTTACAATATTAATTTGCGCTTGCAATCAGCTGTGAAGGGAGCCCATTTGATTTCTGCAGGCCGGTAATGTGTGAAAGTCCGCTGACGTCCTCAGAGAAGTGGCACACATGCTTTAGATGTCATCTAAGAGGATTGAACAGGTGTCTCTGGCTCTTTCTAATAACACAGCCGATATGAAAGGAGCTGAAATTATGGATGTGCGATCTGTAACATTGCTCCCTTTTAACCGTATTAATTGCATTTTATCTGTTGAAGTGGCAATATCTGTGGGAGACTGTAACTGTCGAGCTTTTTTCATCTATATTGGCTCAAAGTTCATGAAATTTCAATGAACATTGATCTGTCTCCATTGATTTATCTTAACTGCAGATCTTTGAAATTTTAATTTCCTGTTCATCTCGAGACTGCTGGAGATGGAATCACTGAGTGGTAACTGGCTGCAGTGGATGGAGATGATATGGTCAGTGTTAAAACAGATGAGGTTTGCTTTGCGTGGGTTTGCTGTGAAAATTTCAATTTGGCTTGGTTTGGGTTTGGTTGATTTATAGGTTGGTTTCCACATCTGTATGCATGTTTTCTGCTCTGGAAATGATCTATCCTAAGAAGCAGCTGCATGACTTCTGATTTCTTTACCTTCTCTCTATGCAGACCATTCAGTTTTAACTCCTTGCAGTTACCATGGGAAGGTATTCATCCTTTTTACAGTGCCTTGCAAAAGTGTTCACACCTTGAAAGCTTTTTACATTTTGTTGTTACAGCCAAAACTTCAGAGCATTTTCATGTCTTGCAACTGAATGTCAATTGATTTTAAGTCTAGGCAATTCCAACACAGGAACCTGCTGTTGTTTAAACGACTACATTTTATTGGTGCATATGTAGTATTTAGCCTCCAACAGGCTTTCATCCAAGAACGCTCAGTATTTATCGCCATCTATTTCCCGAATAACTCTGATCAGCTTCCTTGTTCCTGCTGAAGAAAAACATTCCCACGGCATGATGCTGCCACCACCCTCTTTCATGGTTGGGATGGTGTGTTCAGGGTGACCTGCTGTGTTAGTTTTTCTGTCACAGTATTTAGCATGCAGAGCAAAAAGATAAATTCTACTCTCATCTTATAAGAGCACCTTCTTCGAAATGCTTACTGCATCCCCATACATCGCTTGAAGGAAAATGCAAATGGGACTTAGTATGGCTTTCCTCCTACCACTTTTCCAAAGAAGAGTGGCAGGAAAAACTAATAGGGATTCTCCCACCTGAGTTGTCTCTGCAGCTCCTCCAGTTACCATGGGCCTTTTGACTGCCTGTCAGTTTACGTAGATTGCCACGTCTTGATAGGTTTGCAGATGCACCATACTCTTTCCAACCTAACCCTTTTTTAACTATTTACAACTTTATCCTTGACCTGTTAGTTGTGTTCCTTGTTCTTCCTAATGCTGTTTGTTCACTAATGTTCTCAAATAAACCTGAGACATCTACAGAAGAGCAAGATTAAATGACACACTGATGGGCTGATTAGTTGACTTTTGAGGTGAGCGTTGATTGCATTGAATTTTATTTCAGAGTATCAGAGAAAAGGGAGCTGAATACAATGCACAGCTAACATTTTTTTTTCTTGTTTCACCCTGAAAAATGTGAAAACTATGTAACCTTATCCTTTCAATTCATGGCTATGCACTACTTTGTGTTGGCCTGTTACATAAAGTCTTAATAAAACACATTGAAGTTTTTGCTTGTAATGTGAAAAAACAGAGAAAATGCTCCTGTATTGTGGTGAATCTTGGTTGGAAGAGGTCATTATTTGTGATGACAGTTCTGCATTCATCTAACAGACTACAGGTGTGTAAAGGACTTCCGTTTGACTGTTTGACAAGTCACAAATGCAATAACACTTGAATGAACTTCTTGCTTGTGCTGTTTATCTGTCTCCCCCCTTCTAACTCCCACTCCACCTCTAATTTGTGTAAAGGGGGAAAGAAAAAAAACTGCTCAATGGTGTAGGAGGAGTGGAGATAAGCTCGAAGCAGTTAAGTATAATTAGCGAAAGTAATAGCTGGCAAATGGCAACAAGGCTAGGTTTTTATCTCCTGGAAAGATAGAGTTATCGTAATAAGCTGTAATGGCTGGCAGGAATGCTAGTACTCTGTGCAAGCTTCCATTCAGGCTCATAGACTTAACAAGGAACAATTTCCCTTGAATTTACTGCTTTGCTCGAACATTTCCCTATGTTTATACCCTGATACTGTAAGTCAATACAAGTGTTCACTCTACTTTCATATAGATTGAGGGCACACACTGCTGTATCGCCATGTAAGCACTTCTGGCTGCCAGAATCGGCCATGTTCCTCTGTTCCCTCAGAGCGGTTACTCATGTCCTATTTTCAGAGAACATGGAGAAGTGAGCAGCAGACCACACTCATATGCCATGTACAAGCAATCCACTCTACATTTTAAGTAAAGTGGGAGCGACCGAGGCTGCTAAAGGACCTCTCGCACAAAACGAAAGAAGGGGAGCAGATTGAGGTGTCTGATCGAAATAAGATTGGGAAGCGTGCATTCCAGGAAAAAGGAATTCAAACTGAAAGGCCTGCCACGGACGCCTGTGCGCATGCGGGGCTGTTCAAAAGAGGAAATGATACAGTCACAGCTGCACACAGAGTCATGTATTCCATTTCTTCATATTCTGAAACACGATCATTTAGTCTCCGGAGAGAATTACTAAAATAGTAATAAAAAATATCTACTTCCAAATCTTCGTGACGGTTCATAGTAAGTCTTTGGTTTTGCCACTTACCAGGGCCAGCCCGTGGCATAGACAGTATAGGCAAATGCTAAGGGCGCCGTTTACTCTGGGGGCGCCAAAGCCGCGTAAGAAACTTTCCGCCTTTATTGTACTCCATTGACACTGTATCGTGAGGAGCAATAATGAGATTTACATGGCCTTGACTTACTCCTATAAGTTCTTACTTTAATGCGACCAGGGGGTACTTGAAGGGATCACACATACACTTAGCTCACGGTGCAGAACAAAACATGAGGCGCCACAAAGCAGGATGGGAAACCACCTCCACCAATCAGACTTCTTTTACCCGGCTGCCATTCGGTTTTCGTTTTTATTTGCGTAAAAAAAAAGTTTATATGTCAAAGAGTCTCAAATTATCTGGTGCCCAGGGGAGGAAAAAAAAGAAAAGAAGATGAGGAAAAACGTGACAAAGACAAAGGTAATGTTACAGTAAAGATGATGTTAATGATATTATTTTGATGTTATAGAATGATGATCAATAATGTATTGTATAATCTATAAATAGCCAGTGCTATCTGCTAGTTCTAACCAAAATATTTATAGTCAATGGTTCTAACAGATAAGCCTAGCACTATTACTATGGAAAATAGTAATATGAGTACCTTCCTCAGACAAATGTGTAAATATTAGATCTAATCAACAGGTGTATTATTGTTAATTTCATTGGCATAAATAAAACATTAATGTTAGAGCATAATTTAGCATTCCTACATGCAATATTATACTGCAGTTTACTGATTCTTTTGCATTCTGCTAATTAGAATTTCATTGTAATGACAATAAATTTAAATTATTACTAATATATGAATTACTAATATAATTTGTATCTGAAAAAATACATTGTATATTATACACTATAGTCTACATCATGTACTTATCTCTAGGTTTCTCATTTATATTATTTCATTTTATAAATACATTTTAAAATAATGTGTTATTTATTATTATTATTAGACTGGTGTCACATACTCCTCTTCTGTCTTCAGATGCGCTGCTGAGGTTTCTCAGTCCCACCCTTCCCAATCCCTCTGTTGCCTCCACCTCAGCAGCACAAACCAGCTGTGATGCAGCAGCATCAAGCGCTCCTCCTGTTGCCTCCACCTCAGTAGCATCAAGGCAAGGCAATTTTATTTGTATAGCACAGTTTCAACAACAAGGTGATTCAAGGTGCATCAAGCGCTCCTCTTTTCGCCTCCACGTCAGCAGCATCAAGCGCTTTTGACCTTCCTGCATGTGTAGAAGCTGGCAGAAATGTACCCCAACATGTGGGTTGCTTTGAAAATCTCTGCCACTCTTCCTGTTACAGTGGCTGCTGCTGAAAGAAGCTTCTAAAAGCTCAAACTGATTAAAACTTACCTGAGATCTACTATGATGCAAGAACGTCTCAGTAGACTTGCCATCACAAGCATCAGACATGTGGTCTCTAATCAGTTGTCATATGATGTTGTAGATGACTTTGCCTTAAGAAAATCCAGGAAAGTCAAGATGTAGCAAGTCATGTGAGATTAAGGAGGTGGTGGTGTAGTTTCTGAAGTAATTTAAGGCAGCACCAAAAACACAAATAGAGCTCTTTTTAAGATCATTCTTTTCATTTTTTTTATTCCAATCCTTGTAGTATTTTTGTGCCTACTTAAACATACTAATAGATAAGATATATAAGATAGATAGATAAGATAAGATAGATTAGATAAGATAGATGATATATAAGATAGATAAGATATATAAGATAGATAGATAGATAGATAGATAGATAGATAGATAGATAGATAGATAGATAGATAGATAGATAGATAGATAGATAGATAGATAGATAGATAGATAGATAGATAGATAGATAGATAGATAGATAGATAGATAGATAGATAGATAGATAGATAGATAAGATAAGATAGATAAGATAAGATAGATAAGATACTAATGTCTTATTTTGCACAGTACCGTATTTCTATTGTATTTAAGTTAATGTAACTTGTTTACACTTTTCATTTCGGGAGTATTTAAATGTAATACTTTGTGTAAGCTATCTATATTGTATTTCATATGTTGAGTTCATTTTTATATTTGTTTCTTTAATTATTATTATTGTAATTAGTATTTGGAATGTGCAATTGTTTTATTTAAATAAAAGAATGTCTAAAACAAAGCTATTAGATTTTCTTGTGAGTATATGTACACTAGGAGGGCAAGTACTGTACTGCGATGCAAGGGGGCGCCACTTAAAATCTTGCCTAGGGCACCAAATTGGTTAGGGCCGGGCCTGCCACTTACCATACTAATTCTGCTCACATGTGGCCATAATTCTTTAAGTTATAAGCTGTTAAATTTGAAACATATTTGCTGTCACATTCAGTTAGGAAAATTTCCATCATCTTGGAAATTAAAACACGAAGCATCTCTGATCCAGGCAGGGTGAATAGATATAAGCAATATAATTGAACAAAACAAGCAACCTGTCTAAATCTATGCAGAAAATGAGAGAAAATGAAAATTCTATTAGTGTCTAATGTTCCCTCCTCCCCCCCTCCCCATGTGCTCTTCATCTCTCCAGCAAAGTATTCAAATGCAAGCCCTGCCTTACCTCCCCATGTCTCTTTTTCTCTAATTATCCATGAGGTCAGTAAGCAAAATGGGGAAGAAGCCAAGAGATCAATACAAATTATCCCTGAGCAAACCAGTGCTGACAGTTTGAATTGCAGCATATGTTTACCCAAAATCAGGCAATTTATCTTAATATCAGGCGAGTAATGCAGCAGGGGTGAGAGGTCACACAATCTCTCCACCTCATAATTACCCGCCTCTAAAACAGGAAAGTGGTATTGATTGGCCGCGGGCCGGGAAGCGGGCGTGACTGGAACGTGCCAGTGACCCCCACCCCTCCTCCTTCCTAACACCCACCCTCCCCTATCATACCTCCCATAGTTCTCTCTGTCCCTTCGCCTCCCTTCGGCTAGACTCCCCACCCCGCGCAGGATTTATGGGATGTGTGTGGAGGGTTTCATGTTTCCTTGAAGCAACTCAGAAGTCTTACAGAAGGCGTAAGAATGGGTGAAGGGGGTGAGGGGGTGTAATACTGCTTTCACTGTTTATCATTGGAAGGTCAAGGAGGACTAAACAAATTTTGGCTTAGGATCCTCACACCTCTTTATAACAGCGTAAAAGTTTATGAGTGAGAAGTAAGAACATGACGAGGTGTCGAGGATAGAAACAGACCTGGAGGTGAAGAGAGTAAAAGTGTGGAAACATGGATGTCAATGCAAGAAAACGTAAGGAGAGTGGTCCCAATGATTCTTGTAAAAGCTCAGCAGATGAAAGGAAATCTTTGCACTGAGGAAAAAATGTGCGGAGCGGTTCAACGACTGCACATTTATTGTCCAGATTGAATATAAGTGCTCAGTATATATCATCAGCAGCTCTTACAGGATTATTGACATTGTCTGTGTCTGTCTGCACCACTGTTACACGCTATGACTACAAAACTGTCAACTCATCAACTGACAGCACCGTTTAGTGCTAATGCAAGTCTCCATCAGCTGTCAAAAGCATTTGCATGAAATCAATAGCAGATGGCGGTCTGTGTCACCAATTTCATTACGCCAGGGTTGTTACAAAGATCATCTCCATGATAGATGAGACGGCGACATGCCGGCATGGGGAGATCACGCCTCGTGCTGGAACTGGGACTGCACTGAGTTCTGACACTCAGACAGTTAGTTTAAATATCTCATTTTTGGTCTGTCCCCAGAATGTGGTACAAACTGAGTCCTCCAAATCACATTCTTTGCTATCCTTTTACAGTAGGGCATCATCGACATTGGAAAGACATGTCAAAAAGTCCACCTCTCCCGATCTCCATATCATTCTGTACTGTACATCTGTCCGGTGGAGTTCCCAGCATGCCTGGCGGGTTCTGCAGGCCCCAGCTGAGGCAGAGGACAGGGGAGCGTGATGTATCACCCTGAGAGAGCCCACTGACAGCCTCTGATGATGGATGGCCTGATTATGGAGTGCTTTTTACACATACACAATTTACATCACACTGAGCAGCGGGGTCTGGCAGGGCCATCGAGCACATACGCGTTTTCCAGGCAGGGCACGGGCGTTCACACGCTTGCATGTGTACACATACACGCCTCCACGAGTCTGCCAGAGTGCGTAAGATAAGGAGGAGAGTGGAAATAACAAAAGAAAAGGGGGCAAATTTCTCGCTACAGCCTTGTCATGTACGATCAATATGGCAGATCAATCCTTTATTAAGGAGAAGATGGCTTTCTCCCCCTACATTCCAAAGCAGACCTTTGTCGTTTTGAGACACATGATGACATGTCAAATCAAATTTCTAGCAGTGTATGTAGTTGTGGTGTGGGGTTTATTCAGGTGTGTCTGTTCTATTGGGTTGAATAACACTGTATTTGTACGCTGGATCCTTGCTATTGATTAGAGCCCCCACTTTGTCCATGCTTGAGTACATAATTGCTCTGTTTGACCATGCTCGAGCTGGCAATTACTGTATTCAGCGTTTAGCACAACTGGTGCATGTGTTCAATTGTAAGAACAAGTTTGAATGAATAGGAAATTAGTATCTATGTCAAACGCTGGCAAAGAAATAAAGTCCTGAGACCCAATTCAAGCCATAACTCTTAATCAAAGCTCTCAACCCTAGGCTTCTAAGGGGTAGAGCGTCCAAATTTATTCTGTGCTGTATAGTAAGGGTGAAGTAGAAGGACTTTTTAGTCCTTAAAAACAGGGGGAGACTTTATAACAAAGGGGTAAAAAAAAATGTAATCTTAATATTTTCTCAGTTAACATATTTGTAATGGAACAACAACCCCCATGTTGTCTTGTTTACAAATTTTCACTATAGTATGTTATGTTTCAACATCACAACAACCAATATATTGTATAGTTGCATTGATAACAATGTGTTCTTTGAATATAATTTTCAATCATTTTCTCCAGAAGTAAGGTTTAACATATATTTTTAAAAGGAAAATAAACAATGTACTAGTCATCACTGTACTTAAAATATTTTTAAATATCAATATGCTGAATGTGTTTATTTTAGATTTTTTTCAAAACAAAACTGTATAAGTAAGTAACATTTCTCAAAAGTATATTTTCATAAAAGAATGTAGCATAAAAACAACGTCTGCTGCATAGAGTGTTGTTAACATGACATATATATGCATATTAGGTTGCATAAAAATGATTAAGAACTGATTCTATATCAGCTTCTTAAAGAATTGTCCTCTTTCGCAGTGGTATGTTTTACCCACTACCCTAATTAAGTGCTAAAAGATAAGGGGGTGACTAGTGGTATGGGTAACCCACATAAATGGGAGTCTTTAGTCCATGGCTTTTGTATCACTGGCCCTGACTCTTTGTCTGTTTTTGAGAGTGTTCTCATTTAAGTTGTCTGTTTTGGACCTTTTACTGCAAAAGCAGTAACCCTTATAAAGAGCAGTAGACTTTGTATGGAACAAAGCCCAGTTCTAATCCGGTAGAACATAGTTTTTGGGTTAAGAGTTAGGGTCAAATTTAGATGTCGAGCGAGGTGATGGTCAGGGTTAGGTACAAATTAAACTACTTACATGAATAGAAGTCAGTGCAATGTCCCAGTAACGATAGAAACACAAATGTGTGTGTGTTTCTGTGTAATTGTTGGGGGTTGCGATTACTTTCTTATACATTCAGCAGGTTCAGCGAGCTGTGTGGTGTTAATGCTGAAATTACATGCTGAGTAATGAGTGATGGGCCAAATAACAGGCTGAACAATGAATAGAGGCAGGCAGCTCTTATTAGTCTCCATAGAAAGCCATTGATTTATGAAGCGCTTTGCTCGGCGGAGTTACTCTCCTGAAAATGATATCTACATTGAGAAGTGATGTTCTCTATTAAACCGTTCCTTCCCCTTTTACACTGCTCTCCTCCTCCCTGACCCTCCTCCCCTTGGCCTCTCTATGAGTATACACATGATTGTTTAGAATCAGGCAGAGCTGTAAGGAAACCTTCAATTACCCATTAGGACTGTCAGACATAAAACGGCCGGCTCTCACCAAAGTCTGGGTTATGATTCATTTACTTTGTGCCTCTGATTCATCGCCCAATATGCCTCATGCCCCAGATTACTGTTTGAGGGGTGGGAGAGATTAATGGCTCCATGGGATCTGCCACCGTTTTTCAAGGGCCCAGTGTTGCAGTACAGTTGGTGGAGAAGGGTGAAATGACAGCAACTTACACTAGATCAATGTGTGGACAGTCTTTCACAGATTATTAAAGCTCTGTTAGATTAAAAGACCCCGCTATGTAGTTTACTGTAGTCAATATTCCCAAGCAGATAAAAAGGGGGAGGGTCCCTCTAAAGGATTCTTAGACTGATGTAGGTCATCATGGCTGCTAATGAAATAGCACTTGGTGACACAAGTGTCAAAAGGAACCCCCTCCATCAGAGGTGATGATGTTTCATGAAACACTGCATCACCGTTGCGTTTTTTTTATTTTTTAAATTGGGCAATCTGAAATTATTTCTGTAATAGAAACATATTTTTAATTAGTTTCCTCATATCTCTGGCAAAATTAGCCCTCAAATAGGTCTAATTTTTATCTTCCCTTTTCTGTCTTCTAGCCCTGAATGAGCCCACCATTGACTACGGTTTCCAGAGGCTGCAGAAGGTCATCCCCAGACACCCTGGCGATCCTGAGAGATTACCAAAGGTCAGTTCATTGTCTGTCCTGAGCAGAGTAATGTAGAGCGATAATGACACAGAGCTCTCATGGTTTTGAAGGAATACTTTATATCTTCACCAGAGTAGTTAACTCTCATGACATCTTTATTTAATATAAATCCAGATTAGTTGGTGCTACTTGACTAGTCAAAGAAGGGCCATCATCCGCTGTATATACCCAATTGTCCTTGGAAGCTCTTTGGAAGACTAGTGGCTATCTCTAGCAGTCATCTAGCAGTCAAAAGGCAGTATAGACTCTAAACAGGTCAACAGTTCATCACAGTGCAAAAAGAAAAATAAACATATATATATATATATATATATATATATATATATATATATATATATATATATATATATATATATATATATATACACATATATATATATATCCACACAAACAACCATGGAGGCTTACACACTCATGCCAAAGGTCAGCTTAAAGTATTGTGAAGGGAAGCAGAATTAGCCTGGACAGAACCCACACATGCATGGCGAGAACATGCAAACTCCATGAACATGCACTAAAAACTGAACATGAAAACTGTTTCAGGTTTGAATAACTATGCAATACAATAAGGCAGCGTACAAAATTAATAAAATAGCGTTCAATTAAACCTATAAAATACTTTTGCTTTTTAAACCGCTTCACTTTACATCAGGTAATAATGCTGACCAGAAGCTCTTTACATATCACTTCTTAAAACAGGAAGATCATTGGTGGTCGTCACTTCCCACCTCCATTTTCTGCATAAATAATCGTCATTTTCGGTGTCCACTGGAAAAAGTGGAAACATTACAGGTTGAGAGAATAGCATTCGTATAAATAGCTGCAACATTTTTGGGACTGAAGTTTAAAGCCTCACAAGTCAACTTTATTGTCGTCCACTAGCTTCAATCTCCAGGGTCAACTAGTCTGGATTTATACTAAATGTACACCCCAACATAATTCTCTACTTGAAGTAAGATATTTACTGCCTATAATCTTTCAACAGAACCTCACTTCAGAAATCTTGAACCATCCATTTAATGTCTTGATAATACTCTGTGACAAATAAACTAAATAACATTCTCGTCAATGCAGAGCACTGCGACCCTCAGCGCTAACAGCTTTTACTCCACATATGTGGCTCACCCACCAACCAGTGTGGTAATGGTATTGGTTTTTTGTGTGTGGGGAGAGAGGCGTAAACTCTCTGTGTGGTAAAATAGCTCAATCAGGCGTTTTCCTCTCCAGTAGTCTGTGGAGATGGTAATCTGGTCAGAAACGACGCCTGCACCCTCATTACCCCACTCATGTTTTCCTTTCATTTTCTGCGGCTCGATTTGGTTTAATCTTTTGTTTACAGAACCCTGTGCCGTAAACCCTTCTAGTCTTGCTGCAGCTAATAGACAAAGACTGCATGTTATTATGCTCTGGCTTTTATAATGCTTTGTTTTTTATCTTTAAGTTGAAAGTCACATCAGTTTGGCATGACACATTAATAGGCCAAACTGAAAAAAGAACTGAGCAATTAAATTGAGGTGTACACATCTTTTTTTTATATAAATGCTCTCCTGCACAATGTTTTTGATTCCTTTATTCCTATTTGATTCCTTTGATTCTTCCACTCTCAGTTTCCTACTGATAGAACTTGTATGTTTTCTCTAATTGCCACCCTGCCAGTAACCATTTTGATGACCAATGCTCCAGATGTGTCAAAAGTAATAAATTGACTGATTAGTCAATTCAGGACCCCTCGGCATGCGGTAAAGTGGGGACCACCTCAGAGTTTTAATAATACTGTAGAACCTTTAAAGACCTTATCTATCACATCCCAGCAAGCAACACAACAAAATTATTAATGTCCAACAGACAATTTAATAAAGAACAGAGTGTGTCCTAGCTATAGATGTTTGACCAAGGCAACCTGGAGAAATGGAACTTCACAGCTAGTCTTTGGCTCAATATATGAAGTGTTTCAATTAGATCTGGTCCCCGTGGAGAAAGGATGCTACACCTCGACATGAAATGTTACTCTAATTTCAGGTGTAAACGTTGACCGAAAGGTGAAGTTCACTTACAGTACCTTTCATATCCGCAACTCAATCTCTGCTGGTATGACTCTGAGTTTTAAAGGGTTTCTCAAAATTGTTCATCCTCTGTTAAAATTAAACCATAATAAATAAATCTGAAACATTTTTGCACATATTATGTGAAATATGTATTATACAAAAATCAGTTAGGGTGGAAATCCAAAAAATTAAAAATGGTGCAATAACCCGACTGAATAAGTATGGATACTTTTAAACTAACATTTGGTTGAAACACCTTTTGATTCAGTTTCTGAATTAAGTCTTTAGTTAGAATCACTTAGCATACCGCATGAACGCTCTCCAAATCTATCAGACAACTCTTTTCCACAGCCCACTTTAGATGACCCCACAGATTTGGGTTTGGGATTTTTGCTTGGCAAATCCAAAACTTAAATTCTTCTCTCACAACATGTTTTTGAATTATTTTTTGGGGGAAAGTATGCTCGGACTCCCATGACTGTTGAAACATTTATTTCCTCTTTATCTTGACGTATTTAGTAGACAGCTTAAGTCAAAACTGACTGGCATTTCCATCCATTAAAAAAAAAACTCAAGTTCCAACTAAAGAAACTCTAGATTATGATTCTACTGCCACCATGTTTCATTGTGGGAATTGTGTTCTTTTGGTGGGTGTCGGTTTTGAGTCAAAGTTGTGGACCAAAGTTCAACTTTTGGTTTTATCAGACCATAACAAGTTTTATTAAGAATAAAAGACATTTGTCTTGGAGCCCAACTCCTTAGGAAAGATATTTGAAGATTACAGGCGGTACAGGAGCTTGTTGTCATAATATAGATGACAATGTTTGGAATACGTTTCTGAAACTTCTTCAGTGCTGCTCCAATTAGTGATGAGAGTCTTCCATTTGCTATGGTATATGCATAATACATTTTTGTACTCTCCTACTGACTGATAATTTTGTACTGTGAGATCTTTAACTTCTCTGGAAACCGAAAGATGCAAATGGAAGTGCTATAAAAATCCCACTAGGGCTGCTGAACTTTATTTCAGGTTATTCAGATTCACTTTAGTCATTGTTGATGTCCAAAAAATGAAATAAAATCTGAAAATAAATCAAAATTAAGTATTGAACCAAGTATTAGGTTAAGGGTGTGAAAATTTGTGCAAAAAGGTTATTCCACCTTTATTTGATTTGAAAACAGGCTTCTTTGTTTTTCAGTTGAATTCTGCAGGACTTTTGTAGATAAAGTTTATCATGTTAAAATTTTTCTAACATTACAAAAACATGGCATTTTAACAGGGCTGTGTACACTTTTAGGAGCCACTTTATATAAACAAAGTCCACATCTTTTCTGCAACCAGAGACACAATGTTACCAGTGGTAACATGGCTTATAACAGAGAAACCTTGAATACAAAGCATGGCTGGTTGTGGGACAGATTTTGACACTGAGACCGAGATTAGTTTCCTGAGTGAGCGTATACTTAATATAGCACGGTCTCCCGGCCTTTGCATGAAACAATCAGAGAGTGAGATGAAACCCTGCACTCCCAATAAACAACATAAATATTTGATTTGCTCTCTAATGGACCCAAATATGGGGTTCAGGGGGCATGTAAATGATCCTACGAAGTGATTCGTCATTGTTAAGCTTGCCATCTGAGGGTCAGCTCTCGGGGTCAAAAGCACATTCCCAATAAAACAAGCCTGCGGCGGGCTGAGGCTGCCGCGCACATTCGGAATGAGAGCAGAAACAGAATATAGAGAACAGCCATTACAGGGTGCAGGTGAGGCAGGGTGACTCTATAAAAAGAAGATAAAGCTGGAGGACGGCACGGTGTGCATTAGCAGAAAGGCAAATCGACACCAAGCCCACTCACCACCTCTATCCAACCCCCCCACCCCCCCTCATCCTCCATTCCCTCCCTCCCATGACTTCACCCTCCAGTTGATAATATTACTGCGCTATTGATTTCCACCAGCCTTCTCCCTGGGACCAGTAAGACACGTGGTAATTGTAAGGAGACAGAAAGCCAATATGGGAGTGCTCATGGATAGCAAGGGATGCACGCTAATATTGTTGCTACACAGAGAAAAAAAGGGGGGAAGCTGCCTCTGATTGAAGTTTACCTCGTAATTCTAAGACAACATCGCAGATGACAGCCTGACCCTGTGGGAGGAGTGGAGATATAAAAATTCAATGCAAAGTCCAGGGTGAATATGAAAGTAATAAGTGTGAGCAGTCAAGTGATGAGAAAGGAGATTGGTTTGCGGGCATGGCGTTAAGTGAAGAGAGACTTTGGAATTCACCCTCCTTTTTAAGATCTTGTTATAAAACAATTTTCTATTCATAATATAAAAAAGACAATTTATAATACCATTTTGTGCCCTCTGGCAGTAATGGACAAATAGACTGGATATCACATTATATCACACTCAATTTCTCTCCTCTGCAACAAATTAGATTCATTATAAAATTAAAAGTGGAAACTCAATATTGTTTTATTATTAAGCTGATTGCTTTGGATTCTTTTCATTCCCCCCCAAAATGAGCATAAGCCCATTCTTTTCCAATTCTTTGTGTAATCCACAAGGAGAAAATATTACAAATGTGTTCATGTCAAGCAATTACCCATGTATTTAAATGAATCTCTCTTCCTGTGCTCTTTGAAGTACCTTCATCTAATGGCCCTATGCTTCTAAATGCATTCATTACCTCAGGCTAGAGCTAACAGAGTAATTGCCTTACAGTTTTATAATGGCATTAGCACTCCAAGCTACATAACCTAGGCCCTCTTTTATTAACTGTGATAATATAAATACAACATCCATGTTAATCTAGTACTTGAAGGCTCCTTATTGTTAGATTTTTTTTTCTTTTTTATAAGACGTCATTTTGGATTTCTTCCCCTCAATTTTATGCCTTGGCAATAACACGAAGCAGCTTTTAAATCTTAGGTGATCAGTCATCGGAGTGTTTTTAGCGGAGCACGAGACCTTTTATGCAGAACAATCCCAAACAATAGCAGAAATCAGTCACGCATTTGTCACAGAACAGCAGAAATCATTTGATGCTGTTAATTGTTTCAATTTAACATGGTGTGTTCAGATATGTCTCCATGACAAGAAAGCCAATTACACTTATGCCGGAGCAGCGTTTGAGATTTACATGGAAATGCCCTCAGAACGCTATTCCGTGCTAATCGTATTCACAGCATGAGCTGATGCGCATGAAGGCGTCTCGTCAGAAGAAAACAAACTTCCTTCCTTGATTGGGTGCAGCACTTCTCATCATCCACCGATATGACTAGGTTGCCACTTAAGCATAGCCCCGACGAGTCAGCTTGGTTAGTTAAGACACCACGCGGTAAACGACAGATTAAGGATGAGAGGCAATATCGTTTTCTCCCCTCCTCTTTTTTTTTTCCAAGCTGTCCTTATGTCACTGCTGCAAAGTACCATATGGACAAGGAGGGAGAGGACGTTTCGCAGAGAATGAAACATGGCTTCCAAACGCGACAGTCTTAATTGCTTTAATTGTTGTTTAAAATTGAGAGCCATGTAGGAGATCTTGAAATATGATAGAATAGATTATTGGTAATTATTAACTGCAGACAAAAAGAAAGAAAACCACTTTATCTCACTCAGCAAGAGAGAGAGAAATCTGTTCTGCCTGATGAGAACACATCAAGACAGCTGGTCCTCTCATTTAGTCTACCTGCTTCACGACAACCATAATTCTTTATTTGTATGCAAACTAGATGCATGCAACGTTGAGCATACACACCAATTTCAGAGGTAAATGCCCATTCTAAGAGCCACCCATCCGATAACTTGGGGTGGATTAAGCGATATGTTTCTATAAGAGAGCATGGCATACGCTGCAAGTGGCTCCTACACCGATTCATCTTGATAAATCAAGGACGGTGGCTAGATATGCTCCTTAGGATGAAAGGGGGCCCTCTTACACACGCTGCGTACACCACACTGCATACGCTGTGCCTCGGAGATGCAGGCCAAGTCTTGGAGGCCGCTGTTTGAAGGCGCGAAGGCTGTGTTTACATTCATTTACGGCAGCTGCCGTCTTAATCCTACACTGCCATTGCCAAGTGATGGAACACTTCAGACAAATTACAGAGGCCTGCAAAAGAAAACACAGTGAATGTGGGAAGAAAACAAGCACCATCTGAGATGTTTCTAGTGACAGATTTGCATTGCTTTTAACCAGAGTTCTAACAGCACAGTCGACAAATCTCTGCTCTACAGCAGGTGACTACAAGAGAGCATTTTAAAAACACACACACAACAGCCATGACTGCAACTCGCCTTTGTCAGATTAAATGCACTCTTAAGAGGAGGAGAGGGTTTTCATACAGCAAACTGCCTTCTGTATTATGGAAAACAAAGAGAGCAGCCTGGTTTCTGGAGAGGGATTTAATTGTAAGTGCTGAATTCAAAGAGCCGATAAAGACACACAAATGGGCCAGACCCCACCTAGCTGAAAGCCTAAAACAGAGTGTGTGTGTGTATAGTTGGGGGGGGAAATCTGGGGCCAACTCATTTTCACTGTTAAGAGCCAAAGCAACACAGCTAATCCGCATTGTCAAGCAGGGGCAAGCATGCAGACATGGATAAGACCACATCCTGAGCATCCGTGTCCCCAAGGCACGAGCACCCAGCTCTTGCTGGATGGGAAGTCATTTGTGAAGTCCTTTGCAACAGCCAGTCAAAGAGGTTAATTGAAAAATTCCTTAATGTCATTACAACAGAACTAGATTAACCCAGAGCTAATTCACTTTATTGTTCTGAAGAGAGGGGACTCGGCACTGAACTCCGGAGCAAACGTGAAGCCCGGAATCAGGGGTGAGGTGTTGTTTTTAAAGGACTATGGCAGTTTAATTAAGATAGGGAACATTATTCACAGCTCTGCATGGTTGGAAGGAGCAAAATGGTAGAGCTGTATAAATTTACCTCCGGTGCCTCTTAAATCTAGGTGGCTCTTATTTATGTAAACATTTCAAAGCACATTTGAACCCTATTGTGCACCTCACTGTGTGTCATGCTTATTCTGCTTGTACGATGTCTACACACTTCCCCACACCCCCATTAAAAGTATTAATCTAATCCTGGTTTATATTTTGTTGGATTAACTTTAACATCATATGACACATTTGTTTTTGGTGTTGCAAAATGATGACAAAGTATGTCTTTCCATTCATATGTTTATCATTTTTCTGTTTTTGTCTGAGATCTGCATTGATGGGATGGTTGGACTACTTTGTAACATGTTCTCAAAAGCATCAAACATTTTCAGAGGGCCTAAGGACCTAAACACCTGGTGCTCTGATGCTCCTTGGACCACTCTCTCACTATTTAAGCACAATGAATACTGGCATTATCATCCAGTTTGAGATGGTTACATTTTACATGGTTATTAAAGACATAAGAGACATATCACTGGATTGTTTAGACTAAAATAACTCATTGCCAGTAGAAACACGTTAATCACTGCAAGATCTTCCCAAAAAGCAGGGCCTTCTTTTTGGTCTGACAGAGGCCTCGGGCAAAAAGAAAATTTGTTGTGGGAGTTACATTTATTTCCTTTCCCTGTTTCCTTAATCAGGAGGTGTTACTGAAGAGGGCGGCTGATCTCGTTGAAGCCCTGTATGGAATGCCCCACAATAATCAGGTACCTCAAAAATACTCTCAGCATCTCTGATTTACACATAAAGAATTTTTGATGACATAATTAAGGCCTATATTCAGCACTATATCTGAAAGAATATAGTGCCGCGAGTCAACTCAACAGCCATGTATTATGCATTAAAAAAAACCTTTGCCTTCTTTTTGCCTCTCAGGAGATCATTCTGAAGAGGGCAGCTGACATCGCAGAAGCTCTATACAGCGTTCCCCGCAACCACAACCAGATTCCCTCTCTCGCCAACACAGCCTCCCACGGCATGATGGGAGTCAACTCCTTCAGCAGCCAGCTTGCAGTCAATGTGTCCGAGTCACAAGGGAATGACCAAGGTGTGTGATTTGGGGGGTTAGCTCCATAACTTAGAGGTGCTCAAAAGGGAGTTGCAGAAGGATTGCAGGTGCTTCTAAGAGGAATACCCAGGGACTTACAAGAATATTGCAAATGAGTTCTAATTTTGTGGGGTTTAAATAAAAATAACTAATAAAAAAGGGCTTAATACAACAAAGCTAACAATCAGAATTTTGTGGCTGATTCTGTCCTTTATAAGCCTTTGACCTGCCAATACTGATTTTAGGCCAGTAGTTTAGTCTAGCCTTCTTGCTGTAAGTGATCAATAATCATTTATATTCAGAACAAAGGTGATGTCATACCCTGTGTGTGAAAGAAGAGTGGCTGTAAAACAGCTATTTACAGATATTTTAAAACAAAGAAAAAAATATTATGCAGTTCTTATAAACTGGCTTTAGCATCCAATATTACCTATTAGCAGAATTAGCAAGACTAGGATTATTAAAACAGCCATCTCTATGCGTAATCGCTATTTCCAAACTCCAGCGTGCTCCAAAGGAATATAACAGTGCAAGTTCACTTAAACTTCCTAATAGCTACTGAAAGTCTCGCTCTCTTTCACATCTTAAATAAACTGCAGAAAAGTCTCAACATCTTGTGGAAAATAGTTTTCTTTTATATAGCTTCTTCTTTGGATCTTCTCGGACTTCCTCCCCGACACTGAAAATATGCAGCATTGACTCTCCTTCACTCAGTAATAGCATCCACATTAAGGAGTGTTGTTGTATGATGTGTGCACTGATATGGAAAGAGATCAGAAATTTAAGTTTCTGAATGACCAAGTCATCAGCAGATTTCTCGATGGATCTCGCTAGTAACATGGGTTACTGAAGGTTACATATGTAAACTCTGGAAAGATAAAAAGGCGGAATTCTGTTAAAGTAGAGCCATAAGAATTCTCGACATGTTACTGAAAAACAGTTTACTTTTAAAAAGCCTCTTAGATCTCATACATTATTCTTAAGTCAGTTTACAGTATTGTTTATAGTAATGAGGTTTTTACTTTCATAATTCAGTAACATAATCTACACCGAGGAGTAGTCAGTGCACTTGTTAGTGTTTAAATAGAGGTAAATGATCAGAGAAATATCAGATTTTTGACTGCACCAGTTAATTTCCACTGCCATTTATTTTCAATCACTGAACAATACCACAGAAAGAAAGAAATGAACGAATGTCCTTGTGCTTCTTCCATTTGTGTTATCCAGTTGGCTATAGCCGGAACACCAGCAGCGTGTCCCCCAGGGGCTACATCTCCAGCAGCACCCCACAGCAGTCGAGCTACAACACAGTCAGCAACAGCATGAATGGCTACGGCAATGCCGGCATGAACCTGGGTGTGCCAAGCTCCCCAGGGTTTCTCAATGGATCATCTGCCAACTCCCCATATGGAAGTGAGTTGCTTGCCAGTCTTGCATGCTGTAGTAGCACTAAGTTGCTGCTGATTTAGTTCCAGCTCCCGCATTCACTCCCACCTCTACGAACCGTTTCTGATGGGGGTGAGAGTATTGTTGATGGTGATAATATGTAAGTGTTCATTCACAACAGCTTGTTTAGTTTCAGTACTTTAGAGAACACACATGTGGCTTAGAAGTGTAGAAATATTAGGTTTATTTCACCACACACCACCTGTATTTGTTCAGCCGGACAAAATGTTGAAAATAGGGGCCTGTGAGTACTGATCATGTGTCCTCCCCCTTGGCAGTAACTTTACCCCAGCCTTACCTTACCTGCCCTCTCCCCTCTCAAGCACTACTCACAGCACGTTCTCACTCTTGCCCTCCCTCCTTCCCTTGCCCTCCCTGTCGTCTCCGCAGTTAAACAAAAGAGCGCCTTCGCCCCTGTGGTCCGACCCCAGGCCTCCCCACCCCCCTCCTGCACCAGCGCCAACGGCAACGGACTGCAAGGTGAGCCCCCCTCACCCCCTCATCCCTTCCCTACGGACTACTGGTCAGATACCGCTGCTCAGGCCTCTGTCCGGTTTGGTGAGGGATTAATCATTACAAATATATGCATTTTGACAGGCCAATTTACACCTTTCAGTTCACATTCAGGCGCACACACTGCAGAAAGCATGCCCGTGCACACACACACACACACACACACACACACACACGCGCAAACACACCTACGCACGCGCACACACGCACTCACGCACACATATGCAGACAAGATACCGTAAGTCTGAAAGTGTCTGTGCTAATGTTTCTGCATACATACAACCTCGTTGCCCTTACATACAAATGATCCGCTCCGATGTCGCAGGACAAGACCTTCGGCGAATTGTTTTAGTAATTATGTTTATTAGGTTTTGTGCGTGTGTCATGACCAACATGATTGCATTGAAAACAAGCTTAGCTGTAGCGGGTGCCCCAAGATTAATAACATTGGGCTTAATGAAGTGGGAAATTAAAGTTCATCTTGCTACACGTTCATACTTATTAATACATGTTGTGCAGAAATTAATGAGCAATGCCTTGCCATCATCTGCGCTGGCAAACTTAAAAGCATTTCAACCATGACTCTACAAATATACTGAGAGCAACACACTAATATATCATCCTAGCACTTCACTAGTTGCCTAATTGTTAAAACATGTGAAAATAGTGAATGTATAAACTCTTAGAGCGAGCTACAGTTGCTAATGATATCCAAAGCAGATGGTCTTGGTGAAATAACAGGGAGCTACTTTTGATCTTGCCTAATCTCTATTGGATAATGACGCGAAGGCACAACTTCAGTCAATGATAAAGAGACGAGGGAAAGAGAAGGAAGTCACAGAAATTAATCCGAGTGGGGGACGGAGCAGAGTTGTGGCATTGTGGGAAGTGACCGTGTTGTTGCTCCGTCGTCACCACAGCCGGCTCTCATGGGAGTCTGGGCCACTGTTTGCCATTACCCCGACGGCAGGAGAAATATCACACATTGCAGGAGCGGCGTGCTGAGCACTGAAATGTCAGAGCAGGAGGGAGGTTAGGGGAACGTACAGCAGCGAGGGCCGGTGGACACAGCAAACACTCGCAGGCACATGCGCAAACAGGCACATTTAAAGGCTCAAATCCACACACTTGTGCAGCATAAGGTGGCTGAACTCCAACAAGCATGCACTGGCACACGCACTGCACACATGCATGCACTGATGTTTTTTTTTCAGTTTTGATCAATTTTTAGATTAATAAATCTAAATCTGCTGTAGCCAACCCAACTAATCTGCTCTCTTGTTCTTTCTTTATCCCTCCCAGCCATGTCCGGCCTGGTTGTCCCTCCAATGTAAATGCACTTTTGTCATCTCGAGCACCAGTCGACACACTACCACTTCACAGGACACTCCCCCTGTCCCCATACCCTCTTTCCAAGCACACTACAAAATGCTGGTGTAATGTATAGTCAACTGCTCGTTCTGAAGAAAGAAAAAAAAGAGATTTTTTTCTTTTTGTTGCTTCTCACTGACTTTCAGAACCTGCTGAAAAAGGATTTAACAAGAACAATATTTTTTTTTTTTCTGTTGGATTTTATTTTTCTTTATCCTTCCTACCCCACAATTTTATCAACCTCTGAAGAGGACACAGGATGATGAAGGATTTATTTTGTATACCTGTCGAGTTGAGCTTCAGCCTTGGACAGCCACTCTCAGTACTGGAAGGGACTCTGTGGACTCACCATCTGGTTGTAAAGTAAAAAACACTGATGTACAGTCCATTTGCCAACAAACTTGTTTGCCTCAGTTTTATTATTTTGTTTGGGGTTTGTTTCAACTCTCTTTTAATAGATTCACAACAGTTGTGTGTCTTTATAATGTGACTTTTGTATTTTTATGTGCGAGAAAACTACACAGGGGCCAAGACAGTTTGAATTTCAACTTGAAAAATATATGAAATATATAATTTAGCAAAATTGATCATAAAAGTACAATAAATATGAAGTAAAAACAGGATTTCTTTTGTGGGTTGGGGGGGGGGGAGGGGGGCGATGTATCATGTTTCATTCCTGCATTTTAACTTAAATTTTGTAATTTATTGTAGCTAGAAATCATCTTCAAAAGTGAAAAAAAGTCCTCTGCGTCAACAAGCACACTGATGTGTACAAAAACACTGCTCTGTTGATGAATATGATGTACTTCCACGTCTAGAGCTTCCTTTTAAGCAAGTGTGTTTTGCCATGTTTTTCGACTTTTTTGCTAGCACTGTATATTAATGCATTCCTAGGCTACTGTGAAGTCTGTTTCTTGTTGATGAGGAGCAGTCTCCTTTTGGCTCCAACTCCCTTATGTGTTTTATATGTGGTTAAAAAAATTGTAGACTATTGTGATATTGCCAAACTTGTGCTAAATATTTATACATCTGTCTTTTTCATGTTCTTTTAGATCAACAAAAAAATGTTCAAAAAAATTAAAATCCATTGAGAATGTAGAAGTATAATAGGTCATTGTCATATTTCTGTTCAAATACACACTTGCGCTCACTGAAGGAAATTTTGTAACATATCAACTATAAATAATGTATTTATCTCTGAAATTTTGTATATTGCTTTTCATTATGTATGTATTAATCGTCATGCCCTTAATATAGTGATGCAGCACAGATAATTCAGCCAAGAACTGTTGCCTTCATTTGTTTTTCTTTTTTGTATTTGATAAAATGCAATGTGCATATATTTCATGTGTATCCTCGAAATTTTTGTGTTACACCGTCAAGACTCTCTGTCCATTTTTTTAAAAGGGAAGTCAAACTTCATTGTTTATTTTTATATTGATTTTAAATTATCTATACAGACCATTTTGGAGAAAACTTTGTTGGTTGTATTGTCAAATAAATTGTTTGTGACCCATATGATAGTTGTTAAGATCCAATAGAGACTAATGTGCATGAGGGACAACCTTGGAGATAAAAAAAACACTCCATTTGTGGTTGTATTTTTTTCTGTTTTGTAGAATGTATAGAAGTCATTTTTACTCACCACTTAAGACTCTGCCACATAGCTTACATGTGTTTACAGGGAAGAAAATTTAAAAATGTCAGCATTTGGAATGGAAACAGAAATGAATAAGTGATGTTTTATTAAAATTTTCAGTAAAAAAACAAACTAGCTCCTCAACTGTGGACTTCTTCAGTTTTAAGCCCAGTTTGGATGGCAGACAAACTGACAATCAGGAACAAGGAAACAAACAAACAAACAAAAACAAAAAAAGACAGTAGAAGCGTCTGAGGACGAACCTGTGATTCATCTGTAAGATGTAGTGTTTAGACATTGCTATGGAGATAACTGTTTGAAACCTGTGGAAAAAGTGTAACATCCATAAAAAAGATGAAAACTGCTCTTTCCTCATATTCTTTCAGCAAAGCATTCTGACTTTGTTTCTACTGGTCTTTGTATCAGCACATCCTGCATCTGTGGTGCTTCAAAGGTTCATTGTAGTCATTCATAAACAGTGCAAGCTTTTTTTATTCAAAGCACCCCAAATGGGGCTCATTCAATCCCTCATTTCATTGCATTAAGCCACCTAGTTAATAAAGAATCAATACATTGAAAGAGCAAGGTTATCCTTTGTCTATAAGGGCTGGTATCGTTTTGAACCTCTTTTAGTTTGAGTGCTGAAGGGGGGGGGCCCTGTGAAATCTATACTCATCAAGTGGGTCAAACAGGAGGATAGAAGTGTTTGAGGGAAGAACAGTGGTTCTCCTTAAAAACAACTGAGCATCTTATCTGGCATCCTGAGTGCTCACGGAGTGCAGGTCACAAAATGTCAATTTCTCATCAAGGCACCATTGTCCGAGGCCACGTCTGCCTTTAATGCACAATTAAATGACAGCAACCTGAGTGGCAATCAGCATATCAGTGGCTTAATATGCCAGCCGGCATGCATAGATCTCTATGGTGCATGAGATCCTCCAGGAGCTGCTGATAGTGCATAGGACAGATACACAGAAAGCAGCAATTTCATTTTCTGCAGGCTTCAAATAATTTGCCTGATAACCCAGTGCATCTGATAACGATGGACACACATCGGCCTCCTGACGTTGCATTATTTGTTACGGATACAACGGTTTGGATCTATTACAATGGATTCTGCTTTGTTGTTTAGTTAAAACAAAACAAAAAACTCAATATTAATCAATTAATCAAATAAAGTAACAAGCTGTACTAAAAATTAAGGTAGCCTATATATTAGAATTGTTGAAGAAAATATCAGTTTTTTGTAGGCTGTTAATATCTTACCTGGCGTAAATAAACCCATTAACTTCTTTATTTGTGTAAACCATATTAGTTGGACCTGCATTACATTTCAAGGTTGTTTAAAGAAAGCTGGTGATTAGTTACATATGAAATGGAGCTACCTGTCTGATGCAAAAGCAACAAAAAAAAAGTTTAACTTGAAGTTTTTATTGATTTTTAAGTTTTGTATTTTAGTTGCAATAAAACACTACCAGAAGCCAATAAAAATCCTATTTAGATTTATCATAATATATATTATTTGGAATAATTGAGTTTAGCACATGATCCAGACCTAAGAAACAATCGTAGTTACTTCTAAGCCCAATTTAGAAAATGTTTTGCTCACCCCTGATGTAAGGTGTTTCCAGTTAAAGTAACTATCTAAAATAAAAGTATAACGGTTTAAAAAAAATACTATACACATTACCTGAACTCTATTTTATTTGTTTTTATCCTGCCTTACCTCTCTATGAAGAAGTTACTCAAACTGGAGATACCTTACATGGACTCAGTCCATGTTCTACTCAGGGAAGTCCCTGGTGGCTCACTGCTTCCTACCTACGTTTCCTGTCTAAATAATGATTGGCTTCACTGTAAATAACCACCATATAACATGTGAGGATAAAATGAAATTTCCCTTAACCACTATGATGTTTTTTTTCAAATTGGACAGTAGAAGTCTAGTTTGGCCACTCTTGGACTACCCCTTAGCCTCTGGGATTAACCAATCTGAATTTATACCAGATAAAAATAATCTACTGCAAGTTAGATATCAATTCCTCATAAAAAATTTAACAGAACCTGAAATCCATAATCCCGAAATATCCCTGTAAAGACTAAAATTAGAGGGTAAAAAACTAATATATATAAAAAATGCCAAGTTAGCTCAGTTGCTGGGCGCTTTAAGAGCTCTGAAGCCTGCCAGGCAGGCTGGAGGTACAGTATATATAGTCTCAGCAGGTTTCTTTGTACCCAACAAACAGCCACTAGCTCTGCCACACCATTCAATCATCGTGAGAGCCTCTTTTATTGGAGAACTCTAATGGCCACCCTCCACCATGATCTTAATGTGTGCATTAAATATTTATAAATCCTGGGTCAATAATGCCCCATAACCAGAGTCTGACAGACCCCCACCATACCATGTGGCTGCCTTGCTCTCAAACAGAGGCATGGGGTCAGGGGGTCACACAATCAAAAGAAAGCGAGGCTTACCGCATCCATATGTTGCCACTCTTATCAAGACTTTCCTCGGTACTGGTTATCTGTCAAAGGAAAGAAATATTGAAAGCAATATCGATCTTAACTAGCCTTGTGTTGCCGAGGGCCACTCTTCAAACATCTGCTCGTGTATTGTTATATTTCAAAAAAAAGGGGGGGAAAAAGTCGTCTCAGTAATAAAAGCCCAAGCTGTAATATTGAACATCCCTGTGTGACGCAGGCACCCTGAGCATGACTAATGACCATGTTATTAAGAAGCATCGCTGGAGGTTTTTAAAGTTTCAAATATTTCTTAATCAGTGTCAGGTTAATTGCGCAGCCTGGCATCTACATGGGTGACTCACTTGCTTATTTTGTTGTTTTTCTTTTAATGTGACCACATCCAGGCTGTGCTCCTGAGCTGTTCAGGTGAAAGATTGTGCTCTGGTGATAGCGTGCACAAAAGAGCGACCGGACAATGAGCCAGTCAATGGAGAGCTCCAGTTGAAAGCGTCACAATGGCCGTGCATGCTGGGAATTGGGCTGGATGATATAAAGGAATGAAACCTTCATTGAGGCCATGGAGGACAAGCATTCAGAAAAGATGTTTTGTTTGCTCTTTATCAACCTGCGCTTTCCCATGAGAAAAAACAATTCAAACTGACCTTAAAAGGAGAATATATATTACCTTGTGCATCTTCTCCCTATGTAAGTTGTATACTTAGAGGCGTTTGCATTCATGCTAAGGGGCATTATGTTGCTCAATATCGAGACAGGTCATAAAACTAAGAGGTGGACGGCGGTTTATCTTCTCTGCGTGGTGGGCAGGGCTGAGAAGTACTTTTTAAGGATTTGCTCCTTGACAGAGGGGATTTGTTTTAACCGCTGAGTGCAGAAATATAAAAAGTGGCTGCACCTCTCCTGCAGTTTATGCACGAGATGAAGAATACTTCTGAGAGTCATAAAACTGTACTTGCAGAGACCATAACTTAAAAATGAAGCAAATCTGACCTTTTTGAACAATTCAGTATTTGAATCAAAATAAGACATGACCCACCAACCCCCCCCTTCTTTTTTCCTTTTTTTTAAACAGTCCTACATTAGAGCAGCCTCCTTTCTGTGATTCTTTACATCAGATAAGACACCGCTCCCCTGTTACTGTACTCTGGGAGTCAGCTTTGTAAAGAAAACTTGTGAAAAGTGGAAATCTTTTCGATCTTTGCAAAGATTTCCACTTCACTCGCTGCAGCCGAGAAGCAGGAGCAAAATATCCCAGTGCTTCAGTGTCCATTAAACTTGTATTCACATGTCATTTGATACTTCATCAATGTTTCAACGTATTTCAAACCAGGAAAAAAATGCAGAATCTACCCCTTGATGGAAATAAAATGTTCACTATATTTTCCCTCTGCCGTGCCCTCAAAAAGTATTAATACCCCTTAAATGTTTGCACATTTTGTAATGAAACATAAACATAACTTAATTTAGTTAGCTTTAATGTATTTATTCTGGATTTTATGTGATAAACCAACATAAGTTGGTTGAAAGATAAACAACTTTTTATAAAGGAAAACATGAAAAGGATAAAACGCAGGAGTGTTCAGCCACTTTTGCTGTAATTACAGCTTAAAGTAATTTGAGGCATGTCTCTACTAACTTTAGATATCTTTAGACTCAAAGTTGTATCTATTCATCTTTATACATTAACTCATGATCAGTCAGATTGAACAAAGAATGTATGTGATCACAAATAAAGTATTGACATTAATTCACAATCAGATATTAGTATAGGCCCTTGCAACACATAAATATACTTTGATCTAAACCATGCCATTGTAGCTCTACCTCTATGTTTATGGTCACTGTCCTGCTGAGAGGTGAAGGTCCACCCCAGTCTGAAGTCCTTCAGAGCCTCTAACAGGCTTACTGCCAGCACTGCCCTTTATGTAGCTCCATTAACCTTCCCCCTCAAGTCTGACAAGTTTCCCTGTCACTGCTGAAGAAAACCACCCCCACAGCATGATGCTGCCACCGTCATGTTCCACCATTGAGAGGGTTTGCTTGGATGTTAGTTTTCTGCCACATATAACAGTTTGCAAGTTGGCAGAATAATCAATTCTAATTTCTTCTGACCAGACCATGCTGGCTGTGCCCCCAACATGGCTTTTGGCAAACTGGAGGGGAAACTTCTCACAGCTTTCTTCCAACAATCTTACCATAAAAGACAGATTTGTGCAGTGTAAAACGAATCTGTAAACAGATTTGATCTCATGAGATGTGAATGTCCTCCTATTCAATTATGCTGGACCTTTCGGCCGCTTCCCTACGTAAAGTTCCCATATCAATTTTAGGTCTACATATTGAACAGTACTCCGTGACATGATCAAAGCTTGGGTGACTGTTTTAAAACCCTACCACTTTGAAGAAGCTCTACAACATTGTCAATTGTTCTCTAGCAGTGTTTCTCAACCCTGGTCCTCAGGGCACACTGCCTTGTATGTTTTAGATGTTTCCTTGCTTCAGCACTCTTGATTTCAATTGATGGCTGATTGCGAAACTACAATTATCTGAATCAGGTGTGTCAAAAGCAGGGAAACATCTGAAGTGTCCATTGAGGAGCAGGATTGAAAAACACTGCTCTAACAAACCCTGGGGATCTTCACAGTACACCTGGATTTATGTTGGTTCAAAATGCACACAGGTAAATCTATTTACTAAATTATCTGACCTCTGAAGGCAGTTGCTTGCTGCAAGATTTCATTTAGTGGTATCAGAGCAAAGGGGACTGTATACATATTCACAGGAGACTTTTTATATTTTTATTTTGCAGAATCTTTGGAATCTCATGTATTATTTGCCTTCCAGTATCCATTATTAACTATTTTGTGCTGATCCATCACATATGATAAAAAAACCGCATTGGAGTTTATGGTTTTAACATGACAAAATGTGAAAAAGCTCAAGGGTATTAATACTTTTGCAAGGGACTGTATATGAACTTCACTTAGCCTACAAATTACAGTGTGTGGATTTCTTGGCTCAGGCATGCAGGGCTGCAGTGATAAAATAATATCACTTGAACTGTACTTTCTGCCACAGTCTCCAGCATATAGAGCTCCTTTCATACTAGTCCTGTGTAGTGCTTTGTCCAGTATAGTTCTGGATATGATATCATCTATTAATAATGTATTGGCAATGGATTACATAAAAAGGGAGCAGAAATAACATCCAATATTCATGCCCCCTGAGCTCGAGTGTGTCCAATCCGTTTGGCCCATAAAACCTTAGCCCCATTTCCATATCCGCTGTGGGTCACAACAGGTCTGCCGCACAAAGGCTCACAGAAAAGCTCAACTCAGGAAGAGGGCAGTAAAAATTGGGTGGATTTCGGAACCCTTATGAAACAACCCTCCTTTGAGAAAAAGAAGAGTGAAAAAGTCCTTTTCCGATTTCAGCGCCTGTGAAAAACCTGTTACAGTGTTTCCCTCTTTAATTGTGCCACTTGAGAAATTGACGTGCCTCTGAAACATGGCATGAATCTCGCAGTTATTGCAGTGCCCTTGGCAGGGAATGTTGATACAACATCTGCATGCTATAGAAAGTAATGGAAGTAGCAGAGGTGGCAGCTGCAACTCTACAGGAAGTGTGCCATTTTCAGGCAGCGCTGCTGTGAGAACCACTAACTGCCAGCCTGGTCATGCAGGCAGCTCTGATTGCCAGGACACTATGACAAACACGCAGGGGCTGGGAGTGTTGCATCCTGGGGGATGACAGCTTCTGTTTGATTGTCAATAAGGCTCATTAGCAGAAAAAATGGAGAATGCGGAAAGAGATTAAATGACTTGCAACAGGGTCCCCCTCATGTTCCATTACAGTGGATTTATCAGACCTTTATTTCATCAATTTCAGAAAAAAAGGAAGTCTGCTGCAGAATCCATTTTTATACATTTCTATACATACCTATTAAAGTGCAAGCTATTGTATTGAATTCAGCAACACCTTAAAGAAAAGAAAATCCTCTCTAGTGCAACTCTCATCTTAAGACCAAGCGGTGGATGTTTCCCTCCATCTTAGGGAGGGACGGCCAACAAAGCAGCGTGTAAGGGCCTTTCCCTGAAGAGTCCTTGTCACGCCGCGCCAAACCTCTGTGATTATCGTTGTTTTTGCAGAGAGTGTCCACGCCTGCCAATACCGCTGTTCCATAAATGAATTTGGCCCCTCGTCAACGAATTACCTAACACGCAGAACTGTGTATGTGTCACATCCAATTCCAACTCACCGGCTTTGGCGGTGTGTGTCAGCTGGAGGACTTAATCATCAATCGTCAATCATAATAAGTGAAACACATTGATAAGAGTTGTTTTTTTCTCCTCTTTTCCCTTTCCTACGCAGTTAAAGTGTAAAGGGAGAAGTTAAAAACGACCTTGTTAAAATGGGACCATCATTTATATTCCTAATTTAGTGTATGGATTAATTAGAGTTGGCGAGTGAGTGTATCAGTTTCCATGTGGCAGAGCTTTGGAGTGATCAAATCATTATTCTCTTTCATAAGGGAACTCTGGAGTGATTTCTATCAGTCGTATCTTGATGTTTTTTCTCAGAACCAGCTTTGCACATTTTTAGGACCATGCTTTTAATTAATTCTTAATTGGACAGTTAATAAACAGGCCCCGGAGGCTATCTCTAACCTGAATTTCACACCATACAAATTTCATCTTATAAACTGTTGTCAGGACCTTAAAGGAGTACTATAGGATTTTCTAAGTAAGATACTGCTAAGTTGTTATAATGGTTCATATATGGTTCATAATGGTTCATATAGTCTTTACTGTAGTAGATAATTGTCCTGGAAGCTGAAGCTAACAGCTAACAGCACAAAGTGGTCTTCTTTTCCTTTAAAATGACTAGAATCAGAAAATACATCACGGAGGTTTATATAAATGATTAGGTTTATGAGTTGGCTCTCGGGTTGTAGACGACCCTGAACATTTAAATTGTCGTCCTGCTTGCATTAGGGGCTTATTTACTTAGTCACCAATGATCAGTTACACGAAAAATGGAATCAGACGGAGGTGAACGACCAGTGATCTTGCTGAGTGAAACGCACTAGTTTTTGTGTATTTCCGTCATCACAAGCTCTCCAAAACTGGTTCTTTCCTAGCAGCACTTGGAACTGGGCCAGAGAAAAGAACCGCTTTAATCTGGATCTAGGGGCGAGCTTGTAGAAGACAAAACCAAATCTAAATCTTATGACCAGCATGTTTAAAACCCCAGTCAGTTTTTCAACTGAAAAAAGAAGGTTAAAAACAATTACATTTAACATTAGCAAAGCTGGATTAGCACTAGAATAACATAAAACGAACTATCCCTGATTTTCCTGATGTTAATTCGATTTCATCCAATCATTTGTTAAAAAGTTGCAATGTGATATTTCCAGCTGAATTCTTACACAGCAGAATCAGTTCTTAAACATTGTCCGGCTTTAGATATGATGAGGTTGTGTTAGTAAAACCTGCTATAAAGTGCTTAATCCCCTCTTTCTGCTAGTACAGTAACTAGATTGTGAAACATTTACAAAGACATTATTGTTTTGAAACAGCTTTAATAAATAAAGATGATGATTTTAAGGAACTTGTTTGCAGCCCAATCCTAATCATATCTGCATTTCCGGTCAGAGTCACTGCCTGATTCAAAAGTGGTCTAAAAAGGAAAAACATTACAATATCTTTTACTACCTCAATTTACCATGTAAATAATCATCAGCTTCTCTGTAAATAGCCGCCAAATGCAAATATGATGATATACTCCAAATTTATAAAATAGTTTTCTCATAAACTGCCATGTACTTAAAAAATAAAATCTGGAGTTGTTTAAGTCCACTTAGGTCTCTGCATCTATTGCTTTAGCCGGCAGGTCAAACTAATCTGGATTTATACTAGATGATGACAAAAGGAGAGTTATCAAGTGCAGGTAAGATTTTAGTAGCTATAACCTTTTAACAAAGACTCACTCGAAAAATCCTAAAGCATCTTTTTAATGAAGCCAGACATCCACATTAAATGCTTACTGGCACAGCATATCTTTTGCACAAGGCAGAGGAATCTGGCTCATATTTTCCCTCGGCCTGATCCATAGCACTCCTCTCTCCCGTCATATAGATCGGAGTCTGCAGGGGCCAGAGGCGCTGACAGAGCCCAGATGCTCCCAGTCTGTCTGGGGGACTGGGGAGACTGGTGCCATGGGGTCCTGGAGCCTCTGAAGTGCCGCCCCTCCATCAACATGACCAAGGCTAGACCTGCACTTTCTCCAGGCTGAGACACTCTCCTTACCACGCTGACAAGCCCACTGCACAGCCGCAGATTGATACGTGCACACTCAAAGGTAATCGCTCTCACGTAATGTACGACCATTCGTCAGCCGTTCCTAATCAGAGAGCCGAAAACCAGTGCTCAGGTTCTCACTGACACAAGGTTACGTATATGCACAAAGTTGCATGCTGATACCACAAGCAGTTTTTTTTTCCTCATTTAGTCTTCCACTAGCTGATGTAGAGAGCAGTGTCTTTGTTCTTAAGAAACAAACATTAAAAAAGGGGCGCCATACGAATCTTAGGTCCTCCTGGTTTCTGTCTCAAAACAACAGAAAAAGATCATTACAAGAGCATCAAAGTGTGCCATGTTTGAAATGCTGGTTCTCTTTGTAGTGGCGGCGGAGCATGGAGTGTGTTGGTATTAGATGCTGCTGTGGCAGCTGTCGTGGCTGGCTGTGTGGTGCCTCGGTGTCAGGGCCTCAGAGAGAAGGCCGTCCCGGCAGACAGACAGAGGGGGAGGAAACCTGATACGGCAGCCAAAAACCCAGTCTAATGTCTGTATATCCAGCTATCTATCCCAATGTCTGTCTGTCTGAATGTTGGAGGCTGCCTATCTGCATGCTGGATACTCCTCTAGTTCCCCACAGCATCACCGCTCTGCCTGCAGCTGAGCTTAACATGCACCAGAAAGTTGTAACTTTATATATTTTAAGCACCCAAACTTCTTCTGGAAGAATGGCTATTTATGAAATCAGCAATGCGGCTGTGTCATTAATTCTGCAGGTGGGGGCCACTAAGCTTCAGGACTTGTTCCAAAGGGGTGTAGGTTGTGATAACGAAAGAATTATGAGCCAACATGTATGAAGAGAAGGAGATGGAAGCACGGAGTGTGTTTGTGTTTGATGTGGGGGCAGAAAATTGTTCTATAATGAGGAGGGGTGCCAGGATATGAGATGGGAAGCGGGGAGTTGGAGACAGGATATAAGTTATGAGAAGGAAACTAATGTTAGGAAACGCAGAGGCTGTTGTTGTTGTCTCTGCTGCAGCTTTTATAAGCCAAAATGTATCTTACCTAGTATTGGGGCTGTGATTAATACAGCCCGGCCAGGTCAGAACCCCGCTCTGGCGCTACAGATGCCACCAACCGTATCCCCGCTCTTTCAGGGGCTCAAATAAGTGTGTGTTGCATGCGTGTGTATGAGACAGAGAAAGAGAAAAAGAGAGAGAGAGAAAACGCGCTCGTGCGTGTGTGTGTGTGAGGGGGTTAATAAATGTTGAATCAAACGCCGCACGAGACACTCACACTCCTTAAGGGTTGCCCATTAGCGGTGTGTGGGTGCATGGGGAGTTTATCAGTGTCTGGGTGATTTATGAAGTCAGACTCAATATCATCCACTTCACCCACACACATATGGACATACACATGTGCACACACCAGCATGCATGGCCACATTCTCACGCACCCACGTGCACAACAGCCCCTGCGTGCCCGCACGTGCACTCCTGCAGTCTCTTTGTGAAACGGAGGCAGGTATAAGGGCAAAATTAAAGGTTTCCCAAAGATTAACAGTGTGGATGAGCCTCTTTAAATCAAATTCCTTTTTATCTCTGAGCCCAAATGATATAAAGGTGGTGAAAATATGATAATATAAAGCAAATATTACCCTAACGCATCTATTACTAGAATGAAATGTAAAAAAAAACATTGTAAAAAAGCACAAAAGTTGAGAAATAATGATGTAATTATTTTTAGAAGAACTCTTTGGGTACCTACGTAAATTACAGAGCCAATTACTGGCAGCATATTTGATGCTTTGATGCTGGACTTGTTTTTAAACATCAACCGTACAACTCTAAAGACTTCAGTCGCTCTGGTTGCTAAATTCATGGCATTCCATAGAATTTACTTGGCCACTAGCAAAAAAAGGAGGGTGCTTACAGTGCACTTCAGAGTGCGCCCGGCTTAAATGGGACCCCTTGTGGCTGTGTCACAACTCCCTTCGTTAGGGGGCTGACTGTAGCCTGTAGTCACCACAGGCATCATTAGCCCTCTGTGAAACCACAGACTGAGTCTCATTCTTCATCTGCCTGTCTGCTGCCTCAACATTTACGCTGCGATGCTGCTCCAATGGCTGAATAACTGAGTCCGGCGAGCGCGGCGAGACAGCCGCACAGAGCCGGGGCAGATAAGAAGATTCAAAAATGCAAGAAAGTTCAAATATATTCAGCAGGCGGGCCACTCGAATGGGTTCTGTAAAGGTTAGAGCCAGGGTTATTTTTGGAAGGTGCATTATTAGGCTACCTGGGCTGAAAAGAAGAGGAATAACTATGAGCAAGTTAGGGTCACTTTGGAGCAGAAGACAGTGAGGTGAATCAAGAATTCAAACTGTGAGTGTAACAACAGATCAATGGTAGACAAACACAGAAAGTAAAAGTTCAAGGCACATTCAGTTAAAACAAGAGTTTTCTCTAAACATGCACATCACCATATGCTCTTTTTAAGGAAAAATAATAACAATTTATCCCAAAGGGATTAAACTGGGTTGTGATGATAATAAATAACACATAAACATTTAAATTACAGATTAAATGTGCTGGATGAATTCAAGGTTGAAATGTTGATTTTCTGTTTCCCGTTCTGTACTGCCCTCTAATGGAAAAGCCCACTCAGAAATAAAAGAAGGAGGTCTGACAAGTCAGACAGCGCGGGAAGAAAAGACGCACAGCATAATTAATAATGAGCTGAACTGAGTGCAATTTATTGGAAATCAACTGCTAAATTAAACAAAGTTAGATTGATGAAAAGAGCAGATTTGTCCTTTTGAAATGTGTTTATTTAAACATGTCTAAGAGTAGGAAGAGTACAGTATATAATACATAAGACATCTCCACTCTAGGTGGATTATAATACGAGAGCAAACAATGAGATCTAAATGAAGACAAAACAAATGCTTCACTACAAAGCTTTGTAGCCATAAAATTCAGAGCCTTTATCACTGGATGTTGAACAAAGCATTCACTTGGCAGGAAATTAAAAAACCAACGAGAGGTACAAAGACTAATTCTGCTAAGGAAAAAAACAACAACAACAACAACAATGCAAGAGACATATTTTTAAGGGAATAATAATGCTTTAGAAAACCCATTCCAGCACTATCTGGCAAACGCAACGAGGACCCACGGGAGCATATGTTTGTAATTCCTACTGTTCTCTGTTTAAGTTATTTTTGCAACAATCTAATTCTGCAACAATTCTGTTTCGCATTAACGATGCAGCATCTCTATTCTTAGATTTAAAAAAAGCATTATAGTGAATATTTCCAAGTAATTCCAGTTGTTCCACAGTGTGTGCCAAGATGCCTAACTTTATAGCCTTGTTTTGTGTTCTTAAAAAAACAGGCAAACAGTCGTGTGTGTTTGTGTGTGTGTGTATGTGTGTACACTGAATGAAGGACAGTCGGGCTCTGTCATGCTTCAGCCTTCCCCTCCCTGCCTCTCATGGGTGAGCAGCCATTGTTTGAGATGGTCACCCCTGCCGCTCATGTACGGCCCACTCTGTCCAGAGCTGGAAATGACTCGGTGACAAGGAATGAGGAGAGGAACCTGGCACAGATGGACAGGGAAAAGTGTGACGCTCTGAGGGAATATACATGTTTTTTGTTGTGTTTTTTTTTCCTGAAATTTTGCAACTCTTCCTCATGCCAAAGTAACTTTTCACAGCTGGATTTTGATTTTCTTTAAATCTCTACATTTTTTGTTTGATTTACAAAGAAAAAGAAGATGCAAAAATATATTTTTATCTAGAAAAAAATAGCAAATATAAAAAAAGAAATACAGATTGCAGGTTTTCAGATCACAGGTTAGCATTTATTGTCACAGTAAATCAATAATTAAAAAATATTCAAAGCAGGTATGCATAATAAATTACTCTCAACATACAGAGGATATGAACTGCACCTTTCAGATTTATTTTGCACTTTTCATGTTCTTGCACTGCATAAAAAAAACAAAGTGCCACACCAGAGCTATTTGGTTTAATCCTGCACGAATCCACATTCAGGGTGATGGCTCAGTCTTAGGGTATAAATGTTTTTTTTTTACTCTTCAATAGTGAAAAGCAAAGAAGCAATCAAAAATTAATGGGCAAAAACACCAGCAGGATGAATATTCAATCGAGAGGGGTGTCAACATTAAGATCTGATAACCCTGTGATCATTAAAAAGAGGAAGTCGGTGGAGCGTTTACTCTTGTTGCAGACGACTGCCAGGGGGGTCCCGAGTTCTTTGTAAACTAAATGGCTGGAGAAAGATTAAACAAGCAACCTAAAACACTTCGATCATTGTGAATTCGGAACAAGAAAAGTGGTAATGGTTAGAGTGAACCGCTGGAATCGTCTCTTTTTCAAATATTATAAATGCTGTCCTCGTTTAGTTCGAGCTGCAAAAACAGGAAAAAACATCCCAAACCACTGCTGCACTGTGGCTGCATCACTCTAATTTAACAGACCTGTGCACTGAATTGATGGTTCCACTCGCAGCCCTTCACACGAAAAGTTGGACAAGCAGTGTGTTTCAGTTAAAATCCATCATTAAACCCTCTTCCATATCAACAGCAATAAAACTTTCTGAGCCCCAGATTAACCTTGCAGACAGAGAAATACTGCTCGCGTATTCGGATCAATACTGTTCCCCGGGTTTGGAGGGAGAGAGGGGTACCCTCAAGGCCTTCGGATCTCCCTTTTCACATAGGGGGGGGAAAGAGCACTACACCAGGCTTATCAATACTCAAATCCTGGTGAAGAAGTGCCACAGAGAGGCGAGGATCGATTGAGCACACTGAGCTTTTCACAGCTGAAGCCCGAGTGGAGCAGTGCTACTGACAAGTAATTGACACTGACAATCTGACTCTGGATCTGAATCAGGAGCTAAGGGCTCAGACTCCCAGCCTCCCTGGCAAAAGGGAAGAACTGTCTGTAAAACATGAGGCTGAGCACTATTATACAGCTATGTAACAGTATTGCCACTGGCTACTGCAATGTGTAAAGCATAAGGAGAATTTAATACAGTGCTTTAAAAACCAAAATGTGCAATTTTATCCCCAAATCTCAGAAAAACCGCAGTTTTTTAATGAGTTTATGTACGAGTTTGAAGTCCAAACCAGAGCAGATGAAAAGCAGAGCATTAAGAAGATTTTCGATGTGGTATTTTATGGAACATATAAGGAGATAACACAAGAAGTGCTCTCTGCCTTCACTGAGCACACCGGTGGTGCCCACAGCACTACATGGGCAGAGTTAAACAGGCTTTGATCAAAGGGTCTGATCAAAAGAAGACACACCACTTGCCCTCTGGCCTTCCATTTTGTACACAGTGGATTTGTGGGTAAAATGATGCGGACCAGGTTTCCTACAAGAATCGGAGATTTGCAGTGAACGGTACGGACGGGAATAAAAAGGTGTGGGCTTAAAAAAAGAAAAAGCGTGCTGTAGGTAGTTTTACTCCTCCACTACTCTCCGAGGGAGGTGCTGATTGCATATAGTGGAACACACCTACGATTTAGATCGAATATCCTGGACTGTGTAAATCTTTAACACAACTGCTTTTGTGTAAATGGCATCTCAGCAATAATCTAAAACAAACAAACAAACAAAAAAGATGGATCTGGAAATCAGTTACCATTAAGCATGGGTCGGTTAAGCTTTCAAAGTTTGAAAAATGCAAAACTTTTCCATCATACCGCTCCTATGGGTTAAAAGCCTTTTTGATGGGATGCCAGAGAAACTGCTGGAGCAACTAGAGTTCTTTGGAGCTGGAAAGATGAAATATTTGCCCCTCCCCCACCTGTTACTAACGGTCAATTTGCTGTAAGAATGTCAGCTACAACACTTTTCCCTTGTGTACCACAAAAACAAATCTGGCTATTGTATTTTCAGTCACAAAAAAACAGAAACTAAAGAAGCGCTGCTAATCATTCTTGGGAAGGCACCGCTGTGTTTAAAACTACAATTGGCAAGTTATGAGCGTCATTTCTGTTTAGTCTCTGACTGCAAGCTGGCAACCCAAGCAGATAGCCATCTAATTAACCATCTAATATCAGCTCGTTATTTTCCCAGTGTTACTCTACGAAAAATACAAAGGAAGTTTAGAATTCTGCACTATAAGTCGATTAAAGGTATTACAAAAAATGTGTGTTTTAAATCTATACTTGTTCTTAAGTGTACTAATAGTAACAATATTTAAAAAAATAATTTAAATAAAAAGGTGTTTGTTACATGTTATATTAAATGTAGTTTGACACTTCCTATATGTGAAAGAATTAACAATATGGATTCCATATTATATGATGAAATTATTTCCTGCATTGCCTTATTTCTTTTACATGCAAATGGAGCTGTAATATGGATTTAATGCCTTTAAATCTAACATAACATAAATAGTTTCTTATGAAAAAATGAACACATTTAATCAGACTAAGCACCTCATCTTTTTGTCTAAATTTTTACCATAATCTGTCCTAGAATCTTTTTATATTCAATAATAATAATAATAATAATAACCTATAGGTTTTTATTATTAACAATAGATTTTAAATAGCTGCAAACTTCTACCTCTATGGTTCCTCTACCTCTACCTCTATCTCACAACGTCAATTCTCCAGAAATAATTAATAAACTACTTATTTATTTTTATTCATTTTTTCACAATAGATAGCTTCACTATAAAACCAATTACTGTCCCTTTTGGCTTGAATACATTAAGTAATGATGGAAGCCTGTCAATCAATGTCATCTACACTCACCGGATTACTCCTCATGGCCCCTCCCACCGCCCGCACCGCTCTGGGGTTTCCCGCCATCTCGGCAAGGCGTTTATACGAGACCGTCTCTCCAAACTTCACGTCCCTCAGAAGTACTCGCAGCACACGGCTGGTGAAGGCATCTTCGCCACGCGGCAGAGGACAGAGAGGAAGAAAAGAGAAGGAGATTTAATCTTGCTGAGATTTGATAACACGAGGAGGCTTTGAACATTGATTGAGCTCTTTTGATCAAAACAAAAACTGTGAATATGCCCTGTTAAAACACTCACTGTATACTAGAATATCTGTCTCTCTTTATTCTTTACAACACTCATTAAAAACTAAATACTAAGAAGTCCCCCGTCTTTGACCTTAGAACCAGTATTAACATGCTACACAAGCAGACGTGAGAAAATTATTCCTATGGCAGAAAAATCTAGGTTATGCTTCGGAAAGGTCACAGCTAAAATTAAAAAAGTTCGCTCCTTCATTTAAAAGGATTAAGAGGGGCCAAAAAGACTGCAAATCTGCTCCAGATTTTTAATAATAATAATTTGAATGTTGCAAAAACCATTTGTGGCAGTAGGATGACTTTGAGGTTAATCAGACCAATTTGTCCTTTTAATTGCTTTCTATTCAGAGTAGATTCATTATATCATCTTCACTTAAATGGCGGAATTCCTCAAATCATCCGCAGCTTAACCGACCATATTACCGGCTTTGATTTCATTAGCACTTTAGCAGAAGTATTATCTTTTTTTTTCTGGATTACCGGGCAGTGACTGAGAGGCATGTTTGTCTAGCTTCAATTGCTGAAGAAAAGAGGAAAGTATTTGAAGCATCTCGAAAGCTTGAGACACTGATGCACTCAGCTTGTGTAGCGAGTGGAAAAACACTTCTCTTTTTTGCACACAGGACAAGACAGGAACAATAGTCTCGTTATCAAGACTGGGTGAAATTCGTCTAGTATACACATGTACTCCGTCATGAAAATTCAATTAGTGATCTCCCATTCTCTCTCATTTATATGGTCTAAGAGAGCACATGACAACTGATCTATGTGAAATCCCTCTAAATTGGCATTGTGTGAAAACATGTCACACCCCTGTCTCTCTTCTACAGAGCGAACATCCTTTGCTCCCCAGGCTCCCTTGCTACCTTATAGTCACTCTCTGCTACACAAAGCCACGCGAACAAGGCAATTTGCCTAAACTGGGGGGAATAAGTGTAAAACCTAAAGGGGATACGTTTGATTGATGCGCACCCATGTGAGTTCTTTGTCTTGAACAAGGCCCGTAGGTACTGTTTAATAATTTTTCAGGTAATAATCACGCTGTCAACGAGATGACGGGCTCTTACGCAGACAGCCTTAATGTTGTGAGGAGATAAGATACACCCCCTGAAAATTATACTTTTTATGCTTTTCACTCTCCCTCCTGTAGCTCAGATTTGGACTCGGGATGTCTGTGGTGCATACTGATATCGCTTTGTCACTGATGGGTAGACGAATGTCTGCTCAGAATGAGGTGATGACAAACCCCTGTTGATGCAAACATTGTTGACAAACAACCAAATTCTTTGTTGCCCCAGCAACAAGCTACAACGCTCTTAATATAGGGTTTCTACAAGTTTGAGAACTTTCATTTTAAGACTTTTTAAGACCACCATTACTTAAACTCAAGAATTGACATGAATTGTTAGAAATAACTTCATAATTTACTTAAAAGGTATTACTTTTTAAACAGCTTAAGCAAGTTTAATATAATGATGTCAATCTACATTGGTGGCTATCTTACTAAAAACACTAAACTAAAACACTTCCCTGTAAAGAAGGAGCTAGTAGTGGGTCTTCCAATTAAAGGGCTTTTCTTTTTTTTTGCAATTTAATAGCAAATTATCTCTTGCTGGAAAAAATGCAACCTAATCTGTATGGAGAGATATATTCGGAAAGTTTATAAAGTGTCAGATGCAGACAAAGAGAAAGCTTCTGCAACCAATACGGTCTCTCCATCACTGTTGTTTCATTGTGATGTTATTGGTATTGTTGGTACAAAGCCAAGTTTGTAAGATTATTTACACGTGTTAAACAAAATTCCATGATGTTCAAGTTTTAAAATGAATCTGGATTTTCACACTCATGGAAGGCGTGGAATGTGATAGAATAATTTGATTAATCATCTATAGTGTTTGTGTAATTGTTTTGAGGCTGCATTGACATAAAAATCCTAATTTGATTACTCAATACAAGTGAATAACAAAACAGGAAAGTTTTCATTTTAACTACCAAAACATACAATTGGAACCCATTAAGGTCCCAGAAGCAGAATGCTCAATGTCCTGAAATCTATTGTTACCGACAGTGCTTATTGCATCCCTTCATTATCATCAAATAATCATTATTTTTATTGAGGTTTTTATACCAAAACAATAAATGTTTAAAAAACGAACGACTAAGCTTCACCACCTGATCGCCAACATACATCAAAAAACACACAGAGACTTAAGATGACCACATACACATTGTAGATGGCTATGGTTGTTTTGCCAGAGCATAATAATACCCAACTTCCTCAGTCAAAGCAACAAATCAGAGAGCAAATGAATCCTATCACCTCATTTAAAAAAGACAGTTAAGAAATCCTATAATTACTAATCCACTAAATTATTGAGCAGGAATTTTCCCCTGATCAGTTCCGATCACTAATCGGTCAGGTCAAATTTAGAAAAATCATATTTTGTTTTTTCTTTTTAAATGTCTCAAAACTAACAACTTGCATCATTTTTAGTCAGTAAGTACATCAACCAACATCATGTGCATTGTTCGGTGTTTAACAAAAATCAGATAAAAGGTTATAGACATACTTTGATGCAAAAATTGTGATAATCCTATAATTCCTTCCTTTTCTGTGGGATTCAAAACTATTAACTCTGTCAAATAAACTTTATATGTCATAGTTCTTAAATTAATATAAAATTGGAATTGGCAGGTCAGACCTCACAGAAAACAAAAAATCAGTATCAGACAAGAAAGGCCTGATCAGTCCACCTCTACTCTCAACACTGTTTTACGAATCCTGTTTCTCAGAGCAGGGTGGAGTGAAAAACAAGTGTCTGTTCTTTCATCTGCAGATACAGAGGTTAAAGAACTTTGCCCTCATCAGTGTTTGTGACAGGCGCTTCATACAGGTCGAGCAAGGTGACCAGCAGTGATTCAGAGAGCGGTCCCCCAGCCCCATACTTCATAAAGAGCCTAATACGGTGTGCTGGGGTCAGGACCCTCTTTAGATCGGGGTGCAGTGATGTCAATTGTTTAAATAAAACTTGAGGGAAACCACTTACATGTTTACAGACGGCCCATAATCATGTCACAGGTCATTACCTGGTGTGAGTCCAGGTGATGGGGCTGCTGCAGAGGCAGAGACAGATTTACTCGGAGAAAAATCGAACACATCTAGTGATTATGAGGGTATTGACATATATGATTGATTTGCTCATAATTTTGTATATGAGTGCAATCTTGAGGAGGAAAAATAGAGAGCTGTAAACTGATTTCTATCAGCCCTGCTAATGACAGATTTGGAGAGACGACCTCCAGCTGACAGTCACCTCTTACATGCTTGTGAGAGTAAAAAGACAATAGTGGAAATGCAGCTACCTCATTATCCTTTGTGTCTAATGGGAGGGAAGACTTTGACTCCCAGTCAAAGTGTCTCTTGAGTCTTAAGGGATCCATACTTTTGAAGGCTGACGGGGTGCTGATGATTCTCTGATTATTCGATATTCTGAAAACGTTCATTTCCCTAATTCCTCTCCACATCACAGGGGCGAGTCCTGGTGAGTGTCTCATCTCGCCCTGCGCTGTGCACAGGGGGAGGTTCAGGCTCCTGCAGGAACACAGTCATTTGGGCTTTGAAGACCGCCCTTCCCCCCTTTGCCTGGCCCCCCTCCCAGCACATTCCCCGTGCCGCTTACCGAGACTAAGATCCTCTCGTCTGTTACATATGGATGTATAATTAATGAGATAAGAATATGCATCATTTTAAGAACCTACGTTGGCGTCTGTGGTTTTCTAAGGGAGCAAATGCGAACACACACACACACAAACACGCACGCACGCACGCACACACACACGCACACACACACACGCACACACATGCACACACACACATGCTCAAGCTAACTGAGCATAACACGCGCATGCTCTCACCATTCCTTTACCCCTGTTGGCCAAACTTTTGTGTGATGATGTGCGTGACAGTCAGACGATATAGGGAACTACGCCTTGAATCTCCTTTCATGTCACCTCTGTTTCTCAGGTATGCCTTGACAGCTAATATGAAAAGTGGCTTGTTTTGTCAGAAATGTGTAAATAAACATGGCAACACTTCAAGTGAAGGTCACAACTCAATATTACATGACAAGTGCTGCGAGAGCGCTGTCGCGTTCAGGTTCTCCCCAAAGATAACTCAGCAAACAAAAGTTGGTTGTCACAGATTGTAATGACCTGATTATACTTGTTTTTTTATCCCTTTCTTTCTTGCCGACTGGTGGCAGCAACATGCCTTGATCAAGGAGGAATATATACCCCATAAAGACAAAATCAGTTAATTCATTTTTTGCAAAATTAACACAGACAAAAAAAATTAAATATTTTTTTTACCCTCAAAAGACAAATACTCCCGATGCTCGCATTTAACACTTTTCCACTAGTTTGGCCTGTGGTTCTGACTACTGAGAGCAATCCAAGACTAAACCTTGTATTTTACTGAGCCCCAAAACAAAAGGCGAGTGGGGGGAAGAGGTGCAACATGGCACAATCACCTATTCAGATCAGGTACTAATGAAGAATTCCATCTATCCTGAAATTTAATTAAAACCCCAAAGACTTTCAGATGAGATGCGATTTGAAAGAGCCCGGGGCTGGTACACAAGCACTTGGTGGCGAAGGGAATCACACTGAAAGTTGATATCGTAATTGGTCCTGATGTATTTTCTGCATTGCCTTTGCGGGAGCGTGGGACTCATAGCTGTATACAGGGTCTCGACGGAGTACCTGCTCATTGAAAATGCCATCACTCAAGCACCGCAGATCTGCATGAAATTAGAGAGCAACTAAGGCCTGATTGCAGGGGAAGGGAGGCACAATTGTTAAATGCATACATTAGGGTTTTCCTTTTGCATGCATGTATGCATGTGGGGCTAAATGAGCTGATCTGAAAATCTTTAAGTTAAAATACAATAAGCGCCTCAGTAAAACAACAAAAAAGGTCCTTAGTTGTTGTGAAAATGGCACTGACTTTTTATTTGATTGCAACATTTACATTTGTCAGGCGACAAAATTATTGTGACTTCGATACTGAAACGCCAAGGATGATTAATTCTTAATTTCTGTTCATTACCTTTTCTGTTATTCACTGCAAGCACAACTACTCACTGAAAGAACAATAACTCCCAATGCAAAATACTATGTATAGTGAAACACTAACGGTGCACATCAACTGTTAATCCAGGCTGTGGCAGCATCATGCTGTGGGAATGTAAAACCTATGATAAAACCTATTCGAGGCTGGAAAAGACTTAACATCTTCTAACAGGACAATGACCCGAAACATACAGCCAGTGCTATGACAAAGTGGTTTAGATTAAAGCATATGCATGTTAAACTGGCTCAAAGTATGGAGTTAAATCTAATGGAGAATTTGTTGCAACACTGGGCAAATAATATTCACACAGTCTCTCCATCCAATCTAATTAAGCTTGAGCTATTCTGCATGTGGAGAAAAAATGCCCTGATCTTTAAGTTAAAACAGAATCAGCGTCTAATTGAAAAAAATAATAATTATCATTAATTTTTGAACTGACTTTTAATTTGATTTTGAAAGGGTGTTTGTCAGGCAACAAAATGATTCTCTTCAAAACACTAGGGACAATTAATTCTTCTTTTTTGTTCCTCAGCTTCTCTATCACTAACTCTGCAAGCACAGCTACCCACTACAAGAACACTAATTGTCCAGTTCTCTGGGCCGCTTTCATTTTACACACCCTAAGTGACTGATCAACCCAACAATAAGCTCATTCAAACTTTACCACCATTCACATGTTCTCATCTAAAAAAAAAGACAGAGAAAGAAAAGGAAAAAGAAAAGAAAGCTTCCTGTCTGAAAATGTCAAGAGTGGAATTCGATCAGTTTCAAAGAATGTGCCAAGAATCATGAAAAAGCTTGCCAAGACTAACACGCGTGGTAAGAGCTGCCACAGATTACTGAACCAAGTTACAGCTCTGTGTTCTGTTCTCTCTCCGCCGCTCACACACACACCACCCACTTTCCTCCACTCTCCCTCTCAGCCATAAAATACTTCATTATAACACAGTGAGCCAGTGAGTGTAAGTGATGTAACTGACAATTAAGAGTGAAAGCCTGATCCCAGTCACGGCTCTGCAAATATTTATCCATGACAGACCTCCTTGCAGGGCGGGGTGGTGAAAGGCAGGGAGCGGGAGACTCCCAGCGGTCTGCGGCTCGGTGAAGTACGCCTGGAGCCATTCAACGCAGCGCTGCATCTCGGGGCTCGTTTCTGCTGGGCTATCGGTGACCACACAGCTCAGGGGGGCCTCGCTGCTCCTGGGAGGGATGTAAGGCAGGACAGGGAGGTAAGATGGGGATCAGAGGAGCAATCATACCACCCCACTTCTTGGTTGAACGGTGCTAAAGAATGTCACAAGAGTGCAATAACATGTGACACAGATGGAAGATGGCATTATCTGCAGAATAAAACTTAAGCTGTTAATTGAGATGTGTTTAAAATGTAAAGTTTTACACTGTCATGCAAGTATTAACACCATGTGAACTTTTTCACATTTTGTTACATTATAATAACAAACGCCGCCGTATTTTTGGGGAATTTTATGTGTCAGGCGAACCCACAGTAGTGCATAGCTGTGTTGTAGAAGGAAAACTATATGTGGTTTTCATTTTTATTACAAATAAAAATCTGAAAAATGTGGTGTGAAATTGTATTTATTCACTCTTTAATCTGACACCCCAAAATAAAAACCAGAGTGACCAATTGCCTTCAGAAGTCACCTTATCAGTAGATAGAGCCCACTTGTGTGTAATTTTTAACACAGTATAAATCCAGCTGTTCTCTGAAGCCATTATATGTTTGTTAAGGAACATTAATGTATAAACAGCATCATGAAGACAAAGGAACACATTAGATAGGTTAGATAGATAGGTTTTCGTTTTAAAAATCTCACAGGGCTATATTCAAATAATCATCCGAGAATGGCTCAACTGCAAACCTACCAAGAAATGGTGTCCAGAGAAACTGACAGTCCAGGTGAGGAGACTATTATTATTATTATTATTATAGATCATTATTCAAAGAAGCAGCGAAGAGGCCCATGGTAACTCAGGAAGAGCCACAGAAAACCACAGGTCAGGTGGAAAAATCTGTTGACAAGCAACTATAACTCATATACTCCACAAATCTTTTTTTATGTAAGAATGATGGGAAGAAAGCAACTGTTGAAAGACAGACACAATAGGTCATCCTAGTATCTCAATACATTAGAATGCGGTGGACTCCCGCCTGTTCGTGGTTCAGTATTTATGGATTTTTCTGTAGAATGTGTCTCCAAATTATTCACATAAAATCTACCAATTTGCCGATGTTTTCGCATAGCTAATCTAAAAAAAATTCAAAAATATGCAGCTTGGGAAGCTTGATAAACTAGGTGCAATGCTACTTGACATGGCATTTGCAAAGCAGCGAGTCCAAGAGCTGCATTGATTTTGCTTGGCTCTGATGTGCTGTATCCCCAATCCACGATTTCCATTGTGAGTGTTAATGCATATTAAGGTATATATGTTATTTGAACTATTTAAACAGGCAGTTATAAGTGTTTTTTGAGGTGGTCTCAAGTATTCACAGATTACTATTCGCGGCCGGCTGCGATCCCTAATCCCTGGGAATATTGGAGGTCCACTCAATTCACTGATTGAAACACATTATACAGATTAATTATACACAGACTGATGTTCCAATCCTTTATTTCTGTTAATTATGATGATTTTCTACTTACAGCTAATGAAAACATGACATTTAAGATTAGAATATTAGATCAATAAGCAAAAAAGAAAGAAGGAAAACAGAAATGTTTAATACCTGCTTAAAGGACTTATTTTCAAAAGGTACTTTGAATTGGATTGCGTATTCAAATTTACTGAGATGTACTGGTAGGGGCATGTGGTAAAAGGTGCTCTGGTCAGATGAGCAATCTTCAATGTTTAAGCAATCATGCAAAATACTGTTTGTTTAGGAAAGTTAACACTGTAATTGAGAAGGAGTGGTAAGACTTGAAAAATGCCCACTGATGCTCCTTCTACAATCTCTATGGGTTTGAGCTACTTTGCAAAGAAGAACGACCAAAAGTTTGAGTTTCAGACATACATTCTTACATATAATAATAACTTGCTGTTATTGCAAAGTAGTCAAAGTATTGACTCTATGGGACTAAAAACAAATGCACTTTACACTTTTCTGGTTTTTATTTGTAACTAATAAAATAAAAATACTTCTCTGTCCACTGTAAAATTATGTGCTGCTTTGTGTTGATCTATTATAAAATTTAAATAAATGACAATGGTGTGACTATTTTGTAAGGCATGTTACACTTACAGGTTTAACCGGAGTAGCAGCAAGCAAAAACTGGGAAAAACATAAAGTAAAGAATCCAGAAATTTCTTACAATAGATATAAAGTATGTGTATGTGGATTGCACAAAGTTAAAGAGGAAGCACAAGGTGCATAGTTCAGAGTTTGTGTAGCAGTAAAGATAGTTTTTCAAAAATAACCACAACAAAAAAGGGTGTTTTAGAAGTAGTCAGAAAAAGTTAAGAGCCTTAACAACCGTTTCAACTCAGCTTGGGTTTTGTTTAGAGTTCATGAACAGAATAAATGGATTTATTTGTTTTTATTTTTGGACAGAACGGTGCTGGCCAGTACAGCATTGCACTTGGACGTGCATCTTAGCATGAGTAGATGCTTGGAGGAATTTGCCGATGGTTGAGTTGGCATCACTTAACAGCTGAGTTTCTCTCTGCTGCTGACCACCCCCCAGGTCAACGAAAGCAGGCTAACCCATATTTGACACTTAAAGACCCTATTGGGAAGGTCCTCTCTTAGCATGTGCATTACTCTAAAGTGGACCTCAAGCTGTGTTGTGGATTCTAAAGCAGGCCGCCAATTCCATTAACTGGTGTACAGGACTTATAAATAAATAATATACCATTTAAGTGCCCCCTTTTTTCAAAACTGGCTTATCTTGTATGGTATTAATAATAGACATTTACTTTGTTAAACACACAGGCTGCCTCCCTCCTGCCTGCCGTAACAACGTGGCCCTAAAGTGTTTTTACACTTCTGCAGCTCACAGTTTGAGCAGCGTTTTATATTGGACATGTGAAGCTGAGGTTTACTGGAGTGTTATGACTGAGCAGGTCAGTTTTCAGAGGGCCGCACTGCCTGCTAGTTTGTGGCTGTGTGATGGAAATCTCCTGGGTGCCGTTTAACAGTGGGTGTAAATACAGTAAAAGGTGTAAATACTCTCATTTCTAAATAAACCTTGCAGCAGTTTATAGCCGAGCGGTGGAGAACTCAGGAAAACCACCAGCGGGCTCTGCGCTGAGACCCGCTCAAACAATGGCCATGGCTCATGGCAATCTCTGTCGGCATGGGTGAGTGCCCAGCCAGCCCCTACTTGTCATTGTCTCTCCTTTCTATCCCCTCCCTCCTCCTTCCTCCCCTAGCTCTCCCTCCTCATTTCGCCCCCTCTCTATTTCGCTATCCTCCCACACCAGTTCTTTTGCCCTCCCCACCTACTTTCTCTCAGCTAGGATCTTCAGGCCACCGTTCCCTTTCTACCCCACCAACACCAACTCTCATCCTCCCACCTCTACCTCCTCCCCTACCCCTCCACATCTCCTCTTTCTCTCTGAGAGGATGTTCCAGACGCTGCACACTGACAGCTCGGGGATATTGTGTGTGGAAATGTTCCTGTTGGACCCGCAGGCCCTTACAATCTACCGGACAAAGGCTAGTGCACCTTTGCTTAAGGCTTGGCACCTTTGACCCCCCTGCTCGCGCTTCAGACTTGTCACCGTGGCTAATTTTCCTCTCCCCCTTTCGGTTTAAAAGGTGCCTTAGCGACACTACACTGACAGTGGTAAAACTTAAAGCAGTGCAGGACATGTTATGGTTGGTAAACAACAGCAAATATAAATAAATAAATGAAAGAGGAACAACATCAGTGGAGCTGAAGTCTGTCACCTCTCAGTGCAACGGGGGATTGTTTTTAAAGAGCATATGGGCTGTGGAAGATGGAGCTCCTGCAACATTTCCAGACGCTTCAGTGAATCACAAGTCAACCCTCGTCATATGGTCTTTAAAGAGGCCAGACTGGCACATTAATAACTGAACTGTTTAAATAATATTTGACATTATTTTCTAAAATAAAGTAAAAAACACAAACTTTATATTTATTTTGCTAAAGTATGCATATGCATGGTAGGATCTGAATAAAAATATCTTAATATCAGAGAAATAGCACAAAAGAAAACAATATAAGCCATCATCTAATTGATTTTTCATACATAAAAAATATTCATTACTGTATACATAAGTTAACTGTTACAGTCAAAATATTATCATCTATTGCACATATTTATTATTTTAATATAGACTGAGGGACATTTTTTATAACAGCACCCGCTACAGTAAGTAGTAGGTCTGAAGTAAACTGTGTGCACAAAATTAAAGCTGGCTAACTGGTTGGGAAATATTGCCTATTTTACCAACATGTGTCCTCTGACTGGAAGTAATATTAGATATCTTAGTGGCCCAACCAGAGTCTCAATTTGAATCTGATAGAGAATTGGTGAAGGGAACTAAAGATTAGGGTGACTGAAAGGAGACCTTCCAGCCTCAAAAACTTGGAGCTCACCATTAAAGACAAATCATTAAAATACCAGTGACAAGTTGGAAAAGATGTTCAGCAATTGTAAGAAGAGTTTAACAGTGGTAAAGACAAAGAATATTCATTTTACTGATTACTGAGAAGGATAAATACTTAACACCATGCAATTTTAATTAAATGTAAATAAAATTAGATTTTATTTTTAATTGAAACTGCTTTTACATTGTTTAATTGTCTTTTAAGCGATCTTTATCTAATTTCATATTTCAAACAGACGCTTTAGTTAAATAGACATCATTTTAGAATTTAATATGCCAAAGATGCAAATAACTTTGGGCTTGTAAACTATGATGATTTCATAAACAGTGTTACAAACAGCCCAATTTGACTTTCTTTTAACCAATGGGAAGATATAGTTGTCTTTCAGCCATTTGACTAGCAGAGCAAAGCAACAGGTGCTGAAGGGTGGAGTGATGTTGCACAATACAGCGTAAAGAAAAATAACATCTCATTAATATAACTTCAAACACTAGGAATAATAGGAGTAAGAATAGTATGATTGAAAACTTTAGCAGCTTGGATACTGTAATTTTTTAGAATCTTGGTATAAGCTCACAAGCTTATGCCTGATAGTGATAAAAATGCTTCAACAATTAGATTTACGTTAAAATGAAAAGTACAAACCAAGTTAAAACAGAACTGCTCTTTCAATATCTTTTGACTGCATAAATCATACTTCTTTAGTGTCCTTCAACCATTTTCTATTCAATCACAGGTAAGGAAATAAGAAACTAATTCCAAACTAGCAGTGGATCTGCTGCACTAAAAAGAATATTTCCCCTGATACAAGATAGCGATTTGAGAAAATTTCTAATACTGTGCTCCTGTCACAATCAATTTCCAATTACCATAAATCATTGTTGCGTAAAGTGGGAGTCATCTGGAGTTCCACCTATTTTCCAACTCTAATATAAAGAATGAATTGAGCATTTATGTAATGTTGAAGGTTATTCCATCAATCAACTAAACAATGAGAAAAAGGTAATAAAAAAAAAAATTTTTGGCATTAAAATTGTCAGTTTCCTTGAAACATCTGGCACCTCCACTTGCACAAGACTTCAGTAAGACTTTTTCTATCAGCTACAGACGTAAGAATGAAACAGGTTAACCACAGGATCTAATTGAAAGGGATCTGGCGAAGGGTGTAATGGTGTATCGCACAAAAAAGGGGAAAAACTCAGAAGTGAAGCCTCCATCCTCTGAAGCGTGATGGCGCTCATCCCGACTCGATCGGCTGTCACTTTTGACACAGCCTGCCAGAGTTCTCCTTCACCGATCATGGGTAACATGGCGGGTCAGAGGATGAAATAGAAAAGGCCAAGAGCCGTTCAATATTTTTCCTGAGCCTTATAGCTGCAGATACTTAACTCAGAGACGTCAAAGACTCAAGAGAGCATGAAAAAAGCCTAAAATGACTGTCTAAAAAGGGGGAAAAAATACAGCATGTCTCTATGAATGTCAAGATCCTGATGGTCTCTGAGCAAGAGGCTGTGATACAATTGTAAGCCACTTGCTCAATGCAGGGCGTTCAACCATTTGAGATCAGATGCCTATCTCAGTACTGGTAAGCTTTAAGAAAAGCTTTAAGAAAGGCTTCCTATTCTGCTGTGAGAGAGAGAGAGAACGTTTTGTGCTCAGCTGTTTCGAAATAAAAACAACTAGGCCAGATAAACTGCTCTCTTGATATCCAGCAGCTCTTATTAGCAAATGTCCACGGAAGAGGCCGCGTGCTCCATCCAAAACATAAAGGTGGTGGTGAAATACTGCAGAGCAGGCAACAAAGCACACAACAATTAGGTCTTCTCCCAGCTGAGTAGCCACAGGAGTCAGTGAAGGCATGTATTACCAGAGCCTTAACTCTTACTCCATTATGTAGTGTATCCACACCCCAACGCTGCAATGTTTATCTACAACAGAGTACTGAGCAGTTTCAAATAGCGTTTTTAGCCTCTATTCTCAAGTGCCACAGTAAGAGATTCCAATTACCCGAATGGTAAGGAGCCAGTGAGGGAGGCATAAAGTACATTAGGGATCCCCTGTAACTGCAGGGACCTTTTAGAGACTCAGCTGAAGAGGGCCAAGAGACTGAGGGGACAGTGACCCTGCATGGATAGCCTCTGTCAAAATTTGACCACGTCAAGCACAAAGGCATTATGGGAATCCAGTGTCACCAAGTCCTAATTACTGTCTGTGTTCAGAGCAAATTACTGCCTTGTTCCTCTGATTAGGGAGGAGGCTAATCTTCACCTGTGTACGCCAGCACTGCTGAGGGCCCTTGAGTGTTAGCGCTTCGTCTTCTGTAATTTATTTTTAAATCAGTGCCCGCTCCCAAGAGTTTTGAGTGTTTTGTTGTGAACCGCTTACCATGATCCCCACCGCCGCCCCCTCACCCCTAAATCCTTGACTAAATCCTTGTTTGGTGCCACAGGAAGATAAGCAATAACAACACTTGGGCATAATTGACTCGTACTCCTCTCCAAGATGTCAGAGCGGAATCATCTCTCTGCATATTGCCGTTGTATGTCGCACGCTATACACTTCTGCACGTTGCAGATACAGAATCCAATCAAGTTCTAAAACAAACTTGCCTCATGTTGGAAAACTTCACGGTCGACAGCAGGGAAAAGGGGAGGGGGGGGAGCTGCAGGAGCTGCTTTTAGTTCTGAGCGGCAACTCTCATTTGGCTCCTGGCCTCACCCTGGAGGTTCTGCTTTAGAAAACCACAACATTTGCAGAATTTTATCAGAGCGAATGTCAGTGTCTCGTCTGCATAGGGCGATTTACAGGTAGTGTGTTGCACAGGTGTTGGTTTACACAGGAAATGGCACATGCAGCCTGATTGGGAGGATCCCAGGAGACAGGGGCACAAACATAGAGCACAGATGGGTCCAAGGGCCAGTGGGAGCAGCACCTTAATGAATACGCAGCTGAGTACTACACTTCAAAACATGCAAAACAATATTCTGAGGCGGCCATAAAAATAGAACAAAAAAATAATCAGAATATCATTACATGATGAATAATTCATACATCTTTTCTAAAGGGAGTACGTCAAAAAGTCTCCCTGCTGCTTTATTGATGATTTCATTCAATATTTCAGCAGTTTGCAGTTTGTATGATGAAGCATTTTAGTTACAAATGTAAGCAGTTTATTTAGCACACAAAAGTGTGTTTAATCTATAAATGTGTAGTAATAAAAAGTCAAGATATAGACAAAGATATAGTGGGGTACAAGATCAGAATAGAAAATAAAGTTCCAACACAAACGTCTTTATATAAAAGCTTCCATACATATAAATTTACTGAGGTGAGCTCCCAGCTATTGCTAAAGTCTGCTTCTTAAGCAACATTAAGCTTCTTTATTCAGTTGATATAATGATGGGAAAAAAAGAAAGAAGGAATGAACCAAAAGTTTGACAGCATTTTTCAACACTTAATCACACACTTTAAAAAAACAAAAACTCAAGTCGAACAAGACCACTGTAGTGGAGTAAAATTAGCTAAGGTCCAAATCCTGCTGCCTGCAGTAGCATTCAACCAGCCGAAAATGCTGCACAGCAGGAGACATGTGGGCCAGATTCCCTCACAACAGCTGAACTTCTCAGGTGTATTCAGGGACAACTAGTACACTGGAGTCTCTATCAAAACAACTCCAGTAATGTAAGGAACTTTCATTCTCAGATATCATCCTAGTCTTATTCAAAAATTTCAAAATAACAATCTTGACCATTTTCAGGTTGTTTTATTGTGATAATTTATCCTTAATTGATTATGCTTTATTAGCTGAAAATATTCCAAATATCCAATCAGTTCTTTACTTGCCAGTCAATGAAGGTCTACAACACAATAAATCCTACATATTTTTCAAAAACCTGAAACATACTTTGCTCATTGCTGAATAAAGTAAAAATAAAAACATTAGTTTCTTTTGATTGTAGAGTAGAGAAAACGTACCAAATTGTGACTGTTTATTAATACCCTCCTCAATAATCAATGCATCTATTTTGGGCTTAATTATATGCACACATTTTCTTTAAATCAAATAGCTACCCTATTCCTTTAACTTTATCTATGTACTCCTAATACAGAAAGCAAGAATGCACATGCAAAAAGACAGCAGGGAATAACGCACACAAAAAAAGTTGTTTCCCATTTCCCTAATATATTTTTGGTCTAAGTCCCTGACTTCGGGTCTCTTTCAATACAACATGATTATATTGTAAGAATATATTCTGGTTTAATGAAAAATATACATTTTTGCTGATATATGCCTTCCATGTTTGGGCATGTTTATTTGAGTCGCACAATATATCAACTCACAATAGTCATCACCTGTGGCATTGCTGCGTTGGGGCCAGTGGGGCATGGCCCCACCAGATGTCGCTGTGGAGCTCTATGCACGCTTAAAATAATCAGAAGAACAGCATTGTCCTCAATAGAGTAATATTATAAAAAGACAGATTATGTTACCAAAAAGATTATTTTACAACATTTGTGTATAAATATCTTTACAACATTTGTGTATAAATATCTTTGCAAGAATACCGAGAAGCTCAGTAGGCTAAATCTTTTTGAGGCACCGGAGACTGGGGTCGGCCCATCAACAGTTGTTTAAATTTGAAAATCTGAAATCATAGTGCGCATGCCTAACGTGAGCTCAGTAAACAGCCATGGGGCACAAATACCATGGCCCCAAACTGAGATCACGCTATCAAATCACAGGGCTCCAACCCAGAAGGAAATAATGCGTCCCGTTGAAAGTTGGCTGTGCATAACTAGTATTAAAAATTTGGAATAGCACACGTTACGTTGAAGTTCTGTCGGATAGAAGTGTGAAGCTATCTAATGTTGGTTATCCTTGCTAGCTACCAAGACATTTGAAGGATTATACAGTTATCAAAAGTTTGACCAGAAGAAAGATCAGCCTTTTTTGTTCAAGAAATTTACAACACTAGTGAGTAACCCTTTATATGTAATTTTATGTATAAAAATGTTTTCGTTCTTCGATTACATTTATTTAAAATGGCGAATGTAGTGTGTAGGTTTGTGCTGTTGTATGCATCACAGAAGAATTAGTTGCTGCTAATAGCTGTTGAATTGTTTTGCCCCACCTAACTTATCATGCCAGAGACGACACTGCTTATTACAATATCAATGTGTGCAAATAAATGCTTTGGCATATTGTTTAGTAGGTTATTTGATTTCAAGTGTCATGCACTGACATCCTGTATATCGTTTATATATTTGGCCGGTGGGATGGACCCTAACTTATCTTAATGAGCACACCATAAGTGTATTTTTATTGCCCTAGATACTTAAGCTAACAGAGGCCGGCGGGGACATTGCAAAAGCGGTTTAAAAAAAGTAAGAATCTGACAAATATGGGTAAACTGTAACTTATATTGTCATAATAAAATCAACTTTAAACATTATAATCACAATTATGGTAAGGTACTCCTGGATTCTTAAATTGAATCTCATATGCACAAATAGTACTGTGCATAGTTTTTAAGTCTTTGCTTATTTCTTTAAATATTCATGCCAAGCTCTCAGACTTTCTTCGTTTTGTTTTAAAGTGGATCTTAGCAACTTGGTTACAACATTTGGTTGAAATCTAATAACGACACATACTAAAATTGGCATGCCCATTTTGATTGACTTAAATATAACAAATCCAGAATGAAACTATAGTGGAAAATAAGTTGTGGTTATGGTTTTCTGATGTGTGAGCACATCTTGTAAACAGACCCCAACCAGGGAAACACATTTACCATACCGCTATTCAGCGCAAAGCAGGACATTGATTCACAACACGACACGAGTGTGAGAAAAACGATAAATGCATCACCTCAGATATTTCACACTAGCGATGGTAGTGTGTAAAAGCTGTTGTGACAGCTTGGGTATTAGGGCTGGGTAGATGGAAAATGTCTGGCTGCTTATGAATGCCAATGCGACTAGGGTGACGGGTTTGACACAAAAACACTCCACCTCAGAACAATTAGGCTGTTCTCAGGCCCCATCCAGTGTTGTCGGTGATAATGGAAAGCTGTGAGGATAACTGGTGATAAATAGACTTTAACACCCTCCTCCTTAAGAACAGTGCAGTCCTGCAGTCCTCTCATATGCTTAACTAATCATGACCATGGCCAGCAAATTCATACAAAAGACTAATTACTGTTGTACTTCACTTCAGTCTCAAAGGCCTCTTATAGAAGGACTTGGGGGTTCTCCTGCCTCTTTTCTCCTCTTGATGGTTATTTTTTTTTATAAGTAGGCCTCATGCTAGACAAAGGCGTTTTAAAATTTGTGATTGCTTTCATCCGCTTTAATTGCATTCAGAAATGGCATTTCTGCCACATAATACACTCCTATTGTTTCAGAATTATCTTGCTTGGGGAGTAAAATCTACAATATTTGACGATGCTCCCGAGCTAAATCGCCTCTTGAAATTGAAATATGCCGCCGAAATGCAAAATAAAAAAAGCAAGCCTTTGCAGCTGATATACTGGAAAGCTCCTTGGCTTTCCACAGAATGCTATTATTATGCATATCCAGGTAGAAAGTTAATTAACCCAAAGCTTAAGCTAATTATGGTAGCAGAATGCTATCAACCAAACGCTTTCAGTCAGACAGCTGTCCAGAATTTCATTTGCTAATCATTTGTCTTTTGCCGGAGCATATGGTACATTTCCCCGCTATCACAGCAACAACAAACAGATGAAAATCATTAACTAAAAACAATGTGCAATGTGAAAAAAAAAATCAGACACAGATTTATACGGCTTTGTGTCAGAGAAAAAAAGGAGGGGGGTGGGGGGATTTATGGCCTGGTAAGTATAATGATAATTTTGGTTTTAGCCACTTAGGATTTTAGGTTGATCACATGACCTGAGTGTGCAGGGAATTCACATGCACAAATATATTGTTTATATCTATATGCAAATGAGAGAGAAGTGTTTATCCGTGTAAAATTAATTACAATTTTCTATAGAGGCTTATGCAAAGAACTTGCTCTTAACAATTTTTAGCTTCTAACACATTTTGTGCCAGTTTTTTTCCCACATTTTTATTTTGTTACAACAAGAACTCCCCCAGCTCAAAATTAAATCAATTATTTTCCAAGAAATGCTTCATACTTTATTTTTTTCTTTTCATAAAAACACATCACACATGGCTGTTAAAGGGTGATTGATATCAGCATTGCCTTGCGACATTATCAGGCAATAAAGGCTACTCAGGTTCTAATGCAACATGTCATACACCGGCTCCTGTAGTACATTTCTATTGAGGACCTCACAAGCTAAATTGCTTTTTTCCCACTCCCCCACATCTCAGCCAGCTTGACAGACAAATTGATCAAAGCATTGTAAAATAATATGCTCACAAAATGTCTCGGGGCAGGAGTCCAGACCTTTTTCCATTTTTCACCCTAATAAAAAAGTGCTCCATGATTTTCTCTGTATTGCATGTCTGTGCTCTGTGTGAATGAGGCAAGAAGAATCATATTTCAGACAGCAGTAATCTCCTGTAAACAAAATGCAAACCTTTTTTTTCTCCCTGTGACTGCCAAGGCAATGCTAAAAACTAAAAAGGGGTAAAAATGGTTAAAAGGGAGGCTGGTGTGTTAAGGCCCAACAGGGGTTGTTGAGATGTAATGAATTTGTTCATCTGATGGCGCCTTCAGGGCTGTCGTTAGACTGGCAGAGGAGGCTGATTTCAGGAAATGCTCCTAAGATCAGTTAGAAAGCAAAAGGGGCTTGAGACATTTCTATTATAAAGAGCTGACGGTCACGGTGTGTAAGCAATACTTCAAGGGCATTTAGGTAGCTATAATGGCATTTATCAATATCTATCTATCAATGCCAGAAATTTTTGTTTTTTATGTTTGTGCTCAGGCTACCCCAACACCAAACAACAATGCACTTAGAAACATTACCATTAAATTGTCTTTTTTTCCCCTTTCTTTTGTTATTGCTGTTTTGTTTTCCCTTGTTTGCCACCGTTGTTGTGATGGTTCCATACCAATGTGCCACATTGACAACTCGTAACACCATTTTGAACCAATTTAAAATCTTACATATATTATAGTTTCAGTTTTCATTTACTCTGGTTCTGATCCTTGAGCAAGATGACTCCACATTTCTTAACAGTAGATTAAGTATAGGTCATAGAAAATTAATTCAAATTAACGGTTTTCCAAGCATGTACGCATTAACACATAGCCATTACAAAATGTCCTGTGTTGGTAAGCTCCAACTTGTACCCAAAAAAAGGATGTCATACTAAGAGACAAACTGATCAATACGCTTTATGTTCTGACTTCTGCTATTGTTTCCCTGGGATCACCTAACATCTTTTTCTGGTACAGGTCGTTTTACTGATCACTATTTTGTACCTTGGAGTATTGTTAGCTTTGTGCCTTACTTTTCAGATATGAAATGCTGCCATGTTGCGCAGAATGTTTCATACCAGCTTTGATGAAGGAAGAGATCAAGTATTTTTCTATATCCTACTCTTAGTCTACTGTAGGAAAATGCAGTTATCTGACTCCAATAAATAATATCTACTAGGGATGTGTATTGGTAAAAATCTGGCAACAATGCCAATGTATCACAATAAAGGGGAGATGATACAATATATTGCGATAGTATGAGTAAAACTACATATTGTAATTTAAAAAATTGAATTTAACTGTAGAAAAACTGTTAGAGCATTCTAAACACTCCAACCTGTTTCATACTTAACATATCCAGTTTTATTACTAGATCTAGTTGATCCACTGGAACACAGAAGGAGAAAACAGCCACCAACTACCAGTCATACTTTTAATATTACTTCAGAAGTTACTGTCATCATAAATAGTTCCATTAAAATAAGAATGATTTTTTTAAGAAAACGGTACATTGCTTTGAATATCGATACAATGTAATGGCATAAAATATCGTGATATATCGGCAAATCGATATTTTCTTACATCCCTAATATAATCCCATAATTATTTAGTTGGGATCTGGAGTCCTAATCCTTCATATTTCATAGAAGTCAATGGACCAAAACGGGGATCAGAACCAACATAAATGGAAGTATTGACCTATACAAAGTTTTCAGATTATAATATGCTACTGAAATAAAGCACATGAGATTAGAGTATTAATATGCTTATTTATCTCCATAATTCGCAAAAATCCCTAAACTGATAAGGCAGGGATTAAGTACATGGGTAAGAATGGATGAAATTCCAACGTGTGGGCCCAAAATGGGAGAGCACATTGGAAAGTGGAAATTTACGAAGAGTCTGTCATTTCTCTGGCTCCACCCATTACCTTTGTTTGTACAGGCGATTTCATTCGTATATACACAAAAAATATACAATTAAACCCAGTCATAACTTAGATTAGAATTTTTTTTATTATCGATTGGCAATATGAACTAAGAATTTTATCATAATACTTTGTGATATTTTTGGCAATAAAGACAAAAGTGACAAAACAAAGTATTAATCTTTGTGACAGACCACATGGTACTGCATGCAGTCAGACCCCACATGTGAATACTGCTCTAAAAAAAACGTATCTATTAAATAGGCTACTTTACTGCATAGTTACATTAGGTGCTGCAACTGTACAGCTAAACAACACACTGAATATATTTAGTATTAGTTTAAATATATTGAGCTTTTCTTATATGCTCATGGAACCAACTGAAAAAAGAAAAATAGTTTAAACAGCAAAAGGAATTATCCAAATCATATTTATATTTTAATTGTGTATTTAGGATAAATTTGATTTTTTTTGCGCAAAATGTACTGTTCCCCCAATCATTATAAGATGTTCCTTTATTGGAAAAATTCTGGTCTTACAGCACAAAGTTAGCTATACAAGCAAACTTTACATAAAGTAATAACATGACTATAAAAGCAATCTAGTGAAAAATAATTACTATATGAAAAAAATAAATACTCAATACTATTTACAATACTGTGGAAACATTTTTAAAGCACAGAGTTATTTTTTATAAAAATAGAAGAAATACAACCAACAGTGTGGCAATATTTTAATTGCATTAATTAGGACAAACCCATGAGGTACCAGGCAATTCAGCATTCATTGAGAAAACAAACGTTTAAAAAAGTGTGGCTTTCCTGTATAGAACACATTAGAAAAGAACACATCATAGAAGTTTTATTATTTTTATGGAACTGTGTACACTGGATTCAGCTGTGTAATCAGTTGAAAAACAGATATTTTTACAGTGTAAACATGGATCCTGTCCATACAATATTATATATTTTTTAAGTGTAACCACCAAGGATCTGGTTCATGCAAATGAATTCAGTAGCTCTGTTCAGTTTCTCTCAGCTGGGTTGGTTGCCACAGGTTCTGACTAGTTTTTACTCAAATTGTCAGCTTCAGTCTGGGTCCAGCATTTGTTAAAGTTTACTCTTTGTATTATTAGCCCATTAGCCGCTAATTCTTTTACTCCTGAACAAAGGAGTAGTGGAGGGGTGTGAACTGGTCTTTTCGGCTTTTCTCTTCTGCTATACAGCTCCATTGGGTACGAAATTGTACACAGGGTAGGATGGAATCGTTGCGTGGTGGGAAACATGTCTCAATGAGAAGACTTAGACTTAAACAGGTAGTACTAGCTCATGCTGTCAGGTATGTTTTCTCCCTCACTGTTGTAGATACGTAGTACTGAACTTTTTAAATACCTCTCAAGCATCTGAGTGTGGGTCTTTAAGATGCTCCGCCATGTTTTGCAGTTTATTCTCTGTAGCACAGCATCAGGGCTTGCCGACATTCTTTGGCTTTTACTGTTTGTTTGCCTCAAAATACCTCAGGACAACGTTTTTGACTTTTCAACTAATGGGGGTAAAAAAGGCTCTTCTCCAAGCATATTTACCAGGTTACCAGTAATTTCAATCTTTGGAACTTGGAAATGGGTCAGTTTGTATCGATCCTGATGCCTTAAATTATTTTCTAGTTTGGTTACATTAAAATTTTAACAACCCTAGTACCAGCAATAACTAACTAGGGATGCACCGATATGTAAATGTGGGCCAATAGCAACACACAATATTAATACTGCTGTTATTGTGTAAATATATATCACATTTATTTCCCTACACTTTCGACACTGTGCAAAAGTGACCACCCCCCCTACATTGCTTCTCTGCTTCAGTTAAACACCCACACAATCCTGTGCTACATCACTATCACTGTCACATGACCAAACAAATACCACATGGCCAACCCCCTCCCCTCCCCCTCACACACAGTGGCAACAAGATGGAAGTAAAAATCAGTTGTTAAAATCGCTCCAGTTTTACCTATTAGACCGATACTGATATATTAAAAACATCATCCGATACCGATGTTAATGCCGATATATTGTGCATCGCTATAAACAATAAGTTATCTAGTATTAAATATAATACTATGTTATAGCGATGCTAATTATACCTTAAAATGTCAACATCCCGAATGTTGACGACTATCTATCACCATAATTGATTAAATATTTCACAACAAAGAAAAATAAAGATATGCAATAATTCAAGTACACTGGTAGGATCTACTTTGTTAAGTAAAAACCAAATGGCAGCACAAGGGTATGAAATTGAGGTCCAGACAATAGGCTGTCCACTCAGTTATTTATTTACTTTAATCAAATAAAGTCTATAGGTACATCAAGGTAATCAAATTAATTATACAACAGGACAAATATCTCACTTTTCCTGTTTGGTAGAACAAAACTGACCTGACAATGATAGGCATTTAGACCCACCATGCTGATGATTAAGCTGCCAGGGCAGGACACACACACAGAACAAAAAAAAAACACACTAATGCAGTTGTTTGAGCATATAAATGCATTGTAGGTCTCTCGCTCTGTTTTATGCATGGATGTTATCTATTTTCTTATCCAAAATATGTTCTTAGAGGTCATTTATCACACTGACTTCCTAAGCCTGTGCAACACCACATCCAAAGCTGGGAAGAGCCTTGTTTAGTATGTCATAAATAAATCAATGGAAATGCCTGATCTGAACTATTACAGCTACAGACAGGCTTTTGTGAGATCTACATGGAAAGCCGGTTGCAAAGATAAGCCTGTATTTTGTCACTTTATCTCGCCTCCCTTAATGCCTGTTTACATAGAGTAACTCAACATATCTGAGGTGGCTCTGCTTCACCATCTCCTACGACAATGACAGCATATTCCACTGGCCAAGATAAAATCTAAACATTTTCCTAATAATTGCTTGCTCACACCTTGGAGAACATATAGACAGTGATGCGATCGCTCCCACTTATGACCGACATCGCAAATGATATTAAACTGAGAAATGATCTAGTGATGCGAATCATTAAATTCATTTGCATATTCCTACTGAACCTGAACGCACAAATTAAACTCTGTTCGCAAGTAGACGGAGAAAGGTGCCCGCGCATGGTTACAGGACATCTTCCATAATCAAAATTCCATATTATTAATTTTCTCACTTCAACTCATTAACAACAAGTGGAGTGTTTTTGCTGCTTGATGAATTTTGGGAAATAGCAGACAGCCAAGGAGGAAACACATGTTGAGGTGTAATATACAAGGTCATTAATGGGTTTCCATAAATTAGAATTTAAACGGACATTTTGAAAGGGATAACTTCTTATCCGGATGCATTTGAAATGGTTTAATTTCCCAAATCATTCAAGTTTATCAAATGTGAATCTGTGAAACATGGATATTTAATTTAAATCTAATCAAAACTAATCTAAGATGTAGGACGTGGACCTTTAAAACTAAGGAATAAGTACCTATTAATGCTGACTTTAATCAGTTTTAGTCGCTTCAGTAAGAATGTCTATATTCTGACAATTTTGAGGAATGGGAAGCACATGAAATGCAATCACATAACATATTTCTGAGTGTCAGTTGACACTCCAAACTACTGCATACAACTTGAAGGAAACATAAAGAAACAGGAGAGAACAGTCCACACTCCCTGTGGCCTTAGCTGACCTCCCAGACATCATTTCTAATCAACTCCCTTGAGGGTAATAAACAAGTTATTTTTCTGAGATTTCAAATATACTCCAGGAAGAATCACAACCACATGCCATCAGAAATCTAATTTCGAGCCCAACAGTATTCTAGTGCCCCTCATATTTCTAGTGCCTGCTCATATTTGCCCAACTTTCTCCAGGATATTTCTTGTGGGATCTACAAAAATGCCCTGCTTCCAATGAGGAATGGTGGCACTCCATCACAGGAGTGGATTCTGTCTGCCTGTAAATTTCACACCTTTGTTTATCACGTCACCAGCCCGGCTGTTGTACAGTACCTTTCAGCAGGTGCGACATCCATTAGGATCTGGATGGTGTGCACACCATTCTCACATCCACTGACTTGGATCGTCCCCAGGGGGCTCAGCAATGAGATGGTCTTCTGAGTGCACCGACTCTCCCCTTGCTTCTTCAGCTCGCTGCCCTGCCGAGGAAGCACAAATTACAAGCATGTTTATTGACATATTCGTGCGGTAACTTTCACAATTTTCACTGAAAAATATGCGTGGAGTGATCTATTGTAAACGAAGCATGCCACCAACAGAAGATGACTTGCATATCTGAACATCTAGCCTTCCAACAATGTCATGATGTGACTTGATCCCTGCATTATTCTCAAATATTTCTTTTGTGCATGGAATAGAATACGCCTATCTAACCAATAAATCGCCCATTTTTTCCCCTCTTTCTGTTCTATATATCACATAAATGAGAAAAACAATGCAGTCTGTTCCCTTGTCTGGTGGGGGATTCCCAAGATAGCTCGACATTATTTTCAATCCGTCATTTTTGGTTGATGGCCGGGATGTTTTTCTAGCATTAAATTTGTTCCTTAGGGTGCAACTCCAATGGGATTCTGGTTTCCAGCCCTTAACAACAGCAAAAACGTGCAGCTTTTCTGACGACTGAGATGGATACTGGCAATAACCAGACAGCAGTTCCTTTTTTATTTTTACTTTGAGGGACTGAGAGATGATTGACTATGTTATATGTGAGATTTTGAGAGATGGGGGTTATAATAAATAAAGGTCAGATTGACTGCGAGAAACCTTTACTTCCAAGATCCTTGATGTGAAAAGTTGAAATGGTACAATGGACTTCTCATTCTCTCTTAACTTTTTTTTAGCATTAAATAAAAAATAAGAAAGATATACGTATATTTGATTTCTTTTAATAATTTAAACCTCAAATTGGTGGTTTTAAATAGAAGATAGAAAAATGATATGGCTCAAATTGTGATTAAAGTCAAATTTTGTACCACTCTTACAACCTGGTGGCACTGCCTAATGTTAACAAAGGCTCTGTTGCAATGATAAATTTAAATGCAAAGGAGACTTTGATGATATTTAACACTTTTTATTTTCACTAAAATCTTTAACTTACCTATCATAATTTGACATGCACAAATGTTTTATTCCGTTGAAAAAAACGAATCTGATGTTTTGTTCCTACTCAGTTATTCTTGTTTCATGACATTTGGGAATTCAGTTCTTCACCGATTTTAACAATTATTGACATTGATAAATGATGCATTTATGTATCAAAATTTGATTGAACAGTTATTTTGAACTGGTTTTGTGGTAAATTTGCACTACCTAACATAACTGGTGTCACAAAAAACATATATGTACATGACACCGTCCTGCTGTCACTATTTGCAATCTCGTTGACATGATTCTTAATCAACTACCATATGTTGGGATATTTTCTTAACAGTTAAAATGCTTATCATGAACAGTACTCTTTTCTTTTTTTTTCTTAGCTTAGGAAAAAAATATCTTGTTTGTGATTCCAGCCTCAACCATACTTGTTGTCTCTCAAAGTCTTTGTCTTTAGGGACAGCAGACAAAATTTTGGGAAGCTATGCACCGCTAGTCAGGCAGTACAAGCGATTGGCTGGTTTTGAGAGTGTGAGCTTCAACAATTTCAACTGTTATTATTGTTATCATATGAATCAACCTTTGATAATACAAAACCACTAACTGAAAGAAAAAAGAAAACATTTTATATTTTTGTACAGATTTTTGTTTGTTTGTTTAAAAGTCTTTTATTTTAAGATTACCTCTTTCCCCCACCCCCCATACATACGCACACAACCACATCTGTCATGGTATGTGATCACAAATGCGTCTGCTTCAACTTTCTTGTTTCTACTCTTGCAGCTCTCACTGTATTCATCAGGGGTTTGCCTGAACTGACAATAAAGGCGAGAAATTTTCTGAGCCAAACAATGGTACAGTGCACTTTGGATAAGCGTTGGACACACTGTCTGCCATTTAGGAAATAGACTCGCAAGATAGAATAATGGACTTTGGCAATAATGGCCTTTGCTAATCGCCTGCGCTGATTAAAAAATAATGTCCTGCGTGTGTTGTTGGTGCTGCCGTATTTCGGCGCAGTAACACTCGATCTACTTAGTGACTGCTCGGATGTTTGATGTTTACCCAGCTTTTCACGGTGAGGAACAACAAACAATAAGCAGCTTGTGTTGTTAAAAAATGGCTGGCAGGCTCCTCATGCTCGTCAATCATTTGACTGGTTTCCCATTAGACTAGTTCCTGGTCAAACCTGCGTGATTAATTGAGCAGAAAGCTCGCCGTGTCTGCGCAGGTGTGAAAATGCAACATGTGCCGTTTTTTGAATAAATAAATAAATAATAAACACACTTTAAGCCGAAGTACGCAAGATATTTACTGGAATCCGTGAAAGTGAGTATTTTTCCTAAATATTCATGAGCACACCTTAAATTTAACTACGAGGCTTAAATGTAAAAAAATAAGCAGAGTTTCGAACCGAAACCGAACAGAGATTATGTTTTGTACAATGTCAATTTCTAAGCTAAATTGATTATAAAACTTGATTGTAGTTCATTTAGTTGTATTAATTAGTCTTGTAGCTTACAGTCGAAGCCTTTTTCATCATATAAGGGAAGCGTTCAATCTTCCTCCTTTTATACACTTCCTGTTTCTTCAACAGCGTGGTCCGACAATCCAATCACAACACGCAAAAGTCCAATCTTGTTTTCTAATTGGCCAGAACAAAGTCTCCGCTCCACCCCCTGCCAGGAATCGACTAGTGCTCTATAGATGTGATAGAAGACTCCTCTAATAGGTCTCAAGTTGGGATTTGGGGTTCTTTGGGGGCTCACCAGTAAACCAAAGACTTGTAATAGTAGTGATTTATGTATTTGATTTGCTTAATGTTTATACACTATGAAAAATATTATAATGCATATTTTGAGAATTAACAACAAACTCTTATATCTGAGACATTTATCCAGTGTTCTATCTCTAGTGACAGCTTCTCTGTGAGGGATTTAGAATCCTAGGAAAAATGTTTGTGGATAAACCACATCTATATGAGAGCAGTAACCAGTAACCTGTTATGTATTCCTAGCTACTAAAGTCACCATGTTATTATGAACAGCACCATTCAATCCTTTTATTATAGTTTTGTGCTGCTTAAAGGAGACATACTTGTTTCATGCTGCCTGCAGCAGTATTGATGAATATGCAGGATTACAAAAATCACTTATAAAAGAGTGTGGTATTAGTCATGTAATTTTTAATTGTCTGTTGTCCTCTGCAGTGTTAATTTTTACTTCTGCGGAGCCTTGAGCTCTCTGCATGCCTCCGTTTGGAATGTGTAGGCCGGCATGGGCCTGTGGCCCACACCCCATCTCAGCGGTGAGGATGGGAGCGGGGGGAGAAAACGCCACCCCTGCAGAGACCATTTTGAAATCTGTGAGGATTTCCGTGCCATCTGGACCCGCTGCCAGTCTGCCCCAGATAGTAAGGGTTGGCAACGGTACCCGACGGTGCAATATGGCTCTCTCTTTAATGAACTACTAACTGTCCCCCGTTTTAATTGATGTGACATTTGAGCCATTTATCTCTGACATTTCAATGAAGGATGATTCTCAGCCTTGCCATTTACTTTTTTGTGCTATTTTCTAAGAGTCATTTGCATTTTTCTGCTCTAAACCTGCTTTTTGTCTCTCATTAGCTAATTAGAGGAACATGCACAATTAATAAAAATGAACATAACCTAGTTTGATATAGGCTTGATGAGGGATAATCAGAAAATCAATGTTTTCTTAACATTTATCACAAATGATGTGAAGGGCTAACTGTGGTAAAAGGTGACTCTGATAAAGCCCTGTAACCTTTACCCACATACCAACATGTAGCCTACAGTGTGGGACAACTTATGTTCGCAGCATGGGGAGAATCAAGCTCAATTAATCAGCATATGATTGCAGTAAGCAGCCCCCTCTGCTGGATCTTTGGAGCTATTCTGTTTGAAATCATTTAGACACTTCATTCAGTTGCCAGACTGTTATCTTATGTCAATGTGTTTTTTTTTTTTTTTGTTGTTGCTTAAATGTTTTATGCTTGTTTTGATACATTAAATTAAAACATGTTTAAAGATGTCATATTTAGCAAATTCATTTATTTAGCTGTTGTTGATATTTTGTTGAATACCCAATTAAATTACCACACACATCAGGGTTTATTTGCACATTTTACATTGTGTTTGTAAAGTTATTTATATGTATTCTAATTAGAGCAAATGTAAATCAAAACAGGAAATATTTTAGTGCGTATGTATTGAAACAAACTGCCCGAGGTGCGTGTGAGTGACATAAAAAAATCTCAAGGCTCAATTGTTTTCCATAATGAGACATATTTTTTATCTTTTTAGATATCCTTTAAAAACACGGCTCCATTGATGACGACTGTTCCTTTGATTGTGAGTGGTATCATTGCCAAGGTGTGGTGCCCTGTCTGTGCTGGCAGCCAGGCTTGATATCTTTTGTTTGGGAGTCAAAGAGCTCCTTTTCCTGCTCAGTTTCCCTCCCTATTTTTGTTTGTGTGAGGTGTTGATAGACTTATATGTTGCACAGCTTCCTTTTAGTGTGCGGCCCCAGATGTTTGCGACAATAACAACCATAACCTTTTCTTTTTTTCGTCATCATGGCACAAATTGTTTATTAGCAGTTTTGTCCATCTTGTGTATCGTATGATTGTCACAGCCCAGTCAAAATGCTGCCTGTTAGTAGCTTTTTCCCGGGTTCACTGTCTCTCTCTCTCTCTCTCTCTCTCTCTCTCATGTTGGCGTGGGAGGAGTTGAAGTCATTTATGATATCAGATATTCTCTTGGAGAGCGGGAACCTCCTGACAGACGGAACAACCGCTATCCTCTCACGCAGTGGTTTGTGTATGTGAGTGTGCATTTTAATCAGGAAAAATGGCTCTTTGGGCCTCACACTGCACATCAAGGAGGTTTGGGGATTCTCGTTGTGTATATCAAGGGTACATAAATGTTATGTCTGTTTCACTAAATCAAACTAGGATGCAGCCATAAAAACAGCACCCTATTACAGTGCCTTGCGACAGTTTAATACAGCTTGGGCTGTTTTTCTCTTTACAACAGCTGCACATCTTTTGAAATAAGACCGCTTAGCAAAACTAGCGACTAAAAATGTTGCCTATTTTTCTTTGCAAAAAAGCTCAAGCTCATCTGGTAGAATGAGGAGCATTTATGAACATTAATGTCTTTCTACAGGGCAATTCTGACATATAAACATCCATCTATCCATCTTCTAATCATCTCTGACCATCTTCCATGTCGTTACTGAAAAAAAGTATCCCCACAGCATAATGGTGCCACCACCACGTTTGTCTATAGTTTTAGTTAGTTTTCTGCCCCTCATGATGTTTTGCAAGAAGGGAATAAGTTTCAGTTTTGGACTCATCAGATCAACTTCTTCTTTATGTTTGCTCTGTCCCCTACATGGCTCGTGGCAACTGTTTTTATTTATACTGTGACTAAATTAGACACAGATATAAAAAATTAAACTTAGAGCAAATAATGCTACAAGTTGCAACAACAAAAAAGTGAAGTTAAACAGTGTTCATATATAAACATTGTTTGTATATAACAATAATTATCTAAATATTTATTGTGGGGTGTACAAAAGAAGATGTTATCCAGCACAGATTAACTCGGTTTATACACTTTGTTACTTCTGAAAGCAATTTGTTGCACTGGAGTTTATAGAGAGGTATCAGATTAAAGGTGGCTAGGTGCATATGCATGCAACACTTTTCACTTCACAATCCTGGACTAATTTGTCTTGCTCTGTCACTTAAAATCTCAAAAAACATAAATTGAAGTTTATGGTTATAACATGACAAAATGTGAAAAAGCTAAAAAGGTATTTTTACTTTTGAAAGACACTGTATTTCATTCTGTTAACTTCTGCTCCCTGTAATACCACTCCTCTTTGAAGAATTACCCTGATCGTCCTGTAAGCTTCTCCACACCCACAAAGATGTGGCTAAATTTCTCCTTACCCCTCGAGTGCCCACTTATTTAGTGCGCCTGTGTGCTTCTGTCCCTCTGACTCTGATATGATGTGGCTTTCCTATTTTACTGTTGACACAGTGCTATGAATGTCTGAGCATTTTTGCAGATGAAGAGGCTTGAACTCCTGACAGGCAGTGTCGCCGGCACCCTGACACACTGGCCCGCACATGCTGTGCGGCATAATGATGACATTAGGATCCAGTGATAATATCAGGACGCACTTCAGATAAATGACTGATAAACCAGGGGTTGTGCCTCTCGTATTACACGCTTGACAGAGCAGCTAATCAGTGTCCAAGTGACTGCTATTACATAAATCATGAGCTCGACTTTGATGCATATTCCAACGGTGTTCCCTATTCATCACGTCATCTGGGGGAAGATTCTCTGGATGACTGGCTGCCGAGCCAACACACATTTTAAGAGCACATTATGTTTTCATTAGAATTTGATATGATCCATTTCAGTGTTGATTTGATTTTATGTGCTCGGGTCATTTGATATGAGGCTACTAAGAAGAGGTGGTGTATTGTTATACTGTGTGAGCTGTTTCCTTTTACTGGCCACATTTATTGCCAAGATGCTTGTTGATGAACAACCATGTTCTTTGTATAAAAAGCAAGCCCCCCCACGTTCTTTTTTGGTATAATTAAGAACCAAGATCTTGTAATTTGTTTTAAGTTGTCTTAGAGCGTAGAAGTTGAAACAAGTGTTATTGCTTTCCTTAGTAATAAAATCAAAATACACCCATAAGTAAAGTTGGAACAGAGATATTGGGTGCTGCAGTGAGTCACCATGTATGTTTTATTCCCTTGTATTGGGGTCAGAAGATGTGAAGGTGGGGGTGTTAATTTAATCCCCATTCTTACCCTGAGCATGGCCACACTCTCTAAGGAGCTTTATCTCTGACAACTGTGTCAAATTAGAGAGACCACGAGCCCCTCATAAAGAATATGTCTGTCAGACTACATTGTTCCTGGCCTCTGAAATATATGGCTGAGCGGTACAAAAATAGAAGATAACTCCACGGTCCCCACTGTTGGACTCAAACATGATGAAATAATTTTCAAACCATGTGATCCTGTCAGCGAGCCACTAATAAAACTGATGCACACATATTATTACGTACCTTTTGATCTTTGTAGAATGCTACTTCTTTTTGTGTGTAAATTTAATTTGTTATTCTTCTATTTTCCTTGGGAATAAAATACTTGCAAAACTTTTAAGAAAAGTTAATCGGCAGTAACAACATAAAAAGAAGAGAGACAATTTTAAAAATATATGTTTTGTTCATTTTGTTTCTAATTCGAAGTTTCCATGCATTTCTTTAGTATTTTGTAGTTTTCTTTTAAACTCTTAGACTTGGGAGAAATATTCTGGCTGTCCTTCAACAAGCATCTCATAATGCTTTAAAGCTCTGGTAAACTTGTTTGGAAGTTTCAAACTTGAACACACTTTCAGCTCTATGAAATTAAGATCAGGGCTTTGTGAGTGCTACTCCAAATTACCAACTTTGTTTTCCGTAAACCACATTGCACCTCATTTGACATTGCATTAAAGGTCATTGTCCTTTTGGAAAGCCAATTTGCTGCTTCAGTGTTTTCTCATAATATTCTTTATCACGATGCGATCTATTTTGTAGAGTATACCAGTACCTGTTTTAAGCAAAAACACTCCCATACTATATTGCCCCCACCCACATACTTCATGCTTTGGTTGGTGTTTTCAAGGTATGTTTGAATCCCTTTTTTTCTTCCAAATGAAATTTAAATTTCATCATACCACAGGGCATGTGTCCAGAAATCAAGGTCTTTTTTTGTAATCTGGCATTTTCATAAGTCTTTTGGAGTAATGGCTTCTTCCTCTCTGAGTGCCCTTTTATCCCGTGTGAGTACAGAACTCGTTTCACTGTAGATAATGACAATGTTTTACTAGCTTCAGCTAGGATCCCCAAAAAGTCTTTGGCTATTGTTCTGGGGTTAATGCAGACATTTTGCACCAAACATATTTATCTCAACTACACAGAAGCCTTCTCCTTCCTCAGTTACTTGACCGGACATTCCTATGTAGTTTATATTCATGTATAACTGTTGAAGAGATTAATGTGACGCTTCCAGGTGTGCAAGTTTTGCCCAAGGGCAAATTAGATTCATAGAGGTCTACAATTTTTAATTTACTTTTAGGATTCCTGATTTCCTGGCTGATTTCTTTAAATTTTTCCATGATTTTACAAAAGGACACAAAGTGTTACCTTAAAATGCGTCTACATGTGTGCCTCAGGTTAACTCAGTTAACCTGTCAGAAGTTTAAAAAAGCATCATATTCACATCTGGGCTTTCCAGATGATGAGCTTAGAATATTTCAGAATCTGAAGTAATAAAAGAAAATGTTCTCTCATTATTCTGAAATTCAACAAATACATATAATTTGGGTAATCCTGGCTGACCTAAAACAGAAAAGTTTAGTCTAACTTAATGTTAGACAGTGAGGAAAACAATGTATTTGTCTTTTACAGTAATACAGTGCATATAAATATCTGGTTTCAACTCCAAATCTGCTTGCTTCTATAATTGATGGGCATTTTTCATTCAAACATGGCACATAACTCCAGGTCAGTCCAGTCTAATAAGTGCCAATCATTTATCTCCCTAGTTTTATCGCTTTACTACAGTCAAATATGTAAAACAACTCTTAATGTTCTCCTCAGTCCCTTATGGGTGGTTCTCCCTGTTATCATCATTGCCTCTACTCTGCGGGGACTTCCTCTGGAGACAACATTTTCATAGACCTTTGACCTAAACCATATTTTCCATTTGAATGGTCTGACTTGTGAATATTTACAAGCATGTTTAATGTATAATAGATCTCATCTGTGTGTATCGGAAACCATTTTCTGCTCAGTCAGGTTCTGGCATCTGCCTCGGCTCCTTGCTAGAGATAATTCTGACCCTTTTTAAAAGCAAAATAACCTGTGCCTCATTTAGGGCCAAGAAGTATGCATACGTTTCCCACAAGTCCCAAGGGCATACATGTTTATAACAAGAAAAGCCACCAGTCTCAAATGTAAACATCTTAGTACTGTAATATTATTGTATCAGTAAAGTCCCAGAAGGTGGAAGATTTAATAATGTGGGTGGATTATATAAGAGAGAGAAATAAAGCAGTAATTTGAAATTGTTTGGGGACCTTTTGTGTCAATGGTTATGGAGGCTAAGGGACAACTCTGTTCCCTCAGGCCACTGTTAAAAAGGCAATGACTTTTCTTGTACATGCACAGCATTTTGGAATCTACATGCATTACTAGTGCCACAGGCTTATATTGTGTGATTACTAATACATAATATATTTGATTCTATTATCACACATGAAGAAAAAAAATGAATGAAGGCGGTGAAAAAGGAAGAACACATTGATGAAAAACGTCTGCACTGAAGAGCATTAATATACATTTGCTGGTGAAACAGATCTTGGTTTGCTTCTCGGGTGCTTATACAACGATGGGGTTTTTAATCTCTTTCTTGCCGATGAAAGTCCCAGTAATTGCTATATTTCCCTTTTTGTTTCAAGGACCTTTGATGATCCCTTGGCTTGCATCAGAGGGCAAAGTCATTAGTGGAGAAATGAGCTCAAGTGAAGAGAAAGAAATTGCAGGGCTCCCAGCATGATTGGAAACTTTGGCTCACACTGGAACGCTAATTTGAATTCAATTTTCAATATATGTTTGATAGATAAAGCACAAGTAGAAAATATGTACTTAGAAAAACTGGTGAGTTTACCCCTCCCCCCCTTTAGTGTTTAAGCAGTTGCCAATATAACATTATATTAAATACTTATAGCTTCAGCTAGCATAAGAGCAGCTTTAGGTTATGAATAATTACACAGCCTTTGACAAGAACAGTTACTTAACTTGCAAGAACATGTTGCCTTTTTTTGTTTTGTTTTTGTTTTTTTACCAAAAGAGGTGCACTTATATCTTAACCCTGGCTTGCAATTATATAGTGAAAAGATTAATAAAAGGTTGCCACTCACATATATACAGCATAGACATGGATTCTCAAACTTCAAGTTCAGAAGTTAGAATCCGATTTTTAGTTATGGTAAGAGCTACAAAACAACTGGTGATAAACAAATCCTGTTTAATACATTTTGCTTAAAACTTAAGGGGAAAAATGGCATTTATGCCCACAATTGCTTGTTAGTAACCCTAAACTGCTCCATCAAATCAAATCAAAAAAACAAATTCTATAAAACACATTAACCTAAACTTAATAAAGCTAAATATTTTGCATTCCTCAACATAAAATTTGTAATAAACCGATAAAATATAATTTAAACAACTGGGGTAAAATATACATATACCCGAAGGCAGTAATAGTTCATAGTAAGCTATAGTGTGAAAAATGGCACTGTCTGCCTCCTACGAGCTGCCGAGCTTAAAGTACAACAGAATTTCTTTTATCTCCCTACTCTCTATTTTGATATGACTGATTTATTTTTTGTTTACAACGTGTTTTGTTGTAACTTCCAGCTACCTGTTCATGGACACAATTTATACGAATAGTTATTCTCTTGCTTTGTACATTAAGCTGCTTTCCTTGATTCTTTTTTTATATAGTAAAGTTAGTTGGGAAAATGTTTTTACTTAGCTAACACTATCTAAAGTTGAAGGTTTTTTATAGCATAAGAACTCTGTTTGATTTACAAATTTATGTATTTTGATGTCATTTTTTGAATTATTTAAGATGCCTTTTATAGCTTTTTGCCATAATATAGCCATTGCTGTTTATATTCCACTAGACCTAAACTACTTCTACTCCCACACGGCACGTCAATCGCTTGAGTGGGTCATATCACACAGACGAGAGGGAGCAGCAGTGACCAATACTGATTCCTTTTTACTTTACTGCTCCTTACCATAAACAGCAATGTAAAAGGCATAATGAGACTTTGTAAAACCCCAGCTTTTTGAAATCTACAAGCTACCAACTTCTTATGATATTCTATGTTTTGTTTACTTATCCAGTTATCCACTTATCCAGTTACTTATCCACTGCTATGCCTTTGCTTTTCACATTGCAGAAATCATTGTGCTCATAAATACAGAGGAATGGTTCTGATTGTCTTGCTATTTTGTCCTGATCCTGGTCAAGCTCCAAACTTCGAAAGTCCAAAATCCTTACTTTTATAACAATTTCTGTATGTATCTTATTTGCATTGATAACATACTGCCAGTATGTAGACATAACACATGATGGATAATGAATTTTTATTTCTAGAAAATATATTTATAGAAATACATGTATTTATTTAATCTGTACAGTAATCATTTTTAAAGTATGCATTTGTGAAATATGAAATGTGTAAATATTTGCATTTGCTTAAACATATACTGTAGGAGTATTTTTTAAAGCTGATTATTTATTATTTATTAGTTATTTTTCAACCTCATTTTGAGCATGAGTAATGCCTTATTGTTTTCTTCCTTCTTATTATTAGTCTTGTCATTAATTTAAACCTTCTGTTTCTAATTTATATCTTAGGTTCTGCAGTCTGAAACACCATCTGTATCACAAGCTAAATACAGAACAGTTACATTTCACAGCAGCTAAACTGGCAATATGTTTTATGCTATAATCCTGCAATCATCATCAAGTTGTTCAGGGAGGGAGTGGGATGGGGGAAGGGGAGGTGCAGGGACAAGTGAAATATGAAATCCTGTCAATCAAACTGCAGCATCCAACACTCGGTTGCGGTTGGGTGACGTTGGTTCTTTCATGTAAATCACAGACATTAGAAATAAAAGACAGGCCTGTTGACTTGTTTCATGCTGGGAATCAGTGGCCCAGCATGTGTTGCTCTGTCTCTGCTTCACTCTCCTGTGGAACCGCTGTCCCCTGGGTCCCCAGCACTGCTCCCCGGAGTGCACTGCATATAATTACCCACAATCCACCCTGAAACAGCTCTCATTTACAGTAATCAACAGTCTGCACATCAAAGGATTCATGTGGCATCAGATACCAAAAGCCAGTGTGTGTTATTACAAATTATTATTATTATTGCCTCAGAGTTACCTTTATTCACTGCAGCTGATGACTATGTTAACTAAGGAGATGATGAGATGCCTGTGTGTGTGATTTTTCTATTTTTTTACTCATTAAGGCCTGATGAGGGCAAAGAGGATCTGCTATATGCTGTTAAGAACTTCAAAAGCAGGTTCAGTTCAATATGAGGTCTGAACAACAGCGGCAAAGCATCGGATGTTTAATATTATACAGAAAGATGTGAGGAGAATGAAGGGGGGTGAGCCTCATCAAGGGCCTAAATTTACATGACTAACAAACTCAGACAGCAAGAAAGAAATGCAGGATCATTTGATCATTTGGCAGACGTGATGGTGGTCTGTGCAATAATGGTCATTATCATAAACAGAAGCCATCATTAGGCTTGATTTCAGATAATGGTCAGTGTGGAACCCATTTTATACCAAGAAAAGGCTTTCCCCATTAAAGACATATTAAGTGAATTAACTCGCATCATGAGTAGGAAACCACTGTGTGGTATTGCCTGCAACATAATGTGCTCATAATGTGAAGTGATTTCTCTTGACTGGAGACAAGTCAGCCACTTTACATCCATAATTATTTGTTTCAAAACTTAAAATCATGCTCCATATAACTTCATAGCATAAACAACGTTGTGTGCTGTTGTGAAACGTGTAAAGTGAATGTTAATCTTTGTAATTCATTAACTTGTATTTTGTTTGATCAGTAATATTACACATGTGGTATAGAAGAGGTCCACAATCCCGGCACCTGGTACCGGGCTGTGGATCATTTTGTACTGGGCAGCACAGAATAAAAAAAATTAACTTACAGTATTTTCGTTTTATTTAGTATCGTAGTTTCAATTATATTTTATTTTAAAAAATAGGCAGATTCTCTCTTTTACATCCAGCTTTTATCTCACATTTGATGCATGTTAAGACGATTGCCTCTGTCACTGATACATCACAGCAACTGCCTTTCTAATGAGGCAATGAGGCCTTTAAAAATGCCCCAGAGGGTCTGTTTCGTAACGGTGAAAAAGGTACTGATTTAGCCCTGTGGTAAGTTGTATTTTTCATGCACTTTACACTTGTTTTTGTGGTAAATCTCAATTTCAAGGCATGCTTAAACATTACCATAACAACCAGAGAGCGTTAGAGGGTGAAGAGGATGTTACTTATGTTATGTTGTTGGCGCGATGATACAGGGATGCTGCTAATAAAGCACGAGCACATATTGGATTTACAGTTTTTTATATATTTAAAAATAAAATTTTAGTCATTTAGGTTACACTTTTCCGCCGGTCCGTGTGAATATTGTTTGATATTAAACCAGTCTGTGGTGAAAAAAAAGTTGGGGACTACTGTGGTATGGTGTCATATATGTATGTGTTTTTTTTATATACCATGAACTTTATATACAGTAATGCCATAAAATAAAGGTTTTCAAACTGTAGTACTTTGGGTGCCTTTAGGGGTACTTACAAAATATTTTACTATCAATTCTTTAAAACAAATTAATTTAGATGAATTGTTCAAGCTCACTGATCTTTTTTAAAAACGTAAACTTCTCAAATTTTAAACAGTCGAGAAAATTTCAAAATTTCAAGTATGAACTAAAGTTGTAAAGACAACTAACTGCTAGTAACATTACAAGCTATGTTAACTAGTTTAGCATGTTAACTAGTATAGTCTGTACAAAATGTAATGAGAGAAAATAATTTGTTAGATGCATCAATGTTCTATATTTGCAATTTTTCCATCCCTTTAAATGGATGGCAGCCATGCTGGATTTTGAGGTTGGGAATGGTGAGAATCCTTCAACTTTTCCACATGTAGTTCTGTCTTTCAGGGAGAGCCTTGACAAGTTTTTCAAGTACTCCTGAAGTACTTTTGAATATTTCAACTTTGGGTTTTTGCAACAAATGTCAAAAGAGTGAAATACCCCAACTACAGTTTTGTGCTGTATTAAAGTATCTGTTAGTTGATGGTTCTTAGAAAACTTAGTTTTGTCTGAGGTGGTGCTTGTAATAAAACACTAGGCAACTACTGTAACCTCTACTATAACATTGAATGACATGTGGAAAAATCAATCATGTTATCATGTTATATGTTTATAAATTTTTCAGACAGCTTGTTTGGCCTTATGGCTGCCATTCTTCAAAAGGAATATATTTGTGCATGCTAAATATACAACTCTTGTGTAATTCCTACAACTTACCCCTTGGCAAAATAGCTGCTGTGCATCCAGAGAGAACACCTTCAGACATGACATCCCCCATTCTCTGGTGGGAACAACAGCGTCCTCCACAGAAGCTGCCTCTGACCCTCTGGCACTGCTGGGCCCTATCATTGCCGGTCCATTAGGGACGCTGGAGCAGGTCTCAGAACGGGCATGGCTGCACCACATTACTCCTACTGCTCACTGCTGGCAGGTCCCCTAGTGGCCAGGTCATGTCATGGCATGGGTGCCCTGTGAGTGAGCTTGTACCAGGTCTGCCCTTGACATGCCCCCCTCCACCTCTTCTCCGCCTTTACTCCTCCTCCTCCTGCTTTTCCTCCTCCATGGCGAAGAGAGAGCAGACTGTCCGGATGGGGCACTGGGGGTGCCAGCTGGTGCCAGCTGCGAAGGGAGATATCCAAGGTGGCGGACACCTGTCCTAACTTGTGCCCCCAGCTCCCACAATGCATCTGGTGCAGCCCTGCAGACCCATCGTGGGGAAATGAGGCGCTAACCTTGAGGAGAAATGCTCCCAGCGACACATTAAGAGAGGCCCTAATTGCCGAGCGCCAGCACTGCCAAATGACATTAGGAAGTGCTGTCGTTTACTTTAACATAATGGCTCAGCGTGTTTTTTGGCTAAACTTCCTTCTGCTTCTCTGAGGTGTTTCGCTACAGTCGCCATTTTGGCTTTGTCATGACCAATCAGTGGAGGACTTAAGGATGAATCTTAAGGACAGAAGCTGCAAATACATCAAAAATTCTGGCATCCAAATCTGAAATCTAACTAAATAATTACATATAACAGTGCAGAATTTCACAGGACAACTTACTATACCATGAAACTATTTGTGAAAAAGCAAAGTCATTTAGAGCACATAGTGAGTTATTATGTTATTTATTCCTCTTTTTTATGATGAAACTATGTTTGTATGGCATGGCCATTACAAAGAAATACTAACACAGTCCACTCAGTGTGATTAAATTAAACAAGCATGCTCATTACATTATGCATACTGTAATAAGAATAGCCCTGACCGGTCTGTAGCAGTATAGCGGGCTCCACAGAGACTGATCACATGTTTCACTGCTGTGCTAGATTTTTGGGGCACCCATTAGCAGAACAAAAATCACCTTTGATTTAATGAAAGGTCCTCATTTGCTTACCGGCTCCCCTCACTTACGGGCACACGGTTAAATTAAGCACCCGTAGCCCCCCCTCCTTTTCTCCCCTCCTCTGTTGCCTCCATTCGAAGGAGACACCGTCCCCTTTCCTGCAGTATATTGCTGTGATGATTCTATGATCTGGTGTTTCAAGTCTGCAGGAGTGTCAGAAATCCACTGCAAGGTGCTTCTAATTGCAGATACACCTCAGCACTTGAAAGTAATGAATGTGAGCATGGCGAAACCTCCAAGGATCAAACGCTAGTAATACATCATCAGTTCTGAAAAGGGTAATTCGTTTCCCTTTGCCAAGCAAAATATTAGAAGTTCAGATAGGGCTTTTTATTATTAATTTATTCTCCCCCAATACATGATTTTTGTAATTGAAGTGCTATGAATAAAGTAACCCATATAACTTAGTGAGATGCTATGCATCCTTTGACTAGACATGGGATTTGAGTGTGTAAATATTGTCTGTAGCAAAGCGCAACAACGATGAGTATTTGTCAAATATACTTTGGTGATATCTTTGATTGGATTTGGAGCCATGTATTTCCCAAGACCCTTACAAATCACTCTTTATTGCCTCTCATCTTACATCTATAGTGTTATTTACCACACATTGAGCAAGCTTAACTCCTTGAATTTATTTGAAGTTTTGTTCAAATAAATCCTCATAGTGCTGGCAAGTCTTTTTTAATTGTTTGAGATTTCAAATTGAAAAGACATTTGTTACATTCTGTGTTCCCAGAGTTTTATCAGAAAGACCCATGCAAACAATCCTAATGTTCTTCCTAAACTTTACTTCACCTGATCCTTCTGAAGAACATCACCTCCATTCACCAGTGGGTAATTGTGCCACAGGGACCCAGTCAAAATAAGTCCAGCAGTTCACTATAAGACGGCCTCTTGCTGCTGGTTGACCCCTGTAGCCACCAATCTGCTGACCCTGGGAGCGTTGGGGTAAGAAGTTCAAAGCCCAGCTGTCTGCACATGATCTCTCCGTCTAGGCCACAGCCGTTCACCGCAGGGGCCACTTCCCCTGCTGACTAAAGCTGGTCTTTTCTCAAACAAAATCAGGATATGCCATACTCCTTTAATGGCGCTCTAAACAACTTAAACTCAGTTGAGCACAGAGTGTTTGTGCGTTCGTAGGATGTAATTTACAACCTTGTGGTGAATGCAAGCTACCAACCTCGTGCAGGGACCAGGGTTGGGGATGCTCATGGCATCTGCTCATACAGGCCACTGAGGAGCAGGCATAACAATGTGCCATTCACGGGCCAGATGATGTCCAACTGTGAAGAAGAACTCGAACAGGAAGGGCAGTAGAAGGGCAATATGACAGAAGAGGTTGATGGACTTCACAAAAAAGCTAAAACCAATCTAGAAAACCCCATCCTGGATATTTCTGACAAAAATCCCTTGATACGTTTAATTTGGTTTAGTAAAAATTAATTTATAAAGCACATTTATAGATTAGATGCAGCTTGTAAATCTAGTGGACAGACAAATCAAAGTTGTGGTCTGCAGTTAAATCCAGGTCTCAGAGACCTGTCATCGGTGGTGTACAATCAGGAGGTGGCTACCCCCTCGGGGAGGGAAGAAAGTGCTGGGGGGTCTGAGGTGTAAAAACCAAGGAATTTCAGCAGCTGATAAATGAGGCTCTTCCTAACTGCATATGGTATGTGTTTTAAACTGACTCCCCCTTGGCCCTCCTTGTAGCCAGCCATCCTTCATGAAGAGTTCAGGGGCCCTCTGTTGTATGGGGCCCTGTTTTGTTGCCAAGACAGGCCCCCTGCATAGGCTGCATATGGGACTGTACGATGACGGGCTTGGCTGGCTTTCATGAATTGTTATGGTGGTGTTATAAAGGCTTCACATTGGGTCATTGTTAATTTACACTGACTTTGTAAGCTATTAGTTTTACAAAGAAAATGGTTTTGTCACTCAGGATGTACACCTGCTACCTGAGAATAACAGAAGTGAAAGTCTAATACGTCGAACAGGAAAAGCAGCCAAAAGGCATAGAATTAAATGACATCTGTCTGACGGTTTCTTAATGTAGTCTTGAAGTCAGGACAAACCTGAAAACAGCTTTGACACCACCTTTCTTTAAATAGATTCCACTTATCGAAGTGGGGAGACACTCTCCGCAGAAAAAAAATAGAGACTGCATGTATGGGGATGACACCGTCAACTTTCTCGACATCAACAGCAGGACTTGTAAATTTTAACTAGTGACAGTAAGGTGACCTTTTTGGAGCAATTGGCACTTAGTATCAGTCATTTCTGCAGGTTACATCCGACTGTTGGCCACAGTAGTTGTTCACTGTCCTTTTCTGTATTCTTTCAACCAGCCAGCTGGACACATATGCCCCCCGGTTATTCCATTGGACCTTTACCTCCACTCTTATAACAGCACCCCACTCCCTCAGTCTTTCAAATGTATTCTACTCATTGTTTACTGTACATGCGGGTCCACGGTAATAATAAATAAGGAGCGTGTGTGCCGTGCCAACATGATTGATTACGACAGGGAGGCAAGGTCAGGATGGAGGAACAGGCTAGGGCTGTCCGACTCATTGAGTTAACACTGTATCCGTATTGTATGAATGTCACCAGCGATCCTGTGATTTATTACTACAGCCACTGCTCAATTCTCCTTTTCTACCTCCCCCTTTCTTTTGGTACCTGACCGAGATACAGGATATGAGTAAAAGTGTGGACAAAATTCAGTTTGCCAGTGAACAGCTTGAATCATTGTTAATGTATTTTTACCATCTAAAATTTTCTGTTTTTAAAAAAAATTAAACAAATATGGGAAAAATGTCTGATTTTTTATTATTATAGATTTTTAAAATAAGAATTAAACTTGAGTATGTGGTAAATTATTTCTTCTATGTTTTAAAAAATACTTTTTACTGCATAAACTTTACATACACTGGTTAGAATTTACCTCATAAAATCGTATGCAATTTTTAGGTACTGTTGAATCTGTATTTCTATGTAGAAATTATGTAAGTTTAATAGCTAAGAGATATAAGAAAATTGGTTAAAATCTTACAATGTTTTAGATGCCCGTGCTTAAAAAATCTAATTCTAATCAATTTTGAATTTCATTTTACTCAAATAAGCTAGTTAGGTTCTAACTAACTGGTTTTATAATGACTTAAACTTTACACAAATTAGATTTTAATAAAAACTTGAATGTATAAAATAGAGCTGGGTATAGATTCAAATTTCAAGATTAGATTCAATTCCAATTCTGAAGTTTTAGAATCGATTATGACTGGTATATGTTTGGGATGACTTCTTCAAAAGACGTCTGCGAGACACCATGATGTAATAGAGCCCGCTACTTTCATTAGCCTCCTGAACCACTCGTATTCTGTTGTTGAAAACAACAGAAAATGGGCACATACCCTTGCAAATGAAGCCCGCAATTGCCTCAGTTATTTTAGAAAAACGTGCAGAATTGGTTGCAAGTTGTGGTGTTTGTTTGAGTTTCACCTGTTGCGGCCCGGTGGACGGCTCAGACATGCAATCTTGGTTATGTCGCAGGTTGGTCGTAGTTCTGTAATACTTCACCTCCATTTAACAGGCCTTGCTCCTGTCAAGCACATCTTTCTGAATGTCTGAACCCGATATGCTGCCAGACTGCAGCCCAGCGCGGGCGTTTTTTCAAAACCGGCACCAAGCTAATGGTACCCCTAGTGTCTTGCACCATGTTGTTTACCCCCAAAGATCCTTATCTGAACTATTACTGCACAACACAACACACTTTGACTTTATTTATCCAGCTTACTGATAATTGTATTCTTTCTTATACTTGAACCATGTCTTAAACCATGTCTTAAAAATGTATCATGTACAGTTGCTAGCGATCCACTTGCAATTTAATTGCTTTGTGCAATAACAATAAAAAGTCTATTCTATTCTATTCTATTCTATTCTATTCTATTCTATTTCTAGCGCACATGCCAGAATTCAATGACTCCGCAGTGAGTGGGGTTAAAGTTCACTAGGGGAAACTGTATCAACCCTTTAACAGCTAAGCCTCAAAATGCCCTACTGAACTTTTTTCTCCTACTTTTACTGTAAAAAAGGATAAATCGATCTTTGGATGTATAAATTGATCTTTGAGAATTTTTATGAGAATCAATTTAGAATGAAAGAATCTTTTTTTTTTTGCACAGCACTAGTATAAAATTCAATCACAATTAATGGTTCATTACCAGTAGGACAACAGCTTGCATCTAGAATTTCTAAAACCATAATATTCTTCCTTGACATTTAAAACCTACTACTACATATCAGTTAATACCAAACACACCTGATTAATACGAATACATTTAATAAGAGAATGTTGCATGTCTACACATTGACAAAATACTGTTGTTGAGCTTGTCACTATTTCTTCAGAACAACTTCCATGTTGCTAAGCTAAAATTACTATGGTGGAGGCAGTAGGCCGTAGCAATTTGCTGATTGTGAGTTTGTTGGGATAATTTCCAAACAACAACAAGACCAAGAAAAGCACAGGGGCTTACCATCTTGATTTAGCTGCACAAATGACAACGTGTCACAAAATGCCAAAGTTTACTCTGCTCTTGGTGGACTTGGAGTGGGTGAACATGTCAAATTTAATAATACAGACCGCTACAATCAACAGCCTCTGTAAATGTAACCTTAGCTTAGCGTGGTAACATGGAAGTTGTTTGACAGACAAAACATTGACAAATTTAACAATGATCCCATGTATAAGTGTAGATATTTAATATTTGCTTATATTACATTGCATTCCATGGGTATGAACATTTTCAAATTTGATTTGTTTAAAACTGTTAAAATCAGCTAAAAGGAGTGGCTCATCAGACTACCTGTTAGCCTTCCAGCTCTCTGAGGATTTTTTTTCACTTTTCTGCAAACTCACTCCTATCGGAAGTAGTACTGATAATAACTTCATAGAAACTTCCTTCAGAAAATAGAAACCGTCTCAAGCTCAAGATCTATCATAGTTCATAACCTACTGCGCTGGTATATTATTCATCAATAATACAACCCACATACATATATCAGCTTTACTATTCTCTGCAAGCTGTGAATAAAAATAAAGGCTGACTGAACAAACATCCAAGTTAAATTCTTATCAAGAGTTTTAGCTGGGATTTGTTCCAAAATGAAATTAATAATCGTTTTTATTTTACCTTTTACCAACTTATTTTAATGCCTAATTTGAAATACCCTTCAGAATTCCTTTTAAAATTTCCTCATGAAGTCTATTTATGTTGGTTTAAATTTTACCTGCAGTCAGCAACTATGTTAAATAAATCGAAAAATAAGTCTGAAGGACTGACAGAATTGTTTATTTGCTTGAATACCCCCCCCCCCCCCACACACACACTCACACACAAAGTCATTGTCACTTTTCAACGATATATACTGAACTACTCTTTCTTTTGAGAGAATCTAACCTTTCGTCTTGGACTGAATACACAATGCCCCCCTGGACCCCTGGACTGCTCACTCTTTAGTGCATGTCAAGAAGACACCAGTCTGAACTATTTCCTCTGGGAGGTGGGTAAGCAAGCGCCACGCTCTGTCAGTTAGCGTAAAATGTTTCAGACTGAAGATGGATGGAGACGACGTGTCACTGCGGCTCAAACGGGCTTTCACTGCTGCCATGGCCATGTCCTGGTCACATCAACCCAAGCGACCGAATCGCTAGGACCTGTCCTTCCTTTTGAGTTAGCATATACACTACATGACAGAGCTTGTGGCCTTCAGTCACTCAGGGCAGCAAGAAAGGGAAGAAAGGCTCTTTTTGTATGGTAGGTCATCTGGATCAAAGTGAATGCTTCAGTTGATTTGTTTTGTTTAAGTTAACTTTTACTGTTTTGCTAGCAAAAAGAGGAATCACGTCATTGTCCATCTTGTGCAGCTTGATTTCCAATCGCAGAAAACCACAATTAAAACAAACCACCTGAAAATCTTGAAGGGTTCTGACAAGAGGGGGACCCTGACATGGAAAGTCTTGGGGTGCTGACCTCTTTCTTTGACCCTCCTGCCGCCCCAGATATGTTTCCACAGGCAATTCCATAACTCTCTAGCCAACATTTAAATGCTTCCTGTTTGACAGGAAGTTCCACATCACTCTGTAGGACAAGGGCTGATGTTCAACTGTGCGAAACAGCAGCACGCTGAACCCACAGTTAATTTATATCACATCTCATCACTCTTTTTTTCCCCTTGTGGAAGACTGCACCCACACATGTATGCATTTAGAGAGCAACGTGTGAGCATTGGCCGTTTTGGTCATGCTCACATGCTGGTTCTCAAAGCATAGCCCCTTACTGTATTTGAGACATTGGTACAGCATGCATCTGCCTTACACACTCGCTCAAGTAAAAGTCTCTGTGTGACAAGATATTTTTCTCACACTTTTACTCTCCCTCTCTCTGTCTCTTACTCACTCACTCACTATTTCACTGTGTTGTTATTGGAATGTGTGTGTGTGCTGGTGCGGACTGTGAAACTGATGAATGACCAGCCATGGCAGATTCATAGTCCGGATCTTGGTGCAGCTGGAGAGGAAACTAATGGCAAGCTGGGACTATGGAGGTCTCAGAGCTAATACCTGTCTCTTCCATCAGGAGACCTGGGGGCATTTTTTTACACCCAGCCAAATAAGAGCCAGCCCCCCACCACCAGCAGCACTCCTACTTTTAACACCTTCCAACTCCTCACTGCTACTCCCGCAACATAGACCACCTCTTTTCACGCACGTACACATGCACGCAGAGACGCACACATGCAGTCAAGCATGAGAGCATGCAGCCGCATACAGATGGACATGGGCACACCCCTGCCGAGCCCCAAACTGTCCAAACTGTAGGGTGCTGGGGGAACACTTTAACAGTGAATGGGTGGCCTTACCGGTGGCGAGCATCAGCTGTCTGAGTGTAAATGTGTGGCAAAAGAGGACAGGGATGGGCACTTTCCTGGACACTGGCTTTACCTCCCCTGCTGAGCAGCCACACCATGAATTGTGTCTTTTGTGCGTAACGAAGGTGAAGTCATGCAGCTTGAAGTTGTGCCAGTAGAAATGTTGGGGTTACACCCATTTTCCCAGGATCCAAAGTTTTCTACTGAGTCCATGTATCAAAACATACATAAGTGTTTGCTGTCGTACTGCATGCCTCCTAGTGTTATCCTCATTAGTGTTCTATACTACGCTCTTCCTGAGAGCAGACTGTGAAATAGAATCAGAGTGCTAGTGGAAGTCATTAGTCAGTTTTGAGTGTGCATATGTTCAATTGACCTGCAGTATGTAAATTCCTGCAATGCTGGCCTTGCATATGGGCCGCTTGCCTCACTGGAGGCCAGTCCAGCATGGTGCCTCATTACAGAGCGGCTTTCCAGAGTCCTCTCTGTTAATTAGAGAGCCTTTGTCTGTCACGTGACTCCGCTGCTCTGACACTCTGAGGTCATGGTAAGGACTTATGGATCTTCCCACAAAGTCAGTTTGTCTATCTGTCAACTTGCTCCGGACTGAATTCACATTTTTCATTTTTTGTGTGCTTGTTGGACAGATCTTCAATTGAAAGTTGAACTCATCTGTCAACTTTTGTGGCTTTGAAAAAGAATCATCAAGTTCCAAAGTTAAGGCTTTGGTTAAAAAATGAATTTATTCTGCAATAGGACTTGGTTTCTATGGAAAATGCCTTTTGTCCCCCCTTTTTCTACCTTTTCACCTGCTTGTCAGAACTGCAAGACACTTGGAGGGAATTATCTCCAGGGGTAACAACAAAGCACTGTCAAGATAGCCAGGATCCTGCGGCTTAATTGTTATTAATTTACTGCAATTAAAATGTGTCTCTCTGTCTGTTTTTTTCATGCCTTGACAAGCATGGATATTGTTTACACGCAATGAGAAACTGTTGAAGAACATTTCCAAGCAATGTCACTGTCTGTGCATAGCTCCCAGCAATTCCGGCACACATCGCGATAAAGCCCATATTTGAATAGGAGCGGATATCAAACACATTCATTAGGTTACATGCTTCACTTGATTAATTATATCTGAAGAAAATTGCGGGCACTTCGGATCTTAGGCTGGTAGTATCGCCATGTGCCACGGATCCCTAATTTCCAAAAGAAAAAGAAGGGGAGGAGGTGGAGGGGGGCTGAAGGGGATTTTTTCCCTCTCTCTCTCTCAGTCTATCCCGGACAGCCTGCCTCTCTCCCCGAGGAAATGAACGTATTCAAATGTATCTCCATCAATGAGCACAGTAATTATGAATTCAGCACTAATTAGTAGATACACTACTTTCCTTGCATATTTGATTTCCACTGTGAGATGTTAATAAGGGAAGTGCCCATTTTTGTCCTATCTCATAAAAATTCCAGCGTGTTGGAGAGGGGGGGTGAGGGTGGGGTGAGAGAGGGAGGGAGGGAGAGTGGAAGGGAGGGAGGGCATGGGGGTGCGGTGTGGGACGGGTGAAATGGTGGGGGTGGGGGGCAGATGGCGAGAGGGAAACTAGGGATGCATTAAGTATGCATGGAAGTCGGAAAAAAAAGTTTACAGATAATTGGCGTGGTTACTGAGGGGCTAAAACAACACAGCTTACCTTAGTTAACATTCTGCCGGCTAAACATGGCTTTTAAAAGACATACACGCATTATATAATTCTTCTACTGTTTACAAGACAAAGACTTTTTAGGAGAAAATTAGGAGAGCCCAAATATAATCATATTAACAAGTTGAATTACAAATGTCACTTCCTTTTCAGGGAGTATCCATTAGCACATGAATTATAGATATTTATTTATTTTTATTTTCAAATTTTACATCCTTTACAGATGTAATGGGAGAAAAAAAGCAAAAGCCTAACTGTTTTGCTTTCCTACAACGCCAAGGGGTAATTACAATATTTTCCCAGAGTGAGCGGAATAAAAGAAACCCTCCCCTTCTTTGATAATGTTGCAGAAACATATTTACCGAGCACCACTGCTTGTGATTTATTAATATTAGAAGACAGCTTTTGTGTGCAGTGTTTTCGAGTGATTAGCACAGCCAGCTACAGTGAGCAAACTAGTAAGTGGATTAAATTATCAAAGTGGAATAAATCTAATGGTATAAATGTTTATTGGAAGTGAAGGACTTCGTATTCGCGGTGCCGTCAGATTAGGGAGCAGATGGTCACCCTTATGCCAGCGTTGCTGTGCGAGCGCTTGTGTCAGAGGCCGTACCTTTACCAATAACATGAACATATTTCTGGACAACACACAATTGCATTGGATACAGTGGATTTATCTAATTAATCCAATTATCTCTCTGAATAGGGATTTCTGTGCCCATTGGTCTTCTCCTTTCTGACTGAGATTGGCGTCTTTGTGCCAGGCATCCAGGCTGCCAGCCTAAGAGGCTGGTCTCCTTCTCAAGGAGACTGTTATGACCATTGGTGCTTGTGCCAACCTCTGGCTGGGGCGAGGAGATAGGGAGTGCAGAGAAAAAAAAAGAAGAAACAGAAAAAAGGAAGTCAGACAGAAATACAGACAAGAATACACACATTCTCATAAATGCAGTTGTAAACTTGATATATACAAAGATATAAATATTCTACACACACACAGATCGTGGGTAAACAGGGCTGCCATTCTGCGATCTACTTAATCTGTGATCAGATAAACTACAATAAAGGCAAGTCTGGCAATAGAGGGCACGGACTATTATGAATGATCTGTATGTCACTCAAGCACAAGTGCACACAAACAGCCATGCAAACACGCACACGTACACACAAAGGAGGCCCCCTCACACTCTTATTTGACTTTGTGTGTGCTTCGCTGGGTTTATTATGACAGGCTGAGCGGCGGGGAGGGAATTAAACTGTTAAGCAGACATCAGAGGCTGTCTAATGTTTAATGCAGGAGTCGGGGCATGTGCTGACTGATAATGAATACAAACAGGCCAACGTCTTATTTGTTGTGCTTTTCATTGGGAATGACTCGTGTGCTTGACATCCACGGCTAATGTACTGTACGGGGCTATTGTTCAACCATCCTCTCATGCTTCCTTCCATATCTCTTTCTGTTTCTTTCTGTCCCTCCTTTTCTTTCTCTATTTCACGTGTCTTTCTTTATTGTGCTGATTCTTCAAAGCTGCTCTGTCACCACCATCACGCAGCAAGCCCGTCTCAGCCACGATGTGACAGGATAATGTTGTAATTCTCGTGGAATCACAATCTCCATCATGATAATGTGTTGATAGGATGTGGTAATAGTTGTTAAAAGGTCACCCAGTGTGCCGTAATTGGCTCTTTCATACTTCACTACGTTTACTACGACAGAAGGCATGACCTCGCTGGCAGAGATGGTAAATATGCCATCTTGAGAGTGTAATTATACAAGCCAAGCCTTCTTGGATCCCTTTCCCCCGCCTCCTTTGCCCTCTCGTGCTACTCGCTTTCCTTACAGTCCCACTTTAGATGTCCAAATCTAAGCATAAATTGGCATGTTGAATGAAACAAAGCTGCAGCACAATACTGTACCAATGCCACGATTGGCAGTTGTACAGTATTGTTAGCAATGGCCAATTGTTAAATGAAGACCTGCTTTGAAGTGGCATCCATTAAACAAAATATCCAGACAATATATTTCTCACGCAAAGGTTTCGTCAACTTTATTTAGACAGGGAGAAAATGTATCACATAAACAATACAGCACCACATCCGCTGTTTCTCTAAATGAAACACTCTCTCTCTCTCTCTCTCTCTCTCTACCCCTCTCTCTCTCTCTCTCTCTCTCTCTCTCTCTCTTTATATATATATATATATATATATATATATATATATATATATATATAGCGATTGGAACGAACAGATGATTAAAAATGCAACAATCTGCAGGGATAACTTCACATCAGGAAGCCTTGGCTAACAAACAAGCTAACATAGCTAACCACACTGCTGCTGCAAGATAACCACAGCTAATAACTAACTGGAGTTAAGTAAAGGTTCGATTCCACACTGTTTGCGCTCATGTTGATAAGCAAATAATCCCTCTACTGTTCAGAAGAATACAATTCAATTAAAATGCTTCATTGATTCCACAGGGAAAATTAAGTGTTGTTGTAGCTCATACTATTTAATTCTTCAAGGAGTTGTTGTAGATCCTGATGGCTGTGGGCAGGAAGGATCTCCTTTAGCAGTCTGTGTTGCAGCGAAACTGTTGAAGCACTTAGCTGAAAACACTCTGTTGTTGTAGGATAGTCCCATGAAGAGGACGCTCAGGGTTGTCCAATATTTTTACGAAACAGTGAGCTTTAGATTCAGAAAATGTTAACCAGTTAGTTTGCCTTAGCACCTGTCTTAAAGATGAATAAGCTAAAAGGGCCACATGTAAATGTAAAAGGAGAATTCAAAATAAAAGTTCTATGGATCTCTCCTATATTTCCTCTAATCAAAGAGCAAAAGCATCCGGTTTTGTGCTTTATTTACACAAAAAATTTATATATTTAGGAATGTTAATTAATCGTGATTGTTCGTGATTGATTCACAGCTACCTTGTGATTAATTAGATAAAAACATTTAGTTTGACACCCCTAGTGTGTATGTATGTATATATATATATATATATATATATATATATATATATATATATATATATATATATATATATATATATATATATATATATATATATATCCTATGAACAATATAGTGACATTTGTACTGCATGGTGACAGCACAGGGAATAATTACAATAACAATCCTACATAGTTATTTTTCAAACGGAGCAACCTTGGCTCTGCCTTTCATTAGTTCAAACATACAATTAGGAAGGGAAAATGTGATTTATGTTTTTTGGGCTTCAGGTGTTAAGTTAAATCAATACTTTAATTAATTCAGTGATACAAAGGGACTCTAAGTAAAAAAACATAATTACCAGTAAACATGTACAGAAGATGTGAGCAGTCTTAGTGGTAGCTTGGCTCTAATGGCATTTGAGTTTTATTTTAAATAGTGCACTTTTGGATAGATATTAAATTGTTTCCATTAATCAAAACAGGTTTAACTCCACTTTAAAAAAATTGTTTTATTACTTTGTTTTTGTAGCATAATTATTTATTTTCTAAGAGTAATAATTATGCTCATCTTTTGCCTTGTTGTTCTTGTTCAGTAATTCTGAACCTTTTTGGTTTATTTTATTCTGAAATTATTGCCTTTTTTATTCATAAGTTGAAACAGGTGCTCCCATAAAATATATATATTTTTAATATTAAAACAATTTTTTTCAAAATAAAGCGAATCCATTGTCTGCCTTTTTATTTACATGTAAGAACTATGTACTGTTAAAATAGATACACTGCCACAGTTCATTGTGATCTCTTATTTTGTTCAATTTTAAACACTAAGATAAGCACTTATATTACCAGTAACTTATTCCAAAATTTCATTTTTTCAGACTGATTGATTTAAATGTTTTTGAATTATTTGATTTTTTTTCTCTCCAATTTTTTGATGTTTGGTCAGGCAAATTAATAACAAAAAGAAGACTCAAATTCTTTTTACTAATTTTGCAGATAAACTGAAAATGTAGGATTTTACTTTGTATGTAATATTATTTCAGCTGGTTGTAAAAGAGGATACAGATCCATAGCACCTCCCTGTGGCACTGACCATTTTGTTCTGCGCTCTGTGAACTGACTCCACTTGAAATATCTTATCTTACATCTGTTCTACTTATAGTCTCCTCTTATGTACCTCTCGAGAATTTTCATGCCATCTTAAGATTACCCTGGTAAATTACATCATCATAAAACATTAAAAAAGAGCGTTTCTTTGTGATAACTTATCATCCGCTCTGACAATATGCTTCATTCAGTTTAGGCGGGTATTGAAAACCGCTGCCATCATTGTAACATTGTTATGGTAACTGCTGGAGTGAAGTCACCAAATCTTATTGTAAAATCTCCTACAATATCATAATAACACTTGGAAGCGGGGGCAGCAGAGTTTGACAATAATATATCTGTGGAAATCTTTCCCCCTCCTCTCTCCAGATCCTCAGTGAGAGGCACATCAGAGGAGACATTTGCGCTTTATGAAGTGCATTCATTTGGCCATTTGCCATGTTTCCTCACCAGAGGACTGCTATGATGAATGAGAGAAGAGAAGAAGCAGATTTTCTCTCCCACCTCTCGGCTTTCCCCTGTGATTACTAATACAGAGCCCTGCAACCTCCCACACTATATGAAAACTGTAGGCTTGCTCTCATATCCAGGGTAATCCTCAATTTCCCAGAATCATTAAACTGAGACTAGCATCTCTGATGGCTGTGGATACTTGACGTATTATGATTATTATCATATGAACACCTTGTTGTTGTTTTTTAAACTTGGAAAGTGGTGAAGTTGCCTTAAAAAAGCTGATGTGGAACACTGACATAATAGCTTTTCTGGTTTGTTGAATTTGAAAATGAAAACCCCTGTTGATGTTGGTAAGATAAATCACAGAAATTCTGCCCTCAGCTGTTGTCACGACGGACAAAACAAACATCAAGAAGGTATAGGATTCTTGCCAATGAGAAGTTTTGAAGCAAACTTTAAAACACCCTCTGCAAGTAGTAGCACAGAAACAGTTTATTTTATTGCTTTTCAACTAACCAGGTATGACTGTGCGCTTCACAGGCTCGTCCCTGCAACCACCTGAAATCTACGCCGATCTCCCCAGTCAAAACTGTCTGCGGCGGGAGACTCCCCAGCAGACTCTCCATAGTGTTTGCGGTATGAAAACACTAAAACTTTCAAATGCGTCATTTACTGTTCACATAAACCCATGTTCCTGATTATGAATGCTACCCTTAGGTGAAATAGATAAGATTTATAAGGTCGAAATGCTGAATTCAGAGAAATAAAGTCAACTGCTACTGTGTTGGGGGGTGGGGGGTTAGTTTGCTGCAGAGGGCGGACAAGGGAAATTTATGTAAGAGGAAAAATGTATGTTCAGCGAATCGGCTCCAAACCAAACATATAATCTATTGGTTAGCCCTCCTCTTCATAGCCTCAATCAGTTGTTCACAGTGTGTAATTCGCTGACATCTTCACCATGTAGAGACTTAGGAGAAGGCGCTCTCCCACTACCTCTGAGGGGAAGCATATACAGAGCTGGAACTGCAGCTAACCTGGCACCCCTTCAAACATCCAGCAGAGTTTACTCACGGTTGGGGTTCTTTTCTAAAGGTAACACAAAATGCTAGAATCAAAACCAGAATAGCATTTTTGTATTTCACTTCATGCCCACTTGAACAGCAATGTACATAGCAAAAGGTTTTTCAGCACTTAAGGCGCTGCCTCCTGCAAGTTAATGACTAAAAATGTCCCGAAGCATTCCAAAACTGGAAGTGAGCGAGAACCACACCATGGCCCGGAGGGTTATATTAGGATATATCCGTGTGGTCTTCTACATGAGTCCGAGTGACAGTTTTGGAGGATGGGTCAGATGAAAGACAACAGAAGGAAAGCAGGATCAAAAGCCATATGCTTTCCTGTATCCCTACTTGTTCCTAGGGCCATACATAGTGCATTGGATTCATATCAAGGTCTTTGTACAAGGAAGAGAGGGCCAACATGGAGTGGCCTTATTATTCTTTACTTCAATAACAAACTCACATCCCCCCGCCATCAAAGGCACAGATCTCCACAAGTGAAGATACACATCATATATGAGTCATTCGACTTCCTTGGAATTTAAATAACTCCTTTGAACAATGTCTTTGGCAAGCTCTTGCCACATGCAAGTGTGGTGTCTTGCAAAAGGATTCATAACCCTTGAATTTTTTCACATTTTGTTGGGTTAAAACCACAGACTTGAATCTGTGAAATTTAATCTTAATCCAGCTGTTTAGAGAAAGCCTCAGAAGTTCATTGTAAAAGCAGGGTTAGATCATCCCAAGATTTGGCTATCCTATGGAGTGCTGTTCCATCTATCATCCCAAAATAGTCAAAGAAGCAAACAAGAGGGCCATGGTAGCTTCAGAGGAGCTGCAGAGATCCTTAACTCAGGCGGAAGAATGAGGACAGGACAACTATTAGTTGTGTGATCTAAATGTGTGGACATATGGTAGGAGAGGAAGAAGAAAGTCATTTTTGAAAGGAAACCATAAAAAATCCCCTTTGCAGTTTCCCACATGTCATGTATTGGACATAGCACAATCTACTGAAGTAAAACGTTTTGACAGACAAGGAAAACACTATATTTGGTGGGGAAAACTGCATATTGCCTATATTACACCATTGCTACAGTGATACATGGCAGTGGCAACATCATGATGAGGGGATACTTTTCTTCAGTAGGGACAGGGAAGCTGGTGAGAGCTGGTGTGAAAAAAGATGGGCCTAAATACATGCATCATAAGTCATGTGTTAGAATGTCCCAGTCAAAATCCAGACCTAACTTAATCTACCAATTAGTGGCTATAAAATTGTCCTTTTCAGATGTGCTTCATTCTACTGAGCCCCCCAGGGGACATGGTGGGAAAAATATTTTTAAGGTAAAAAATAAATAAATAAAAACATTTTGTGAGATCACAAGAAAGTTTTGCAATGTCTTGAGAAAGTTTTGAAAAGCCTCTACTTCCTGTATTTATAGTGTTTCCGGGTCAGTTTGCTGCAGCACTGCTACAATGGAAGACACTTACGGGAGAGCTTTATAGAGTTTTATTTTGAGATAGGCCTCAAATATAGGGACATAAAGTCAGCTTAGCCGTAGACATAGTTTTCATATAAGTGAGACACATCTGGATCTGTCGTGACTCCAGGAACTGCAGGACATCCTCCTCCATGGCTCCTCCTGTCAAATGTGATCAGTCAACAGTATTTGCGACATCATGAGAAAGTTTCCTGAGATATTGCAAAAATTTCTCAAGATAATGCAAACGTTTCTCAGGATAATGCAAAACTTTCTCATGATCTCGCAAAATGTATTTATTTTTTATTTTTTTATCTTCTTAAATATATTATTCCCACCATTTCCCCTGGGGGGCTCAGTATCATTCAATATGGCTGATAAGCCAAAAAAAAGCAGGCTCTATTCCCTGATGTGGAAAGCTGGTAAAGACATACTTCAAAAGATTTGCAGCTGTAATTCAATTCAATTTAAGTCAAAACTTTATTAATCCCTAAAGGAAATTAAACTGCAGCAAAAGATGGTTTTATAAAGTACTGACTCAAGAAGAGTGAATACAAATGTATGCCACATTTGATATATTTTTAAAACCTAGACCATATATCAATTTCCTTCCACAGTTATGCACTGCCTTGTGTTGGTTTATTGCATAAAATAAATACATTGAAGTTCATGGCTTTAACGGAACAGAATATATAAAAAAGTTGAAGGGGTATAAATAATATTGCTATGCTCTGTAACTCTGCATGTGCTGCAATTTACAAGATTCACATAAGACAGTTCAATTGCAGCCCCCTACCCTCTATGTTATATCGTAAGAAATTTGGCTTACTATTCTCACTCTGCAAAAACTACACAACATAACTTTTCATACCTTTCAATCAAACCCTATTCGCAACCCAGTAACGACATTCCCTCCCTCGCCCTGAGTGACAATAACTAAGTTGTCCACATCCATTGCACACAGTTATCTGCCCGTAGCCTATAAAACAGAAATAACGTGGAGGTTTACTCACAGTGAGGGGTTACTCTCAGACCGGACCTGGGCAGCCATTTGAAGTGACAGGGCCGCCCATCATGCGCCTCTAACGGGGTCAGGGGGCCTTATGGGGACTTGATCCAGAGCGAGGCCAAAGGGACCGGGCCTTTAGAGAGGATGGATGGAGCGGTGGTGAGAAGGAAGGACAGGCTGATTACATCATTTTTCAGACCCACCAAAAGGCCCTGTAAGGACCTCTGTGCAACTGGATTGACAGTTGGCCTCTCTGTTAATACATTTTGGGGTGATTTGTCAAAATGAAGAAATTGTTCTAGCTGACCTATCTCACTCAGCTGTGAGTGACTCAGTTGGTGAGACTTGACGAATAAATGAGAGTCCAAGTCATAACAAGCATTCATCTCTGTGAAAAAACCCTACTTTGAAAAAAATTGAAATAAAACCTCACCAGTGTGAGGAAATAACATTAGGTCAAACATGTCAGGACAATAGTTAATCACCTCTTCTGTCTGCAATATATACTGTAGGTGGCATATGCTTCTGTTGGAGGGGAAGAGTTTTGTTTTTCTGCATTTCCTGAATATCTACAAATATTCCCTGAAGGCACACTGCAGCGCGATGTTGTGCCACCTGTTTTCAAGGCGCAGGCATTCCCCGGGGCCCCTCGACAAATCATCTTCCTTGTTTCTCCTGCGGGGAAAAAGACACCGTCACTTCTGGGCTTTGGGTGTCATATAATAGCTAAAAGATGCTAGAGCAAATTCGACATTTCCTTCCATCCCAACAGGTAAGGTGAGAATCAACAAAGCAGGAAATTGTGAAATTAAAGAGTCAGGAGTTATCCTTTCAAAAAAATCCACCAGACTAAAAGTAGTACCTACAGGTGCAGCTCAGTAAATTAGAATATAATCAAAAAATTATTTATTCAGTAATTTCTTTAAAAGAAATTACACAAATTTATTTTACACATTTATTAACTATGGAATGATACATTTGAAGCATTTGTATTTGTTATTTTTTATGATTCCAGAAAAAAAAATAGATTTTTAATGCTGAAACATGTTATGGTCATGTTATAGCATACACAATCATAGGGAAGAGTGCTGACAGTTGTCCTGCACTGAAACCGTTCATAAGGATTGCAAGCCATAAAAGTTCATGGCTTAAGATGCTGGCTATTTACAGAGATATGTTTCCATACATATTAATGGAAAGGTGAGTGGTAGGAAAAGTGTCATGGTGCATCAGCTGCAAAGCCTATGAAGAAATTTGGGAGAGATGCATAAGGTGTGACAACATTGAATGTGCCTTACTTGTGGGACAGAGAAAAAAATTATGCACTGCTGCTCAGTGGCCCAAAAAGACCTCTTTTTGGATTATTTTTTAAAATGTTTTTTTAATTCAAGAATCCCGGAGTCTGGAGGAAGAGGAAGAGAGAGGTTCACACAGTCAGTGATCATGCATGGAGGGATGTCACCTGTCAGCACAGATGTGCTATGTGAAGATCCTAATGTAATTTTCTATCTGGTAAAGCTACCCACACAGTCAAAAGTACCAGTACCTTCTTTAATGACCATGGCAACACTGTACTGGATTAGATAGCAAGTTGACCTGATCTAAACCTCGAGAAAACCTAAGGAGTACTAACAAGAGAATTACGATCAGCAAAATGTGGCTTTTTTGACAATTGAACAAAAAACCCTCCCTAATGTCAAACTGAAAACAGATTTCAACAAAATGGTGACAAATAAAAATATTTAATAAAAAAATTATTGCATAAATATTCACCCACTTTAAAATGACTGCCCTTAATCAACAGTGTTCCAGGCAATTGATGCTAGTAGTCACACAATGAGTAGAATAGAGATATCCTGAGTGCAAATACTTTTGCTTAAAGAGTAACTAAACCCCAAAACAACTTTTTTTTGCTTCTAAACTGTATAAATGGGTCTTTACCAATGCAGGCTTTCAGTTTCTGGGGATTTTTTTACATTTTGGTGTAAACTTGTTTAATTCTACACTTTTTGGTCTAAAAACTTCTTAGTGCTGCCCTCTTAGGGTTGAACTGTGGCTACTGCATTTGAATTTTGTGATTGGTGGAGAGCGGTACAGCTCTACGTCACAGGCATTGACTATGTCACAGCAGCCATGGTCTCACAGACACGCCCCATGGGTTTGGGTATAAAACTATTAGACATATTCCTCCCCGTGGCGAGTTTGGAGTTGGATTGCGTTTTTCAGGTTACCATTATTATCACATTAGCACTTAGTTAACATACTGTTTTGAATGTTAGCGTATGTTAGCATTACCACTCAGAGACTGGTCTCCTCCTGTCTCTCTCTCCCTCAGCAGCAGCGCATGCCTCGGGCAGCGCTGACTCAGCGCCCCGAGCCAGCGGCTCAAATTGATACGGCTCACGGCCGCTGAGTTCCATAAAGCCTCCCTCTACTCCTCTATCTCCGGTGATGACGGAGGAGATCCGCTGGTTCAGGGCGCTGAGCCAGCGCCGCCCAAGCTCGGTGCTGCTGGGGCAGAGGGAGACTGGAGGAGTCCGGTCTCTGAGTGGTAATGCTAACATAGTCCAACGTTCAAAACAGATGAATGTTGATCAGATCGATCAGTCGCAAAACTGCCAACCCCGTTTTGGTCACTGTCCATGTTTCAGTGTCAGATTAAGCTAGCTGTCACTGTTCTCCTGAACACACCCCCACGTTCCCCCCTCCGCTCATCCTTCAAACTTGGCCATACCCCTCCGTTCTTCCTGGCACCGCCCACCTTGTAGAATCTTTTTAATGTTGTCTGGGGGCGGGGTTATGATTTTTCAGGGGGTTCAGTTACACTTTAAGTGATTGTAGTATAAAGACACCTGTGTCTGGAAGGTCCAGTCACTGGTTAATCAGTATTCCTGGCTACAACTACAGCACGAAGACAAAAGAATACTCCAAACAAATCAGAGAAAAATGTATTGTAAAGTACAAGTCAGGGGATGGATATAAAAAAATCTCTAAGGCACTGAACATCCCCTGGAGTCCAATTAAATCCATCATCAATAAAGGAAGGAATGAATAGAAATATGGCTCATGTTGGGACACATACAGTCAGTGGGTGGCGCTAATCCACATTCTAGCTCCAACAGGAGAAGAAAATAACCAGAGCTTTTATGACAGCTCTCCCCGCCGTATCATGCTTTCTTCCGCTTAGGCTTTGGGCCAGGCTTGTGCTAGGAGAGACCCCAGGAAATCCTTCCTTCGCTGGCGAGGGGAAAGGGTTTCTGTCCACATGGCAGTCCAGTAGGTGGCGGTAATGCACTTCAAGTTATTTGCCAACCTCAATAAAGTCGGAAGAAGAAGAAGAACACATCTAATAAATCAGGTGGGTAGCCTAGGAATGCTAGTGGCGAGCTAATCCAATGCTATTGCCAGCCTATCCTTGCTAATGGAAAGCGGAGGGAGTAGTCAATCCATTGGGTGGCTAGCCTAGGAATGCTAGTGGCGAGCCAATAAACTCTTGTATTTTGGAAAACCGTTGTTTGTTATTTCACCTACACGTCTAGTGGCTTGCTATTCAAAGAACACCAAGAACTTATTCCTTTATCTATCGTTTAATTATCTCAGCCTTATCAGGCACATAATCATAAACATAAACTGAGACTGAACAATTTGGCTATTGATATTCCTGGAATCCAGTTGGTGCCCCAAACGTGATCATTTTTACATAACATTTTTAATCTTATTAATAATTGCCCTAAGCAATTATTCATGATTATTCATAGCTAAATCCTACCTATCTGTGGCACAACACTCATATGTAAATCTGCCTTGATCAGGGCATTGTCACAAACTGAGCGACAGATGACACAATGTTATGTTTGGTGGACACCGAACACTCCACACCATCACAAACAAACCATGCTCACTGTAAGGCATGGTGGTAGTAGTATCATGCAGGGGGATGCTTCTCTGCAGCATGTCCTGCAAGGCTTGTGTAGGTGGAAGGCAATATGAATGCAGTAAAATATGAAGAAATCATTCAAGACAATTTGTTTCCATCTGCAAGAGAACTAAGGCATTGGAGAATATTTATTTTTCAGCAAGACAAAATGATTGATTTCTAAAGGCAACAGAAAGGTAAAACATCCAATGAGGTGAATATTTTTTTACAGGCACTGTATTAAAGCAACTGGGGCTTCATTTCACCTCTGCTGAGCCATGGGCTGATCAGCTCCATGCCACACTGCACTGATGCAATACTTCTTGCAAAAGGAACCCCGGCCAAGTTTTGAGGGCATTTGCTGCTCAGTACATGGACATACTTTTCAGCAGGCTAACATTTCTCTTTGAAATGTAAAATATAAAATTGTATTTTTTTTCTTTGGGTTGGGATTATTGTATACATTTTTCAATAATATTCTGGTTATTGAGTTGCACCTGGGTATTTATGCATTTTGTATTTTGAATAAAAAATGATTTTATATTTATTTTTAGGGATCATTTTTTGCAACAATAGCAACACTAAAACCTCAGCCTAGCATGGATTCTTTATTTGAGACATAATGACTGACCTGGATTCAGACTACTGTTTTCAATCACCATCTTCCTCCAAGGTTATTGGCCGAAATCCAAAGGTTGCTCTGGGATTCCACTTTATCAGAGGCAGAGCAACATGCAGAGTTAATAATTTGGTCTGTGTTTTACAGCTGTTACACAATGGACACAGTGTAAACCTCTTCTGGCACCAGGGCCACAGAGCTTTCTATTTTTAGAACCACACTCTGTGTCTGTAAGTCAGTCAATGACAAACAAATAAAAAAGTATGTCATGGCAAAGAAAAGGACAAGACAAGAGTAATTGGTGGGAGTCTAATTTCTAATGCAAACAGTGTGTTACATTATGTTCTTTTGATGATGTAGTCAGAAGGCAGCGACTGTGATGAAATTTTCCCTTAATAGCGCTGGTGTGAAACTTCCTATAGATTTCCATTAGTCTCCCAATGTAGTGTGAGAAAGTAGTTACAGAGGCAGCGAGGAGGTGCTGCCATACTGAACATCTGCTTTCCCCATCGCAAGCTGAGCCAAGAACACATTTAGAGCTACAGGTAAGCAGCACAGCAGCGCTCCTCTGCAAAGCTGGGATTGTTGTAAGCTCCTACATTCAATATAGATTAAGCCAACATTATACTGCCGCTGTTCATCCGGAGAGCAAACATATTTAAAAATTGAAAAAGTGAGGTTTTTCCTGCAGTAAATCAAAAATAAAAAGGAGGCTTGGTTATTTACTGCTCAGCTTGGCATACTTTTAATGATGAAACTGACATCTGTCAACAATGCCTTTATTTTAGGAATAATTAATATATTTACAGTGTAATTCAGAACTCCTGTTGCCTCTAGACAGTTCAGCTTCCCCCTTCATGCACCCCTGTATTTCATTCAAAGCAGAATCTCACCAAAGGAAAATCTTCTATTATCCAGCCCAACACTGAAGCCCGAGGAGAAACACTGGGTAAAACAGAGACTTAATATTTCATATTGGTTAGATTATTCCTCCACACAAAGACATTTCCCCCTGTTTTTATTTTTTTCTCTCTCATATTGCAACGCCCGCCCTCATTAAAAATGGGACACTGCACATTGAAACTTTTAAAAAATTCAAATATTTTCCTTCAATCTTTAAAGAGCTTATATCTAATGAACTAAGATTTAATTTGGCATGGCTTAACATCCATTTGCACTGTTCATAATTAGGAATGCAGGCCTCGGTATTCAAATGAAGGGGCAAAGCCCTCAATAAGTTCCCAAGTGAAACAAGAATTGGTTCCACTTTAAGTATTAATTGATTGGCTTTGCAGTATCCCTTACAGGAGGAGAGTACACACACATCCACACACCCACACATATCCACTACACCCAACCACCCACACATACACACACTCACACAATTTACAGAGCACTCATTTCTCATCAATCTGGTGCTGCTTCATTTGCCTGTCTCTCATTCCCCCAGAGAGGGACAACCTATCTGCTAGCAGAGCTTAGCATTTGATCATGAGTGTCAATATCAAACTGCAAAGAAGGATTACACACTGCTGTCGTCAATAGGCGTAATGGTTTTACATGTGTTAAGGTTAACTCAGCCATTTAATGTGCACGGCACCTCCGAGATAATCATTCAAAAAAAAAAAAGGACTTAAAAATGTCACAGAAGCCTCAGCAGACCTGGGCCTCAGCAATGATCACACACTATACGCAGAGGGTCTTGTTGCATTTTTCTCTTTTCCAAGATTTGACAGCTTATGACTATGGAGTAGACAAATTCTTCTCTATGAGACTAGTCTTCAAGGTATTTGATTCAAATTTCTTGCAAAGAGATATTGTCTGTGATGTATGATCAGACTGTCTGCAAAGTCACCATAGATGCTATTATTGATCATAGGCCTGACCTAATATAAATTCTGTTAACTGTTTATTAAGGGAGAGGTTTGGTGCTGCACAAAGAGTGCTCTTTGTTGAGTGTAATTCTGATAACATTAGACACATAAAGTGATTTATTTTCCTACTTCTGCTCCAAACTGTTGAAACTTTAACTGAATGGTTGTCTGTGCATTTTCAATTCTTTATATGTGTGTGTGCGGGTGTGTGTTTGTGTGCATTCAAGTGTGTCTACAGGAGTTTCTTACATTTATTTCTCACAATAAAAAAAACACTCTTTCACTGTAAACCTCTGCCCGTGCGAGTGACAGCTAAAAAATCCCCCACAATGCTGTGAATTAGGAAGCGGTCTATTAAACACATGATCACATGATGTGGGATTAGCGGACTGAAGTCTTCAAAGCTGCTATTACAACTCCTGAGATGTGATACAGGCTCCCCCACTGCTCTCTGCAGGGGCGTGTGGCTCTTCCTCAGAGAATTACCTGACACTGTCGTGTCTGCGCTCTGGGAGACAAGTGCTGTGGCTCGGAGTGGAACAGCCAACATCCGTCAGAAATGCTCACTCCATGCTGCGCTGAGCCAACAAACCCTGCATTTAATCCCATGTGTGAGCTGCCATGATGGCTACATGAGTTGACATCAGAGAAAAGGAGTTAAGGTGCTAAGGCTGGAATGATGGGTGATAAAATGGATTACAGATTGGGAAATGCCATCATGCTTGAATACTAAGAGCGATTCACCGTTCGGTGATCAACCTTGTGTAATCTGGAGATAGGGTCATGTTGTTAGGATTAAAGGTGGAGACATTTCACAGAAAATACAAAAGATGAATTGGGTAAGGTACGTATTTACACTGATGTTGAAGTGGTCAATTTAGTACATGAATTGGAAAATCATTTTTAATTCATTTGACAGAGAAAGGTCAGGATATTTTAAAAAGGGTTTTGTATAATGTTACAAGCATTTAATATCTTACCTGTAGTAGGTAACTCTCTTGGTGTCTTCATCTTCAATTAATCTTGATAGTTTACAATTAGACTCGACTGAAGCCATAGGGGCCAAGCGGCTAGGTGCCAAACACAAAGTGTACTTCTGCTGTGTTAAAAAGGCCCCACTACAAAAGACTGTTTTATGAACTTATATGAGCTTATCATCTTTGCATCTTATTAGAATTTAGACAGGAACGGAAGGTAGGAGGCGGTGCTCCACCAGTAACATTCCTGTATGAAACACCTACTGAGAACATATGAAGCATTCCACAGGCTGCCAACTCTCCACAATGGAAAGTAGCAATTGGATCTGCTAATTGTTGCTAGAAGTTGTTAAATGTTGTCATCACCTTTTCATTTTCATATGCATATAATTCTAATAGATGCTGAAGGAGAGAGAAACAACGCAGTGGAAGACAAAAAGTAAGGAAAAAATACTTTTACCATGTGTAGAACTACAAATTAATTAATTTTGTTATTTTGAACACACACACACACACACACACATATATATATATATATATATATATAAAAAAAATACATTGACAAAGTCAATAAGTTGGAAATAGCGAACAGTCCCCAATTCAATAACTATTAACAAAAAATATCTGTACAATACTCTTTACTTAAAAGTTTATGATATATTTTACTGTTACTCCATTTTTCTTTTCTATTAGACAGTTACTCTGACCAAGAAATGTTTTACATGTTTCCTTCTCATTACATGTTTTACACAAGGGAGATTGTTGGTGCCACACGCATGCTAACTCCATATCCTGTGTAATGGGCTTCTCCATAAATAACCACATTTTAAACCACCTTTTCAAAGCTTGATCAATCTTTGCTTGCATAAATCATAATGACGGTTTTAAGATTGGAGTGGTTTTTAGACAGTAGAAGTGCATTTTGTTTGGACCAGATAATATCTTAAAACTCCACGTCCAACTGATCTGGATTTTTACAAAATTAAAACACTACATTTGATTAACTGCTTATAAACCTTTAGGAAAATTTCACTTAAAAAATTCCTGAATTGTCTCCTTAAGACTGAAACAGGTTACAAGGTTGGGTGTTTATAGGAGCTTGGCTTGAAAGAATAGTATATTAGCAAGTTTATAGTGTTATTACTGCAATATAGCCCATAATATCGTATATAACAACAAACAATAAAAATAGGAGAAATAAAGGAGAAAAAGACATCATTTGAGGATGAGAAAAAAGTGATTGCATTCTGAACTTCAAGTTACCTTTTCTAAAGCTGAACACAGGGAATTCGGACCTCCCAGCGCAAACATTAACGGGCTGAAATGCAGCTCTAGATGTAACAAAGGAAACAATACCAGGGAAGAGAGCCAAGACGGCAGAGCTGGCACGCCTGTTCCTGGGACCATGGGAATTTGGCTCCCAGAAATAATGGGGTTGAACAGGGCCCAGCACCACTGCTACTGTAGCTGGGAAAATGGTGCACTGCAAGCCAGGCTCCATCCAGGGAGACTTAAAACAAGGGAGGGAGGAGGGGAAAAGAGGAATGAAATATACAGTATAGGTTGCACCTCACAGTGTGAAGTGAGATGAGTAAAATAATGGAGGTAGGGAAAGCCAGTCTTATGTTTGTCCTGAGCAAGTGATGGTAAATCAGAAACATTGCCCGGCTTTGTGGCTGGATGTGAGCGAACATAATGGACTGTATGGACATACTGCCACCTGGGCAGAAAAGCGGAGGACAATAAAAATTAATAGCACACAGGATCTAAAGGGTCCTTCATGTTTACTTTACAGTGTGGACAAAACTGAGGAGAATTATTGGTGCATGTGTATTTATGATATTGGTAATGTTAATGCTAGCAGCCCTTCTCCAGCCTAATTAGGACAATAAAAGGCTATGGGCTAATGTATGACTGCCATGCCAAAGCTAATGAATGCCTGGTGTACCTTGTTTCCTCCCAAGCGTCCTTGGACTGTCATCTCCAACCTTTTGATGTTGTATCTGATTATTCAGGCAGCGATTAATCATGATTAAGTAAGCACCAAGTCTCAGAGAGAGAACGCAAAAGCGGAGAGGGTGGGTGGACAGCAGGAATGTTGCCCAGGTTCAAGCCTTAATTCCAGGCAGCGCGGTCTCCTGCTTCTGCCAAGTGGACACTGGTAATGAGACAGCAAAGTAAAAAAAAAAATAAAAATCTGTGTTTTTTTTTTTCCAAGTATTGCAAAAGGAAAGATTCATTATCTAAGCCAGCCATTATCCAAGCTGCTGAGGCTTTCCAAGAAATGTCTCTTGCCTTCTCTGACAACCAAATTAGACACAACTGCACATTTTCACATGGCCTATGCTACTTGACAGCAATTCTTTTTGCGGGTTCTGTCGACACAAACATTTCAATATGATTCAACACTCCAGAAACATTTTTCTTTTTTGATATCAGTTTATGGAATATAAATGGGTTGGAGCAAAACTAAGGTAACCAGCTATTGGCCTCCATGCATTTCTAATGAAACCCAGCCTGCTTGTGTTCACAGCGTAAGGCTGGCTTCATTACTCTGAGGTGCTGAGTATTTTTGCCAGAACCCTACCTTTTCAGCGAATAGATCACTCTTGTGACCGGGAACTCCGATACTGTACGCACCATCTGAAAGCTGGAGTTGTTTGCCCAGGTGCCAAAATAATCAAGTTCAGCTCTTGTGGCGGGTTATGAAAGGATATTAACGGTGGGAATAACCTGATTTGACATGCGTCGATCAATTGCATGATCAAATGAGCCTACCTCGGAAAAGGAGATTTCCAGGTACTGGCAGGAAAGTCTGCTTTTGTGATGACACCAACTTAATCACTGTTACTTTGAAGTCAGGGAGGTCAGTGTTGTAATAGGTTTGGAAAAAGGTACAATGATTTCCCCCTTTTTTTTTCTTTTTACTCTCCGACGTTTTTCTGTTAATGCGTTCAGCATTCCCCATCCGTAATGGGTTTCCCAGCAAACTGAGAGGGTGAAAGTCGTTGTTGAAGTACGTTTAATGACAAACCGTCAAAGGCACACATTATTGCGCTATCAATAATACAACTGTTTAAGTAGTCTACTTGGAGAATGGGTATATAATACTTCCTTTTCTGCTACGCTGCTGCCTCTCACTGTGAGAAGTGTTTTTTCCGATGAGATCCGATGTGAAGGAATTTATTTTGGGAGCTCAAACTGGAAACCACACCGGCTTGTCATGGTTGGAGAGGTGGCTCAACGTTATAAGACGCTGTAAGCAGAATTTCTTTTAGGGCGCCAAAAGACCCAACAAGTGGCCCAACAATGAATCAACTGATGATATAATGAAATGGTTTTTATGTGGCAGTCACATCAATCCCTTTACATTATTCAATAAATAAATAGCACTCAGGATAAAGTGCTGATTATAAAGTTATTTTTTATATCTAACACTCAGTAATTCTTTAAAGCTTTCCTGAACTCAGAAGACAAGAATACTCCTCCCACTCCTTGCCCGCTTCAAATGAGCAAAAACATTGAAATAGGTTTACAAGTAACCTGGAAAAGAAGTTTACAACCAAGCAGAACTAATAATTCAAACTGTTGTGTCACATGCTCAAAAGGCAGATTTTGACACAGTTACTTTGAGGAGCACAGCCACAGAGGTTTCAATCTCCTTGTATTGTTTGCAACATACAACAATGAATTAAAATGGTAAGCGACTTTGTTCCAACTGGACAACCTACTCTAATATTTATGTTGGGTCTATAGAAGAGATTATGATTTTCTGGAGCATGTGTTTTAAACTTCCTAAGATACTGTCATTTAAAATTCATATTATGAGAAAGAGGACCCACAAGTCTTTAACAGAAATGTGTTAATGCCTTTTTTAAAGTGTGATAGAAGGAGGAATTACCCTCAATCTTGTTACCACGTCAAGATTGAGCGTTGTCCCAGCTAAAAGGGAGGTGGGGTCAGTTATTCGTTAAATAATTTGCGTTTAAATAATCGGAAAGCTCATTTAATTCATGTTCCATTGTAAATAAAAAAATGGTTTTATTATTATTTTTTTGCAAGAGTTAAATATTTAAGAAAATAAAACAGTTGCAAGAACTAGAAGTCACAGGACACATCAAATGAATAATGTGCATGTTGTAAAAAAAAATTAGGGTTCAAAAAGCACAAAGCATGTGAGAAGAGTCAGTGACCAAAGAATTGCAAGCGGATCACAGTCGTGTGGATGCTTCCCAACATTCACACTATAAAAAAAGGATATTAAAATGTGCAAAGACAATTTCATTTAAAAAAACAATTCAAGCATGACAGCCACATGTGCTTAGGCTGGCAACCAGGAGTTTTTATGTGAAAGGATTCAGAGATTTAATGGTGCATTCTATTTGTACTCGGAAGTTGAAATTTCAGGGTTCCCAGTTGGAATGCAACAAGAACAGCCCCTAAAGTCTGAATTTCCATTTTGGAAAGTCGGAGCTCACAGAGCAGCATCAAGTTCAATTTTCAATATGGCTGCCACACATATAAAATGTAGTTAAAGCAGCAGGCATAAGCTATTTTTTGGACTACTGATGGCTTGTATCTTTAAACTTGTGGAACACAGTACTGTACAACGTCTGTTCACGAATTCAATTCAACTCAGTTTATTTATATAGCGCTGATTCACAACAGATGTCATCTTAAGGCACTTTATAAGAAAAGTCACTTCAATACAATCATACAAACATTCCAATCAGTTAAACATTTTCAATCTAAGGAATCCCAGCAGATTGCATCGAGTCATCTTTTAGTGCTTGAAATCAAATAAAGGAAGGGAAATAAATTGATATTTGACTGATGCTACTGGTATTCCCAACAGTTAGAAAATCTCTTATGAACACACTTAATTTGAGTGTATAGAATGCACCAAAAGATTTAAAGTGCACACTGACAATAAATTCTGATATTACAAAAATAGAGATATAGTTTGCTAATCTGTTGTAAACTCAGTGTGTATGATATGCTTTCCCAAACCAGACAGAAGCAGCAGAACTAATTAAATTAGAGCTAAATTATGACTTTGTTAAAATAATATGTAAACTTTGAAGGTTTTCTGCAATATCTGTACGACATTTGTAGACCTGCCCTGGGGTGAATTCCAGTTTTAATAAGTCCCCCAGACAAGAAAGGCCACAAAGTAGCCACAAAGTTTGCTTCTACCTCAGGCTGGCTCTGTGGAGGATGAAAGGCTTCCACCTACATATTTTTAATTTCCATCCGTATTTCTGTTTTCCTCCTCAAAAACCAGAAATTTGTACTTAAATTATGGCAAATAGTGTGTGTTCTGTGTGTTGTGAAGAAAAACAAAATAACCCCAGGTGACTGTACTTTAACTGAACGTTTCCCTCACAGCCTAGTGTTTAAGTGGAAAACTTCCCAACCGCAGAGGCATAAATCAGCTACCCTGTCCTCGAGGTTTCATCATAGAAATGTAAAACCAGTGTTTCGGAGCCAATATGAAAACATGGGAAAAAGAAAGAAGCATGAAGTTATGTATCTTGTTCCCATCAAACACAAGTAGAAATCGAGAAGATCATCATATAATTGGCTGGGCTGTGTGTACACATGTCTCCCTCCAGTTCCAGCACAGTCTTTCAGTTCAACATGGGCTTTGAAATGTGGATTCAAAGCTCGCGGACTTCCCTGAATCACTGAAAACCCTCAGGACGTGCTTTGGCCTTTGCGGAGGTGGAAGCCAAATATGAGTCTGAGAAGATGAAGCACCCTGGCCTATCGTCTGTTCCTGGTAGGTGTTCACTCCCGATAAATATTTCATTTTGGTACAAAACAAATAACTTGACATAATTCCTCCCTCACTCATCCGAGCAGAATGACAGAGTGGCTGATTTACACTTTGAGAGAGGTGTAAAAAGAATTGAGGCATCTAATGGATGAAACCCGACGGGCTAACAACTGTTCAGAATGTTTTTTTTTTTGTGAATTGTAAAGTTTCAACACACTTGGATTCATACAAATTGCTCTCTCTGATTTGTGAATTGCTCTCTGGCACATATTAGCAAGGTTATTCTACTCTGATAATACCTTAGTGCAAAACCACAGTTAAGGAAATAATATTCCAGGTGGTCACATTTGCAAAAAAAGGAATGATCAAACTGTTAATCATACCTACAGAGAGCTTTTTACAGAGGCTTAACAGTTTGACCCAGGCCAAAGGTCCATCTGAGACATGAAAAGGGCAAACTGTTTCAACTTCTACAGTGAAAATGCATCAAGCACTTAACTGTTTTCTCATTCTTTCTTCATATATGCTCCAGGCAGTCTCTGCTTTGTTGCATTTGTCAATCACTGTGATTTGGGCTCCATTTCCAAAAATAATTATCAGGTGAGTGGCAGCCCTTTGCCTGGAGTGCCAACTTGGAAGCGATGTGCCCAAGAGTATTAATTATGCCGCTCAAAATATGAAGTCCTTTAATAGAGAGGCTGACGTGACATCATTGTTTAGATTCTTTCTTCCCCACAAACATGACAATCACAGCTGTCCCTCTGGTCATCAGCAAAGATGAGGAGGAATTGTCAGAGGAAGTTATTAACAAGCTGTGTACCATGTGATAAAGTCAGTCAGCCTCTCACTGGTGCTGTGTCTGTTGATTCGCATAGAGGAGAAGCTGAGAGCGTGCAAGGAGTAAAGTCAACAACTTCCACACAGCAGTTGTAAGAGATACAGAGCGAGATGGAAATATGCAGAAAAGTAACTGAGGGGGAGGCATTATACGAGCAAGCCTCAAATCTTTCAAATCCTTGTACAAGAAGAAGAAAAAAATTCTTGCTGAATGTATGTGTTGATGCTGCACTCCAAGGACCATCCAGTTTAGTACAGTCGCCAGCCTAAATCTCATTTTCCCTCTCTCCCTCTCATTCTGCCAATCAAGCGCTCACAAACAGTGCTGCACTGTAGTTGCGGTTCACATTCAGCAGTTGCTTCTGTGAAACCCTAAGAGGGAGAGACAGCTTCCAGGTCTCATTAGCATCCAGTAGCAGCTAATGCTGCCTCCCTATTACAGTCTGAAGAGCTGAAATTCAGTTGGAGATGAGCACAGCCCAGGGGGCTTAGGGTTGCCAGTTTAATTAGTGCCTGATAATTTCAATAATGAGTGACAATTCATTGGGGCTTTTTAGGTTGGCCCACTGTTTGAGTGCAAATCGATAATCCTCTGTTTCTTCCCCCACTCTCACGAGCAGATAAAGGGCGAGTGTGTGTATGGTGAATGTGTGTTTGGTTGAAGGGTGGGGCGGGGTGGGGGGGGTTTGCTCTATCCTTTTGCAGAAATTTAATGAAAAGAATCAACTTAGAGAATGTCCCTCTGAAACCAAGAAAAGAAAGCCTATGTGATTTGATTTGCTGTTATTGGATGAGCAGGTGGGTCTTTAGTTGCTGTCGTGGAGTCCAGAGAAAAAAAAAACAATTTGCCTGGAGTGATCTGAGGTAAGTGAGTGGAGGGTGAGAGCTTTACACTTGTTTTGTACTCAACTAAATGACGTCTTCTTGCTCAAAGCTAAGCCATGCAATTGTCTTATGGACAGGGTAGAAGGCCTTGCTATACTGTAACTATTAAACATTTTGTAACATTACAAACTGCAAACTTTCATGTTTTTTGGGGGACTGATTCTCCAATACAAAGTTGTGTATAGTTGTTAAAATGAAAAGACAGTGCTGAATCGGTACACAATGTATGTCACATGCATTTGTATGTGGTATATAATTATATTCAGCCCTGTTGGTTGAGTCCTTTTTCTGAAACACCTTTTGCTGCAATTGCATCTATGACCACTTTGTGTATCTAGAAATAGATTTTTTTTGCCCATTTGTCATTGCCCTGTGGGAAAGCGAGGCTTTCCCCTGCTCTCAATTGCTCTTCAATGTCTTACTGGGTAAAAACTTTCTAACTGATTGAAATGTATGTATAATTAAATTGAAATTACTTTTCTTGTAAAGTGCCTTGAGATGACACTAACAATGTGTATTCTTAGTTTTCTGCTGCAAAAGTGTTTGGCATGAAGACCAAACAGTTCAAACTTTTGGCTCCTCTGATCAAAGCAGCATTTTCAGGATGGATATGGACTTATCCCAGCTGAGCCGTAGATCTCTTCAGCTCCTCCAGAGATAGCATGCACTGCAAATGGTAACTTTACCTTATAAATTGAAGTAAAAAAGCTGCCTTAAAACATTGAGCAAAGTCAGTGTTCAGACATGAGTTAAATCAATGCTAAAAAGTTTAAGAACAGTCAGGAAGTATAGCTAAACATTGGAAAACACATAAATTTACATTCTGCGTAAAATGCATTATAACAAGTGGATTTTAGTGGTATAATGAGTGCAATTTACCTAAGGGGGCTTTCAGTCTTTACAGTGTAAGTCTCGTAGTTGTTTTTCTAATGAATGTTCTCCCTGCCTGGTTTATAAATTAAAGTGGATGGCCATGTCTTGGTAGGTTTGCCGTTGTTTCATTCTAGTTCAACACATTAAATATTTTTTTATAATCTAACCCTGCTTTAAAGTTCTCCACCACTTCCTTTCCAGCCTGTCTGATGTGTTCTTTAGTCTTCATTATGCGTTCTAACGAAGCTGTTTTCTAACAAACCTATGACACCCTCACAGAACAACTGCATTTTATTGAAATTACATTAAAAACATGAAGTCTCTGTTCTGCTGATTAACTGCCATTTACAACAATTAGACTTTATTCAGGGGTATCACATTTAAGGGGATGGAATAAAAATGCATGCCCCACTTTATAGAATTTCATTTGGAAAACATTTTTAAAATCAGGTCATAATTCTTCTTCCACTTCATAATCATGCACTGGCTTTGAGATGATCTACAACATAAAAACTAAATTAAACACAGAAATTTGTGGTTGTAACATGCTCTTTGCAAGGCACTTTACATGGGTAAATACAAAATATCCCCCGTAGTAAACAAAGCATCTATGTATTTAATGTTTTCTGAATGTGCACAGCTAAAATACAGCATGCCAATTTTATTGAAATGATGAACAGTAATTTATTTAATTGCCCTGAGGCTGAAAGAACAGGTTTACCTTGGTTACTTGAGAAAGGTGTTTAAACCTGCTCTAATTTGGTGAGAGGCAACACAATCTTGCAAACACACCGCAAGAAGTTGTATTCATTCCGGAAGCTATTTCACAGCTCTGCAATCAGAACAGGTGAGGCTGAATAAAGTTCAAACAGACACTTTTCATACTCGCGGAAGTAATTATGAAAAGGTAGCATGCTGTTTTACAGTGTTATTGAAAACGAAGAATCAATTTTAGGTGTCGCAGCTAGTGCATTAAATCACCAATTAACCGCATAACACCCAACCTCTGGCTGACACTTGCATTGTAATCACTGCAGAAACAGGATGTTGGAGCCCCATTATTTCCTAATACACATTCTGTGTCTGAAAAATTACATGCCTGATGAATGCAGAAATAAATTATCACAAAAAGATCTGTGAACAAAAAATAAAGCAGAAACAAAAGAAACAGATTTGCATCAAAATGTGGTGCAGAGCCCTCTACCTGAACAGCGAAGATTGTGGGAACAGCTTTATGGTCCATTGTGACATATCTGCATTTGACACACTATATGTTTCACAATATCCTGAACAATACTGAGTCAGCACACGAGTTGCCTCCATATTCAGACTTGAGCCATACAGCTCAGAAATGAAAGTGCAGTGAGAGCATGCAGCATTTCCTCAGTCAGTTAGCCTGACATATTGTGAAGGACAGTAGCCTAATTATTCGCTGGCAGTGGCACAGACCTGCCAGTCCCTTCAGATTGAGTTGAACCACCGAGGCTAAAGTTTGATTCCTGAATGTCTGCTGTGTTTTGAGTCTGATAGGATTATGTCCACTGGAGATTTAATTTGGACACTCAGTGGTGTGAACCTAACCCCTTATTACTTTCACCCCCTCGTCACCCTGACCTGTAGTCTCCCTCTATTACGAGCCCAAGAAAAACAGCAAATCATCACGCTAATACAAAGAACATCAAGAGACTATTGATTGCGCTTACTTGCCGAATATTCCCTCCATGACATGTGGTTCAGTGCCCCCTTCATGCTCGTCTGTGGCAGTCTTTTTAAATATTCATGACGAGGTTGCCTTATGGTTCTGCTGCTGAATTTCTAATTGGGTCGTCAAAAGAGATACAACATGCCCTTAAGCAGGACCGTAACAGCGGTCAGCTCAAACAGAAATCGTGTGATTCAGCCAAAGGGCTAATTAACGATTAGCATTCACTGTTTACAAGGGTTTTTACCTGTATGCCAGGCGATGGCTGAATTGAGCTTAAATCACTCCATTCTGCCTTTGAAGCTTCAAGAGCCGCCTGTCCATATCATAATGACTGGGAGGGGAGAGGGAAGCGCTTCCACTGTGTAACAACATAATCATCAATTAAGGCAGGGAAATGGCAAGAAGTGGGGATTTTAGCTCATTAAAAAAGCCCAGAAGAAAAAGTATCCCTAGATTTATATATATTTTCTGTCGCTCCTCTGTCAACGTCTGCTATCTTTGGAATTCAAATGATTTTTGTCTTTCAAGATGAGTGAAAATCCAAAAAATATAATTCAGAGACTCAGAAGCAGACATTCCCTAATAAGGGGCTAAAATATGGATGACATTTGCCACGTGGAGATCCAGAATGGGAAATGGGATTGCCAGTGATTTAGCTCCCCTTATTAGTTTCTTCCCTGTCCCTAAATTATGCTTAATGCATTTTTACAGCCATTAGACCCTAAATTAATGTCATAGAATTGCAAGCAGATTCCTGAAAATTATTGAGCTTATTGCAAACTTATAGATGCAAAACACCCCACAAAATTGCTTCTGCTCATGCATACTGCATAGCCTTAAGCCATAATTGGTACATTTTGAATGAGGCATTCATACCACGGTATACATGTACCATGGTCTGCATATTATACGTTTACATTACATCAGTGTGCACCTTGCAGTCAGAGTCAAGGCCAACGTGTTCTTCATTAAATTAAAAAAAGACAAATCCTTCCACATCATGCAAGAGTGCTGCTGCTAATACAAAGAATCCCCACTTTCCCCCCTAAAACAACAGGAATGACACTTCATATGATTAATATGTCACATTTAGGGATATTCAGTGGCTAACCTGGTCTATTGTCCACATCATCACTATGAAGCCACTACAAGGACACATACAGTAGCTCATCCCAGCTTTTCAGACATTAAAAAGAATATCAGATTCCCCCAACTTCTTTGAGGATGCACTGCCTTTGAGAGAGGACTTCTTTTGAGCATATCCAAACGTTTTCATCTCTCTCTTTTTTTAAATCTATTTTTGCCATAAACTGGGGACTCAACATAAACTAATTCAGGGTGATAAAACTGCTTGAGTGAATGTTCTGCTTAACAAAGTGCAAAGACAGCTGATAAAGGGGGCCTTATTAGGGAACCATCATTACTCTCACTTTAGCTTGAAAACGTTGAAGCACCGCTATGTCCGTTTTTTATATATTTTTTGCTGATGTGGACACAATTGGAGGTGATGCCGTGGCTTTTTGCCCATACTTTTGGAGGGTTAGTTGAGCAGACCTGTCAGGGATGATATACAGACAGCAGGAACAGTGCAAACTAAGGGATAAGAGTCAACAGTAATTAGAATCTATCTGGGGAGGTGGGGTGCTCTCGTGCATATCACAAGTATGGTCCCAGGATGCCACATCTTTAAGGATTCTTTTTTGTAAATATTGCTGCAAGGCTTACAACGTACCATATGCACCCAAAACGTGTACATATTTCTATATGTCTTAATCCTGCAAGAGCTGCTCAAACTGTATAAAAAACATGCTCTTTAGAATGAAGATCCTGCCTAGATTCTTCTCTTTTCCTTAATTGGTCATTAATGAGATGGAAATATATTTCTGCTGCAAAGTTTTGAAAAAGGATGCACTCATTGAGAAAGGCATAAATCTAAACATTTGAAAAGGAATTAGAAACGGGAGCCTCCCATTCTTGTTCTCTGAAAAATTAATGCAGCGCATGTTATATTTATTACAAGGCTGACTGTCATTCATTTTACCCCGAACTAACAGAAATTAAAAGTGACAGCAACCTCATCAAGAATGAATGCCATTGTATTCTACATGGAGCAAGAAAGCCAGGGCAAAAAAAAAAAAAAAATCTGATAATAAAACACAGGCTTCCATGGTGCATCTTTTAACAGTGAGAAGAAAAATGAATGAAGGAATGAGGGCAGAGGAAAATCCAAAATAACACAAATTTTCTTTTTTCTCTAACTTTTATTTAACTTTTTATTTAGCTGCACTTTTAGATAAAAAAAAAACAAGTTTTGAATCTGACGGCTGATCACTATATCAGCAATTCAGAAAAGCATGTAAATAAACAAGATGTGAAGTTAAAAGCAACTTATGCGTGGAAATGTTTTCCATTCTGTACTCCAAATCTATTTTCAAATGTTTTCTGAGATTTGTATAATTGCTGGTCTCACTCATTAAAAGAGAGAGGTTCTGATCTGAGTACGCTGCAGCTAAATGGTCAGGTTCCCATGTGAGGGGAATAAATGAAATATTAGTTTATTACATATTTAAATCTCTCTCCCCAGGCTGTCTTGCACTTTTTTTCCTTCTGTTGGTTTGCATTATAATGTTCAGCAAACAGCTTTTTCCTCAACTAATGGCTTGTAACAACGCAGTCCTGCTTTCCCCCTCTGCTTTTGGTCTAGATTTTCATAACAAATTACTGTGGTACGCCAAGGGAAGGAGGAAAGCTCCAACTTCCTGAGGAGGCAAAAGGGAAAAATTCATCTTTAAGTGGTACAAAGTTGAGCATTGCCTGTGGAACATTTTCACAGTGTGTGTCCGTTAAACATTGAGTAGACAGTCAGCTGCAGATAATAAGTCAACGTTGTCAGGGAGCTGACAGTAACATTTGGTAATAATAAAAAATCCATATTGCATGCTGTTTCTTGAGGGGAATTTTTTTTTTTCACCTAAGTTTGCAAGATTTTGATGATCCTCACACTGATAAACAATAATTTGATTCCTCCTAAGTCTAAGGTCACGTTTGAAATTCCAGACTGCTTTTGTAAGTTCATAATCAAAGTCGTATCCATCAAAATGCTGACGTATCAAAACAAACAGAAGGGCTGAAAGCGGTGATACAGCCTGGGATGGGCCTTCTGAATAATTGTTAGGGGCAGCCCCCTCACTCTCCCTATCTCAGGTGTGTGATTAAAATCAATTAAATCACTCCTCTGGTGTCAACCCGCCCCAAATCTCCTGACAAATGAAACGGTGCTTTAGGAAGACGAGGATGTTCCTGGTCCTGTCGTGGCTCAGCTCATATTCACAAATGAGATTAAGATTGGGCTGCTGGGGGATTTCAAAGGCCTGTTTTCCATAAGAGCATGAAACAGCCTGTGAAGCCCATATAGGCTGCAATAAGTAGACTTGAAAGTGTCTGGAGCAGAGATCAGCCCCAGCCCACAGTGAGAGTAACTAGCTGGGAAAAAATAGGATTATTTACCTGAGACTGTATTACAGTGTAGTGCAAACAAATTCATACCCCTACAACCACAAACTTCTGTGTATTTTTTAAAGATTAATAGACTAATACAAACTAGCACGTCATTGTAAAATTGAAGGAAGAAAATTCTTTTACAAATGAACATTTGAAAATTGTGGTGTGCTCTATCATTCAGCCCCACTTATTTGATACACCTAAATAAAATCCAGTGCAGGAAATTGCCTTCAGAAGTCATCAAATTAGAAATTAGAGCTCCACTCTGTTCAATTTAATCACAGCATAAATACATGTATTCTGTGGAGGTCTCAGGGTTGTTAGAAAACATTAGTGAACAAACAGCTTCATGAAGACAAGTAACACTGCAGACAGGTCAGGGATAAAATAGAAGACAATACCCCAAGCTTTTCATATTTGATCAGTCAGCTATCTAAAAGTGGCAAGGCTCTGATAAAATTGTAGCAACCCTGCCAAAACATGATTGTCCACCTAAACTGACAGGCTGAGGAAGGAGAACAATAATAAAAGAAGTAACCAAGAGATATTCACTGTATAATAATGCTGGAGGGGCTACAGAGCTCCATGGCTCAGGTTGGAAAATCTGTCAACAAGGTAACTTTTTTTTTAGAGCAGCAAGAAGAAAGCCATATTTGAAAGAAAGCCACAAGTAGTACCCCATTGCAGTTTGTCACAATTAATGTAGAGGACACCATAAGTATGGGGAAAAACATGCTTTGGTCAGATGAGACCAAGTCGGAACTTCTAGGTCTACATGCAAAACACTATATGTGGTGGAAAACTAACCCTGTAGATCACCCTGAACACACCATTGTAATCATGAAATATGACAGTGGTAGCATCATGCATTGTTTTTAGAGACAAGGAAGCTGGTTTGTGTTGGACATTTTTGAAGAAAACCTGTTGAACGCTTCAAGGCTGTGATCAGAGGTTTACCCTCCAGACCCTATCATACAGCCAGAGGTACAATGGAGAGGTTTAGATCTGAGCATAATCAACATCAGAATAGCAGAGTCAATTTCCAGACCTAAATTTAACTGAAAATACAGTATATGCAAAGCTAGAAAATGTATGTTTAAAGATGCTCTCCATCTAATTTAAACCACCCGATTCAAATGTTACCAAATGGCCGTTTTTAGCGATGATCACTCCCATATAGCTTCAGAATGTGCCTCCTCTACCTCCTAGCAGGCTAGAAGGTACGCATGTACCATTCTTATCCATGATAATATGCATTAGAATTTTTTTCAGCATCGCCCACGTCTAAAAGCATAAGTTTTGTTTTTGTTAACTTTATTTAAAACCTGTGTTTACAATTTAGGTAACGATGGATATGTACTCATAACCTTACCCCACCCCCAACCCTCATCCTAAAAACTCAGGACAAGTTCCTAAACCTAAAGTCACAAGATAACGAGCTACAGAGCAGGATGTAGAGGAGGCACATTCTGAAGCTATTGTATGGGAGTGATGACTGCTAATAACGGCCATTTAATGGGATTATAACATTCGAAACAGGTGTTTAAACTGAGCTCTTACGCAAGGAATGCTCGAAAATTGTCTCTCGATGCACAGAGCTGGTACAGACTCAACATAAAAGGTTGCTTTACAAAGTATGACTCAGTGGGGTTTAATGACAAATGCATTCCACACTTTTCAGATTTTTTTGTAGTAAAAAAAGTTTTAAAAACATGCATAATTTTCCTTCCACTTCACATTATGCAGTAGTCTGTGTTTATCTATCACATAAAATCGCAATAAAATTATATGTAATACGTTATATGTTTGTTATTGTAATATGACAAAAAGATGAAGTATGAATACTTTTGCATGGTACAGTAAGATCCAATGATGACTGAATTAATTAATTTATTTATTGATGAATAATGAACAATTCCCATGGGCATTAGTAGTTTTGTAAGGTACAGTATAAGACTCCAAGATCCTGAAGTTGCATGTGTAGCAAAGCAAAGTTCGTAAAAAAAAAAACTAAAATATTCCATAAATTCTTAAAAAGACTCAGTCTATTTATGTGACAATAATATGGTTTGTCTGATGCATCAATTAATGAGGTTTTCATCTAATATTAATACATATTAAATCATGTTATTTGAGTCGATACATTTTCCACCACATCTCAGCCTTTGCTGTGTGTCTTCAGACAAATGAAGCTATTTATACAGCATTAATATGGAATCATTAAATGCCCTTTGTGTATTGTTCTCTATGGTCTGTAGAACACCCCTGTTTTTTCTCTTTTCCCTTCCCTCACATGTATGCTTGCTTGGCTCATGCTTCAGATGTGAGCCGAGCTCTAAGCCCTCCGCAGGCCTCTTTATGACGACAGTCGGCAAGATCTGCTGATCCCATCTCCAATGGGCCTCTGTAACCCCCCTTTGCAACATTAGGCTAAAAACGCTAAATCAAAGTGTAGAGTCAGCCCAGTGTGTGTTTAACATCCCCCTGCTCTTGTCACCAATGACCAGGGGCGGGCCGCCACGTGTCCTTGCCCTATCCCCCGGTGTCCTATCACTTCTTTATCTGTCCACGGGGCATGGCCGCTGTCCCAAAGACAACCACACATGCATGCTCAAGAAGGGTCTTTTTTTTATTCATCTCAACACCCACAGAGAAAATCAGACATCCTAAATTGTTCCCCTACAGCAGTTGTTTTATTCATGGTTGCATTTGATATTCTCCCCTCCCTCATTTCAGCTCCTATCTATAATAATGATTTGTTATTTTTTTAATTAAAAATGGAATTTATTACAGTGCATCTTCTAATATTAAGGAACTAATATGAAAATCATCTGTATTGAATTTTCCAAATTGCAAAACTCCTTATGCACGCCTCAAAAATGTTTCCAAAACTGCAGAAAACTTATGTAGGACACTGACCTGTATTTCATTTTGAACAGCAGAAGAAAAAAATACTTTTTAACTCTGAGGTTCTTGTGGGAAAACAATAACAGACAGTATGTTTATTTGCGATGAAGCTACACAGCACAAAGAAAGAGCAACTATACCAAGGGATTTTCCTGACTCCTGAGAAGGGTACAACCAATATTCCCAAACCCATGCCAGGACTTGTGATTCCACTATATACTTTTTTCCCCTTTCTTTATGAAGGCATGATCAAATTGAGCATGGAAGTGTGTTTCATCAGTCTGTTGGAGGGTAAAGAGAGACTTTCAAAATAATCCCTTAAGTAGATGAGAATTTTTCATGTAATGCGTTTCATAGGAGTGCGCACGGCGCTTCAAGATAGTGCAGGAAATGACAATTATGTAGAGATGCTATCTCCATGAACGACACAGCCTTTTTTTCTGCACAATATAGCCACACATCTGATCTAACAGTGTTATTATTCAGTCTCTTGACAGGTCATATTTTGTCAAATGAAATGCTGAATTGCTTCATACTCTACAGAGAAGCTGAAGTGATACATGTAAGTAGAATTAAATTACTCTATAGTATATTACAGCCTCAGTGGGATTGTGGCTGTTCCTCCATTTTTAATAAGCACTTATTTCCCAGGGGGCTTTGTTGGGCACTGTGGGTCAACAGTGTCCAAGAGGGCAAAGCTTGTTCACCACATTCTAGAGCCCTTTAATTGCTCGAGGTTATGTGTGCTATTATCTTCCTTTTTCTCTTTCATTATGGAGGTGCAGAGGTTCGGATTGACCCGTCCTCTCAATTTTGAAAGCACTCGCCGTGTTTAGCGCACTTCAATTAAGCGTGCAGAGGAGTGCCCTGATGAGATTTATTTAATTAATTATGCCAGCTCTGTTTTGCCCTGTGCATATGTTCGTTTAGTTTTTTTCTTCTTTTTTTTTTACATTTCCATGATTGTCCCAGACCCACTCTTATTTATTCTGTTGTGATAATGTTACAACTGTAACAGCAATATTTTCGGAGATCCCAGGAGTGCTCAGTCTGACTCAAACATAATAACCCACGGCAGTGTCTGTCTGACTATCAGCCATTCTCATTCTTTCTTGCAGCTGATGCCGTAACCCCGGCCCCTTCCCTGCAGGCTGTGCTGATGGCTGACTCTGAGCTGCACACACACACACTCATAAAAAAGAAAAGACCTGTAGACCTGCATTTGCATGGACACAAATGTTCACATGCAAACATATGCAAATATACCGATGTACACACATGAATGTAAGCACTTACTTTTTTTATTCCAAGCTACTTTTATCTTACTCTTATTGCCTTCCTCAGTTTATGGGTTATTTTACGTTTCCGAGGACTGCCATATTGAAAGACATTTTAAAACATTGTTGCCACAGAACTTGGACTTTTTCCAGTTTGTGTAGTATCACAAGAAGGGAAAAAAAGAAGGAAAATGTTATCACTTGGCACTACATGATGGGTTCAAGGATGCAATTTAACAATAAGGAAAATTTTTACTCAGAAATAGAAGTTTAAACTGAAAAGTACCAACAACTCATAATTTCGAGTGGGAAAGTTGAGGTTTTCTCATCATCCTCAATCTCTAAATCCAATATGGCTGCTATTCATATAAAACTCAAAGTCTTTCACAAAACACCCCTTTTAGAGAAATACATTATTAGCTTAGTTATGAACATTGCTATTAGCATATTTTCTCTTGCTAGCAGCAGTTAGGCTGTTCATATAGCATATAAATGAGAAAATTCCTGGTGGTTTTCTGACGCTAAACTGGTTAACAGTTAGTGACTAATTTCATGAGGGCAGTGTTTTTTATTTCCACTTCTGAGAATTTGTAACAGCCAATTTGCTATAAAACTTCATTCAAAAAAACTGTTTATTGGCTTAGTCAATAGCATTGCCATTCGCTTGCTTGCTAACAGCAATTCACATAAGCCCCTTTCAAACAGCCCATGAAAAACTGTAATTTTCCGGACTTGGTCTGTTTCGCTTTTGAGTCTGAAAGCAATCTTCTGGACTTTGTTTGGATACCCTTTACCGGTAATTTTACAGATGAAGACCTAGTAACAAGAGCGGACTTTTCGCGGTATGGTGTTTGCGTTCAGACTGTCAGGTAATGTTCCACGAAAGCTGGAGGGGTGTGGGGCAGTGGGGAAAAGGGGAAGGGGGCAGGGAACGCTGTAAGCGCACACATTGATGACGTATAAATGTCACTATTTTCCTTTCAGCTTCTTCATCATTGTCTCTTGAGCGTTTTCATGTGCGCAAAATTGCACACATCACAAAGACGAGCACTGCGAGTAGATCTGCTGTTTCGTCTACCATCTTTGCAATAATCCATTTGTTTGGGGAAATGACATGTACGCCCACCGGACTAAGTTTACGTAATATCCACATACAACCCCCCACTCCCCCGCACCCTGCACCCCCCAGACATCAATCAGAGTCCTCCGGTACGTGTCTTGCTGTGTGAAAGCAGCCGAAAGGCAATGTTCCGGACAAAAGGGGTGTGTTTAAAAACACAACTCCGGTTAAAGACCGGATGGAATTGTTCGCAAATATCCCAGAATTTCTGTCTGAAAACGGCTCTAGTGACTGATCATACAATTTAGCAAATCGTACATGTTTTTAAACTTGGAACTAGAATTAATCACTAGGGTAGCTGCTTTTTTGGTCTTTTGACAATTTGTAACTTGTTAAATTTTTCACAAACACATTTTTATATAGGCTACCACTTTTATGAACATGGACATCTAGTAGCCTACAAAAAAGAGAAATACATTGCTTTAACTTTTTTGCAAAGAGTAGTTAGCCTAAACATGTAAATTAACAAATCATAGTGATTTTTTTTACTTGGAACTAGTATATGGTCTTATTGAATTTAATATTATTTCTACATTCAAATTCTATATTAGGAAGTCAACATAGTAACCAAAACTTGTTTCGGGATAACTGTCGTCCACTACATTACAATTAATTTCCTTGTATTTACAATGCAAATAATTAAAGCCATGATTTCTCCAAAATACCACTGAAAGCAAACCAAATTCCAGCAGTGGTAGTTGTATTACAGTTTGAGGATCATGGTTTTAGATTAAAGAAATGAAGTGCTAAGTTACTTTTACCTTCTGGAATCAACAAAAGTCGCTGCAAAGTTGTGTTAAAAGACCAGATCAGTGTTGGAATTAATTCTGGTGCCCATTGTACTCCAAAGTGGCTTGTAAATATTGCTCCCTAGTTAGTGCCGAGTTGTGCCTAGTTAAGAGGATTTGAACACTTTTCTCCCCAAATGCACAGGCTTTTAGTTTTCCTCAAAAAGAAAGCAGATGACTGATCAATACAAACATAGGTGTTTAGAGAAAAGCTGTGGATTGATCAGTAATAGTCCCTCAAACTGGAAAAAAGAACAAATCACAGGAAGGAAAGTGAAAAGTTAAGTAGGACACTGTCAGGGATTCCCTGGGTGCAAGTCTTGGAGAAACTGCACAGCACAAATGAAAAAGAACAGAGGAGAGCTGGTTGGGGAATTCAAAAAAGAATAATTAAAAACTCAAATCGGGTTCTTAACTGTGAGAAAGAAAGGGAGAGAGAGAGAGAGAGAGAGAGAGAGTGAGAGAGAGAGAGAGAGAGAGAGAGAGAGAGAGAGAGAGAGAGAGAGAGAGCGAGAGAGAGAGAGAGAGAGAGAGTTTTTTAAATCCACCAACAAGAATACACTTGGATGATAACTGCCTCAGCCGTAGGCTATTAAAATATTAACCACCGTTGTCCGAGCTGGGACTTTCCAAGCGGTACTGAGCAGTATCCTCCCCGGATGCTGGGCCTGAGAGGAAGGCTCTGCTCCTGCTCGTTGCCCTGTGGGAGGCTCAGGCTTGCATGAGGAAGTGTTTTAATGTTTCTCAGATGCCTGGCTTACTGAGAGGGCTTTGACAAGACAACTATCCTGGGTGTGATTTAAAGGTGTGCACAGAGGGAACCAGGTACGGGAGCTCAGGGCCTCTTAAGCTACCGAGTGCCTTTCTGGAGGAATAGGAGAGAACTTAAAAAAAAGAAGAAAAAAAACCATTCCCCCGATGCAGAGCAGAAATATGTCCCTGATGTTTGACTCGTTTTTATAAGATGAAATAATTGCCATAACGTGCTGCTGCTTGAAAAGGTTCACTTAGCAGCTGAATCCTAAAAGTATATGAATCTAAAGTACTGTGGTTTATTCCAAATGATAGCAAATAACTGTTGATACAGTGCTTTGCAAAAGTATTTATGTTTTTAAAACTTTTTCACATTTTGCCATCTTACAGTCACAAAATGTAATGGGTTTTATTTGGATTTTATGTGCACAAAGTAATGTTTCCATTAGCTCATACCAGCTTTCCTGTCCCTGCTGAAGAAAAGCATCCCCACAGGATGAGGCTCTCACTATGAAGTTTTACTGCAGAGGTGATGTGCTCAGGGTGATGGACAGAGTTAGTTTTACACACCACACAGTGTCTTGAGGGTAAACCTAAAGTAACATTTTGAATGTTTGCTGCTGCCCCGACACAGCCTGTGACTAACCACAGACGTGGGTTAATTCAACAATGACTTTCTTAATGCCACTAGCTCATAAAGGTGAAATTAGTGTGGTACACAACTGATAGATGTTGTGACAACATATCAATCCCACCTGAGCTGTGGATTTGTGCAGCTCCTCCAGACTTACCATAGGCCTTTTCCTTGCTTCTCTGGTTAATACTCTTCTTGTCCTGTCTTTCAGTTTAGGTGTATGGCCATGTTTTGGTAGGTTTGCAGTTAAGTCATACTCCTTCCATTTTCACATGATGGACTGAGTGCTCCTTGAAATATTCAAACCTTGGGATATTTTTTATTTTATTTTATTTTCTTTTTTTCAGGGGTATAAGAGAAACGGAGGCTCAATACAAATACACATTACATACTTTCAGTTTATTATGTGCAGGGATCTGAAAACCACATATTTTCCTTCTGCTTTACAATTATGGGATGTGACAAAATATGGAAAGTTCAAAAAGTATCAAGACTTTTCCTAAACACTGTGTATTAAATTGTTTTGGTGAGATTTAAAGAGATGTGTATTTCTTTGTTATTTACATCAGCAACTTGAGGTTTCCAATAACATTCTCTTGAATTGTGCTTATTAGGTCCATAACGCAAAAGGAAATAGAGTATTCATTTCAAATCATTAAGCAGGATTTTGTTTAAAGGGAATGTGTGGACAGATTCACCCTCTTATCTCAAATAATGCAATTGTAAAGGCTTTATTGACTCTAACAGATAACAGCAGTTATTTCTCTGAGTTTGCTTTCTGGTCTCTGCCAAATGTGAGCTGGCAGATTATTAAAAAGACAAGTGGTGTCTTTGATATAAAGACAAAATAAAAGGGTGTATTTTTAGCAGCTATAAAGACTTGCCAGTTTTGTTCAGGTGAATTTTCTGCGCCCCCAAAAAAACCTTGTTCATGTGCTCGCTGGCAGCAAGAAATTCACAGATTGAGACATGGAGATGCATTGGGAAAGTTGGTGAATATTCAGAGTGGCAGCTTCATTGAATATTTTATAAGGTTACAGAATCATGGCATGTATCATGGCATTGACTTAAATTGTGAAAGTAGCCTGAAGTTCATGGAAAGGGTGAGGCCTCTCATCTTTTATTCCCCAAACTGCACACTGTGCGTCTCTGTCTGCCTCACTCATTTCCTGCTGTCCTGTCTTTGCCTTCGTATTTCTGACGCCCAGCCATTATTTCCTGGGGTGCAGCTCCCACTCCAACACTTCTCTCTTGTCCTCCCAGCCCCCAGTTCACTCTTGTGTTGTTCTACACCCCACGTCCATCTACCCCCACTTCTCCCAGCAATGTCCCATCTCTCTCTGGAATCAGGAGCCTGGCGTTCTGGCAGGCAGATGGGACAGATGAGGATGGCGGGGATTGGCTAATCCCTAATCTGCTGTCTCCTTGCCATTCTGGACCACAGAGGAGAGAGAGAGAGGGAGAGGCTGATGGAGCCAGCTAGATGGAGCCAGCTGTCAGATGGAGAGTCTTTCATGGTCCTGCGCACACAACAGCTGCACAGGGCCCGCCTGCACGGCTCTGCATTATTAAGCATCTTTTTAGTTGGTTCCAGATGCAGACCTAGCTGTGTTTACCCAGGCTTTGTGTTTTCTTGCACCCGCTCCCCTCTCCTCTCTACACCTCCTCTTACTTTTTCACTGTCCCATCATTTCTTAATTCCTTGCTTTTCTCTCTTGCTTAATGTGGCCAAAATAATTTAAACTCCTGACTTTGTTTGACAAAAGTGTAATATTCAAGCATGTGACCTCCACATGTAGCACTTTAATAACTCATCCTAATTATGTGTTTCCTTCCCAGAGCTGCTGGCAGTCGGTATTTGAATCATTTACACACATGTGGGTTTTTCTGGGTCAAAACAATTTCCTTCGTGTTGGAAAGAAATGAAAGCTAAGCCGTGTCATAGCCACGAAACATGCCTCCTAATGATTCCAATGATATCTAATGACATTAAATAAAAGGAAATCTTTTCTTTCGAACACGTGTCATAATGGAAGAGAGGTAAAATGTAATTACAACATAATTAAATGTTTCATTGCTGTAATTACATGCTGTTTAACGTGCCTCTCTCTGTGCGATTGTCTGCATATAGAATGTGCAAACAGGCAAATTTGTTTAAAGCTAAATGTGCAACGCACACAAACACGGGAGCACTGCTCACACACACGCACACATGCACCCGCACACACACATTACGTCAAGCCAACATACACATATTCACATGGCAACCTTTTGCAAAAGCCAGCTTTGAGAGGGCTAATCTGTGCCTCGGTGTCGTCTCTTGTCAAGTTCAAGAGGGTTAACAAATCTTTACCTCCAGAACAGCCCTTCTCTTCCCCCTTTCATGTCCACATTTGTTCACTGTATGTCCAAAAATCTACAGAGGCCCGTCCCGACTCAGTTGGGATTGGTTTAGCTGAAGAGCTGGAGGCTTTTCAGTTGCTGGCATCTGTTGTTCTTCTTCCCAGAGCTGCTGGCAGTCAGTTAATGGCCATGCTTGGGACCCAGAGAGAGAGAACAGTGGCTGATTTCCCCATTGCCATCGCACCAATCCCGGCACACCACCAACTGCAGATGAGCCACCAGCAGCTAAAAACATTCAGGCTAATGCTCCGCTTCTCTGAGAGTTTGGGGCAGATGTTCCTCACTTTTTTTTTTATGTGTGTTCGTGTGTGTGTTTCAGTGCATAGCTTAACACTCTTGAGTTAGTCTTTTTATGCAGGGTACAGAACTGTGTTTACAGGTTCTATCCTTTTGATTTAACTATTAATTAATTAAAACAGCCATGTCATAAAAAAAATAACACTTATCCTATATTAATACCAAATAGCCATCCTTCCATTGTTTATACATGCTTATCCTTGCAGGGTCTCAGGGGAGGTAATTCCTATCTACTGTGGTCACTGAGCAGAAGGCAGCATTCTCCCCAGAAAAGTCGCCAGTCTATCACAGACCGGCAACAAAGGGACACATGGAACAAACAACTATGCATATGCATGTCTGTGCCTAAGAAACAAGAACAGACTATTTACAGGGAGTGGGGACACAAATGGAAACTAAAAATGACATTTTGATGCAAATGGAAACAAATAATAAACCTGTGCAAATAGCAAAAAGAGCAGAGATGAAAAAAGTGTTCACGGAGTTTATTGGTAGCAGCAATAGCTATAGAGTATAACAGCTGCTGGGAGGAATGACCTACGATGGTGTTCCTTCATGCATCTAGGATGCAGCAGTCTGTAGTCTGAAGGAACTCTCCAGTTCAGCAACAGCTTCAGATGATGGTCACAACTTCTGATGACCAATTAACTAATTGGTTTTGATTAGCAGCACTTAACCCAATGTTAAGTAAATATGACAATTTGGAAAATACATTTTTGTACTCTTGACATGAGACTTTAATCATTTTGGAACTTGTCAAAGAATAAATTATTGCTATTAACTTACACAATACAATGTTGTCACATTTGAATGTTTCAAATAATCAAATTTTGATATCAGACAAAGATAACTTGAGTAAGCTACAAAAACTGGTTACCACAAGATGATATCATTAATCGAAGGGGGAACAAAAGTGAGAAATATGTACAAAAGCACTCTCCACCCTCATTGAATCATTAACTTACTGTACTTAACTACCGGTACATTTTCAAGAAATCACTTAAATAGAACCAATCTGATAAAATGAAGTAGGCCAAAAGATCTCAGAATTAACACATCATGGCCTGGTTTAAAGAATTACAAGAACAGATGAGAAACAAAATCATTGACATCAATCAGTCTGGAAAATGTTATAAAGGTGTCTCTAAGGATTCAGATCTCCAGGGAACCAAAGTGAAATAACATTATCGACAAATAGAGAAAACATGGAACAGTGGTGAACCTGACCTACAAAAATTACTCCAAGAGCAGATCAACGACTCATCCAGGAGATCATGAAAGAAGCCAGAACAACATCTAAAGCTCTTTAGGTTTTTCTTGCCTTAGTTAAGGTCAGAGTTCCAACCAGTTATTAGATAAGGGGCCGTTAACCAAATTAATGGTATCAAGATATAAAACGAATGTTTTTCATTTATTCAGGTTATCTTTGTCTGATATTAAAATTTGCTTCATTAACTTAAACACACTCCCTCATAAAGGCAATTAACCAACTACGCATGTTTTCAGACTGCGGTAGGAAACCAGAATACCTGGACAGAACCTACACATGCATTGGGAGAACACGCAAACTCCATGCAGAAGCAGCTCAAGATCTCCATGCTGCAAGGCAACAGTGCTTAACAATTAGAGCAGTCTGTAGCCTACTACACAGTAATGTAATAATACTAAATATTTCCCATGTGTAGGGGACACAGAAAATATGTGGAAGAAGGTGCTTTGGTTGGGTGAGGCCAAAATTTGGTCTAAAAGTAAAATTGTATCTAATTGTATCTTGAACACATCATCCCCACAGTGAAACTTGGTGGAGGCAGCATTATGCTGTGTGGATGTTCATCTGCAGCAAGAACACAGAAGCTGGTTAGAGGTGATGGAAATACGCTCTTTATTTATTCTGACCAATTTTAAGCTAGTTTGCTAGGAAAAGGGGCCAACATGTTTATTCTCTAAACTTACAAATCAGGTAGAGACATATTTCAAAACTTTTAAAGTTTTAACTGCTGAATTGAATTCAGTTGGACTTAACTGAAACAAAAAGGATGGGGGCTTAGTACAAATACATACCACAATTTTCAGATTTTTATAGCAAAGAAATAAAACATTTTATTTACAGTTTCACCATTGTGTTGGTCTAGTTTATAAAATCTCAACAAAACATGTTGATGTTGGTAGTTGTAACATGACAAAATTTGAAAAAAATTCAAGGAGTGTAAAGACTTATGCAAGGCATTGTATTTATAATTATTGCAAATATCTTTGGAATAAATAAATAATACTCGCTTCCCAAGAGCACTAAGTTCAGCTTCGAATATAAGATCAACAAGTTTTTCTTCTACATTTTATTCCTGTGACCAATACATAGTTAATCTCGACTTAGTGTGGATCATGCATCTTATTATTATTACAGACACTCTGGGCTCAATCCTCTGCATCTGCATAATACTGAAAGAGCTTGCTACAGTTTAATCAGTATCTTGTTACTCTAGAGAGTTGGGTTGGATGTGTTATCACTAAGGAGGAAGTTCAAATGAAGCTCAATAAATAAATTAATGCCTTGACGATTAGCTGTCACATAAGAAATTAAAATGACTTCAAATTATTCATTTTCAAACAGGTGCAGCCAAAGAAGGCTGTGATGTTTGTAGTAATTGTCAAAATCAAACAATTTGTTTTGATGAACCTTCCATATGCATCTCTTATGAAAAATTCAAGACACCTTGAATAAAATTATTTAAAGTTATCATGTCTTTCGTTTTAGTCCTGCCCAGGCCTTTATTATTATTATTTTTCTCCCCCTCCCTCACAATGTTTTGAGGCTTTGAGAATCGCCACAACAAAACTGTGTTTAAAACTCAATCACATTCTTTTAGCAAATTATTAATTGTGACTGTCATAGTAGCAGCATCCTCCTGACAATCACACGACCGCCTCAGAAAAATACACTTGACAGCTCAGGACCCCAAATCCCACAATGAATTCGTCCTTGACACATCCTTAATGACGATCATCTTGATGATTGTAAATACATTATCATATCAGATCACGTCTGTGTTGCAATCATCACCTCCATTTCCTTTTAATTAAACAGCAAAGCTGACACCACATCTGTCAAAAAAGAAGTGAGACTTCTTGAAATCAGTGTGAACTTTTCCTTTTTTCTCATTCCTGCTCCAAAGCAAACAAAAGAAAGGGAAATGGCTTTGAAAATAACACGCACTATCAGTGCCCGTCGTTTCCTTGCCCTCTCTGCCTTTCTTCCTTTTACCCCCCCACCTCGCTCTTTTTCTCTCTTTCACACACTCTTACCACTTCTCCATCTCTTCCTCTTTCTCTCACCACTTGAAAGGCAGGGTAATGAGACAGCTAGAGAGCAAAGCAAGGTGTCCGCGGAGCATCAGTTGTGCACAGAAGAAGTGAAAATTTACTGCAAATGAGACGATGCCGTTAAATTCATTTTTATTCAGATTACTGTCATCATACATTATGGCTCTCCCTTGTAAACATTTGGCCTCGGTTTTTGTGACGAGGTGTCATTATATTTTCCAGATTACGTTATTAAGCTATTAACACGTCAAGCACGGCGGGCAACAATACAGGGGCACGCTTAAACAAGCTGAAGAGAATGGAGGAGGTGTCACTGGCTTGACATATGAAGGCACTTTAATAGCTGCTGCTCTGAAGACAGAAGAGCGAAATTAAATAGACAGCTTTCATGCCGCGAATGGAGAGCGCTATTCACAAGTACTCAGAGCTGACTTAACCATCTTTACGTGGTGATTATTTAACACGCCTGCAAATAAAATGTTGCAATTTAGGTCTGCTGAAATCATATTTCCCCACACGTGTATGTTTTATTGCTCATATTTACTGGTTATTGGTGTCGTTATGAAATAGAGGCCTGTTTGAATTTGGAGGCCCAGATAGAGAAAAAATATGTTCTTCTTAAATCATGTAGAGACTAACAGTAAAAACTTGAAATTAATTTATTTAGTTTTATTGGCCTTTTATTAGAAACAAGAAGTCTCCTGAGATTAGAATCTGTTTTCTCTGTGGATTTGCCCAATAAGGTACACTGTTACATGGCACATGTTAAAATTTTGGCATTAACATCAATATATATATATATATATATATATATATATATATATATATATATATATATATATATATATATATATATATATATATATATATATATATATATATATATATATATATAATATAAAAAAAGTCAGAGTCAACATAATAAAGGTCCAAGATCTAGCTTCCTATTGACTATATTTCGACTGGAAATACCTCTAAATAGTCAATAGACGTCAAGGCTGAAATTTGAATATATTTGGTTTAAAAGTGAGCGTTTTTGTCAATGTCTAAAAGTACTTTTTAGACATTTAATCGAGTCTAAACATGGATCTATTTAGGCAGTATTGCTAAGCATAAATAAAATAGTGGATTAGAAAGAGAAAGTCATAACCCAATTACTAACAGGATATTATTGGATGAGCTATGCCAACACACATTTCATGATATGCAAATGTTATATGACAAGTTAAGCCCTTTTCATGTGTTCCAATCTTGGTTTTATTGTCATTGTTATAAAATAATTTGCATTTCTTTACAAATACAAAATAAACTCCAGTATGTATCTGTCTTGCAGATATTCTATTAGTGCTGCATCATTTCTGGGTTACAATGAACCTGGTCACAGAGCTGCATCTGCTGTATGAGAGTCTTGTAGTTCTAGTAGGAAACTACCACTCATGCTGAGCAAAGGCATTTCTTCTTAAGAAACACAATATCTCTGGTGATATCAAAAACGTATTTTGTTGTCAATGCTTTAGTGTTTAACAGAACTGTAGATGAAAATGTGTGTTGTTTCGGTCTACCACTACTGTACAAATATGTCAATATGTTGTTATATTTACTACTGATCTCTACGTTAGAAATTGTTAGCTCTCAAACAAAAAGCCCCCCCACCCATCCCACATTAACATTATGAACCAAACCAAATGAAGCTGTCTTTGAGTTTTAGCTTGGGGTTTCATATTTTTTGCATGAATTCAGAGGATTTCTGTGATCTTTAGGATTTTCTGTTGTTTGTTTTGGATATATCAATATCCCAAAGAAATGTCTAAGCTTTAGACCCAATTTGGGTCAGAATCAATGTTATGTATAGATTTATCATTCACTCATATTTAAATGAGGTTTATATGTAGCCTCAACATTGCAATCAGATCTACTGCTTAGTAGATAAAATACAGCATTTGTACTCTTCAGTTACAAAGGTTTTCAAAACAGCTCTAAACAGAAGCATAAGGCTTTGGTGTACTTTGTACCTTGACAAAGGTGGAAAGAAAAACCCACTCAAGGAATCCAAATAATATGTGAAGAATGTTTTAAAAGGAGCATATTTTACCCATAATAGCTTTGTAAGTAAAAAATATACACTACAGCCAAAAAGATTTGATGCAACTTTAAGTTTCACGGATTCAAAATATTTTTTCTTAAAATATTGTGAGTTTGATGTAGATTTAGGATTGCATTTTGTTGACAAATCATTCTCAATTTACATTCGGGCATACATTAGTGTTACCAAACAGTTTCAAAAAAATAAAATAATCACTTAGTTTTAAGGTTAAGAGGATCAGCAATAATCAATGCCAGTGCAAAAGTAAAATACAAACCACACTTTTTACACAGTACATATATACACCAAGGCCTTAAGAAAACCAGAGGTTACCTTGAAGAAAGCAAAAGCGAAGTAAGAAAATACTACATAACTCCTAATTATGAAATTGCATATAGAGAAGTGACTCTTGATAAAATAATCTTCTTAACTTTCTTGCAAAATATATTTTTTTTACAAATTAGATATTTCTTCAAAACTTTTGACCTGTAATGTTCCAGTCCTGTTGTCTCCTGAACCTTGATGGGAGCCAAGAAAACAGACTAAAGTAAAACTTGATGGATTAGGTACAGTCAATTGTTATGAAACTTAAAGAGCTGAGATAAACTAAATCTAAACAGAAGAGTGAGGAGAAGGTTTCATGGAAATATAATCAAGACTAAAAGTCAGGAATGTTAGAAACTATAACCTAAACAAGATTCCAGGCCTTTTTGGAAATAAAAGCAGACTCTTACCTGCAGATTTTGTACTCAATATTTATTGGGTGATCCTCTCTTGATAAAGTCATCTTTTTGAGGTAGAAATACTAACATTATCTGAGATGTGGAATATATTTCTGGACAATGACATAAATGTACTTTTTTCACATTCAAGAACCATCTGTAAACCAAACAGTGATAGCAGATTAAAGATAGTTTATGCTGTAGACATGTTCTTCCTAATGTTCAGAATACAAAAAGTAACTAATTCAAATACTAAACTAATATACAATAAAGTTTTTCTTTGTGTTGTGTTGGCTTGAACTTTTAAATTTTAATCAAATCTTCTCAACAACAAAAAAAAAATGTCAGCATTATGAAACAAACATGGGTCCCACTGGTGACATGAGACGGCCAAGTCAGCGGTTTTGAGTGGATAAATCCGTGGTAACCTATTGAAATGGTTCAACCACAGCCAAGATCAGCTGCAGCAGCCAACGCTGCCAGAGCTTCCCCTCCGTTCAAGCCAGCACAACAGCTTAGCAGTCTTAACACAGAATCCACCACTTATCATCGTCGGCATCCAGCGCCACAACACTCCACCATGAAGAGGCTTGAGTTAAGCCGGTTAAAATAACACAAGACAATACATCAACAACAGCTTCCTCTTTCCCCTTTTGATGCCTGCTTAATTTGAATGGTACAATGAGCTGAATCCTGTTCTGGTGCTCGACCAAAGGACCACAGAGCTCTGTCCATCTCTCCTTCACATCAGAGGCTGCCGGAGGAGCGGGGGGCCCCCTGATACTGTGTGGGGTTGGCTGATAAAGGCCTTATTTCAGGGTCTTCCATTGAGGGGGCCGGATTCTACTCCCCAGCAGGGACGGCACAGGCCGCACTGGTTAAGGCAGATGCTGGAAACTGCAGCTAGAGCTCAGACACAGAGAGGGGAGGGTGGGATGAAGAAAGTAAAGGAGAAAGTGGAAGAGATTGAGTGAAAGAGAGAGGTGTTGACTGATAATGGATGCTACCTGGAGAGATCCCCATGCATATGACACCTTTAGGCTATAAATTGGGGAGTTTAAAAGTTCAATCTTTTCACTTTCTCCTTGTGTTTTGGGACGATTTAAACGCTGTCTCATGGTATTTGACTTCTCTTCCAGGCGTTGACACATGACTGAGGTCCCATTACCGCTAGCCCTGTTTGCTACCGAGGCAAACGATACCCATTGACCGGCACGGGCCCTCTGAAGCATTTTACCTTGCGTTCATCCAGGACTTGACATGACCTTTGAACCTGTGGAGCACAGCTGTCAAATGTCTCCACTGTCATTCCCTTCGGAGATCCTCTGATTCCTCACAAGATATCACACACTCTCTGTCTCAATAGATGGCTGCAGAGAAATAGTTTTTATCACATTTGTTGCATGGAAATATGATGCATTTATACCTGTAATTAAATCAAATTAGTGATGCTTATTGAATTTAAAAATGTTAAATAAATTAACATTCATATGTGATTTTTTTTTTCAATTTTTCAATTTGACAGAGTAATAATATATTAATGTGATGATTCCATAAACATAAACAAACAAGAGAAAATAGGAAATCCAATGAAAAAAAGGAGAAGTGCAAAGATCTAAATCAGGGTTTAGAATATAAATGTTTCTAATGTAGGAGAAGTAAAACATTAACAATTTCTGGAACCTGCCTTCTTCTAAAATCTGCATCTGCATTATTGTCTTCCACCTCTCTGCCCTGCTTGGCTTGGTATGTTTTCTGTGAATCCCATATATCAAGGCCTGCGAATTCACTGTGACAGGAGCACCACCAACTGGCCAAAACACGCTTCACCATTAAGTTACCTGGGTTCTCTACTCCTCTGATGTGCATTGAAAGATTAGTCACATGCATCCAGTTGCAACCTCCACATTTAAACAGTCTTGATTTATTCTTAGTGTGATCTGAAAAACAAGCAAGATTTTTTTTTTTTTCCTCCACCTCAAAACCCCCTCGGAGAGGTTGACTTCATGGTATCCATCATCATGCATCTTTAATGACGTCAGGCCAGGAGCATGGGGTAAAATCACAGTAGTGGCCTGAGGCTAAAACCAGCTAAAATGAGGTTCCTCTTACTCCTTCCCACGCAGAGAGAGCTGTGCGCAGGCCGAGAGGGAGGGTACATCGCGCCCATCGATCGCTGAAGCTGGCGGCCACTCGATGGGGTGATGGATACATTTTTTGCAAAAAAAGAAAGTCAGAGCTGGAAAGCTGAGACAGAGAAGTGACAAACGATGGATGCCTTGATTTATGGGTCCTTCTGCAGGACTGGAAAAAGGACAATCCCCTACAACCCAATTTGATTTAACTGTAAAGAGCCTTTGGAGACTCACCAGCAAAGCATTAAAAGTGGAGAAACTTCCCTCTATTCAAAACACGGAGTCAGAAACAGAAGTGATGTAGAAATGTATCACATAGATCTCAACTACTTCATCTATAATTCCATCAGTTATAGCACATTCACAGATGAAAAGACTTTTTAGCATTAAAAGGATGGGAAGTAGACTTGAGTTAAAATCATTTACACACAGTAACCCTCAAACAAACAAGTCAAATATAGCTCAGGGCCAAAACGCATTTTATGTCACAAAGAACAAAAACAAAGGAGCGAGCAATAAAGATCTCCCACATTTTAACAGCATACAGTAATTTTGGAGCTATTTCCTGCAAAACTCCGCGATAGTCTGAGCGTGGCTTGGAAACATCTTTCAGTTGCGAGCCCCCAGCCTTGACCCCGGGGGTCAAAGTCAGTCAGGCTCTTCCTGTCTGTGGCTTTTCCCAGGATCCCCTGCCTGTCGGCATGTCAGCACCTCTCCTGTCTCCTCACCAACTCAGGATGTTGCTTTTGCCTTCCAAGAGTTTCCTGAAACCGGAGAAAAAAAAAAAAAAAGATCAGTTTCCATGTAGGGGTCACTTGGTGTGAAAAAAAGAAAAGCCATTAAACGTTGCTGTTTTGTATATTTGACTCAATTTTGCAAACTCGCTGCCCTTTGACTTATTCCTATTTGTGGAAGTGAGGATGTGTTAGCCTGTAGGGAATGGAAAGTGAATAGAAAGAACGGTTTTGTATGAAGGGTAAACAGGGGATAAATTTCTGCTATTTTTTTTGTCAAACAGTAGACTTTCATTCATTTTAGTTGTTTTTCAATGTGTGATATAAATCACAGGTTATGCTTTCTTAAAAAAACTAATTTGTGTAAACCAGAGGCTCCAAACTGAACCAGTACTCTGTTGCTGAAATTCTTTCTTTTTTTGTATCAAAAATAATTAAAGTTGACACTAAAATGGGGTCATGACCTGATTAGAGGGCATTATGGACAATTAATAGTGATGTTGCTAAAACATTGGCGACTTTAAATGGGGCATGTCATTAAAACGACACATAGGTGCCTCATTTTACTTCTTTCTCCAGGTGCTGAATGGAAGAATGAGGGCTAAGTGACAAGGTTGCACCCCTGGCAACAGACGTCCTGATTACTTTTTTGTCTCGAGCCTCACAGCAGTGCCCAAATAGACAACGCATAACTTCAAGCCTATGCACTCAATTGAAAGTCGTGTTTGTGATGCAGAAGTTGGCTAGGCACACCTTTGTCTAAGTTTGATATTAAGTCTGTCATGGATGCTTAAAAATTCCTCTTCGCCCCTGCAGTATACCCGTAACTCTTATTCCCTTGTTGAGCAGCCCAAAGAGTATGTGTGTATAAATGGAAGGCCTGTCATTTCACATTCATTAAAAGTGAAGTTCCAAAATTAATAATGTAAAAATATGGGTTTTAATTAGTCTTCTATTCTGCCCAATGTACTTAAATTGGATCATCGGGTCCCTGCTGCCCTTTCACTTAATAAAGAATTAGCCTGTGATGTTCTTAGCTTGACAGGTAGGATAAAGCGGAGAAAATCACTGCTGTTATATAAAGGATATATCCGTTTGTACGTAATTTGCAGCTTAGTCAATTTGACAGTGGGGGGAGGTGCCCAGCTATGGATCCAGAGCAGGTTTTCTATTTAATGCATTTCTATCATGTTATGGCGTGACCACACCACTACCTTGCCTCGTTCAGCTCTGTCGCATAATTAGTGACATTAATCCAATTTGATTGGATATCTGCTTCACTTTAGTAGGGTATTATTTCTTCACCTATGCTGACAATGTTACTGCTTAGTCTGATTTATTCTATAATTTTGTGTTATTTAGGATTTATGTCTAATTTTTTAATATGTCTTAAACTTTGTTGTAGCTAACAATTAATTATAAATTATATTACAGTTTAATAGTTATTTGTGACACTGTATGGGCATTTTATTCACTGGGCATCTGTGCTTTGAACTTGAAGAGATAAAGAAGCAGCTTTCTGTCATGATCATCCAAAGCTCAGAGCTTGTTCTATCTAAAAGGTTAAACAGAGGGGTTTAAAAAGAGGCTTTAGTTGAAAGCATATGGCATCCATGAGTGATCCTTTACATTCAGTGGCAATATAGCGGTGTTTGTGTGGTGGGCGAGTGGGTGTTGTCGTGCTATTCTCAGGCAACGAGCCCAGACAGCCCTCTCCTCTCGCTCACTCACTCCCTCGCGCGGGACAGGCACAGCTGTCAGATCAAAATCAATCGCATTTTAAAGGACGTGCGAGCTAAATATTTCATTCTTGCCTTGGGAACCAATTAAGTGCTACATATGAAGTCAGAAGGACTGGTTGAGCCGGAGTCGTACTGGTGCGTACCAGCTGCTCATTGCTTACTCCAACCCCCCCTCCCACAACCCATCCCTCCCTCTTTACTCCATGCAAATGTGTCAGTGTGAACGTTCGAGTTCAATTACCTAGTGATGTTTTAAAAATGCACCAAAGCCAGACTGGCAGTCCGGAATTGGAGGGGATCCACCCCAGGTATGTTGTTTATTTAGTTGTTGTCTGTTGTGCTGGCTGTAACCCATTTGCCCTGATTGCAGATGTAAAGGATCGCAGCAATAGGAGGAACTGGGGGCCCTTCAAAGTGCCATGTGTCAGAAAACACCTCACGCCGGATGGCAGGGACAACTGGCATCTCAAACCATGACCCTTGCCTCCATTTCCCATTACAGTGAATAACTAGTCTCGAAAATAAACTTATTTTCAAACTTAATCTTGGGAAGATTTTTTTTTCAAATTTTGTTCTCATATTTCTCACTACTTTATTTTTACCCTGAAATTGAATGGCAATTGAATCCAGGTCGATTTTCAGAAAAATCCATCCAGTAGCTAAAAAAAAAAAAAAAGTATCCCTACCAAGTCAATTTGACAACCACACTCTTCAATGTTGACAGTGTTGCTGAGTGAAGAAGATTCAGAGTGAGCCGTTTTCTTTGTCAGAGAGTTATTTAAAAATTAAAACAGAGGAAGCACAGAGCTGCTGCCACCTACCTCATTTTAAACTATGGTATTTAAAAACTTGTCTGCTGCTCATTCAGACTGCAATTTAGAAAGAAAGCTTAAAGCTGATAACAGGAAGGCTGAATGTAGCGCAGGGAATGTACTCTGTTTTATCCTTTTTTAGCTTTCAACCCCCTTTATGAAACTCAGATGTAATGACTTGTGTCAGAATGTTATTTCTGTATTTATTACTGAAGATAAAGGGACAATGAAAAGTGTTTACATACCCATCTCACTTTTTGCCACAAAATATATCGCTGTAAAAGGCCTTATAAACACAAATGCAACTCCAAGAATTAGACTTAATTGTTTAAAGCACAACAATGCGGTTTTCGTCCTGGCCGTGGAACACTGGACCAGCTCTACACCTTCAGTAGGGTCCTGGAGGGTGCGTGGGAGTTCGCCCAACCGTCCTACATGTGTTTTGTGGACTTGGAGAAGGCGTTCGACCGTGTCCCTCGGGGGGCCCTGTGGGGGTTTCTCCGGGAGTATGGGGTACCAGGCCCCTTGATACGGGCTGTTAGGTCCCTGTACGACCGGTGCCAGAGTTTGGTTCGCATTGCCGGCAGTAAGTCGGGCTTGTTTCCGGTGAGAGTTGGACTCCGCCAAGGTTGCCCTTTGTCACCGATCCTATTCCTAACTTTTATGGACAGGATCTCTAGGCGCAGCCAAGGCGTTGAGGGGATCCGTTCTGGTGGATCGGGTCTCTGCTTTTTGCAGATGACGTGGTCCTGTTGGCTTCATCGGAACGTGATCTACAGCTTTCGCTGGAGCGGTTTGCAGCCGAGTGTGAAGCGGCTGGGATGAGAATCAGCACCTCCAAATCCGAGGCCATGGTCTTGAGCCGGAAAAGGGTGGGGTGCCTTCTCCGGGTCGGGGATGGGGTCCTTCCCCAAGTGGAGGAGTTTAAGTATCTGGGGGTCTTGTTCACGAATGAGGGAAAAATGGAGCGGGAGATCGATAGACGGATTGGTGGGGCATCTGCATTTATGCGGGCGCTGTACTGGTCTGTCGTGGTGAAGAGAGAGCTGAGCCGAAAGGCGAAGCTCTCGATTTACCGGTCGATCTACGTTCCTACCCTCATCTATGGTCACGAACTCTGGGTGGTGACCGAAAGAGCGAGATCACGGATACAAGCGGCTGAAATGAGTTTCCTCCGCAGAGTGTCTGGGCTCTCCCTTAGAGATAGGGTGAGAAGCTCAGTCATCCGGAGGGGGCTCAGAGTGGAGCCGCTGCTCCTCCACATCGAGAGGAGTCAGTTGAGGTGGCTCGGGCATCTGGTCATGATGCCTCCTGGACACCTCCCTGGTGAGGTGTTTCAGGCACGTCTCACCGGGAGGAGGCCCAGGGGAAGGCCCAGGACACGCTGGAGGGACTATGTTTCTCGGCTGGCCTGGGAGCGCCTTGGGGTTCCTCCCGAGGAGCTGGAACAAGTGGCTGGGGAGAGGGAAGTCTGGGTCTGGGTCAAACGGATTGATGGATGGAAGTTTAAAGCACTGATGTATTTAAACCTTTACTGATGAGCTCATGGAACCAACGTGGGAAAAAGTTCAAACTAAAAATGAACAAAATTCTTACTCTTTAGGGTTTACAGGTATTTTTAATAAGAGTTTTCCCTATTATTACTGGGTGAGTAATCTCCCATCAGGACAAGTTGCTTTCAAAATAATGATAGATGACAAAATTGTTGTTCATTATTTTGCATCCATGTTCCATCCATGGAACGGGATGGATATGGAAATATTGGTAACTTTTTTTTTTTTTTTTTTTTTTTTTTTACAGACAATCTGAGTCATCAAAGATTGGCCATGGCAAGGTCAAAGTTTAGAGATTGAAAATTGGCCACAGAATTCTGGTTGATACATATGCATTTTGTATATCAATTTTCTCAATCCCCACATGGACCAAACTGGATTTTGAGATTTTGGCAGATTATTTGAATTCTCAAAAGTCATTTGGAATCAGCTATTTTAGTAATTATGTCACAATTAATTGAACTTTTCTCAAAGATGCTAGTATTCATTTTGTTGACCCTGCTTCTAATTTAAATAATTAATGACTGCTTTGAGCGCTTATGTTTTGAATGGTTTTTGTAGATTTTCTTAGAGTTCTTAAAGAGAATTCAGAAACAGCAGGTCAAAGCTTTATAAACTCTGAAGATCAGAAATAGGCCAAAAAATTGTTATTGGTGGATCTCTGTGTTTTTTTCCCCCAACCCAGTTTAATCAATTTTGTTCATCTCTACATGGAAGAGGTTGACTTTGGAACGTTGGCAGCTTTTAGGAGATCTTAGGGGTAAAGTAAGAATCTTGATTCTCGAGGAATTCACATGGTTACAACTTTTTTCCTTTTCTTTTTTTAGCTTCCCTAGCCATTTTAATTAACACTAATGTCTGTAAGGAATTTGTCTTTGTTTGTAAATAATAGTCAAACCTTGTTTTAAAGTGATCCCTATCCCTTCCACACAGTGTGACATTACCTCAGCTTCTTACATACATAAAGTCCTCATGGCAGGAGGGCCCAAAAATATATTTAAAAACTACTTTTCTTGAGAATTCAGAATTGGCTACAACTGGTATCAGGAAGTCACATCTTTCACAATACCCGAGATGAAAATTGCAATTGCAACTGTATTTTTCATTTATTTTCTTCACCTAAGTTAGATTCCATGATTCACGATAAAGCAGAACCCTTACACTTATTTTTAAACTGTAAAATGCATAATTTCCCTCCAGACCTTGCACTTTTTCATTTCTAACGGCAATATAAAAACATTTGAAGATCGAAACCAACTCAGGTAAGGCACAGGTGAAACATGTTAAGAAGAAGGGAAAAACTCAAATAGAGAAGGTTAGAGTAAAGGCCTGTTAAAACTGAAGGTGTGCATGTGAGTGAAAGGGGCTGGCAGCCAAAGTGGACTTTCTGCGAGAGCTAAAAGGAAAAAAAGTGAGAGGAAAAACAAAAGCAGAAAGTAGAACAGAGAAATAAAGCCAACGAGTTAAAGTGAGAGACAGTGCAAAAAGGAAATGGTGCAAAAGAGAGTGTGAGAAGAGGAAAAAGTAGAAGAGAAAGAGGGAAAGAGACAGGGAGGGAGTATGATTGATAATGGTGCTGACAGAACCCCTCTGGCCATGCTCTCTGTGGCAGTTTGGGGAGACAGGGCCTCCCCGCGTGAGACCGAGCTGCCCCTCGCCACTGTCCCGGCACACACTCCACATCTGGTGGGATCGCCCACGCTAGGTCAGAGGTCACGGCACCATGGGGGCTACTTTCGGACTCGCATCCCCAGAATGCTTGGAGAAAAACACAAGGCGTGTCGGGGTCCCTACAATAATCAGCGTTTAAAAAGTACAAGCAGGAGCCTAATCATGCCTCAGGAATTTTTATTTTATTTTATTTTGCTCTGACCCAGGAAAAGGAGAGGAGAAATAGTTGAACTGAGAAATCTGTATTTTAACTAAACTAAGATGACAAAAGCTCTGGTGAAGGTAAGCAGAGATTAATGCGCTGATGTGCAGTGTGTGCCCTCTGTGTGTGTGTGTGCTCACATTCTTGCTATATGTGTGTGCATTACTGTCCATGTGCGAGGAGACAACACTGATGAATTAGGGATAAATAATGAAGTAGCTCAGGGACTGATTTGTGATAGCAAGAGGGCCCATCAACAGAGAACACTAATACTTTTGAATGCTATGCTGTTTGATGTTGATCAAGTTCAACTCGGCTGACAGGGCTGAGAAGACTGTGGGGAGCACAGGGACCATACGAGAGAACCTACTCAGACAGGTGAAAGAGAAGAGGGACAATACCACTCAGACACACTCACATAGGCATAAAAAACACACCCCAAACCACACATATACACACATAAAACGAGAAAACCATTTAAGGTACAGATATTTAAAACTTTTACTTTTAAATAAAAAAAATGATAACATCACTTGCATACTCAGAGGTTGTTTTTTCTTCCATCATAGGATTGCAATGACTTGTTAGAGTGCTAATGCCCTTGAACTTTTTTTTACAATTAGAAACATCCATGCATTTTATGCAAATTTTATTCCAGCTAAAACACAAAATTGCACATTAATGTAAAGAAGAAGAGGAAAAAGCAAACTCGTGTTTTTTTTGTTTTGTTTTTTTTTTACCAAAGGGTGGCATGCATATCTATTAACCCCCAACACACACATACACACCATCCCCCTGGGTCCAGACTATGTAGGTTTCCCTTTCTATGTAATTACAAGTTTTGGGGGAATTTCTCCAACATTTCTGATTAGATGAGATGAACAGTGTCTTTGAGAGCAGTTTTAAGATTTGTGACAGATTCCCATTTAGTTTTACATTTCGAGTTCTTAACACATGCTTTGATATGAACTATTCATTGAAATCTATAGCTGTACTTTTAAGGTGATTGTTGGCCCGATTAGATGAACCTTCACACATGTCACAAGTCTTTTGCAGCTTCTAACAGGTTTTCTTCTAGAACTGCTCTATATTTATCCACATTCACTTTCACTAGCTTCCCTATCCCTGGTCGAGAACACAATCCCCACAGAATGATCTTGCCATTACCATTTTTCACATTGTGTTCGAAGTGGCGGAGTTGCAGAGTTTTCATGGTGATGTGCATTGTTTGTTTTTCACCCCACATAACGTTTTGCATGTGGGCCAAACAGCTACATTTTGACCTCATCTGAACTGACCACCTACTCCCACGTGTTTGAGGTGTCCCCTAAATGACTTGTGGTAAACTTCAATCTTGGCTTTTGATTCTTACTTTTAAAACAATTACTTTCTGGTTGACACTTTTTTAAGGTCAGAGTTATGGGCTGGGTATAAATTCACCAACCTGAGCTGTGGATTTGTGCAGCTCCTCCAGAGTTAATACTTGGCCACTTCTTAATTTTTTATTTGTAAAATATTTTTAAAACCATAGATAATTTTTCTTACATTTCACAATAATGTGCAACCGTCTGCAGGACTATTACATAAACCATCAATAAAAGACATTCAGGTTTGAGGTTGTAACATTATCGAGTGTGAAAAAGTTCCAGGAATATAAATACTTTTAGATGGTTCTGTATTTAAACCTTTAGTTTTAAATAAGAAAAGGTTAATGCATTACTTGTATACTCAGAGGTATTTTTTTTCCATTATAAAGGGAGTTTTGATAATTAACTTGGTTTGAATACCTCACTAACTCACATTAAACTGCATGGCGGCAAATAATTTCGCATCTATAGACATTCATGATGCGCCGCTGTTACACCATTGCTTTGGGCACCGGTCATTTACAAAGTGTCACCATTTAACCAGGGGGAGGGCCGGGTCTCCATACCTCCAGCATTAGTCCATGTGGGCAGAGTTCGGGTGTGTGGAGAGCGTGGCCTCATTATGAAGGAGATAAAGACCGTTAAGGCTGTTTGGTCTTGGGTCGGCTCCAGCCCCTATGGTGAAACACACCTGCTCCCCTCTTTAAAAAGCCCTGCTCCAGTTTAGCTCTTGGCCACGGACGAGTAATGACCTATCCAGGGGGCCGTAACGCCCGCTTCGTTTAGCCTGTCGTTAAGACCCAGAGTCAGCAGCATACTGCGGCACAGTACCGTGCCAAAACTCAGTACAGGGTGTCCTTGCCAAAGATCTAACATCAAGCCTACTCTGTTAGAATATGGATAACTAAGTAGTCAGCCACATTAATGAAAAGGCAGAATAAATTTGGCAGGATCACTCTCATCACTCATCACTTCAAGAATTTCTTTCAGACCTATTGTCAGACGGATTTGATGCTTTGATAATTCAACTGAATCATCAAAATGAAAATAATTCAAAAAAGGAAGCCCCTGTATCTCTGCCAGAAGGAACATACTCTTACAATCTCTGATTAGTAATTAGCAAACATAAAGTTGCTGCATGACACTACTTGGTTCTTCCATTGTTGTCATGTCTGTATTGTTTCAAGCAGGGACTTACAGACAAGCATGAATGCATGTACACATGCACGCTCACACAAAGTCATGAGCAGAAAAGGCATGCATGCATGCATGCATGCAAGCACCTTCCCGCACACAAATGCGCTCTCACACATTTAAAGATTTCCCAGTTTCCCAGTTATGTTTTCATCAAAGCTTTTCTTTGGCACTACAGAGCAGCGTCAGTATGGTAATGTGTTGTGCTGCCTGGAAAGCTGTCAAAAACTCCCACCTTGGATGAGAGACCACGGTAATTCAACTGGGCTCCTGTCTTCTGTGTGTTCAGGTCTCCTCATTATTCCACTTTGTGGGGTGATGGCGTCTTGCACTGTTTTATCTGTCAGCTCACAGCAAACTATAGTTTTTTAGCCCTGTATATTAGATGCTAACATCAAAGGCAGCTGTCTTGACACAGGAGAGACAGGGGAAAAAATTGTTGCGTAAAAAAAAAAAAAGGAAACACTCCCGGTAGGCGAAAATTGAATCTCTTTACGTCTAGGGTGATGTGTGTATTGAGAATAGATTTGCTGGTTGGCGTCTGTGTGTTTGTTCTCGAGTAAACAGCAAGGCTTGTTTGGGTGTAACTGTCAGGTATATGCCTGTGCCCCGTGTGAAAATGGGTTTGTTCGCAAAGTGGGAGTTAGAGAAAAACAGCAGCACAAATTCACTCTTGCTATCTGATCAATGGGGATTTAAGTTACCGGTGACAACTGCACAGCAGATGTCAAGAGACACAGACCCCTTGCATATTGCAGTGAAGCTAGCTGCATATTCTCAGCAGTTTTTTTCTGACTTGTCTCTTTTTACCAGCTGAACGTTTCTGAGGAGTGATTCGTACATGCAGTTAGATAATCTGAGGAAGTTTTAAGAAAAGTGTGCTTCCAAAACTAAAGTCTGACACCCCTCCAACCTAACTCACACATACACACCTCACTCCTCCTGTGCACTCACCTCTATTTGGGCTTCTGTCCCCTTGGGTGGTGGCAGATTTGTATACACCGTGTGTGTTTATTGCGAGTCAGTGCGTGATGAGGTAAGTTTAGAAGAGTAGATCAGTGTGTGTTTGTGTGAGTGTGTTGGGGGGTAGGGTTCTTCAGAAGACACGGGTAGAGCAAATTAAAACTCACCGCAGGAAATGAGCGCCCTTGGCACTCCTCTTCCCAAGCAGCTGCACACACCCCAACCATCATCTGCCATTTTGACACATCCACGGGGCGTAGCAGGCAGCGACAAGGGGGAAGAGAGGGGTGCCAACGCGACACCCATGGCTTCGAGCGTCGCCAGGCCACAGCCTCCAGCCAAACAGGTGTGTGACATCATGCCGCTGGTTCCTCTTCAGGGGCCCGGGGAGCAGGTCGGGGGACTGGAGCAGAAAGAGGGGGGTGCAGAAAGAAACAAAGGGAGGTTAGGTCTGTACCTGACAAGCTCATTGATAACGTTTGGGACAAGAGCCCTGAAGTCGATGGCAAATTGCCTCTAATGTCTCCCGGAGATCACGGGCCAAAGTCAGGTGCTGGGCGCTAAATGGGCTCATTAGTTATGATTTTTTTTTCTTTCTGTTTTTTTGGGGGGGTTTGCAAAGAGTTTTTTACTCACACAAAAACACACACACATACACATCATGTCAAAGATATTTGAAGCCAGAGGGCTTTTCCAAAGTTGGGACATCATCATAACTCAAGACAGGGTTATAGTTGAGCCCCAGTGTTGAGACCTTTTTCTCTTAGCTCTTGTAGCACATACTAAACAGGACATTTTTGATTTGGAGAATATCTGTAGTTTAGAATGTGCTAGATTATCTGGGGAATGGACAAGTTGAAATTAAAATGTTCTGAAATCGATCTCACACAGATGATAAATGTTGTATTTTTTGTCATCTCAACAAATCTTTAACCAGAACAAAACTTAAAGGGAAAGACAACAGATGAAATCAGCACGTACCTATTTGGAATTCTCAGCATGTCTCCTATACACACCCCTCTTCACACTTCAGTCAAATCCCCCAGCGACAGATCCTGTAACAGAGGAGAAGGAGGCTGTGAGTAGCCTGGGGGGTTCCTAAAGGCACCCGTCTGGGACCTGCTTCATAATCAGTGGACAGAGAGGATAGTGGTGGTACGACTTCCCAGAGCCACTCACTCCCTCTGGCTGACCGAACTCTGGCAAGCACCCCAGGGCTACCTGTTAAGGTGTTCCCCCTGGTCCACTCTCTCTTCCTGGGCAAAAAACTCACATACAGTTTGCTGTCTCCACTCTAAAGGGAGAAAGACCTGGCAACAGATTGCATGAATTGGACAGAGAGCCTACTTGTGTGTTTTCATGTCTTTTTTTGTTTGGTATGCAAATTCATGCATACATGCTCATGCATGTATAGATAAATTGTGTGTGTGCCAGTACATCTGCATGTGTGAGTGTATGTATCTGCTAATGCATGCACATGGTAATGGTCTCTCAGCATGCATGTAGAATTGTTATGTGTGATTTCTTGTGCTGCTAACAGGAGCTACGGAGTATAATTGTTAGTTGTCAAGGAGACATTGCAAGAGAGCTGGAATTACTCACCCACATGGACGAAACTGAATGCCAAGAAACAGTCTGGACAATACATGTGTCTCTGCAGACCTCTTTGGCCCTTATCAACAATAATACTTGTTAATAATGAGAAAATGTCTCTAATTAGTCTGCAGTGAAACTAACTGCTGCAGTCTAATAAGAAATGATCGTCATGATAATAAAATTTGAAACAAATCCTCTGAGACATAATGGACAATAAAGTTAAAATTAAATCAGTTGCAGTTAATTTCTTTTTTGCACATTATGACATGTTGGATGGGCTCTGTTTTATCTGTCTGAATTGTTATTGTAGTTACTCTGGGTATACCGTATGTAACACTGGCCATGTTTCTGTTTCCATAGTCAGTTACAATATTCCCATGACTGTGCCTCAGGGTATTTCTTCCTTTCCACTGTTCTACACCAGACCTCAGCTTCACTGCTTCTGTTGTAGGATGCAGGAAACAGTGTAGCAATGGGTAACCGATGAGGCAGGTCTGGAGTTGCAGACTTTTTGGACTTTTGGATTCGGGGCCCTGGCAACAGGATAATGGAGACGCTGAAGATTTTACACAAACACTCTGACCATTTCCAAATCTGTTTCGCTTGCTCAGGCATCCATGGTTCTCCAAGATATCTGGAGGACAGGGAAGGGTGGGCGTCGGGCTTCTGGGAGGAGGGGTGTACAAGGCGTAGGGAGCCAGGTCTGTGCTGTCTCCAGTTTGGTTTGGTCCGAGGAGAGAGCCAGCTGGCCTCATTAGGAGTTGATGGGAGGCGGGATGGCATGAGACGTGCACATGCATGCACACATCAACAAATGTAGTGTGAAGCATGGCCTGATGCCCGTGAAAGACCCAAACGAATTGCTACTTTTTTTTTTTTTCTTATCGAGTGCATTGTGTTTTATTTTCAGGAGAGTGTGTGATGTTGAAAAACATGATCATTAGTTTATCTCTCTCTGAGACACTCTCTTTACCTGGCTCACCTGAGCTACTTCAGCGCGCTTCAGTGCCCATTTGAAGCACGAGCAAATCTTGAACAGGGGCAATGAGGGTTGGGTTGAACAGAGCGGAGTGGGTATAAAGGAGCGAGAGAATATGATTCATGGTAGGGTGGGTCCATCACGAGAGACGGCCGCTGACCTACAGTCTGAGGGCCATTGGACCGGAACCAAGGCCTTGTTCCGACAGAGCAAGCATAGCGTGAGCTATGACGGATGGCGGTGGTCTGTTTGAGAGCCCCCGAGCAGGTGTGTGAGTCGCTCACATCTGCAAGCAAGCACAGTGAACCGAGACCAAATGGCAGACGCAAGGGGCCCATCGGGTACCTGTGCACTGAGACACACTAATGATTATGGATGCAGGCCTATTAACGGTCACATCTGTAAGGGAGAACAACAACCAGCGCACTGGGAGTGAGTCAGCAGTTTTCCCTCCCCTCTGGAGTACAGACACGCTGGTGTCAATGTTGGGATAAAAACTCAAGTCGAAATGCCTCCTTTCCCCCATTTCAGGTCCAAGTACAGACTATAACTCAGCTTAGACTCCACCCAAGTTGAGGAAAGGCTCTGGCCTCTAAAAACCACAAACTTACTTGTCATACAACAAAATTGATCTATTCCTGGTCGAGGTTTAAGGAAATAAGTTAAAAAACCTAGCAAATCGCAAGAAAAAAAGACAATAAAGAGAAATAAGACTCATTGTTAGAGCTCAACAATTATCTAATGAATTCATCAACTTAAAAACAACGTTAAATATTCATTCTAAGAGTATAGGTGATAAATTAAATATTACTCATTGAGTCATTATTTAAAAATGCATAATATGATTTGCATAGTTTTATCCTGATAGAAAATAATAATGGGTAGTTGTCTTGCAGCGTCTTTCATGACGGATGAAGCTTGCATCTTTTTGTTCCCTCATCATCCCTCTATCCTTCTTGCTTCTCATTAAAGTTTTAACGGAGGCTGTTTTAATTGTCAATCCTTTGACAGGTTGATAAAAGCAACTTGACAATTAAGTTCATGGGCTCTGCTATGCATATTAATTAGGTCTTATTTGGGTTTCTATTGTTATTGGAAGGAGCACTCATGGTGTAGCAAAATGTCATCCATTAACTTCTCTCTTCTCAAAACTTAATGTAATTAAGCTTGCTATTGTATGACTACGAGAGCAGGCTCTAGAGAGAGGAACTTTTAGTATTCATTGTATAAATGAGTAATGCCATTCCTGTGACACGGCAGGAGCGCCATTTCTCCCAAATCAGCCATTCACAACTTTATTATCTGTAACAAGTGCTGCCGGCTCTTGTTTGGCTAATGAACAAAGGAAGATTTCATGTCACAGAGTGAGCATGCACATAAGCACATAGTGTATGTGTGCATCTGCATGTGCAGTCCCCTGTCACACAGAAAACATGTAACAGCTGTTTGTCCAGGAGACCCAAAATTAAGTGTCACATTAAAGTTGCAGAAAAGGGTGAATTATGTTTTTTTACTTAGGCTACTTTACTTTATGGCTCAAGTCATGTGATGTCAATCTGTCAATGTACATTTTGTAAAGTTTACATCTGACCATAATCAAATAACAGTAACCAGCATTCTTTTTTTATCTCTAATTTCAACCACAAATGTCAATGCATATTAGTAGGATTTTTTGTAACAGACAAATACAAAATAGTGTATAATTGTGAAGTGGAATGAAAATGCAGTTTTGTTTATTTTTTATTTCAACTAATATAATGTTTTTTAAATATAGCATACATTTTTATTCAACTCTCTTACTCTGATACTGCTAAAAAAATCCAGTGCATATAAATTATGGTTCAACTGATGTGTTATCAACCTGCAACTGTATATTTTGTGATTTGTAACCTGTTGATTATTTACTACCTGTAATGTCATCATTAATTTATGAATACCTTACCATAATGATAACTTACTGACTTGTTTTGATTATGATATTTAATTAAGTTGTACATAAAATACATGTGAACTGTTGAGATAACAACTGTTTGGACAACAATAAGTCAGAAAATGTTCAAACTCTGATATGTACAGTATATATGAATTAAATGTTTTCAAATTGTGATTAAATTGACTTAAATTTTACAATCACAAATTTGTTTGTTTTTTTACTTTTAGAGGAATTTAATGATAGCCCTACAAAAACACAAAAAAATCCTACATAGTTGTGAAGTAGAAAAAAGAAGTTTGAAAATTGTAGCATTTACCCTTTACTCTGATACTTCCTAACAAAATGCAGTGCAACCAACTGAGGGTTTAAGGGAAATGACCTCAACTTTTGATTGTGTGGTTCGTAACATTTAAACCCAACCATGAATGGAAGAATAAAGTAGACTGCACCCTTTTTTGTCATCCCTAATTTTAATAATATAATCTAAAAATAACTCTCATTTTGAAATTGTACCACAGCAATTATACTTTTTCTATTATTATTATTATTATTATTATTACTATTATTATTATTATGGGATTTTATGTCAAAAACCAACGCAAAGCAGCAGTTACTTAAAAAGTGATGGACAAAATGAACATTGTTTAAATTTTATTCTGTAATAAATCTAAATCTTTAAAGCAAGTTAGTATGTAAAGTTTATTTGTTAAGTGCCTTTCACAGACAAAGCTATCACAAAGCACTGTACAGAAAACTAGTAAAATAAGTATTAAAATTTGATGCCATAATGGATAATAAAAAAAATTAAATACCATGCAACAAAGCACAAATAAAAAATAAATGTTCACCAGAAAGCCTGTGTAAACTATTTTTGAACTGTTCTTTACAAAGAGTACATCGAGTCAACCAAACATTAAGTGTGGAATGTTTTGTTTTTCAGTACCCCATGATTTTAATACCCCTGAATAAAATGAAGTGGAACCACTTTAAGGTTCAAGCGATGGGGGGACAACATGTGATTGTATTTTATAATATTTAAACCTAACCAGGGACAAGGCAACCAGATGCATTCTTGGTAATCTGTGATTTCAGCTATGCATTTATGATTATCTGATTATGTGTTTCAGTTGGTTGTAAGTCATTGTAAACTGCTTTGATTTCATCTACGACTTTACAATCATTTTGTCATGTATGATAGGTTTAAGGAAGATCCATATGAAGAGATATGTGCATTAAGGAAATAATATTTAACCAGAAAAGCACGCACGATTCATTTGCTGTGCATATGGTACAACCGTAGCGGGGCTGCTGCCCGTGGTCAGCCATCTCTTTGAGACGAGAGAGGAGTCCACAATAGCACTGCTGTTTGGTGGGTGGATACGTGCTTCGTGTCGGATCAACCCCAAAATCTTATCTGTTGTTCCTGTTCCCATTGCGGACATTTCCTGAAAATATCATTTAAATCCGTCCATAACTTTTTGAGCTGTTACTAACAGACAAATAAACAAACAGACAGACAGACGGGCTCGAAAACATGACCTCGTTGCAGAGATAATAAAGAAATTGAAACAACTTACAAGGATTGTGAGACCAAGGTGAAGCTAAGACTAAACACAAAGAGAATAGAGGGATTTTAAGAAAGGAGCCAGTGGGGAAGGTAAACCAGCGAGATTAAATATACTGAAGAGGAGTGCAAGTGACAGAGAGAGAAAAACTGAGGACTAATTAATCTAAAGCAGATGCAGGTGAGAGGGAGAGAGAGCAGGGAAATTGGAGATGAAATGCAGCTGGGCAGGAAAGCAGAATGGCAAGGAGGAAACAGAGAGGAAAGCCTAAAACAGGAGAGAAGACTAGACAGAAAATAATCTTAAATGCAAAAGGTAGGACTAACACAGGGGTAAATAAGAATGACAAATTCTAAGATTAAATAAGCACAAGAGAAACTTAAAGTAAAAGCACAAATGAATATAATAGGAAGAAGAGAAAAACAGAACAGAAAGAAACGTATGTATAAACACTAGAAAGAAACTCAAATCAGACAACAATAAGTCTAATGAGAAAAATGAAGTAAAACAAAACTAACACTGAGGAAAACGATGAAAAAAAAAGAAAATAACTAATAACAAGATCAAAACAACCCAAAAACAAAGCAACAAAAGTAGAAACATTTAGGGATCATAAATAAAAAAAAAAATATGATGATGTATAACCAATTGTGTGGCAGTTTTATGTAATACAAAAAATAGGGATGTATAGAATTTGGTTATCAGATTAGGGTCCAGATGAGGGGAGTTTTAAAACATTGATGTCTGAGTCCCTGACAAAACCCGTGTCCCAACAACGCTTCCCTCTCTTGCAAGCTGTGTGTTGCACAGCTAACTTTAAAAATCCATACTTTATTTTTGTGTACATAGACTGTATTATGGGCTATGTGTATTATTTAGTTGTTCTAACAAGTCTGGATATTTCACAAACACCTAAGTGTTTTGATTCTTTACAATGAAAGAGAGACTGTATTGGCTGCTGCATTTTCCTGTCTGTGACCTCCTCTGCACTGTGTATAGATATCCCCAGCTGTCCCTGCAGAGTAAACAGAATCAGTATTGATTTAATTTGATAATGCTCAAAGCAGCAAGATAATGAAGTAGGGTAGCAACTTGTTTTAACAAAATTCATATAGCTCACAAGTTGAATTATCAACAAGTCCCATCAAAACAAAGAGTAAGCATGGTAACTGACGTTAACCTAGGACTCAAGCTTACCTCTTTAAAGGAAAATGTTCTTGATAGGAGTGAGCAGAGACGCAAGTTCATTGGAGGCTGTAGTTGTATGTGTTTCAGATATATCAGATATATCCTTGGAAACAACAGGTAAAGCTAGGCATGATTCAGATGATGTTAGTTGATCCTATGTTTGAGTAGCATTTTGAGGCTGACCTGCAGAAACTCATGACAAAATGTCATGAGTTGCTGTCAAGAAATCCAGATAGGAATATCATTAACATTACTGGTGTCTGAGGTGAGCTTGACCCACCACACAAGACCATCTAATACTGATGAAATGTTGCATGTTGGTTTAGTTTATTTAAAAGTTACAGATTTTTCAAGCATATATATTACATTGAATTGGACTTGGACTTTGTATCAGCAAATTATTAATTACTTGGAATGGCATCATGGAGAAAAAATCTTGCTCAAAACATCACTTATGAATAACAGCCCTGTAACAATCTGAACATACACACAGGCATGTAAGGTTTTTGAAAATGTTAAAAATGCAATCCATCAGTAAAACCTCTGAGCATGTGTGACAACCTATAATTAAAAAATAACCCTCTAAGCAAGATGTAGCTGTCAATGAATATAGAGGGGCATTGCCGTAAAAAGTGAAAGATGTCTAAGACACCTGATAATGTCTAAATGTATTTTAAAAGCTGTTGGGGGTCAATTAAAAAGGCAAACCAAGACAGATTTTTGACATTATTTAGGCTGGGTTTGGGTAGGATGTAGCTATTGTTTTGTAATGATTTTGGAACACAACTATTGTTCCATTTTTATGTGTTTTTCTGAGTTTTTGGTCTATTTTAAACAATACAACAATAGATAGATTCTGCAGTAAGAATGCACTGAAATACTGGGTATTGTTTTGCAAGTTTGGAGCAGTGATGGTGCATAAGAAAGTGTATGTGTCAGAGGGAAAAACCCAAAAGAACTTAATAAGAGAGTCTCCACATTGGAAGGGAGAGAAAAGAAAAACGAAAGAGTCTGGATGTGGGTTGGGGGTGCTTTTAGCAGATTACCCAGTGCACCTTGCGTAACTCTGCAGGCCCACACACTCACATCAAAGTGGTACCCCCTATCTGCCCCAGGCTTAGTCGGCCCCTGTCCACCCCCCATGTCACTCCATACATCCTCCTGTTCATGTTGAATAATTGACAGTTCTGTTTTACATGCTCCGCATTTGCCAGGACATGGAAGTGTGACTCCAAACAGGGCATGACTCCGAGAGGTGCTGTGCATTGGTTTGACTTCATTAGAATGTGCCCTACTAATGCTCAGCACGCACCCTGAGTCGAACACTGTTGAGCATAAATCCACAGAGGAACTGTCTGTTGAATCAGCGAGCAGGTTGTTGCAATGAACATGCACTTTTTTTGCTGTGGTTATACCAAAACTTAATTACCCACAAAGTATTGTCCATATAAAGAGTTTTCTTTCCCAAATGTGCTTTGACATCAGGTTTTATTTTCTACCAGGGTTTATGAAAGGGAGCGACAACTCCCTTCATTATGCTGTTCCAGCTTCTTCTTTCAAGATTCTCTGCAGCGCCTGGTGTGCACTTACAATGTGAATCTGCTGAACTTGTTGGATGTCACTCAAGACTGCCAGAATGGCCGTGCATAGCAAAGGACAATGACCACCATGGGTGCGAGAGTGGGACTGAAGTGTTTGTGCCAAGGCAATCTCAAAAGTCAAATAAGCCATTATCAGTCTGTTAAGCTAGGTCTCATTTGAGGTCTCTTAATAACAGTTTGGTGAGGTCTCTATCAATGAAGCAGTAATTGCTTTTTACAACTGTTGCAGAGAAAAAAATGGTGTGAAAAAGTATGGTTCCAACAGTGTAGTAGGATTATAATTTGTTGTTCTGTGTGGATACAAGGAAAAACATCAAATAGTATGTTTCTGCATGACTTTATAAAGAGTATGAAATTATTTTGTGGGAGTGTAGTATGGTATAACCCTCAAAGTAGGGGTATGAAAGGGCTGGCTGTTCATTTGATAGTTTACCTTGACCCCTGAAGTGTGTCGCTCACACCCTGAGGGCTTGGACTGGCAAAACCTTTCTTATTCCCCCCTGGGAATGATAATCTCAATGTGGGCGTTTACCACGGACACCAGACACAACACCATTAGCCACAGCTCTGTGGATGCTCATTAGGACCCTCCAATCGATACTCCTGGCCGCAAAAATCGCCAGTACTGTGGAAACGGCTATCACTCTTCAGAGTTATTATTGTAAACAGCACTGACCGAGATTTAGGGCAGTATCCCACTTTTTTTTTCTGTAAGAGTAGGAAATGAGGGGTTGGAAGGGGAAACAAACTGAGTGACCATTGTACTTCCATGGGCATTAATTTGAAGCACTCGTTCAGAGACTTTGCACAATGTGGAGTCATCTGCCCTGCTGTAAAATTAGAAACAGTCAGGAAGAATTACTGTGTTCATGTCTCTGTTCTCTGGGGTTTGGTGGTTAAACCAGAGAAACATTGACACATAAGAAGTTTGTTCATTGCTGTGAAAGTGTCTGAGTTCTGATGTCTCCTCTATTTAGCATCAGACACAAATGAGTGAAGTTAAGCACAACAGCATGCTGATGGAATTGGCAAAACAGCTTTGTATTTCAAAATAGAGGATAGTAAAAGAAATATGTGGGAACATTTTTATATATTCTACTTATATTGAAACAAACAAGACCAGATTTTCTTTCCAAGCTTCAGCACAACATAACAACAAAATTCAGTCATTCTCCTATTATTTCCTCCTAAAATGTGAGATGTGCAGACATTAGTCACAGGAAATCATAGATGAAAAGACAAAAAGCAAAGCCCATTGGTTTCTGGCAGAGGAGAGAATAATATTGAGGCAAAATTGTGAAAATAAGAAAAAGGGGAGATGTATTGATTTTTGGTGGAGCCGGGGAAAGAAAAGAGAGGGAATAAAGAAGTGCTCTTTGGCCGATGTGTCCAAATGATGTCTCAGGGGAGGTTCTTAATGGTAGGGGGAGGGGTGTAGGGGGTTAAGGGGGTGAGGTGGGGGTGACGGGGGCAGGTGCCTACCCTGACTAAGGCATGGAACTGCCCTTAGGCTAGGGCTAATGGTATTGGCTGAGCTTACTTTAAGCAGCTCTTTCCTAATGGCCAACTATGAGTGTGCCACAGGATAGACAGGTATTGATTGTTTCAAATGCTCTTGAGTTGACAAGAACTGAAAGTCCCTCAAGCATATACAATCTCACAGCAAATTATGTCACATGGAAAGGTGATTAAAAACAGAAGCTCGGGGCAGGCACACTCATTAAAAGTGTATATGATATTTCTCTTGTTGTCCTTGTATCTCACTCTTTGTGTTTACTCTTGTTTTTTCTTTCGGTCTTGCCAAAGCTTTCGTCTCTCTTGCTTTTTTGTGTTTGTTTTCAGTTTTTTTCTGAGTGAGAAATGTCTGTTTATGCAGCTCTAAATTCTACAATCAACACAGTCTTTAAATCTTGTTTTCCAACATACAGCACTGATGGTTGAACTTGCATTGCATCAGTCAAAATGATGCATGCTCCATAGTTATGCACTTTATCACTTTATGTACACTAATTATCGTTGTATTTAAAAGCTTCTTTTAGAGAATGTACACGGGTGTGAGGCTTCGACTCTCTTTTTAAAAAAAGGTGCAGAATACGGGTATAAGACATAGAGAACAATGCCATATATTTGCTTTGTTGTCATGCCCCCCCCCCTTCTTCATACACACATACAGAAAAATGCTGTGTACAAGATTTTCTCTTATTCACAAGGGGCGCTTTCTAGACTGCTTGAGGCATCTGCTTTGATTGCATAATTCCCAAGAGATGTGCAACACAAAACAAAAATACTGACTGAATTCATACTTATAATATACCGAACAAATAACATACCAGCTCCTCTCTTCAAAAACCAGTAGTTCTCTAAAGAAAAGGAATTGGAGAGTAAATTCAAAGTTGAAAGCGTAGCTCTTTTGCGGAGAGTGCGAGGATGGGGGTGACAGATGAAACAAACTTCTCTCCTGGCTGAGAATGTGCGGCATCACTATAACAAATAGGCCATAGCACATGCATTTATGTAGACTTTAACTCAAGTGGCACATATCAGAGGCCATTTTAAGCCCTAACTTTTGTTTATGTTACAGGAATGTTAGGTGAGGAAATGTGTTATTATGTCAGGGGCTAATACAGTGCCTTGCAAAATTGTCAATATTGTTTAAAGTTTTTCACACTTCATAGACTTGTCTTGAAAATGGAAACCAATGAAGCAAAATCAGGACAAGGCTAGAAGAAATAAATGTATCCAGTTAAATACTCTTCATCTAATCATGCATTAAAACTTAATGACAGGATGTTTAATGATTTCCTATTAGAACAATCAGATTAAAATGCCTTTGAAATGTATATTTCTCCCTTAAGCTTTTGCACATTTTGGCATGTTACAACCACAAACTACAATATATCTTATTATGGATTTTATATGATAGACCAACTTAAAGTAGTTAATTAGTTAAGTGAGAGGAAATATCATACATGAATTTCAAAATATTTTATCACAGTCTCTGTGAACCTTTAATGATAGCTGCAAGTCCTTTGATTTATGTCTCTACCAGCTGTGCACATCTACACACTGATTTGTGTCCATTTGTATTTGAATGCTCACCCAGATTGGATGAAAAGGGTCAGTAAACTGTAATTTTTTAATCTTTTCACAGATTGTCAACGAGTTAGGTCGAGACTTTGGCTGGGTAGTTTTAGCACATGAATATGCTTGGTTCTGAAACACTTCATTGTAGTTCTGGTATGAAACCCTTTTAGTTATTGCTCCGCATTTAGCTTTATTCATCTTAATATCAACACTGACTAACTTTTCTGTGAATCTTGAAAAAAGCATGATGCTACCATGTTTCACTGAGGAGATTGTGTGTTCAGTACAATGTGCAGTGTTGCCACATGCTTTGCATGTTGGAGAGAAAGTTTAGGGTTGGTTAAACTTTAACCAGAGCACCCTTTCCTGCACGTTTACTTCGCCCCCTACGTGGCTTATGTTAAACCACAGATGCAACTTTTTCTGGGTTCTCTTGACACTTTTCTGTAAAGGTCAGATGGCGACATAATCCTGCCATATTTTCTCACACAAAAATTCTAATAATAATTTCACAGAGCTTCAAACTTTTCCAAAACTTTATCCATGATATGTCTGCTGTGTTGCTTTGTGTTCATGCTGCTGTTTCACTTGTGTTCTCTAACAAACCTCTAAGGCCTTCACAGAACCACTGTATTTATACTGAGAATAAATTATACAGAGGTGGACTTGATTTACTAATACAGTGATTTCTGAAGGTAGTTGTTTCAGTATATTTAAGTGTTCTAAAGTAAAATGCGCATGAAACATGTACAGGCCACAGAATTTTGAAAATAACATATTGCCTTTTACTTTTAATTTCACCGATACACTTCACACTTCATTGTTTGTCTAAAATACAAAATACATCCAAAAATACTGAGGTCTGGGATTGTAAAGTGACAAACTGGGATAAATGTTGAATACTTTTGCAAGGCACTGTACAACAGGTCCCATGTGTGATGTGGGACTTTACCAAGAGCGACATGACAGGTTCAGAAAAAGTAAACATAGCTGAAGAAATGAAAGTTAAAGGAAATGACAGCCACTTTTTCCTTTAGAAAAACTAAGAATAAGACAGGAAGAATTTCTGCATCTGAATGATATGGCTGCACTCAAAGCTCACAATTTTCTTCTCTTTCGATTAAATGCTCTTTCTCTGGCTGTTTGTGCTTTATACAGTGGAGTGTGCTACATCGCTACTTTCTTCTCTACAGGGGCCTCTGGGCTCCCCAAGCAATAGGAGTAAATTAGAGTGCACCTGTTCCAGCTCCAAGATAAGCCATCTCCAGAGGATTTCCTCTGAGTAAAATGAAGTGAGTGAAGAATAAACAGAATATCACAGCATTACTCCGCCAAGGTGAAGTTGCTGCCGCTCTGGGGACACGGTTCGTTTTGCACAACACCCAGCAAAATATCCTCTGTAAAAACCTCTGGATGTTAGACTGCAGGAATGGTCTCTGCTCACAGCGGAGAGAATAAGAGCTGCTCTTTTGTGCTCCGACCGACCGAGGCAGGCAAGTCAGCTTCTCAACTGTATCTACTCAGAACCTTGACTCGAGATGCTGTTTTTTTGTGGTCTGGGTTTTGTGGTTTGTCTTCAGCTTGTTCCGTCTTCGTGTCAACACATGTGCAATGGTCAGACATCAAACCGCATGCTTCTTCTTTTTGAACAGTTTTGTAGTCCTGCCAAACATTTTTTTTAAATATCTAATTAAGTCAACTCAAAAAATAGTTTTTTTTTTCTCCCTTCTTAGCGTCAGCTTAGTTAGACAAATAATTCCTTGTATGTTTCTTGGAAGACATAAAAGACGTAACCCCAGTGTGATGCCCAAAGACCACTGACCACAAATGTCTAGAATGCAAAACTCACCCAGTTGGTTTACACATGAAAGGCAAGAATAATTAGAGGAAAAATTTAATTCATCATACGTTTGATAATCAGTCTGATTCGGTCTCCTGTCTGCACTAGGGCATTCAAATAACCCCCCCACTATTAGCACCCCACTCTGCCTCACAACAGTGTTCTGTTTTACCCTCCCTTTGTTCCCTTACAACACATTATCATTATTGTAGCTAATTGCACGGTTCGCCTTGAAGTCGTGCTGGAGACTCGTGATCCGGGGTTGAATCGTGGATGGGGGATCCGGTCTCCTCCACAGCTTGCTTTACTCTGCTAATTGCCGTTACCAGAGGATGAGGCATGCTCCTTGCTGCGGCCAGCCGGACAAGGCTGGAACAAGACACTGGTCGGGCTGGGCGGAGGGGGATGCTATCACACAAGGGTGGTGGGGTGTGGGAGGGAGAGCAAAGGGTGGTGTAACTGACGTGGGATGGGTAGACCAGATTGGGGAGGTAAAGGATAGCAGTTGGGGGTGAGCAGAGGGGGATGGAACCAGCATTAGATGTAGGTCAGCAGGAGTGGCGTACCCTAAAGATTACAGTTGGTTAGTGCGACCCCTCTCTGACAAGATCTGAGCTCTTGCTCCCAGCAGAGGTGGACCTTGGCATTTGGGGAACTCAGCTATTAGTGAGGCTAATAAAACCCAAGCAGAAAGTTTTGAACCTACAGTGGCCTGAAGACACTGTCCAATAGTGAAGAATACTTAATAGGGGTGCAGAAATATCAGTAAAACAAACATTATTAGATGATGTTGGTGAATGTTGCCACGACAATGAAACTTGTTATTGATAAACAAATTTTTTAGTCTATGGGATTGATGTCTTTGTGCTTTAGCAGAATTGCAAACAATGAATAGTCTTTTCAAATACCAAAAAAACCCGACTAAATATAATAACCTCATTCCATCAGTAAAGTGTTATTAGAAATATGCAACAAAAACAACTATCTCAATTAATGATCTTACCAGAACATCTTAATGTCCTCTTAAAACATTTCCACATCTTCAAAAAATAAGCATCTCCAAATACATTGATGCTATAAAGAGCATAAATTGCAGAATAAGACAGTGCCAGTCAAAGACATTAACAAGTACCCCCCCCCTTCACCCCCCAAATGCTCCTGACTACTTAGACCAGATGACAGGGGATTTCCTCTGACAATTCAATAAAGTCAACATTTAAATTCACATTGAGGAGTTATCAATAGCAAATATTACATTGTTTGCATGTAAAATTTCTTTAGGATTTAAGAAAATGTTACAGCAAATGTGGTAGTTGTAAGGTATTCTAAAAGTTACAATTTAATGTCACTTTTTTAAAAATGAGTAATTACAGTAGTTTGTCTCTGAGCTGGAGTCACATTTGATGAACAATGTGGCTTAAAATTAATGAAAGACAAGTCTGACAACTCTACAAATTGCAGTTTTTGTAAGTGAATCCAAAGGCTGTGAACCCTCCCCCATGAGTCTGTCTCAGAATGCTGTACTTCAGACACAACTACCAGACCAGACTAGTTTCCGTAATTTAATTAGTGCTACAATTTATTCGTTAATATGAAATAAATGATGTGAAGGTCAAGCAAGATACATTATGTCCACCCATCCATCCATTTTCTGTACCTGTCCATCCTATGCAGGGTTGCGGGGGAGCTGGTGCCTATCTCCAGCAGTCACAGGGTGAGAGGCGGGGTACACCTTGGACAGGTCGCCAGTCCCTAACAGAGATACATCATGTGATTTAGCTAATTTATTTGTTTGTTTGCAAGTAAAATGGAGATGTTATATGCAAAACATTTAAACAATCAAGCTTAGACAATTTAAGAGACGTTGTTGACGGTGTGGTAGTCAACGAATCATGGCCTAATCATGGCCAAAATCAATCATTCTGCTCAGGGCCCCATAAATTCTAGGATCTGATATTAGCTAATATTTATTGCTATGCAAGCATTTTTTCCCAGTATTGATATTCAACATACTTCAATTTTAATGCTGATAAATTTTAGTTATAAACTGCATCCATTATACTTAGTATAAGTGCAAAATGACTACAGACAGTGTCTAAATAATAATTTAAAGAGTTGAACTGTGAATTGTTGTAAAGTTCATCTATGGACAGAAACCCCCCCTTTTTTGTTGCATATTGTAATAATTGTAATTTTTATGAGTGCATATTTTTTATCAGCATTGTTTATTAAAGAAATTCACTTTAAAAAATAAGGTTAATCTCACCTAAAAAAAAAAAATTTTTAAATTGCGAACTCTGATAGTTTTGTAATTCCAACGGGAACACTAGTTTTACACTGCAGTATCAACTTCTAACTTCAAAAAATGAGTCACAGGTCCCTGGAGGGGTTTTAGTAAAAGGAAATGGAATCACAGAAATAACTAGTGACAAAGCCCCCATCACCTCACATAAGATCTTATTCTATCTGTAGGAATTCTGGATCTATATAGCCCCCAAAACTGAGAAATATCCTCCTCTCATGCAGCGTTATTCACTTCATTCAAAAGGTGTTTTCGTGACCAAACAAAGGAAATGGTGTCATTAATACTATGTGAACCAGGCCCTCTTAAAGCATTTTCTTCCTATAAATGCACAGATAAAGGGGTTGATCTCTTTCCCAACAAAGGATCTCTAAAATATGAAGTGAAAAGCTACCCAAGATGAAACTGGTAAAAAAAGAAAAAAAAAAAAAAAAACAGGCAAGGAAGAGCCTATTTCCACAACACAAACAGATTTCCTGGCCTTTAGCAGTCTCTTACTAGGATACTTTGAGACATATCCATCAAAACACAGCTGTATTCATTCATATTTCATACCTCCTCCTTCTCCCAGTGCTTTAACACTGTTCTTTGATCAAAGAAGAGAACGCGGATCACAACAGGAAGGTTCCCTGCCAGCCAAGACGGAGATGCACTACTGTACATGACTCTGTATAGTTGTTTGTACTTTAAATCTTCATTTCTTCATTTATACAAAATAAAATAAAATATAATTGTGCTTTTCAAATCGATGTAAAAAAACTCACAAACTTAAGAAATTCTTCTTATTCTCAAGTTTTTCCTCTGTTGTTTAATTCTTCTAAAGTACTGCTGTAAAATTGTGCAATTTATCTCCATTCATGTAAAAGGAAAAGACAAACTCCGCCAGTGAGTTTCCGATGGAATAAGGTTTTGTATGAATATTTTTTAAAACTGATTTAAGTCTTTGTCAGGTTTAAAAGAAATACAGTTTGAGCAACTTGGGTGAAGGAATTGCTGAGAGAGTGACACCTAGGATCAGATCCAAAACCCACAGCTCAAGAGTGTCACCATGTGGAGATGAGAAGATATGGCAAAATTGCATCAGGGCAGCTATCTGAACACATGTTTTACCTCAGACCAACGCAGCTCAGGAGTAGAAGGGGTATTTTCAACCTTTAGACCCAGTCTTTTTTTTGTAATTATATATTTTTTTTAACAGCTAAATTAAGTTTTAGTCAAATTTGATTAACTTTCCAGCCTGTTCCTTTACCTTACATCCAGCGTATCAATTCCAAGACGTTGCATTTCCAAAGACCCCTTTCGGTAAGGCTCGAGGAGGGAGGAAAAAAAACAGTTTGAAGACCTCCCTGACATTTAGACTCTCTCTGTAGATGACTTTGCCTTCTACTGTTGCCTGCGGGAACATGGTAAGACCCACACTTAACTTCAATTGAAATGCAGTGCCAGAGCCAGAGCCCTCCTGGGGAAATTATTCTGTTCGTAATAAGTGTCACAACAAGCACCTGGAAAATGACTTTATTACACTCCCTGCTTAAATAAAAGTATTTTTCTGGACCATTGGAAACACATACAGTGCAAGGGACAATGAACAGTGTCTTGCAAAAAGTATTCATACTCCTTTTGCCTTTGAGAATTTGGCTTAGGTCAGCCACAAACTTTAATCCATTTTAAGGTCATGTGAGGCAGAAAACTCTACCCCAAGCCATGAAACTAAAATGTAACTTTTTGGCCTACTTGCAAAGTACTATGTGTTGAAATACTGCACATTACCCTAAAAACACTGTTTAATATGGTAGTGATAACATCGTGGCATGGGTTTTTTGTTTTTCCAAGTGGGGCCTAGAAGTTGATGAGAAGATGAACAAACTACTAACAGGGCAATACTGGAGGAAACTCTTTTGAGAATGTGAAAGGCAACATACAGCCAAAAGAAACCTACCAAGATATGGTCGACTAGCTAAATTGGTAATATGGAAGAGGTGCAGAGATCCATAGCTCAGTTGGGAGATTCCGTTAAAAGGAAGACATACTAGTTGTACCCTAATCTGCCCTTTTTTGGTGGAGGGACAAGAAAGCCATTAGAAGTCGTATTTGCAGCTTGCCACAAGGAAAGTTGGTAGACACTGCAAAAGTGGAAGAAGGTACTTTTGTCAGATAAGACCAAAATCTAACCCATAAAAAGCTCAAACTAAGCCTGAACATCACATACACGTACCCCGAATTCGTGGGTTAATTTCCTGCTTCAAGACACCTCACCTCCCTTGGTCAGAGGGGCCGATGGAGCGAAATGGAGGCCTCGCTTCTGTCAGTCTGCCCCAGAGCAACTGTGGTTACAATCAAAGCTTGCTTCCACTAGTGTGTAAATGTTCGAGTGAATGAATAATGGAGTTGTAAAGTGCTTTGATTGTCTTGAAAAGCACTACTTAAATGCAAACCATTATTATGGAGTGAAATAAATGAGAATTCTGGAAGACAACCCCTTAGACACTGCAAGAGACTGGGGTGCAGTTCATCTTTTATAATGGCAACAAACCAAGTCGTTGGTGTTTGTTTACCCCAACGTTTTGTAGCTTTACATACACCCAAAAGTATGTTGAAGTATTAGCTCTCAAGGGTTAAAAATATGTGCACCTCTTTTCAGATTTTTACTGGTAAAAACTTCTTGAAAACTATATATTTTTTCTTTTCACTTCATAATTTCACACTATATATTGGTATATCACACAGAATCTCATTTATAAATGTCAAAGTATGTGGCAGTAGTGTCAGATCATGTACAAATGTTAAAAGGGTGTGAATACTTTTGAAAGGCACTGTAAACACTAAAATGTCTGTCAAAGAATGGATGTTTGATCATGGGCTTTAGGAGGGTGGATACCTGCTTAATGTGCTTGATTGGCATGCATGTTGACTTTATGTCATAGACGTGGATTGAAGTGCTATGAACCAATTTTTCCTGTAGCCATTATCCAAATATGTTCTGTTTTTTTAGTAAATGAATGGCACAAAATCAAAGTATCAAAAATGCATCGCCTCTTCATAATGGATATCCCTCTGAGCAAGGACATGTAACAATGGGCCATTCTCAGCTTCCTGTCCTTTCCCTCTCTATGCCAATGAACGTGACCTCCACTGCTTTAACAATGGGGCATCCCGCAGCATAAGCATACATGCACTAACGCTGCTTTCATCTTTGTTATTATATTTAAGGATGACATCCTAGCCTGTCGGCCTCTAACCATTGTCTTCAGCATGATTATTTTCTACCCGTTGTTTAGCCCCAGTTGTGGCTCTTTGATGAAAAGGTCGCCACTCAATTGGAAAACAGTCATTAAAATGCGGTTGGTACTATTCACCGGTGTGCATGGGGGAACCAACTCAACTGAGCTGGTTAATCAAAAGTTAATTATATAATTTTCATGCAGATGAGGGAAACATTCAAATGAATCCCAACTCTACAATCATTACAAAAAATAAATAAATAAATAATTCTAAAAGGCTATAAAATGTTCAGGGACCAGGAGGCTGTAAACAATATGAAGTTTAATTTGAGGTAAACAAAGTGAATATCCACCAGGGGGTCTGGGGAAGGAGAAAGTGAGGTTAAATCAAATTTGGAAACATAGATACCAGCAGGTTTTGTTGTCCTGATATATGTGCAATTAGGTGGGTCCTTGATGAGGACACTGGGAGGGGAGAAAGTTGGCTCACATGGCTAATGCTTTGGGGTTCTTTAAACAGAATATATGGGATTTTATGCTTTATGTGTAAACATTAATTATTCTCACAAAAGTACACCAAACCGAATTAAACCCATATTTTAAGAAGAAGTTGTAAAAGGATAATTATCTTTTATGAGCATGTTCTGAAATTATTGAACACCCCATGAAGACAAGCACAAACTCAATGGGACTTTCAGAAGGAAATACCCTGGACAACAATTTTCTCTGCAACTTTGTCCAGGAAGGCAAAGTATCACTTTTCAAAAAATGCACAGCGTCTCTTCATCTAATGAAATGAGTGTGTTATGCAAATTACAGACATGAATATTAAACCAATGAGGTGAAGTATCACAAATGAACAAGTATTGTTCTGAAAGTGCAGTGGAATGCGGTTTAATTTCTCTGTAATTCTATGTGCTCTTATAATGTTAGCCTTTTTCCCAGTTGTGCGAGCCAGTTTGGGTTCATTGGTGTGCATTACAACCACGCTCTAACAATGCGGGGCCTCCCCGGTGTCAGCACAGTTCATGAATCGTAGCCCCTTATGCACCAGGCGATTAGTATGGTGCTCTGTCTGTGGGGCTTTGCCAGAAAATGAGTTCTCTTTAAAACATATGCCCCCTGCTGATTCGTTTCCTTTCCTGATATGAAATTCCAATTTTTATAATGAACACCAATTTCATATACGGAGAGATGGAAAAAAAAATTAAAGTTATGCACTTTGTCTGGTTTTGGATGACTGCGGTTACCCTAAATTAGGAGAAAGCCTTTGTGGACGTTGTAAGCAGAAATGATTTAAATGAGTGTGTTTTGTTGGCGGGGACTAATCAGCAGTCAGGTATATGAGTGCAGAAATCAGTTGGTGTTTCCACATGCATATGCATATGACTGGAGTGGCAGAAAATGGAATTACCAAAAGTGTAACAAATTCAATTAAGTCATTGATACCTAATAAATTGGCTTAATCACCAGCTGTTGTCATGCTAAGATTGTTGTGTCACAAGTTTGTCATGCTTGTCGGTCGTGGTGCTGTACAAAGGCGATTTATTGGATTTAAAAGCTACACAAGATTGTGTATTTTGCACCATTTCCGTTACGGTGACCAGCTCTACGTACAAAGTGTTTCACCAGACTGATTGAATAAAACATTGCAAATTGGTAAGGGTTCACAAGTTTATTAGAATTGACTTATAATGACATCAAATACATACATTTCATGTGTTGAAAACAGCAAAAATCTGAAGTCAGGGTAGATAATCCATGGAGTTGAAAATAATACCGTTTGTCTTCTTTTCGTTGCTCCTTATTTATTCAGGAACCTTTTGTTTCTGTCAAAATGGCTGGAGCCATCATTAATCTAAAGACATTAAAATCAGACTTGTTAGAATCTCAGCTGCAACTTGAATACTGTTGTGTCTCAGTATGTTAAAATGCAATGGAAAAGTTCATTTATTTCAGTAATTTATATCGAATTGCTTCATTATGTACTAAGTTACAATATAGCATTTTTATTTCAGTTAATTTTGTGAACGTTGTGTCTCATTGATAAATAATGCATTATTTCTCTGTGGTCTTAGGTCAACCAAGTTTCTTTTTAATCAGTCACAATGATGCCATGGTCATTAAACCAGGTATTGATTTTTTATGGCAGTGTGGGCAGATGCCAACTCAAGCTGCAAAGCGAAATCAGCATCTTCATAAAGCTCGTCTGCAGAGGGAAGCATGAGAAGCACACAAATGTCCTAGTATAGGGTTGCACAAAACCTTGGACCTAATGAAACACAGTGGACCAAACCGGTAGATAACATGGCTCACTGACGTCCTCAGTCTTGTGAATGACTAGCATCTCTTAAATGTCTATGCTTCACATTTGGCTCAAGGCTAGGTTTTTTTTCTGTTTGTGTATTTTTTTTTCTACCACACTTTTTCCTTCCACTTAACTTTCATGAATATACTTTGATACAGCTCTCTGTGAACAGCCAGCTTCTTTATCAATTACCTTTTGTGGATTACTCTCCTTGTAGGTGGTGTCAGTGACTGTCTGGTCGAGTACTGTTAAGTCAAGAGTCCCTCCCATGAATGCGTAGGTCTTAGGTCATTTCTGTTTCAAACTTGTCTTTATTTTTAAAATCCTAATTATCTGAGAAACTGACATTTTGGTTTATTTACCACAAAGCCTAGATATTATATGAAATAAATGTTAGAAATATATCACTGTGTGTAGTGAAAATATTTAATAAACAATATCCATTTATGAATTTTATTCACTGAAATAAGTTAGATATTGAATCATATTATACTATAATGAATTGCACCTGTATTTAAATAATCAGCCCTTTTAGATAAGAAGTCTTAGAAGCTCTGAATTATGGATGCGACCACTTGATTGGGTAAAATTAATCATGCACATATTCTGTCAGGCAAGAGTAGAAACTAAAAACAGTCATTAAGTAGTTTGTAAATTGTCATTGTGACTTTAGAACATGGTGGTTACAAAGGCATGGTCTATATTGATATTGTACAGTTGAAGAAAACATTAGTGATGAATTATGTTTAATAAGCACTTACATTGTATGGCCAAAGTCTCTCCTGGGTTTGGTCACTCGCCTCTTCAGGAAGCGACACCACTCCTGTGCCCATCATCTGAAAACAACAGGAGGCATTTGAAACTGAAGCCAATGCTTGAAATGAAATTTTACCAAAAACACCAGAGTCAGAATTCATAAACCAGTTCTATGAAAGCATTTCTTGTAAAACGTGCTTTTGATTTAATAAAGTTACCACATTTCCTGAAACTCTAACACTACGTAGAATAAACACTCACCCTGATGGTTGCCTCGAGCTCTCCCACGCTTCTCTTTCCACCTGGTACCCATCCATAGGACCAGTGCTGGCACAGAGTGACCTGAGCCACCAATGCCAACAACAGCACCTGCACCATAACTTTGCTGCTTGCCTTCATTAAAGCTACAGGAGAAGCCAAATATGTAATAAAAAACAATAATGTCAGAGTTCCGCAGCCCACAGATGCAGGGCTGCAACTGAGGCAACGCCAAATGCAAACAGACAACTATTTAGACTGTAGTTAATTAAAACAACAGTTTATCCAACTTCATCGAAGCCTATCTCACCTCTGTGTTTGCCTTGTTAGCATGTGGTGCATTAGCCAGAGGGAGATTTTATAGGTGTTGTACAAGGCTGCTGTCAGGATTATAATCCCCTTTTTGTGTGACACATTTACGGACTAATGGGACACAAAACACAACTAATGGAGCTGGCTAAGTGCTCACATATGCTGAGATCACCAACAGGCTTCGGGAGGCATTAAATATATATCATAAAATGTCTTTGTGATGTATTGGATGCATCTGTGTGGAGGTGCTCACTAAAAAAAGACAACATTTGGATGAAACCTGACGTTTATCTCCATGTATAATTTATTGGACACTGCTTTTAGCAAACAGTTGCTGAAAATCTGGACAGATACAAAAAGCAGAGAAACATCACTTAAACAAGATGCTTGTGCATTTGTTACACTTGCTGTAAGGCTTTAAATGTCATTACCCTTATCGGTTATTGTTTTAGTAAAACAAGAGATTGAAGTCAACAGTGCAGTTAGCAAAAATTAATGATCACAACTGATTTTTATGTACACCAACAATAAAAAGTACAGGTAAATAGATTTTTTTTAAATCAGTGATTCCAGAGTAAACCAATTATTTGGATGAACAAACGTAGTAGAACGTTTTTTCATACAAACTCTAATGCTCCACAAATAATAATAAAAAATGTTTATATAGGCAGCAATACTGACGTATATTAGTAACTATTGTGGTTAATATAGTCTGTGAATTTGTCTTTATTTTCTGTATATCGGATAAACATTTGTTACTGGGATGAGTTCTTGTTGCAGTAAAGTGATGCAGCTCAATTAATTTAATTTAATTTAGATGATTGGAACTGCAATGATTTTTTTTTTGTTTCAAACTTCAAAGCTTTCAGGATAACACTTTAATAAATATCTCAGTAAATCTTTTGACAATTTTTAACATCTCAAGTCCAAATGATTAATTTTATTTTATTAATCGTTATGCATTTGGTATCAGTATGTTCTAAAACTGTAAAGTCCCAAACATGTCAAGCATAGAATTTAACTTTTATGATAAGGTAACTAACCTGAAATAAAGAGATCTTACACTTGTTTTGATAAGGTTTAATATGCCATCATGTTATGATAACATCTCGAGGTCGCTGATAACAAATATAGAACACACACACACATATATATATATATATATATATATATATATATATATATATATATATATATATATATATATATATATATATATATATATAAAACAAGCCAGCACACATTGTTCTACCTACTGAGCCACTGATTAATAGATCACTGCAACCCAAGAGCAACTCTGGATGGACAGCATGCCAAGATGCATGAAGGCTGTGATTAACTATCAGGGTTACTGTAACAAATATTAATTCCAAGAACTCTTTCTTTGTTGGAACAATAGTTTTGGTTTGTTTAAAATTGAGTCTGAACTTGTTTGCTTTGCATTATTTGAAGTCTGAAACTACATCCTATTTATCAATTTGACTATTAGTCAATTTATGCAAATAATGCTGAAGATGCCACTATTTAAGAGAAATGCTCTAAGTATTTTACAAAATAAAACAAAATGTTAATTTTACTGAAACGCATACTTATATGTAGTAAAAGAGAAACTCAGAGAAATTCTTGTTTTTGTTATACAGTGGTCTTTTAATTAAAGAACAATGGAGTGACTGGTTAAGGCTGAAAAACATGCATCACTAAGTAATCTTTGCATTTTTAATCCTATCATTATTTTTAAAATATTTTTGTTTTACAAAATAGTGAGACAACCATCTTGTCAAATGAATGTAGTAGTTGGACCCAACCTTGATTTCCATAAGTCTTTATCTTATGAGTCTGAATGAATATGTCACATTTTTCACAGACTTACTGCAGTTTTTTTTAAAGTCTAATTTTTTTATGCTATAGTAAACTGAATATGGAGAAGAGTCTGGAAACATACAGTCACTATTGATTTGTTGATAGGCGTTATAGGGCTACCCATCCAGGGTGCCATGGCAATGGGGGACACCACAAACATTCTGGGGGTAGTCATCCACCAGTTGTGCCTCAAATTAATATTGTATCCCAGTCAATACAATGTGTGTTAGAGATGCTCCAATTTTTATTTATTTGGTTGTTTTTTTCACCTTTATTTATTCAGGTAAATCACACAGACATGAGGTCTTTTCAAGAGGTACTGATTTTATTTTGTCTGCTGATATTAAAGTTAGAATTTGAATATCTAAATAAAAACAGAAAATGGACAATAGGCCAGTGGATCAGACAATAATAGGGGCTGTGAGAATATGTGTGACTGTGAGCTGTATAACAAAATGTCGCTGTCAGTACACCCTTTAAATAAGTTAAGAAAAAAAGCTCTTTATATGAGGCACAGTTCTGCACAAGTTTACTTCAAAATCAAAAATGTTTGCCTACAATTTGAAAGCTTAACAACTGTAAATAGGTTGAGGCTGGAAAGGTATGGTTTCACTGGTGAAGGGTGTGTTTTTGGTACAAAAAGGACTTATTCATGTAAGAACCTCTGCTGCATAATGTAAATGTGTTATCTGAGTCTATTTCTATTTTTCTTCTATACTCTCTAAGGTTATCTCCGAACTCTGACTATAGTTACATGCCACAGTCTGCAAAATATTAATGTTGGATAATTGAGATACCTACATTGCCCTAAGTGTGGGTATAAAGTAAAATATTATCCTTTCTTTTTATTTGTCTTGTATGCTTGTGAGTTGGCCCTCTGATGAACTACAGAGCTATCCAGGACTTACTCCGCCTCACACCTGTTAACCACTGGAAAATGACTCCAGTTTCAAGAACCTATGGGTGATTAGGGAGCCATAGAAAATGGATAAATGTATTGGTGTTTTTACAAGCTATTATTTCCTTATCTAGACATTAAACCCTTCTTTAAAATATATGTTACATTATAAAACAGTTATCGCAAACAACTGTCTTAACATAATTTAATTTGTGTCACCTTGTGACAAGTTTCTCAAGACTAGAACTTTGTCTAATCAACATGGCACTGATTTATACAAGATGGAAGCATGTTAACCTGGCTCGATACAATGTATAAAAATTATTCTTTTAAAAGCAGAATATGATACTTGGCTGGGATGATACATCTGAATCCTTGATATAACACATTACTTCCTGCCCATCCCAATACAAGCTAATTGCATGTTGCCAAGTCAGGCACCAATCCACTAATATTTATTGCCACAGGCAAAACAGAAGTTAGTTAGTGAGGCTGAATCTAATTGCAGCAGGCAGCAGCTGTTAAGTGAATCCCAGACAGAGCTGAGGTACTATAAAACAGAAATAAAATGTATATGAAGTTTTCTGTTTCTCTTAGGCATAAATAATATTTACACAATAAACAAGAAACTTACTTATTTCACTTACAAATTATTCCAATAGTACTGAATAAATTCATTCAGAAAACCTGATTTGTTCAGATTAGATTGCATGTTTTAAGGAGATTTAGCACTGAAGGTCTCCTGCGCCAATGATCTCTTAACACTTTTATTAGTTCTGTTATACTAAGTGCAAAGTGTAAAAAGCTCTACAGATCAACAGTAAGATAAAAAAGCAGAATTTTATTTGCCTGATGTATGTATAAAATGACCTATTTAAAATTGGCATAGTCTGAGAAAATGTCGATAAAATCCTGGACGACTCTGTAGCAGAAGTCATATTGCTCCTGGAAAGGAAAGTAAAAGGAGAATCGTGAGCAGAAAATGTTCAGACAACCTGACTATGGATAATATGCAATATTTAAACTGATCTTGGTATGCTCTTACCATAGTCTGAACCATGTGTGGTCTTTGCATGCGCAAACTCTTGACTGTCTGAAAAACATCCAGAAGGCCCTCAGCTTTCACTCTCTCCAGAATATTGCTGAGTGCAATAAAGGTGCCGGTTCGTCCCGCTCCAGCACTGTGAACAGAGGCACCAAATTATTAGCAACAAGCTCTCACGATGCAAAAACTGGAATTTTTTTCTTTCTCTTCTTTTTCCTTTGTTTTGTCCAAACAACTTAGTCAAACACTCCAGCGGGTCTGGTTGCCTCGCAGTGTCAGGCCAGATTTGCTTTACAAAAGGGGAAAGTTAGACATCCCTTCTATTGTATAAATGAATGTGTTTTATAATCTTTTGTACTTTATAGTACAAAAGATTCCTCTGAGGCCCTTCAAAATGTGGTTGCTAGACATTTTAGATTCGGGCCACGTTTTTGATCACAAAATGTCTAAAAAATCCTACTCAAAATAAATGCTCAAAAAACAGTTTTTCTGGATCCCTGTTGATATATTTCATAGCCCTTCAAAATGAATGATATAATGTGGCTAGAAATTTAGAGAGCTTCAAAATAATGCTGCTAAAATTAGACTGTTGCCCTTTTCCTGGCCTTTAGCACAACAGGCTCGCCTGTTTCTCAAAGTTCCCCTCCAACTGGTTAATCAGCATCTTCTGAAGACTCCTTACCCAGGGATTGATTGCTCCTGAGGAAGCAGACTCGACTCATAACATGAAAAGAACCAAAATCAGCAAAACATTTTGCCTGACTAATTCAACAAGAAGCCTCATCAACTTGTCATGATTTGGTTGTGATTAATGTTTTTTTTTGCATTGTATGCAAACATTCATTAAATGTGTTACCAGGTTCCAAATCCAAACTGTGGAACTACCAGATAGCTACAAAAAAGCTACAGCCAGGAGAGACTAGCAGTGCTTTCTACTTCAGAGTGACCTGTGGCAGAATGAACTGCTGTTGGAGCAGTTCATTCTGAAAAACAGAGCTGATGGAATCACAGACCAGAACTGTACATTTGTTCTGAGAAAGTGAATAGCATAGTGTAAAGCAGTCTTTCCTTTTCTAAACCTGGTCATTCTGGTGATGGGAAGCTGACAGAGCAAACAAGGTTCCAAAATGATGAATTCCCCATTGTCCCTTCCCTCTTTTCCACCTCAGATTAATGTTAGATATTATAACTCACAGCTAGGTTACAAGTAAATTTCTTTCCTTTCTTTGGAGACCAAAAAACGTACAACAAAATTATTTAACTTCCGAGCCAACATCAGCTTAAGTTGTAGTGGTAGTATAAATAAGTCTGTATCCTTGTTCTTTAGAGATGTGTTTTTGACACATTTAACTAAATCATTAGCAAATGGACGATTATTAATTCCATTAAATTTTGGTTATGTTAATTACTGGTTCCCAATTATTTTTCATATAAACTGTGTTGGAAATATTTTTAACTGATGCAAAACAAGCCCTTATCAGTTCACATACATAAATGACTGTGCTTCTTTAAATTTACAAATTGTGATAAAACTCATTCAATAGGAAGGAAATAATTTATCATTCAGACTAAAAATTACGACGCTGTTTAATTGATGCTACAAGAAGATTTTAAATAAAAATTAGATCTGTCAAAAAAGTATTTTCAACGTATATTTCAGTTGCTTCACAACAGAATTAAAATTCAGCTCATCTGTTTTCTATTTACCGTAAAAAGTTAGCAGCAGTTAAGGTGACCTTTGTGTAATGGCACTAGTAATTATCCCCACTTAAAGAGAGGCTAATCCAAACGCCAACACTAATCAGTTTGGAAGCTCAGTATTTGACTGAGTCAATGTTTACTATGATGGTGGGATGGAGAGATGGAGATGGGAGGGAGGGGGGAAGTGAGTGAGTGCGAGAGTGATGTGAAACTCGGAAGAGAAAGTGTAGAGAGACGTTGGGGATTGCAGCGGGTTAGCCCCATTCCCCTGAGAATGGGAAAAAAGCTTTAAAAAGCTCCTCCTAGACAAGCGGTGATGAAGGAATAGAGGCAAGTGATGACACCATTTCCTGTCGTTAGCTCATCTTATTAGATTAATCATAGTGGGAGTCAGAGGAGATTTCACTTTGAGAGGTTTTAATTGACTGTGAATCAGTGGATTGGATCAATCCCATCGGGGTATGCTGCCTTAGAATCACTTCACCTGAAGCTAGGTTCTGATCAAAGCATTCACAGCGAAGTCTTTATAAGGGATCACATAAGTGGTTTAGGCGCAGAACACTGGGTCCACTGAGGAAAAGTACAACTTATTGTAGCAGGCATTTGTAGGAACAAGAATTTATATCCATAAAATCAAAAGTCCAGACTGTGAGGGTTAAAATGTAAGGGTGTGGGCACAGTTTTCATCTGACCATCTGAAGTTCCTCACCTGCAGTGTACAACTATGGGACGGTTTCCAGACTGCTGCTGCTGCTTCTGCACAGCAGCAATAATGTCAATCATCCCCCTTCCCTCTCCCGGTATTCCGATCTCGGGCCATCCATGGAAGTGGAAGTGTCGAACGTGTTGCGACTGTTTGTCCTGGGGAAAATGAACAGGAATGAAATCGTTTCTCTGACATGTTATGATGAAATAAGATATAATGCAGATTAGAGCACAACATGACGCACTGGTTTGTTGGTAAGGACCATATCTCTGCGCATGAAGGTTTCACACTGTGTTTCCCCCTTCAGCTCCACTGTGTAATCTCCAAATGTTATACTGCCCTCTGATGGCCAATACCGGAAACACTTTTCCTGGGAGAGAAAAAAATGACATGGGGATACTATTAGATGACTCCTAACTGATTTATATTATTACAGTCATGTCAAAAAAGAAAATAACATTAGATAATCAGTTTTAGTTGTAAGATGTTTAAGGGGTTTCCTGCACATAAGGCTGGGTTTGCTTCAACCCACATCATTTCCATTAGACCAAGATCTGAGCTTTGAGTCAGTGAGGAATGTCTGTTTCCTAATTCACAGCCAGTCATTGGTAGATTTACTGGTTGGTTTTTGTCATGTCATGTTGTATTGTCCAGTTTTGCTTCAGTTTGGATTTTTTTAACAGTCTCACATTTTTGTTAAACCTGCTCTGAAACACATTAAGGTTCACGTTGTGCTGGTCAGAGCCTGCTGCAGCAAAATATCCCTAAACCATGGCACTTCCATCTCTATATTTTACAGTTAGTAAGGCTATTTCCCTAGAATGCTGTATTTGGTTTACCCAAAACATGTCCTCTGTTCTGGTTTTCAAATACTTCTGTTTTACATGTCAACTGTGCAAAGAAGAGTATTCCAGAAGTCATTCTTTTTCTGTGTTCTCTCTGACAAACTTTAGTCAGCCCTTCATATCTTTCATGGATTTGAAAACCCTGAGAAATGTTAAACTTCTGCAGTCTCTTTTTGATCATACAGGCATGCAGCCAACTGCAAGTCACATGATCACATTGTACCGTTCTTGGAGACCTATTTAAGCATCTTCCAGCAGCTTTCAGGGTGACAATGCCTGAATAGCCTGACCTGGGCATGTTGATAGCTGTCTTTAAAGTTCTCCACTTGACAGAATTTTTACAGACAGTGTAGTGACTGATTTCAAATTCTTTTGAGACCTCCTTAAAACCCTTGACCAGACTCACAAAATGCTACAATCTTTTTTCTGAAGTTCTCAGACAGCTATTTCATCCTCACCATGGTGTTAACTCATGACTTGGGTTGTTATATCGTCATCTGTAAGTCACTTTGGATAAAAGTAAATGTCAAATGCATGAAGATATACTTCAATAGTGAGGAGAATAGCAGACTAAATGTAAATAAGGTTTATCCATGATAAATCACTTTCAAACTGCTGGGTAATAACTAATTTTAAGAGGTGTTTTCTTCTGTTTATTACAGTTCATTCATATATTTGTTTTATTTCTCTGTATTTTTTTTAATGCATATGTCCAAATATGTTAGAAAAAATATTTGTGGCACCCTAAAGTGTGAAACACAAAAATCCAACAAAACAAGGAAATGCATGCAAAAAATGACCTGAAGATTATAATTAAAAAAGTGAACATTAAATGTACAGATCAGTTTCTCTTCATCTGCTTGTGCAGCAGCACACTCTACCTGCTCTCTTTCTTTGAGCTCCGTGAGCATAACGATTGAGTGACACCTCCACTCCCACACCATCCTCCAGAAGTCCTCCACAGTGTGAGACAGGGGGCCCTGGGTTGCGATAAAATAGTCCTTCTGCCTGTAGCCCTGGAGGGCGGATCATCGGGTAAACAAGACTTGAGAGCTTAGCAAAACACAATATTTTGCATTGTTTGCAAAGGAAACAATGAGCTTTATTTATACTTTTTATGGGAAATCTATACCAGAGGTTGAGAGGGAGCACTTACATCAATAAAGGAGGCATTGATGTAGTCGGTGAACTCCTGTCCTCTTTTTACTGAGAGTATTACTCGGTTGAAATCATCTGGAGAGAGGAAAAAGAGACAAAACTTTCCACAAGTGATTTATAATAAAATAGATGTTTAAAAAAGACTGATAGGGAAAACATGTAAACATGCTTGTTAAAGCCAGAATCCATGTCAAATTTCAAAAAAGCTCTTTGTGTTGTTCCTCTACTCATAACTCAAACAACAATAACAACACAATTCCACATTTAAATATCATTGATTTGGCTGACATAAACTGATTCGACAGATATCCATGTACGGCGTCTGTGAAATCACCGGTGGTGTGGTGCTTTCATGTTACTGGAATATGATGCATTATGAAATCATTCTAGGTATAAAACCCTTACATGGGATGATCTGAAGCACACGGTTCTTCCTCATGTTGGCTGGAAGGTTCCCAGTTCTCATGTTCTCCTTCATAATGCGAACGTTGGTCAGCTTCTGATGATAGAAAATCCATTGAACTTTTTTGAACTCTTACTATTTTAAACAGACAAGGGTTTAATAATGATACCAACTACAAAAATGAAGCGGGACAAAAACATAACTTGTTGGTAGAAGGAAAAATAAATTTGAAAAGTAGGAACTGGAGAGTAATTCTGCTCAGTTTGTGATGGGCCATGGAGGATTGTGCATCAAACCTAAAACAAACTCAAGACGCCAGATGGTGGTGCCTTATAAAGTTTCAGCTGATCCAAAACATTTTTACTTATGATTTCGCTGCCAAGAGCTGCACCCTGGGCAACATTTCCATAATAATATGACTGTGTAGGATGCAAGGTGATGGGCGACAATTTATTCTTTACTGAAATGTTTAACAAGGAGTTTTCTTCCTTCGTACCCTGAATTCCTCCTCCAGGCCAAGCCTGTCGTGGGGGGCCCTGGTGTTGTGAAGCCTTTGTAGATGGCCCTCCAGAGAGCATACATCTAGCTCAGTGTCTCCATACAGATAGTACTCCAACAGAGCCTGGTAGATAAAGGAGTACTGCATCTGAGGAGGAGCAGATTAGAAAACATAACAGGAGCTGATATAGTCTTGCTGAACTATTTTCCTCTATTGTTTCACATCACATCACATGGCTGTTATCCAAATTTTCCGCTTGTGTATGGTGCGAGTCACATTGTTGGTTCAAGGTGCAGCGGGTCAGACAGGGTCATCACTTACGTCTGTCTGGATTAGTTGACAGCGCTGCTCTCGTATTCTGCTCACAAAGCCATAAACGTCCACTCGCTGCTCCATGTACATCATGTCAATCATGCTGTCAATGACAATGAATGTACCCGTCCTCCCGACTCCAGCGCTGCGAAAACACAAACAAGAGAAAGGTCTGGTCTGTGACAAAGTCACAAAAACACATGCAGAGGATAACTTTAACACTGAGATGTTTTTCACATTATTCTTACATTACAACCAAACTCTAGTTTATTATATTGTGATTTAATGAGAACAATAGAGTAGGGCATAATGATGAAGGGATTTTTTTTTTAATATCTAAAAGGTGTGGCATGCATATGCATTTAGCCCCCATAACTCTAATACCTTTAGATAAAATCCAGGGGAACCAACTGCCTTCAAAAGTCATCAGGTTTGGATATTTACATGTGTGTGTAATTTAATTTCACTATGAATCCAGCTGAAGCCTTAAAGGTTTGTCGAAAGAAATTAGCGAACAAAGAGCATCATTAAGAACAAGGAACATAGTAGACAGGTTGTGAGCTTAAAGCAGTATTAGGTAGCTTTGAGCATCTCACAGAGCACTGTTAAATCCATCATCTGAAAATGTAAGGAGGGGCCCATTGAGTTCTCCAGCTCAGTCATGGATCCCACTTTATGGATGAGTGGCAAGATGAAAAGTTATTAGAAATTCCATTTGCAGTTTGCCATTGTGCTGGCGACACAGCAAACGTGTCAAAGGAGTTCCCATGGTCAGATGAAACCAACATTTTACATTTTGGCAACATCATGCTGTGAGGGACAGGAAAGCTGCTCAACGATAAACAGAGCAGTCTTATACGACAACCTGTTAAATAAATACAATTTTTGAGTCAGGGCAGAGGTTTACCTTCCAGCAGTGACCCTAGATACAGCCAAAGCTACAATGGAATGATTTAGACCAAAGCATAATAATTTGTCAGTTGTCAACTTGTCAATTTGTGGGAAGATTTTATAAGAAAATGTATCATCACTGTTCACTCTGTTCAATCCAAGCCTGAGTTATTTTGCAACAAAGAATTAGCAGCGATGTCAGTCTCCACATGTGTAAAGCTGGTAGAGGCATACCCTAAGGGCCTGCAACTCTAATTGTAGCATAAGGTAGTTCTCCAAAGTATTAACTCAGAGGGGCTGAAAGCAAATTTACACAACATTTTTTAGACTTTCACTTATTTAAAGGGGTTATTTTTCTTTGCTTCCAGTTTGCACTACATTGTGTTGGTCTATCACATAAAATCCCAATAAAGTACATTAACATTTTTGGTTGTAATGAGGCAAAATCTGTAAACATACCACTGTAGGAATCATATATTTGCTTTTCACTTAAAGACAAACACTATGTTTTTTGTGATGTAGTTATAGAACCATAGAACTCTGTATTCTGAACAAAGGCGTCAATTGTGACCAGCAAGCATATGCAGAAATGCTTCGCCTCTGAAGTCCAAACACAACATTAATAGATTTACAAGGGTCATTTGGGCAAACTGCACCTCTGGGAACACAGAGCCTGGATTCCACACTGGGGTGTTGAGCTTCTGCAGCTTGGGCCCCGTGCAAAAAGTCAACACCTGTTGCAGCAGTTGCTACAGTCAGCTGCAGATTTCTTTGTTGGGGCGCTACACTGATTATTCAAACACTTAGAAGACTACAGCATGTATATTAAGTCTTCAAATTTAGCTTAAAAAATATACACATATATATACACACACACACACACACGCATGGACATGCATATGTATGCATACAGATATACATACATATATATACATACACATACATACATACACACACACACATATATATATATATATATATATATATATATATATATATATATATATATATATATATATATATATATATATATATATATATATATATATATACCTGGGTCTAAATTCAGCTTTTAACTTAAATTAGAGAATCAGTTTCTTTAGATGCCACTAGATGCCTCTTTTTTTCCTGCATTTTACCTGCAGTGTACAACAATAGGTCCAGCATATGACGGATTGACAGCCTTGACCTTCTTGAGGAACTTAAGCATTCCAATAGGTGTGAATGGCACCCCAAAGTCTGGCCAGCTGGTGAAGTGGAGCTGGGTGACCAGTCGAGGAGCTCGGACGCCATCACTGCCCTGCTGCAAAGCACACCAACGGTATTACACCAGTGCAAGGGTAGGAATGTGGACAGACAAATCAGTTAAAACATGTCAATTATAAACTATTCACTGTAGGAAACATAATCCTAAAGCATTTTCTCAAATTGTTTTTACAATATTTCTCACTGTGCTTTCAGGGATACAATGTAATTATCAAAGAGAGGTTTTTCCCTTTGGCTCACACCCAGGAGAGCATCATTTCACTCTTTTGGTTGCTCTGTTTTCAGAGAGTTAAATGTGAAAGCGCCTGTTACAGAGCTAGAGCGCACTCATCCTTTTTATTTATTTTTTGAGTCAGAGAGGATTTCTGTGCTTTTCTGGCTTCAGACAAAGAAGGAACAAAGTGAATTTTGAAATGTGAAAGCTCCGCTCCACACCAAGAAGACATTCAGCTTGGCAATCAAAAAATGGCAAAGAAACAAACATACCTTTAACGTGCATGGATTTCTGAGGATCGAGTAGCGTTAAAACTCCTAACATTACAGTGTTATTTATTGTTAGTTAAAATATGGTTATTTATTGATAATATATCTTGTTTCTGCTCTCTGTACCCTTGTGTTTTATGTCTAAAGTATTCATTTTCCAACCAGGAAACTTTTTACATTGTGTCAATGCAGTTTGGTTTTGTATTTGCATAAACTAAGAATATAAGAAAAATAAATTGCTATTTTGCACCACATGCCACTGTATGAATAAAGAAAAATCTTTAGCAAACTTTTCTTCAAGAAATACTTTCTGTTCATAACTTTTATCTGGTGTTGAAGAAAAATGTAATGAGATATAACTTATATATGCTCATTTTAAGACATGATTAACTCCTGGTAATGAGCTTAGGTTAGATCACATTTAATACTTTGATTTGCACTTACATATTGTACACAGAACTTTCTGATGGTGTAGTCCACCAGCACAATGACGTCTTCAGTTGCCACGCGGATATTTCCGTACATCCAGCAGCCTTTTTCCGGCCAGTACTGGCAGCATTTCTCCTGGAGGAGGGGAGCAATCATAAAAACAATGCAGTTACAACTACAGTCATAATAACTTCCTACCATGGTATTCATATCTCTTGTACTTTTTCACATATGCTCATGTTACAACTGCAGTGTATTTTACTGGGCTTTCATGAGAAAAACCAAGACAAAGCAAAAGATAACTGTGAAGTTGGAGGAAAATAATTACTAGTTTTCATCATTTTGACAAGCTTACAGAAAGGTAACACTCTACATCACCCTAATGACACCAACCACAAAGGGAAACATGATGGTTGCAGCATCATGCCGTGGGTTTTCCTTTCTTTAACAGGAAAATAGGTTGGTTCGAGTTAACAGGAAGATGGATGGACGTGGAAGAAAGGGGCCGCAAAAGACTGGAGACTAGGGTGGTGGTTCAAAGTTCAGCAGGACAGGGACCCTAAACATTCAGGTAGAGCGACAATGCAATGGTTCAGATAAAAGTGTATTCATCTGTTAGACTAGTCCAGTCAAAGTTCAGACCTCAGTCTGAGAATATGTGGCAAACCTTGTAAAATGATGTTCATAGACACTCTTTATCCAATCTGATCGAGCTCCAGCTATTTTGCTAGGACGAATAGGATGAAATGTTAGTTTCTAGAAATGCTAAGCTAATACATAATTTTCCTTCCACTTCACAATCATGACATACATTGTGTTGGTCTATCACATAAAATCCCAATAAAACACGTTGAAATTTGCAGTTGCAATGTGCAATAATCTGAAAAATATTCAAAAGCTATGAATACTTACTCTATCAAGAAACTGTACACCTAGAGATATTTATATTTTCAATGTGTATTTTAAAATCCAATTCAAAGGTGGTCAAGCAGTCGATAAGGTCTTCACAGTGACGTTTCAAACCATTAACTAGATTTTCTAATTATCATGAAGCCTCTCAGGATTTTATCAACAATTACTTCATCATTGATCCCCATCGCCTCTATTCTGCCCCATCAAACTTGCTTTTTGAGCACTCAATTATCCTTTTGAGGCTGAATTTAATTTCAATACTAAGTGATCCTGCAGGGTGACACTTTTGCATGGATTCCCAGTTAGAGGAGGGGTCAAATAAAATATAATCAGCATTTTGCCTTACAAGAAAACAAAACAGGGCTCTTAGATGTATGATGTTTAAATCTGAAGGATTGAAAGAATTTGGTAAAAATTAAGGAACATACCTCCTTTCTTTCTTTCAAATTTGTTAGCATCACTATAGTTGTGGTTTTCTGCTCCCAAATCATTCGCCAGAAATCAGCCAGCGTCTCAGGCTTGGGGCCTGAAACAGTATATTTCAAAACACATGGCATCAAGGGTCAGAAACTCAAATACTTTCTTGAAACACTATAAAATGTCATTTTACCTTGAGCTGCTATGAATTTGTTTTTCTCTTTATATCCCTGTGTGGAAAAAAATATCACTATAGATTGGTTAAGTGAATGACAATGTGGGAGAAGAATTTATTGGGTAGAAATACTCACATCTATATAAGAGGCATTTATGTAGTCTGAGCACAGATGTCCATCGAGCTGACTGAGTACCACCCTTGAATGATCATCTGAGACAGAGAGGAGAAATAAAGTGAAGTAAGTTTTATTTCTGTTGCTGCACTGTCTTTCCTGGTGATTTAACCATCAATAAACCTGCAGCCGAACATACACTAGATCCTCACTCACATGGTAAAATGTTTGGGTATCTGTTTTTCTCTCTGTTGTGTTCCCTGCTCGCCTCCTCAAAGGACCCATGGTGGTAGTAACATGGCAATGACTACAAAGGAAGAAACCAATCCTCATACGGTAAAAAAAAAGCCACAGGTACAAAGTCGTCTAACAAAATATTTTATTGTTTTTCTACCCCATATTTGATATATGATGGCACAAAAAAAGCATCTTCATCCACACAAAATAATCTTACATTAAACTCCTCTCTGAAGAGTTTGCCGTCGTCAGCAGAGCGTATCCGGTACTCCTCCTCCAGCGAGTCCAGAGGGATCGGAAAGTATCTCTTGGATGGCGAGGGAGATCTTGGGAGGAGGACCACTGTCTGCTCTCCTACGTGTAAAAGAATATACGGTGGTCAGACGGCAAACTTCTCCCAGTGGACAACATTACAAGCTCTCGCAGCACCTGCACAAACAAGCCTGATGACTATTAAGATTTCTTACCTCTGTGGGTACATGACAAAAATGATTTCTGGAGTCATAAACTTGGTGCTACGGCTCAAAACCATCTCGGCTCGGAATTTGGCATTTCCGCACATTTATTTTCCACTTGAAGAAAAGTTTATGTGGCTCCCTACGTGCTATGAAACCTAAGAGCTTCCCCCCTAACTTTTCCAGCTTTGGCTCATGAACCTTCCTTTGTTCATAAAGAGTTTAAACTTACAAGTAAAATAAAAAAAGCATAAAAAGAAAAGGGATGCATTATATTTTCATGCTCTAGTGGTTATTTTGAGTGCAACAGGAGTACCTTGTTCTTCCAAGAAGCCATTTGGAATCTTCTTATCCACTGATGTGACTAGGCCTTTCCTGTGGTTTTTAAACCTGTAACGTAAGAAATAAGTGAGGTAATGAAAAGGGTTCCAAATTTAGCAGAAAAAGTGTCCACAGAGAACTATTTAGCACCTGAAATAATTCAAAGATATAACAACAATATTAACCATCTCAGAGAAGTAAAGCTGTTCCTCCTCATGCTTTTGCTTTGGAATGTGAAGCCTCATCTGACCTAAACCGTTTTGTTTGCTGTCTTACTTAAAGAGCAGCTGTCTGCCCATAAGCCACTGGTCACCTCCTGTTTAACCCCCAAGGCCCCAAACAAGGCCCTGACCCATTCAGTGTTATTCTCATATCAAAGCAATCAATCAATCAATCAAATTTTATTTGTAGAGCACTTTTCATGATAAAATCAGCACAAAGTCCTTTACATGATAAAAACAGACAACTAAACAAAGAAAACACATTTAAAGCAAAATAGATCACACACAACCAGTTAAACTCTCAGCACACTAAAGACACAAACACTTCACTTCCCCTTCACTGCAAAAAAAACATTGTGCAATCCATTTCTATCTCTTTAAGTGAAGATACAATAAAAATAAACATCTATAATGATACCAATATACTGATAAAAGAAGGAGAGACAGTGACAAAAATAATTGTGAGTGTGCATGGTTATTTACCTCAGACAGTAGATTGTCAGGAGGACAACAATGATGAGAAGCAGGGATATTATCAGTGTTGAGGGCAAAACATGAGCACCCTGGTGGGTGGGGTTTTCTACAAAAAGAACCAGTGAAATATATAACTTCAATCCAAAAAGCTTGAACCTGAAAGTTATTTCAGCTGTGACAAATTACCAAACAACCTTAGAAATATTGATGCTCCATACATAACTCAATTTGTAACTCAGTAAGTAATAATGAATGAACTGTAATTCATATATTTTTTTCAAGAAACTTTTGCATCACAGATTTACAGATATAATTTGCAATGGCTTTACACTTACAATTATAATTTAGAATTTCTCAGGAGCAATGCACTGATGCATGCATATTGGACTGATAGCTGATTGTGCTGTGATGAGATGCAGAGTTGTGTTTCTGTACCAGTAGCAACAACTAATGATAATATTTCACAATAATTTAGTCTGAGTTATCTCTTAATGTTCTTTAATGTATCATTATGACATAAATAAAATATTGGGTCGTTTCCTTTGTGTTTAATTTAAAAGAATCTAATGTGGAACAATCATTTGTTTTAATTAAAAATCCAGATCTTTTGGGATCATTAGTAAGCTTTGTAGTGTGGCTTATCAGCAGGGCTTAATAGCTCTTTGCTAAAATTGCATGAGGAGCTATGCATTCTTATATTAACAGGTTCTTTGCTTGGCAAAATAATTTCTGGTGAACTGTGATATTTAGAAGTTTGACCATTAACCACCCCTTTTAAACAATTAAGACAATTAAAAAAATATATAAATGAATATTTGACTTGTAGTTTTATGAATGCCTTTTTCTACAAGCTATCTCTGATGCCCTGTTTTCCCCCCCAAAATAATAGCAATATAAAGCTATGACTGGAAAATCACTGTTTCCTCTAGAATTTTATTCAAGTAAGGGAGTGGGATGGATAATTTTGCATTTTCTGATAGAAGCTTAATTGTTGCCATTATTCTATAACTGAGTTCCTTGCATCCAACATTGCCAGTGTAGCCACATTTATAGAGAATTCACTGCATTTACATTTTCTTTTAAATTGTTTCATTTTTTAAGGTACATTCATTTCTTCTGTATTTTCTTATGTGAAAAGCAAAGTAGTCTATATAATTTATTTTTAAGTAAACTTAAACATTTTTCCTTACTGTTTTCTTTTGACCATAGTTATTCAGACTCACACAATGATTAAATAAAATACCAAATACATTTTTAAGACAATTACTGTTATTAACCTGTTGCTATCTGTTTTTGTGTTTTTAGTCTAAAAAACCCGATGAAATTCAGAATGAGAATGTTTATGAAAAACAACAGTCTTTAGCCTCAAAAAATACAAGTACAATATTTCAAAACTACTAATACAATTTTAAACTGTATGTTTGCAAATACTGAGGTAAATAAGAACACTCCTTGAACTGAAGGACAATTAGTTTGTTTTATACATATACAATATTTTTTTGTATAAGAAGATAAAATGTTTATGAAAGTAGGACTGGTTCAATCTGGAAAACCTTATAATGACAATAGTTTTTTTCTATATTATTAAGAAAATATATTTGAACATTTCTACTTAAAATGCTAAAACACTGAATAAACTGCACAGAAAGACCAATGTCATGCAAAGTTTAATTTGGAAAACTATTGTTAATTGTTTTTGTTAGTTGTATGTTTGTAATATATATAGTCAAACTCAACCTTGCAATACAAATACAATTTATTGGTAAATTGCATTTAACGTGTGTGCAAATTAAAGATACCGGTAAGTTAAACTTTAAACATTTTTCTTTACAACAGGAATATATTCATTTTGTTAGATGATCATACAGTGGGGTAAAAAATATTTAGTCAGCCACCAATCGTGCAAGTTCTCACACTTAAAAAGATGAAAGGTCTGTAATTTTCATGAAAGGCATTCCTCAACTATGAGAGACAAAATGAGAAAACAATATCCAGAAAAATCACATGGTCTGATTTCTAAAGAATTTATTTGCAAATTATAGTGGAAAATAAATAATTGGTCAAAAACAAAAGTTAATCTCAATACTTTGTCATATACCCTTTCTTGGCAATGACAGAGGTTAAACGTTTTCTGTAAGTCTTCACAAGGTTTTCACACGCTGTTGCTGGTATTTTGGCCCATTTCTTCATGCAGATCTCCTCTAGAGCAGTGATGTTTTGGGGCTGTCACTAGGCAACACGGACTTTCAACCCACTCCAAATATTTTTTATGGGGTTGAGATCTTGAGCCTGGCTAGGCCACTCCAGGACGTTGAAATGCTTCTTACGAAGCCACTTATTCGTTATTTGGGCGTTGTATTTGGGATCATTGTCATGCGGAAAGACCATGTCACGTTTCATCTTCAGTGCCCTTGCTGATGGAAGGGCACTTAAAATCTCATGATACATGGCCCCATTCATTCTCTCCTTTACACGGATCAGTCGCCCTGGTCCCTTTGCAGAAAAACAGCCTGAAAGCATGATGTTTCCACCCCCATGCTTCACAGTAAGTATGGTGTTCTTTGGATGCATCTCAGTATTCTTTGTCCTCCAAACACGACAAGTAGAGTTTTAACCAGAAAGTTCTATTTTGGTTTCAACTGACCATATGACATTCTCCCAATCCTCTTCTAGATCATCCAAATTCTCTCTAGCAATCTACAGATGGGCCTGGACATGTACTGGCTTAAGCAGGGGGACACGTCTGGCACTGCAGGATTTGAGTCCCTGGCAGCGTAGTGTGTTACTGATGGTCGCCTTTGTTACTTTGGTCCCAGCTCTCTGCAGGTCATTCACTAGATCCCCCCCCCGTGTGGTTCTGGGATTTTTGCTCACCGTTCTTGTGATGATTTTGAGCCCACAGGGTGAGATCTTGCATGGAGCCCCAGATCGAGGAAGATTATCAGTGGTCTTGTATGCCTTCCATTTTCTAATAATTGTTCCCACAGTTTATTTATTCACAGCAAGCTGCTTACCTATTGCAGATTCAGTCTTCCCAGTCTGGTGCAGGTCTACAATTTTGTTTCGGGTGTCCTTCGACAGCTCTTTGGTCTTGGCTATAGTACAGTTTGGAGTGTGACTGTTTAAGGTTGTGGACAGGTGTCGTTTATAATGATATGGAGGTAAGTTTGTTTGTTATAAATTACAGGCATCTCTCATCTTTTTAAGTGGAAGAACCTGGACAATTGTTGGCTGACTAAATACTTTTTTACCCCACTGCATAAAACCTCTAACAAAATACATTTTTCTCTCTTTAAGATCAACAGTATGAGCACTCTGATATCTTACCTGCAGTTTGGTTGTCATGAGATGAATTACTGACAGCAATGAAGGATCCAATTAGAAACAACACCATTGTCACTGAAAGAAAAAGAACAACCCAGGAACCAATTTTAGCTGAAGGAACTTTGGTTTAAAACTGTAATTCTACATATCCACCACTAGACGGTGGCAAATCAATATAAAACCGATCTATGTCCTGGTGCAGTACATAAAATGCAGAGATGAGAGCCCTGCTTTGATGTAGCTTGAGGGTGATGGGAGCGAGTTTGTCTGCAGAGCAGTTAGAGTCCTTCTGGGAAATCTGGTTGCAGTCATGTTCTGTCAGACCCACTTGAAAGCGAAGCATCAAATAACCTCAAATTCAGACATCAAACCAGGGAAGAGGCTTTGACCCACAGGTGACAGTAACCATATCATTTTCAGACCTTGTGGACTTGAGCTTCAACATTGTTTGTTAGAAGCCATTTGATTTAGCCCTGTATTCTTTGATGTACTGGAACTGTACTGGAACATGCTTTGAGACAATAACATTATTTCTGTATGTCCTGGGCCCTTATTAACATCACAGAATCTTAAGGGATAGAAAAACTGATGTAATTCTATATTAATAGTTTTCTAACAGGGAACATTTGTCCATAATGTTGCATAGTCCTTTTATCTACCTCCATCTCCTTTTATTTTCTCCTTCCTCCACACCATTACTTCTGAAACAAAAAGTTCTCATACAATGGTTCTGCATGATTGGTCCCTTAAAGTCTCCATTTCAAATGTCAGAGTCTAAGGTTTCTCATTAATCCCAGTCTCAAAATACAATATGACGATCTTACTTTGTTGCAGTAGAAAACAGAACATTTGTTCTTCTGACAACTTGTATGTCATCAGGTCATCAAATCACACAAATGCAACCACTCAGCCTTCTTTAATGAACATGCTGATTATGTTTGAATACACTAAACACAGAAACACAATGCGGTTAGCTTGTATTGTTAATAGTAGTTATGCTGTAGCACAGAAATTGATCTATGACACCTACTCTTGATCTTGGATCTAGAACACAGTTAAGTTAAATTTCATGTCATTCCAAGATCTAAGTTCAGACAACAGAGGTGAAAAAACTTTATTAGCCACCACTAATGGTTCCTTTAACAATTTATTTTTAGGCTAGTTGGGCTAATTAACGCTAGATCACTGTTAATTTCTTCTACCAGAATGCACAACCCAAGGACTACCAGTTTAAGAATTTTGGCTCAACACCAAAGTTTCTTTCTTCCTATCCCTATTTTATTCTTTTGAAGAGAAGATAAATGAGTGTCTCAGTCAACGGAGAGGTATATACTAGTTTCCCACGAACACACCAGAACTAGGCAAAGCAAGGCAAGGCAATTTTATTTGTATAGCACACTTTCAACAACAAGGTAATTCAAGGTCCTTTACATGATTAAGGGGTAAAATAAAAATAGCAGTAAAACACAGACAAAGCATATAAAGTAAAAACAGCAATAAAGCAAGATGCATACACAGATACATCAAAGCATTACAAAGCATATGAAGTAAAAACAGCAATAAAGCAAGAAGCATACACAAAACATAGGATACGTCAAAGCTTTACTCAAAGGCAGCTCTAAACAGAAACGCTCTTAGTTGTGATTTAAAAGAACTCAGTGTTTCAGCAGCTTTGCAGTTGTATGGAAGTTTGTTCCAGATTAGAGGTGTATAGAAACTGAAAGCTGCTTCTACATGTTTGGTTCTAATTCTAGGGATGCTGAGTAGACTGGAATTAGAGGACCTGAGTGTTCTGGTGGGTTGGTAGAGTAACAGTAGATCTTCAACATACTTTGGTGCTAAGCCATTCAATGATTTATAAACTAGTAAAAGTATTTTGAAGTATATTCTCTGAGCTACAGAGAGCCAGTATAAAGACTTTAGAACTGGGGTGATGTGCTCTACTTTCCTGGTTCTAGTGAGGACACGAGCAGCAGCGTTCTGGATCAGCTGCAGCCGTCTAATTGACTTTTTAGGCAGACCTGTGAGAATGCTGTTGCAGTAATCAATCCGACTAGAGATAAATGCATGGGTGAGTTTTCTAAGGTCCTGTTGCAATATCACTCCTTTAATCCTAGAAATGTTCTTCAGGTGATAGAAGGCTGACCTTGTTATTGCCGTTTTTTTGGGGCCCCTGGAGGTTCAGGTCTGAGTCCATTACTACACCAAGATTTTGGCCCTGATCAGAAGTTTCTAGCTGTATTAACTGAAGCTGTGTGCTTACTATTGATCGTTCCTCTTTACTGTAGGTCCAAAAGTAATTACTTCTGTTTTGTTTCTGTTCAGCTGGAGAAAGTTATGACACATTCTTCCATTGGTTTGCTCGATGCATTTACTTAGGGTTTGGATGGGTTCAAAGTCACATGGTGACATCGCAATGTAAAGCTGGGTATCATCTGCATAGCTTTGGTAGCTAATCTTATTGGTTGTTATAATCTGGGCTAGTGGGAGCATGTAGATATTAAATAAGAGGAGCCCCAGGATGGAGCTCAGGGGCACTCCACATGTGATTTCTGTTCGTTCTGATGAAAAGTTTCCTATTGAAACAAAGAATTCCCTGTTCTTTAGGTAAGACTCGAACCCGCCAAGTACTGTACCAGAGAGTCTGACCCAGCTCTCCAGTTGTTCCAATGGTATATCATGATCAACAGTGTCAAATGCTGCACTGAGGTCCAACAGAACCAGCACTGTGGTTCTACCACAGTCTGCATTTATGCGGATGTCACTGAATACTTTGACGAGGGCAGTCTCAGTTCTGTGGTGAGCACGGAAACCAGACTGAAAAACATCAAAGCGGTTGGTCATTGTTAGGAAGCTATTTAACTGTTGAAACTCAGCTTTTTCAATAATCTTACTGATGAATGGAAGATTAGAAATCGGCCTCTAGTTCTGCATTAACGTGTTGTCCAGGTTGTTCTTTTTTAGCAGTGGTTTAACAACTGCTGTTTTTAATCCCTGGGGGAAGAGACCTGACTGGAGGGATGAGTTAACTATTTTAATCAGATCAGACCCAATGAGGGGGTCCTTTGTTATGTCTTGGCTCCGATCTCCTTCATGTCTGCATCAATTCCTGGGAGACAAAGTAATTGGTTGCTCACACATGCTATCAAACACTCTTATGGAGAAACCTTATATGCACCAGCATGCTAACACACACACATAGATGTGGGGTCTCCGGTGTTTAACAGATACATTCTTGGGTTAAGGTTATCATTACTGGATCTTTTTTAATCGGTCCCATGAGCTTTTCAGTGACATTGTTGTTGTATTTTTATATCCATTTTTGTGTGATGTGGTTGTGTAGTTCTTAGTTCACAATGTTTGGTTTGTTTTATCGATGTTCCTTATTCGGTTTTTTTCCCCTCTCTCTGCTGTCCTGTGGGTATGGAGGCAGACTTCGATGTTTTCCTGTGTTTTCTTTGTTCCCCTTCCTCTCTTGTATTTTCAACTCACCCTCTCTCTTGACTTTTTGTTTCCTACCTCTCTACTTCATCTTCTTTCTTTCTTTCCCTTCATTTTCCGTCTCCGTGTCCATAACATCAGAAAATAAAACCCACAGCAATTCATAATAAAGATTTCTCACACATATATATCAAGTGGATTACTCTAGCAAAAGCTGTAGTGTAGTACTCAGACACCAATTCTGAGCTCCACACTGCCAAGCAGGACACATAAAAAAAAAAAAGATCATACCCAATGACAGGGAAAACTTTCTTTAGGAAAGCTATGGGTAGGATATCAAGACAGCAAGAGGTGGAGCTTTTTTTGGTTTAATTCATGGAATTCTAAAATTTTTTCTACATTGGTGTTAGTTGGGTATAACATTGGTAGTGGGTTCGGTGCTGCGGTACAGACCAACCGTCTAATTCATGGGTGTCCAATTCTAGGCCTCAAGGGCTGGTCTCCAGCCAGTTTTGGATGTGTCTCTGCTCCAACACAGCTGTTTCAAATGGTCCAACTACCTCCTCAGCATGTCAAATTTCTGCAGAGGCCTGCTAATGAGCCATCATTTGATTCTGGTGTGCTGAACCAGTGAAAGAACTAAAACATGCAAAAGACCGACCCTTGAGGACCAGAATTGGGCACCCCTGGTCTAATTGTTAGAATCTTTTCAGTGAAAAAGCTGGCAAATTCATTGCAGGCCCTGTTCAAGTTTAGTTCAGGGGCAACCGTCACTGGAGGATTAGTTAGTCTTTCCACTGTTGCAAACAGAGTCTGTGCATTATTAATGTTTCTGTTAAGGATTTCAGAGAAGAAATTTTCCCTAGCATCTTTTAAAGTTAACTGATATCTGTTCAGTCTCTCTTTGTAGACCTCAAAATGAACCTGGAGTCGAGTTTTCCACCATTTTCTCTCGGCTCGTCGACACTCCCTTTTTTCACTATGTACCAGTGGATCGCTTGTCCACTGAGATTTCTTTCTACCTGAAACTACTTTCACTTTAGTTGGAGCGATGAAATCAATGATGTCCGAAATCTTCAAGAGGAAATTATCTACCAGCTTGTTTACTGCGTTGGAGTTGGGAGATGAGGGGGATGTGGTGGAAGGGTAAATACATTTAAAGGCTTCAACTGAGCTGTCCCCGAGAAAACGCTTTTTTACAGTTATCTCAGTGCGGCTAGATATTTTAACAGAGATGGTACTTTCAAAGAAAACACAGAAATGGTCAGATAGCGCAGTATCAATTACCGAGATGTCAGATATAGTTTAACCTTTGCAGATAATTAAGTCCAGAATGTGTCCTCTATTGTGGTTTGGTTGTTTGACATGCTGAGTCAGACCAAAATTGTGGAGAGTGTCACTTAATGTTTTTGCTAGTCTATCTTGGGGGTTGTCAGTATGGATGTTGAAGTCCCCCACATCGATTAATTAGTCGTAATCGATACATATTACAGACTGAAGATCGCTGAAATCATTAAAGAACTTAAGAGTTAGGTTTTGGGAAAGGTATTTAAAAAAAGAGTGAAATATGCCCAGAGATACCTTTTTAAAGTTAATTGAGTTCCTCTTCTAGGGTCCACAGGATTATATGTGGTGTGCCCCAGGGTTCAATATTAGGCCCAGTGCTTTTTAACCTTTATATGCTCCCTCTTGGCAGCGTCATCAGAAGACATGGAGTTAACTTTCACAGTTATGCTGATGATACACAGCTGTACATCTCCATGTCTCCCGACGACACAGGGCCAATGGATGCACTTTTTAACTGCATTTTAGACATCAAATCCTGGATGGCAGAAAACTTTCTCCAGCTCAACCAGGACAAAACTGAAGTTTTAGTCATCGGTCCTGAGGCTCAGAGAGAGAAGCTTTTACCAAAACTACAATCACTGTCTTTTAATCCTTCTTTACAAGTGAAGAACCTGGGCATGATTTTTGACTCTGAGCTGACTTTAATCCCTCACATTAAAAATACCACTAAAATAGGTTTTTATCACCTTAAGAACATCGCCAGAGTCCGCCCCATTCTCTCTCGGGCCAATACGGAGACACTGATGCATGCTTTTATCTCCAGTAGAATTGATTACTGTAATGCCCTGCTTTCTGGTCTTCCCAAAAAGAGTATATCAGGTTTACAACTCCTACAAAATTCAGCAGCACGTGTCCTGACGAAGACCAGGAGACGGGAACACATTACACCTATCTTAGAATCACTGCATTGGCTCCCCTGTGTGTCTTAGGATCGATTTTAAGGTTCTTTTAATGGTTTTTAAGTGTCTTAATGGTCTTGGGCCTTCTTATCTATCAGAGCTGCTTTTACCATATGAACCTTCGCGGTCTCTGCGCTCCTCTGGCAGCCGTCTACTTGTCATCCCAAAAGTCAGGACACACACTCATGGTGAGGCGTCTTTCCATTATTATGGCCCTCACCTCTGGAACAGGCTGCCTGAGGACCTTAGGGCCGCAGAGAACATTCATGTTTTTAAAAGTAGGCTCAAGACCGCACCTTTTTAACCTTTTTAGCCTAGCTTTTAATTAACTGATTACTATTTACTGCCTGTTATTTGCTTTTCATGCTTTTATTGATCAGTGTTTTACTACTTGGTCTTGTACTTATCTCGTTAATTTAATTTATTTATTAATTTACCTACCTACCTACCTACCTACCTACCTACCTATCGATCTATTTATTTATTTATTGGTGTATTTTAACATGTTGGCCTATTTTACACGGATAAAAACAAAAAAACAAAACATAGACGCATCGTTCCAGTGTTTCCTCTATGGGAGCCCTCTGCCCTGGGAGCAGTGGTCGGCTGTAGCTGCCTGGGTGCTCTCCAGGGGGTGCTTGGGTGGAGGTCACAATCCTGGCCTCCCCTCCTCTGGACGCCCTGGGTCGGTGCCTCGGCTGCTGCTGTTGACCCACTGCTTCTGGGGCAGATGGCTCCCTTGATGACGTTTCCTTACCCAACCTGGCACATTTGTACTCGGCCCAGTGTCCATCCTACTTTCTATTTTAATCTCCTTTTAATGTTGTTCTTTTATGTGTCCGCACATGGGGATAGGATTGGGGGGAGGGTAGTATAATTGTGTTTAAATTTGGGGGGGGGGGGGGGATTTTTATTCTGTAAAGGACTTTGAATTGCATTTTTTGTATGAAAAGTGCTCTATAAATAAAGTTTATTATTATTATTATTATTATTATTATGAAAAATTGTGGCTATGCCTCCACCTCGTCTGTGTTTCCTGCTCCAGCTTAAGAATTTATAGTTTGGAGGAGTAGATTCTATCAGATACTTCAATATTTATGTCTAGCCAGGTTTCTGATAAGTAAAGGGCATGTATTTTATGTTCAGTGATGAATTCATTGATTAGGAGTGATTTTCCTGAAAGACCTAATATTTAATAAAGCTAATTTAAGTGTTTTGATAATAGGTAGCTGAACCTTCTGACAGGTGGTCAATTTGAGATTTGTCTTATTATAAGAGCATTTGGCTTTTGTTATTTGTTTTATCTTGCTTGTAATGACTTGAATGATTTTTCGGTGTGGCCGGACGACTTCTTGAAGATGGTGGAAGTACAATTACTGTCCGGTTCCCTTCTATATCAGATGTCTCTTATTACCAGTGGGGGCATGTGCAGAATACATCCAGTGTTAGTCCCAGGGGCCTGATGTAGTCCAAGTTTCGGTATTAGTTGTGACCCAATTCTAATTTGTGCTTTCAGTCTATCTGAGAAATCTCTAAACGGAGAGTCATTAGGTGTCGATGAGTCTGATGACAATGGGATACTTGAAGTACACTTTACAGAGCAGTGTACATCTTTATTCACTGCTGGAAATGCTTGTTCTCTGTCAGTCCTTGCAGCTGTCTGGGCTGTTGATGTCAATGTTTGTTCTCTGATATTATCCACAGGCCGTGCTTCGAGGTCAACTCTTGGGTGCTTTATCAAGTGTTTATTAAGATAACAGAAAATATTTGAGGTCAACAGTCTCAGTGCAGCTCTATTAAGATAGTTTATCATAATAGTTTATCTTGAACAAGTGTTTTGCACATCAAAATATTTTAAAATTCTTAATAAATGGATCGATTTTTCAATAGATTTAATCTTCAGCCATTTATGGAGCATGCGAGGTCTGCTTTACCTTTCATCATTTCCTTCAGGGACTGTTCCACTTATGAAGATGTTTATGTTAAGTTTATCAAGTCTCTGTAGCAGACCGGTGAAGTCTGTTTTGAGAATTTCAGATTGTTTCATGGCTATATCATTTGCACCTCTGTGGATAACAAGCTTTTCCAGCTTAGGGTGTTAGGGTGTCAGGATTTTTTCTGATAGTTCTCTCACTGTATTCTTGGGGCAGCTGATAACGCTAGTGTTCTGGCTACAAACATCTTCGATACCATTACTTGATCCGTCATGTGTAATGAGAGCATTAGCTGAGGGGGGGGGGGGGGGTCTTACTTTCTTATGTGTCTGCTTATGTAGATGGATTTCTCCTGGTAGCCTTGACTGGTCCCAGGGGCTGCGTTGTCTTTCGGGGAACTGAGGGCTGCGAATTTCCATTTCCATATCCATTGTTTAGATCTAAATGAATCTGTAGATGGTGTAGCTTCGTCTCGATTGTTTCAATTGTCTGGAGCAGTTTCTCAAAGTCCTCGTATCTAAGACCTTTGATACAGTTGATCACAACATTTTACTGGCCAAACTACATAGACATAGCTTTCAGGATGTGGTTCACAAATGGCTTAGTAATTATCTTAGAAACAGAGAACAATATGTCTGTAAACCTGGTCAAAATTACAGAAGAATCAAGTTATCTCATGGTGTACCACAAGGTTCTATTCTTGGGCCACTCTGGTTTTTGGTATATATATATATATATATATATATATATATATATATATATATATATATATATATATATATATATATATATATATATATATATATATATATATATATATATAAATGATTTTGCAACAACAACTGGACCAGCTATCCCCATTCTGTTTGTGGACAACACTAATATTATAGTATCTCATTCAGACTTTGATTCTCTTATTAGAGATGCCAATTCTATTCTCACTTACACCTCAAGACTGTATGTATGTAAAGACAATTGTATGTAAAGACAAATTTATGTGAATGACTACATGACCTTATTCTGATATCAACTAATTTGATTATCAGTGTTGATTAGTTTCTAACTGTATAGTATTGAAAGCCTTGTATTATTTTTATAGTAATGTCTTTACATATGTTATATTTTATCAGAGTGGAGGCGCACAATAGGCGGGTCTCTTGCCTCTTCTCAGCACAAATTTTATTATATTGTTTTTTTTATGTATATATTACAGTATACTCTTTTATTTACTAAAACAGGTGAATGAAATGACTGCCTCCTTAAGATCTGTCTCACACTGTGTTCAGTCCTTGTCACGTAAACACCATAGCAGACCCGTACTGCATTCACAGTTCCATTGGAATGTCTGTTCTCAGGCGCAGGCCATATATAGGGATTATCGGTCTACATCACTCCCCGCTCTACTGGGCATGTCATCTGCAGAAGGAGACGCAATCATGTCTTGTTGTGCTGTTGGTTGCACAAATTACTTTGAAAAAAACAACAAAACGTGAAAGTTCTAGATAATTCCATTGACTCACACCCTTTTCAAGGCAAACAAAAGACGTCTTTGGTAACAAGCAATCAGAAGAAGCGATTGGAACAATGATTAAAAATGAAACAATCTGCAGCGATCACTTCATATCAGGTAAGCCTCCTTGGCTATCAAACAAGCTAACATCGCTAACAAACACTGCAACTCCAAGATAACCACAAATAACAATAGAAACTGGAGCTATGTAAAGGGTCGTTGTCACACTATTTGCCCGTGCATCCACGGTGTTAAAAAGGGCTGCCACAAACGATTATTTTGATAATCGACTAATCACAGACTAATCGAGTCATGTTTAGATTGTATCTTATCGCAGCAGTACACAGCTGCTCTAATATAACCATCATTAGCTTCTAGCTTTCTTCTAGCTGCTCTAAGAGTTATGTGCTATCTAAAATCCTGACAATAAAGATAATAGATCATTCAACATTTATCAACTAATTATAAAATGAAACATTGACATTACAGCAGACACATGATGTGTGCTAGGGATAATGAAATTACCATCACTACTGTTAATGTTACAGCTATCAATACAAGTAAAACAACAGCATCTTCAGTCAGAAACCTCATCAAAGCTGCTGTAATATAGACTGCTACAGAAAATCATTCTTGGTGGGTAAATACAACTGCAATTAAATAAATAAATAAATGTGGGAATAAATAAAGAAAATATTATTTATTTCCACATGTATTTAATTATTTATGTTCACATTTATTTATTTTCACATTTATTTATTTCCACATTTATTTATTTTCACATATATTTAATTATTTATTTCCACACAATTTTATTTTCTATCCACATTTATTTCTTTACTAACACATTCATTTATTTATTCCCTGAAGTGTATAATAATGATGTGGGCATTTCTATTTTCAATTGTATTTACCCATTTATTTCCCCATTTATTTATTTATTGCTAGATTTATTTATTTATTTACATATGTATTTTCAATATCATTTATTTATTCCTATATTTATTTATTTACAAATGTATTTATTTATTTCTGTATTTATTTATTTACAAATGTATTACCTCCTTTATTTATTTCCACATTTATTTATTTATTTACAAATGTATTACCTCATTTATTTATTTCCACATTCCTTTATTTATTTATCTCCACATTTATTTATCTCCACATTTATTTATTTATTTATTTGTTTTTTTTTTTATTTATTTTTTGTCAGATATGGCAGGGACAGTCCTCCATAGGGTACTACATTTGTTGTCGACAATTTTGGTCGTTGATGTCATCGTGAAGAATCGTGTCAGCACTAGTGTTAATAAACAAGTAATTCCTCTATTTGATTGGTGGTTACCTTTACATTCAGAAAATGTTAATCATTAGTTTGTCTTAGCCATCAGAGGAGTCATCTGCATCGGCAGCAGCAGATCAACAGCAACGGCCAAGGCACTGGCCCAGGGTGCCCAGTGGAGGGAAGGCTGAGCCCCCCACCTCTACCCAAGCACTACCTGGAGAGTACCTAGACTGCCACAGCCAAACCACCGCTCCCGAGGCAGAGGGCTCCCACAGAGGAAACACTGGAAGGAAGATTAAAATAACAGGTTAAAATATTAAAATAAACAGTAGACAAATATGAGAATAGTAGATAGTAAAACACTGATCAAATTTTAACACTGATCAAATTTAGAATTATTTAGTGTAAAAGATTGATAAAATTTTATCAAGTAAAACATACAGAGCAATTAAGCAGATATTAATAAATAATAAATAAATTAAAAGCTTGGCTAAAAAGGTGAGTCTTGAGCCTGCTCTTAAAAACATGAACATTCTCTGCGGTCCTGAGGTCCTCAGGCAGCCTGTTCCAGAGATGAGGGCCATAAAACTGGAAAGACGCCTCACCATGAGTGAGTGACTTTTGAGATGACAAGGAGATGGCTGCCAGAGGAGGTCCGAGACCGTGAAAGTTCATTCGGTAAAAGCAGTTCTGAAAGATAAGAAGGCCCAAGACTATTAAGACACCTAAAAACCATTAAAATAATTTTTAAATTGATCCTAAAACATACATGGGAGCCAATGCAGTGATTTTAAGACCGGTGTAATGTGTTGCCACCTCCTGGTCTTCGTCAGAATACGTGCTGCTGAATTTTGTAGAAGCTGTAAACCGGATATACTCTTTTTGGGAAGACCAGAAAGCAGGGCATTACAGTATTCAATTCTACTGGTGATAAAAGCATGCATCAGTCTCTCCCTATTGGCCCGAGAGAGATTGGGGCAGATTCTGGCAATATTCTTTAGGTGATAAAAACCTATTTTAGTAATGATTTTAATGTGAGGGATAAAAGTCACCTCAGAGTCAAAAATCACGCCCAGGTTCTTCACTTGTAAAGAAGGATTAAAAGACAGTAATTGTAGTTTTGGTAAAAGTTTATCTCTCTGAGCCTCAGGACCGATGACTAAAACTTCAGTTTTGTCCTGGTTGAGCTGGAGAAAGTTTTCTGCCATCCAGGATTTGTTGTCTAAAATGCATTTAAAAACTGCATCCATTGGCAGTGTGTCATCGGGAGACACTCTGTATCATCAGCATAACTGTCAAAGTTAACTCCATGTCTTCTGATGACACTGCCAAGAGGGAGCATATACATTTAAAAAAGAACTGGGACTAAAATTGAACCCTGGGGCACAGGGTTCATTCATTTATCCATCCATTTACATGAGGCTTAGTGTCTCCTTCCTGCTAGAAAACCTCTAAAGGCGATGGTCCACTATGTAACATGATCAGTTGCTCAAACAATTTCAAGCTGAGATCTTTGGATGTGCAGTCCACGTACCATGTATCTAAAATTGAGGCAAGCCACAAAGAGTAAGCTTATTTTAGCCACTAGTACATGGAATGTTGTTATTTTTGTGATAGCACATATCTCATGCTTGTAGGTGAGGGTTATCAGCGGGTGGATCAGTAAATTAAGAGCTCCTCTCCACAGAATCAGCAGCTTAATGTGATGGAGAAGAGCGAGTATCCCAGTAATTTTTAGGGAGCGTGTTTTCTGGGGCTTTAGTCCCTGGTATGCTTTACCAAGACACATTGGCCTTAGGAGAAGGGATCAGACCAAGAGGAATTCAAACACCTCAATCCAGTAAAGCTGTGAAGATTGCCATACCTTGTGTGTAATAGGGAACCAGACTCATCCTCTTGTAGAAGTGAATGGAGGGGGTGCATGGACGGAGTCAGGCCCAAGAAGCCACAACAAGTTCGCTCTAGGGCACACCAACAGTAGGGAAAGATGCGGTATACTATTGTGAGTTGAGTGTCAGTTCAGGATGAATGCCTGGACATGCAGGGTCCTAGTGCTATAATCTGGCTCTAGTTGGTGAATTTCTCCAAAATGCACAAATCATAATCAAGCTGCATTAGTTAAATCTTGCATTAAAGCTGCACTGCCATCCAGTTATGATCACAAGTTAAAGTTAACTTCGTGACAGGAAATAAAATGTACAGTATCCACAGGAGCAGATGGTGCTGTAGCAAACTTAAACATTTATACAGGAAACCTGTCATCTATTCACTGTGCTCGGCCTGGTTTTGCTTCCACATGTTTATTATCTCAACATTTGCAACAAGCTAGACATAATGGAAACACTAATATCAAAGGTGGGTTTACCTCTGATAACATGGGTCCTATTCACTCGTCTTACCATAAACTTAAGGTAAAGGTGATCCATGAACATGTGTTTAATCCCACTGACAGGAATTCCTTATACTCTTTAAAAAAATTCTTTGTTTGACATTTTAGCCATTACAACCAGACAACATCTTGAATAATACAAACACCAGTTGTTTATAACAAGACTATCACAGTTATATATAAAAAAGATGGTAGTAAATATTTATAATCAGTAAATATAAATGAAACATCAATGAGCAGCTGACCGCATCAATAAAAATGAATTTAATCACAAATTTTAAATCAAAATTTCTTGCATCATAATTACTTTCTGCTGATTGGCTGTGACGTGATCTGTGCCATAAACTTTCTTAATGAGTTTCAAACTGCTTCATTAATCTTTTTTTACACAACATGAATACGATGCTTTGCTGTATTTCCCTTTTCAAAACACATGTGCTTTTTAAAAAAAATTTTCACTGAACTGTCATACTGTAAGAAAACAGGTCAAATACAAAAATGTCTCAAGACATTAAACACTGATATGTGACACAAATTATTTCCTTGTAGTTGAATGTCAGGTTAAGGCTGCATGTGTGGCTAATTTTTTTCAATGTTTAACATCTAAACATGGCAGACTTGCATCTCTTTTTCCTCAAATTTATCTCAAAAGGATATGGAGATGCTGGGAAAATGCTAAATGTCTTGAAAGGCATGGATTGAGGTACCAAAGGGAGCCAACTGTTAAAAAGAGTCAGAAGATCTGCAAATTAAAGATTGTTGTTAAATAACTGCCTTTCCCTAAAAATTAGGCATAGTTTAATTTATTTTAAAGATGTCCATAAGTCTACAGAAAGATGTGCAACAGTATCCATAGATACATAACAAAATCATACACAGATGCATATCACTGACCAATATATACAGGTAAACAGATTTCTTAACACATGGACAGTAATAATGCAGTATAGTCAGTGACTTGTTCTTTCTCCAAGTGAAGTCTCCACAGGTCTTAAAAAATGCATGCATTTATAAAACATTCAGTTGTTCCCATCAATACACCATATAGAGGTCATGTACTGATGCTTTTTAAGCTGTGATCCCTACGTTTCTGTATTATAGTGATACATAAAGGATACTGTAAATCAACACTTCCTGACAAGAACAGTTCTCAAACAATAACACATATCAAATAAATATCCACATCAAGACTTGCTTCAGTTTTTCTCACAGATCAATACGGCTTCAAAGACTCCTATTCTTTGAATATATGGCATGTTTGGAACACAAACAGATAAAAAAAAGATTTTTTGCTGTTGTTTTCAGGGATCTGAGGAACAAAAGCATCAGGTGGAAAAAATATAAAGATGCAAGACACATCCAGCATCTTTGCTGTCAAGTGGCAAGGACAAAAGTGAAAGAAAGCACAAAAGAATGTCTGCAAAGTGCAGCGGCAGAGTGAGTGTTGTGAATGAAGAAGAAACCAGAGAAAAGAGAACCAGGAGAAAAGATCTAGTCGATTTAGAGTTTAGGTAAAAAAAAACAAAATAAACATTACATGTTTGCAATCTGGCTTGTAAAATAATGCTTCACCTTTTGGGAATAGAATTACTACCTTTAGATTTATAGTTATTTTAATGTCATTTCTCAATAATGAAATTCAGCTTATTCCTTGAAACATAGATGTGTAAATAGTTGGATAAACGAACAAGACACTTACAGTTTCACTCAAAGCCACTGTGACCCATCACTCCATAGCAAACATGGGATCCGAGCTGCTGTCTTTGTGATTTACCGGGGTGTCCTACCGTCAATGTTCTTCAGAGTTCTTGGGGCTTCAGATTGTTTAGTATCAAGACAAAGGACCTCATAGAAACCTGAAAGAAAAATAGGAAGAAATTTATAAATGAAACAAAAACAATTTGGAAAATTATGCAGCACATCTTCTGTACCTCAGTATTGTAAGTTATCACAAAGAAAATAAAGCTGAATGCATCCGATGAAATGCAAAAAAAAATAAAATAAATGGACAATATCACTACAGGGGATGTATTTTCTGCATTGTGTCATAATTGTGCATTGAATTCAGTCAGCTGACTGAGTGGGTGTGGATGTGAAGCCATCTGGATTCTGCCTGCTTCAAATCCACCTTTAACAAAGAAAACTAAAACCGACCTCTTCTTTTATTTTTTAATAAATACTAAACAGTTTATAGAATCATTGTTTAGGTTACATTTTTTATATATAACACTTTTCAGATTTGTTTTACAAACTAGTCAAAACAACAAAGCCACCTATAAACATGGTTACAATTACAGACTTCAATGCATTTAGAATTTTATGCAATACATCAACAAAAAGAAGTTGTTGATATATCACATAATTGTGAACTGGAATGTAAATCTATTTTTTGTAGTATTTCGGTGGGTGGAGGGTGGGGGCGTGGGGCTGGGGGTTGCAAAATAGCACAAATCCAGTCAAACTGGATGGACAGCGGCCGTAAACACAGATTTTCAAGTTCACAGATAGAGGGCGCAGATGATTTTTATTTTCATTTTTTAAAGTCAAACAAGCTCTCTTTATATCATGGCATCACACATAAAGTACCAAGTTGTTTTTTTAAGTGGTTTGATAATATCTACATTTTTTTGTATACTGTTGGGTTTGATCAAATTTTTTCCGGATGGCCAGGTTGTTTTGAAAACTGGTTCAAATTCCCTTGTCATTGCTAATTTTAAGAGGACAAATATGTAGATGGCATCCGTTAAGGGGTAAAATTGTTGCATATTTATGAGGAGCTCTACAGGGCAGATGTGACTCACTTAAAAGATTAACTATATTGCAATCAAAAAATTTCTTCCCTTCTGCAGTGTAGTCACATTTTAGTTTTAACTTAGACTTCTAAACATTTGTTGGTTGTACTTGACTTTATTCAGGGTTTTTAAATAGAGCGGGCTACATACAAATGCATGCCACACTTTTCAATATTTTATTTATAAAAGCATAAAAAACATGCATCACTTTTCTTACATTTCACAATTATTGGTTACTTTATGTTAGTCTGATGAAATTTACTGAGGTTTGTAGCTGTAGATGGACAAGAATATTTTAAATAGCATCTTTTCAAGGCACCATTGTTTAATGATTAGTATATTTCTGTTTATACAAAAAAATATGATGATTTTGTCTTATTCGAGTCTGTGAGAAAGAAGGCACAGCCTCTTTAACCACTCACTACCATTCACCATTCACCCGTATGAGACACAAAGGGATATTGTAGCTCCTGTAACACGGCTAAGCCAAAACAAAAAAGAAAGTAGAGGTAAATTATTCAGTAGACTCAGCTGGATGACTCCCCTGACCTGAGCTGTGAGGACGTAAAAGAAGTACGTGAATAAGGTGGGAAAAACAGCTCTTTTTCCCATTTTGGGATTCGCTTTTCCAAATGCTTCAAAAAGCTGCTGCTGGCAGTGAAATATATGCAGAAAACTTTCCACTAAAAGCATCCAGTCAAACCCGGTACTGCTCAAGAGATCATTTATGAATAAGTCAGTAAAAATCTGTTCTGGAAGTTTAGTACAGCACCTATTAACACTGAAAACTTTAAACATGTTAGTTCTCTTTCATTTCTCAGAAACGAATTCTGAGTTTTGTTTTTGTTCGTTTGGGCAAATAATCTGGAGGACCACATAGAGATAATCCCAGAGGTTAATTGGTCCTTTAGACGGTAGAGACATTTACATTGCTAAGAGCTTGATATTTATATATTTTTAGACATTACTAATAATGTGCAGAATGACATATACCAATGCCATTTATTTTATCTAATTTTCTCTAATTTTTTAACATGCCTTTAGGTTTTATTTCCAGTTACTATTATGATTGATAATACATGAAAAATGAATAATGATGTTACTAAAAAGATTTTCAAAGTCTCAATGGTTTCCCTATTTTACAATCTAACCAAATATAATGACACAAAGTTAAAGGACAGTTCCTTTGAGTGAAATAACAAAAACTGTTATATACAGGAGGGAAATACATTTGATTTATTTGAAATATTTATAGAATGAACGGGCTGTTTTGCAGTTCGGCATTTGACCTCACGTTTCGGCATATGTCATCACTGAGTTCCAGCCAATTACCCCCTTCTCTGAACTACACTCTCCAAGTCCCTCCACCCACGGCGTGTATTACAACCTAAACAACGAGAGCTACGGTAAAAGGCAAACAACTAACCGACAACATGGAGTCCAGACCGCATCGACACTGTCCTCCCCTCTTCCGAGCCACTGAAAAGCTTGTGGATGGACTTTATTTATGCAGGGAATGTACCCGACCAACTCCCGAAGCGCGTGGTCGTTTGTGGCAAAATGTATTTTATTAACTTGGGACAACACAGCAGTGGATTCGCAGATCGTCTTGAACTTTTACCAGGATCAATACCAACTCTCCCTGAACCAGCAAATATCCCTATATAAGTAAGTAGCCTATATTTCCTAATGTCCTTCAGCTGTTATATACCAGTGTTTCCCAAACATGACGACTCTGTGGCGGTGCGCCACAGATTAAACTCCGACCGCCACAGATTCAACATCGACCAAAAATAAATCAATAAAAAAATCAACATCGAACGTCACATATTGCGTTTCGTTTTTCTTTTTTACGCTATTTAAAACACGCAGCGTATTCATTCTCTGCTCTCTTTTCGTCTCTGTCACTCACGCGTCTCTCGCACACACATACACATATGCCAGAAAAGGTCCTAAATAGGATAGCAATACAAGAACACACATACATACATACACACACACACACACACACACACACACACAGCCCCTTCCCTCCGTGCACAGCACGTCTGTCTGGATCACCTGTGGAAGACGTGCTCTACCTTTCTGGTTCCTCCTCAGGTGCCTCGCCGTCCAGGTCAGATTCCGGATCAAATTGAAACGCCATTACATAGTTATAGTAGCCGATAACTGAGCCATTACTGTCGTGGTGAAGCTAGAGACGTAATGAGGATGGATGGATGTGTGAATGGATGATCAAATCTTTTATTAGGCCTGCAATCTGTAAACAGATTATTGTTCAACACACAATATAATTAGGCCTAAACCTAATTACATTTCATACAAAGGGTAAAATTGGAATTTGGGCAATTTGTGGTGCGCAAATGCATGTCTGTCAATGTTTCATCAGATGCGGACGTTAGAGACTCAATTGACAATAGAGGCGCATGGCTTGGGCCCCGCCCACCAAAACTCGGTCGTTCTGTGCTAATGCTAAAAGAAGGGCCTCCTAGTGGGGGCTGCAATTCTACAACAAGGCTGAGTTACGGCTAACAATCCTTTGATAGAGTATTAAGGTACTTAGAGTGTGACTAAAAAGGGCCCAAACGTCGTGGGGAATTTCATGCCAGGGGCACTTTAAAACACTTGAGACACTCTCTTTTAGCAAGAATGGAGTTTGGAAAACAACAATCCTTTGTTTAAAATGACTATTTTATCATATTGTCCGGAAAAACTTTGTTTGACATGACCTATTCATCATTAGAAGGATAATAACGTTAATATTGTTTTTGATTTGTATTTTACAAGTTTGGGTCTCTACAAATATTCCAGATACCTATTTAATTAATGATAATTAAAACAATCCAACCAGTCCAAATCTTTGTCCTCACCTTTTCTTGGAATTCAAATATTACTATATGTGCTCAGTTTTGGGTTTAATGTTATCTTTCTATTCCACTAGAATATCTTAGATCTGACGTCTGTGTTTCTTTGTGAAAAATCATCAGTTTTAGGTCCCCTCCTGCTTCGACTGATCAAATGAAAGTAAAAAGTGGTGACATGGAATGGTGCTGCACACACATGCCCAACTACCAGCTGGACAGGGATTATCCAAACATCTTATGTTTTAATGTAAGGAACCCATTTAAGAAAATCATGCAAGTATATCTACACAAACGTTGTTTCTTTTTCTGACTATTGATTGCATCCTTACAGACTTGTTAACATGCTTGTCACATTTATTGGCACCCCTAGTAGCATGTATAAGTCTTAAAATAAACCCATCTTTTTTGGCTGCAGCATACACTCACATTGAAAATACTCCATGTTAAGAAGTTTTTTTTATAAATTCCCTCAAGTAAAATGATCTACACTTGGAACAATTCCTTATGAATTATATGCTGAATTAGTTTTTCAACAACCAAATATGTGGACTCCAGCAGTATTTTTAAAATGGGCTATCATTTTGATCTTTGAGAAGGATATTGATCAAAGACATATGATGAAATCCACACAGAAATGTGTTTCCTGACACAAATTCAACCTTCTTCCAAGCACATTTTAGACCTAAAACCTGTGGAAGCCCTTGGGGTGAGTTGCAGAGAAGAAGTGTAAGAGAGGATCCAGGACACTGGAGGGTCAAAAGAAAAGGTGCAAAGAGGAATTCTTAAAGAACCTTCCCTCTATTCTCAAACCTTGTGAAATGTTTCAGGAGGAGACTAAATCCTGTCCAATATGAAAAAAGGGAGATATGATTTCAAAGTATTTACTGACAGTTTTAACACATTATCAGCTGTGAGTAAGAGAGGCCAGAACTTTACATTTATTAGACAGGTTTTTAAATAAATATCCCAAATATAATGGTTCATTGTTTTTTTTTAACTCTTATATTATTATACTCTTATTTATATTATAAATAATCTAAATAAATCTTTATTGTACTGTTCTTGTGATGTGAATCAGAAGTTGTGAAACTCCACCAGAGTTTCATATTTATTTTTGTTACAGACTTTAAAAAAGAACAAGAAAATTATCACATTACTCAAACTAACATTAACATATTAATGTCATTTTTTTCAGCTTCTTAAAATGTACACAACGAAATATTTTAAAAAAGCTAGAGACCATAGAAGACTATCCCAGTGATACAGGACTGTTAAGTTAAAGGCATACTTTGAAAAAGTCACCCAGTCTAGCTGCTCTTTAAAGCAGAAGGAAATTATTAATCCTGTAACTAAATCTGTCAATCAAATATGAATCATACTTTTAAAAGGCAGAAGGGTAATGTTACAGCTGTTTTCTGGTTTTGATAACAATCTGACCTCTGGGCTGAACTCCAGGTTATTTTGTTGACTCTGGCTCTTATTTTAAAAGGGTAAGGTTGTTACTAAGGGGGTTTAGGAAAGTTTTATTTAATAAAATATTTCAACAAGAATAATAATATTGATTAAAAATGGTATTAAAGTACACTATACTGATGCAATAATATGCAACAAAAATATTTTTTGCAGTTTAATGTGTTCTCATGAATGTTGGAATAAAAACCCTGACCTATCCGGTGGCAGGTTTAAATTATAAGTTAAATAGTTATTCATACTGTATTTTACTTGCCATAAATCATTAATGAGACTTTTTAAAGCCATTTTAGCACCATCCTTTTTTTCTCTCTTTAGTTCTGCAAATTTAGTCAAATAGGATGGCATGAGTTCAGTATTATATTATTATGTATTATAGACATAACCACTTCCTGTCTGCTCTGTCCATTGAGTGAAAAGGAAAACATGGGGGTCATTAAAGTTTTATCTGAGTTCTGGCATCATCCAGCAATCCCAAAAGAGATATCAAATAAGTACTGTAGCTCACCATAGCTATGATGTAAATACTCAGTCTGGTTGGTTTTTCAGGATTATTCTAAATATGAACTGCTTGGCCAAATTATTAGTAATCCATGTACAAATAGGATGGGTGTTGTTCAATTCATGCAGTCAGCCTAAAACAGGAATATTGAGGTCATTTCCTGAAATGATTATTCATGCTGGGACAATTATCTCTGATGGTCGGAGGTCAGTGTGGAAATTTTCACCAGTTAAGTTAAAGGGCATGTGTCATCATATTTTAGAGCCAGAAAACCTTCAAATACATTACAACTGGTGATTAGATTAGATTTAAAAAAAGAAAAATCTTCACTGAAACAAACATCCATCCATCCATCCATCCATCCATCCATCCATGACTGCACCGTAGACAGACTGCAGATGACAGATCACTGCACCCTAACTACTGATGCAAAAAGAGTGCATGCAGGGGGAAGCGATCAGAACAGCCCTCGTTCAGGGAGTCTTGCCAAATTCCGATCATTTTAATTGGAGAAATGTTCCCTAATTTCAAAACTATGGCTGATGTGGCACTACAGCTTCCATTACGCACAGGCAGAGTGCAGTTCAGTTCCATGAAGAGCATTTACGCCACAGCAGGTGAAATGTTCATCCTACATCTACTTTACTAATCTGCTCGATGTGTGATGACACGATGCGATTCCCTGATCAGTTTGTTCAGATTAAATATCAACTTAAATGAATGAAAACGAACTACTGAATATGTTATTATAATTTAAAAAATGTATGTGTTGACCAACAACAAAAAATTGTAGCGTGACCCCATCCATCCATACATCCATCCATACATCCATCCATACATCAATACATCTATCCATCCATCCATCCATCCACAGACCCGTCGCCAGACCTCAGTCTTAAGGGGGGCATATCAAATGCATGGGGGGGGGGGCACAATTATTATTAACCATAATCGTCTACTTGCGTAGCACGATACATGTTAAACTTAACCATCAGCACGTCTAGCGACAGCCTACATCAGTTTTCATAATATAAAATAATAGAATACATGAAAGAAGAAATGTTATCAATATCCACAAAACAGATGCTGTAGCACCAGAAGCGTCTCTCAAGCTGAAAAACCACCACGGCGGGTGCATTTCAAAACAGTCAACAGAGGAAAATGCATTTTTATTACGCGCGGAGCGCGTACACACACAGACACAGTTTGAACCTACTTTGAGTGGGGGCAGTGCTGTCCTCTCTCCAGTCAGAACAGAGGGAGGTGGCGTTTCTCCAGGCTGAACTTCCTCATCAGTTTATCCTTCCACTCAGACTTGAACTTGTGCGTGAGGTCCTTTTCAAAAGCCACCTGAATAAGTTGGGCCTTGCGTTTCTGGAGCATGCTGCGTCGATGCTCGGAGAACACGCTTTTTAGTGTGGAAAAAGAGTTTTCGCATACTGCTGTTGATGCTCCTAAGGTTAGGGCCATCTTGTCTGCTCTAACAAGAGTCGGCATTGCCTAGAGTGCACAGTTGAACGTACTGAGGATGTTGTCTATTGTCCATTTTCCGTCTTCAGGGGGAACAGGGGTATCAGTCATTTTCTTCACCAGAAACTCACGAGCCACAGTATATTCCGATTCAACCACATCAGTTCCAACTAAATCCAGAAGAGGGGTTACTTTTGATGGGTCCAGGAAATTATCCTTGGTCTCTGGGTTCAAAGCAGCCAGTGCGCCAATGAGCTCGCTACTGCGCTCACCAAAACGTGCATCCATCTCTTCTTGCATAGCATCAATGACACTGTAAAATAACCTACTGAACTCTGTCTTTTCGTCTATGTCACTCTGTGGCTGTCCAACTGTTTGTTTAACTGCAAATTCACTATGGTTTTTGTTAACTGTGCGTCTTCTCTTGCTTGGACCGGGGCCGGTCATCGGCACGGCCTCGGTGCCAGTGGCTGGAGGAGCACCTACAGTGATCCTACAGTGCAGAAAATTCCTTTTCTGTGCGCAGTTTCTTCACACAGTCAGAAGCGCTGTTCACAAGTGTCACTGCGGTGAACAAGTCCATATCTTCAGCTTGCAGTAGTCTGTTCATTGGCTCGAAAAGTAACAACATCTTCATAACAAGGTGCGCAATGAAAAGAGAACTGCGCTGCGTAGTTGCACGGAGCAGCCCTGTGGCTCCAACGCGCACTTCCGCTCCGAGGCCTCTTGTGTTCTCCACCTTAGTCAGTAATGTGGATACGTCGTGAAAACTCCTCACCACAACTTTGACCGTTGCCAAGTGGCCAGTCCATCTCTGGTCCAAGAGACATTTCAGGGTCTCGCCTTTGTACAAGATAGCGACAGTTGGCTTCCTGATGAAGTTATACAGCATGTTGCATACTCCCAAAAAATCCTTTACAGCTGCCTCGCTGGACATGGCGTGAACCACAACCAGATGAAGTTGGTGATTAAAACAGTGGATGTACGGTATATGTTTCGATCCAGTTTGTTTTGGAGCAATTTCTGCACACTACCATGCCTGCCAGACATGAGTGATGCGCAATCATAAACCTGACTCAGGATTTTGTCTGTGCTGAGTCCGGCGCTGGTGAGCTCATCAATGATTACAACCGTCAGAGCCTCTGCATCACCTTTCTCTGATGTAGCCATTACCAAGAGGCGCTCACACGCAGCATAGTTTTCGTCAACAAAACGCACAACTATGGATATATTTTCTTGGCCTATAGGATCCCGTGTGCCATCCACTTTAATTGAATACCAGCTATCCCCGACTTGTCTCACTATCTCCTCTGTCACAAGTTTGCTCATCATTTTGATTATCTCGTTCTGTATCTGTGGGCTGGTATAGCGTGCATTCTGTGGGATTGTTTTTGTAATCCTAGTCAGTTCTGGATCTTTGCGCATGGAGTACTCAAAAAGAGACAAGAACCCCATGGAGCCACTGTCATCTAGCACACTGGCAACACCAGTGGTCCCCAAGCTACTAATCTCAGACCACAGTTTCCATGACTTTCTCCTCCTTACTAAATGAATCAAAGTGGTAAACATAATTTTATAGACTCAAATCTACTTTAGTCTGAGTGGGCATTGTGTTATGCATTGATGCCCAAGCCGATGCCCAAGTTGGCATTACAAATTTTAACATAATCAGCAACTTTCAGCTGCATCATCAGCTGTCTTTTGCTCACCTTTTCTTATTTACATAATTCTTGATTTTAGACATGGGAAATTACAGTATGTAGCACTTGTAAGCTACATACAAGTAAAATGGCTAAAATGGGGGAAAAAAATAAGTTGCCATTTGTTTATACTATGGTGTAAATTATGATAAATGCACTTTAGAAATGTTGACATTAAACACAAATTCAAATTAAGAGAGCTAATGTCTGTCCATCTGTGATGTTCCCTGCTGTCAAGCTAACTGAACACACAGAGATAAAATTGTTTCTCACATTGTGTTACTTTCCACCGACGCAAAATTTAAACCTCGAATAAACAGTACACAGTACTCAGTGTGTGGGTAGGACGAGAGCTGCCAACACCTGCACTTCATAATAAGCAGCTATCCTGTCGTGGGACATAGCCAAGAAAATTCTGTTTTATCCACACGAGCCAGGAGGATGAGAAAAGTAATCTCCAGCCTCCAGTTTGAGGACTCTGAAAATGACACTTCTGGGACACAATAGGTGAAAGCGGGGACAGGAGATAATAATCATTGCAATTACAGCCTCACTTGTTCAGCTGCAGCTCAGCCAAGAATAAAGGAGTAAGCTTCTTTCTTGGGATTCACTATAAATGGTATTAGGTTGCAAAGATGAATACAAAAATCAAGTCCCAGTAGTTTATACATATAAATCTACTGTGATGGTCATTATTAAAATTTCTGCACATGCAAATAATTAGTCTTCTATGGTTGCATTGGTTGGTATGGGTGTTGCTTGCTAAACTGAAGGGGTTTTCATCAGTGTGATTCACTGCTATGTTTGACCGATCGCAGAATGACAAAACACAGACACTTCCCCTTCTCACCAAGAGCAGAGTTTCACCACAAGTATACTTGCAAAACAAGATATATTTGTGTATCTGAGCAGGGTTGAAGTTGTTTTCTAAAATAAATACATATCTGTTTGTTCCACCACAAAGCTCACATTTCTACGTGCACACATGCATTTTTTGCACGAAAGCACGCATTTGATTGCCTAGTTTTTTAAGCAGAAATGGTGGTAAAAAGCAGGAAATTTAATAAATGAAAAAATATGACTCCAAGACTAGAGAACTTTATTTTTATGACTAACGTTAGGTAACAAATGTAAACTGCAGACTACAACCTTAGCAGTTAAAAAATACATACAACAGATTTCTGTCTGGTGATGTGTCAACTAAATGCTAATTTCAGCTCAGGTGCACTGAGGGTCAATTTTGCTTCCTTATAATTTCTTAATACTTTACTGTGGCTGGAATAACATGTATCTCATCTTTAAGGCACACAGAAGAAGTCTTCCTTTATTTTTTATTTTTTATTTTTTAAACGTGTCCTGTTTGGCAGTGTGGAGCTCAGAATTGGTGTCTGAGTACCAAGTAGAAGCCCAACAGATTTACTTTCACAAGCGGAGCAGTACAGCTTTTGCTGTAGTACTCCACTTGATTTATGTGTGAAAAATCTTTATTATGAATTGTTGGGGTTTTTATTTCCTGATGTTATGGACACGGAGACGGAAAATTAAGGAGAAGAAAGAAGGAAGATGAAGAAGAGAGGTAGGAAACAAAATGTCATGAGAGAGGGTGAGTTGAAAATACAAGAGAGGAAGGGGAACAAAGAAAACACAGGAAAACATTGAAGTCTGCCTCCATACCCACAGGACGGCAGAGAGAGGGGGAAAAACAAAACACGAAAAAGGAACATCGACAAAACCAACCAAACATTGTGAACTAAGAATTACACAACCACATCACACAAAAATAGATATAAAAATACAACAACAATGTCACAGAGAAACTCATGGTACCGATTAATCAAGCTCTAGTAATGATAACCTCAGCCCAAGAATATATCCTTAAACACCAGAGACCCCACATCAATGTGTGTGTGTTAGCATGCTGGTGCATATAAGGTTTCTCCATAAGAGTGTTCGATCGTTGGTTTGAGCAGGCATCAATCCGTCTCCCAGGAATCGATGCAGACATGAAGGAGATCGGAGCAAAGACGTCCAAAGGACCGCCAGAGCCCCAGGCGGACCCGGGCGGGGCCGACCGCATCCCCCAAGAGAGGAGAAAAGGAGAACCCCAGGGGAACATCCAGCGGCCACTATGCAGGGGCCCGGGGGGCAGCAGTGACGAGCCCACGGGTTTTGCCGGCAACCGGCCGCGCCGGGGCGGGCCGGTCAGCAGACCGGGGGAGCCGGGGCCCAGGGGTACCCCACCGCCCAGCAGGGACCCGACAAAGGACCGGCCGACGAGGGGCCCCCGGCACTGCAGGGGCCGCGGCCGGCCGCCACGCGACGCCTCCACCCTACCCACCGCCAACATCCCAGCGCCCCACCAATAGCCGCAGGGGACGGACAGCATCCCCAGGCCGGGCTCAGTCAGCATCTGGACACCAAGTTGTACCAGCTCCCGGGTCCTGATCCCGCGCAACGCAGGGCGCCGAGACCAGGCATCCAACGAGGGCCAGGGCCGGTCCAACCCGCCAATGAACCGGCCACGCACGGTGCGCACAGAACAGGTGATCAAACGAGCAGAGACGCCGGATCTGCATCCCGCCGAGCCACCGAGCAGGCACCACCCAACAATCCCAAACCTGGCACCTCTAAAAGAAGTCTTCCAATATGTGATGTGGAACAGTAGTGAAAGACAATAGCCTCACATATATACAGTACTGTGCAAAAGTTTTAGGCAGGCATGAAAAAATGGTGTAAACAAAGAATGCTTTCAAAAATGGAAGTGATAATCATGTATTTTCATCAATCAACAAAAAGCACTGAATGAACACAGGAGAAATCTGAATCAAAGCAATACCTGGTATGATCACCATTTGCATTCAAACCAGAATTAATTCTTCAAGGCATACTTGAACACAATTTTCGAAGGAACTCAGCAGGTAGGATGTTCCAAACATCTTGGAGAACTAACCACAGATGTTCTGTGGATGTCAGCTTTTTCACATCCTTCTGTCAACCCCGGAAAATGTATCTTGCACAATGTTTCTAACTTTAGCAAGTGAATTCCCTCAAGGGTTTAATGTGTGCTATAGCTGTCCCAAATATTCTGAGGTAATTTGAGAATTAGCATCAGCTTTTAGTAGGTCACTTAATTAGGAAAGAAGCAAAAATGTAGGTTATTGTGAATCCTGCTTTGGCAATGGGCATATTGTACAATTTAAGTCTGCTACAAATGGCATTTATGTAATTTTCACTTTACAATTAGTTATGACATTACAAAACAAAGAATATCTTGTACAGACTGTGTAAGACATAGATAAGGCAAAGCATCATGATCACTGGCAGATTAATAACTTTGATTGTTCATTTATCATAGCACCTATAGGGTGTAATGTATTAGGCAGGAAATAATAATTTTGCACTCAAAATTCTTTCAAGCAAAAAAGAACTCAGCAAGCAAGAGGATTTCAGGAAGTTTGATGAGAGCCATCTCTGTAGCTTTTATGGGATATTTCCAGACTGCAGGGGCAAAGTGGTCCAAGGAAGAAAAAGTGGACAGACAACTGGGTCATTAGACTGCCAAGTCTCATTGATGAATGTGAGGAGTGATAGGAAAGCCCATGTGATCTGTTCCAACAGATAAGCTACTGTAGATCAAATATCCTGAAAAAGTTCATGCTGGTTCTGATAGAAAAGTGCAAGAATAAACAATAGCCTGTTGCATATGAGGCTGCGTAGCTACTGACCAGTCAGGGTGTTCATGCTAACTTTGGTCTGCCATAGAAAAAACAGCATGTGAACATTAGAACTAAAAGATGACAGAGCAATGGAAGATGGCCTGGAGTGAGGAATTACATTTTCTTTTATGTCACGTGGATGGCTGGGTGACTGCTTCACTAAGATGGGGAACATATGGCACCAGGATGCCCTATGGGAAGAAGGCAATCTGATAGAGGCAGTGTGATACTCGGAAACCTTGGAGTCTACTATTTATGTGGATGTTACTTTAACAAGTTACACAAATCTTACCACTATTCCAGAATATATGCCCATAATGTGTGTATTTCGATGCAACTACAGTGTGTTGAAACAATATTATCCCCTGATTTTTTTGTGGTTGTTTTTTTTTTAAACTAAATTCTATATCTTTGTTCTCACAGAATTGTTTTAATTAAATCACACTGGGCATTTTTTAAGCACAAGAGGCCTGTCAAGGTCTTGTTATAGAATCTGAGGAAGATTTAATTTGAGACTTTGATAATTCTATGTAATTTGTTTACCATTGAACTTCATTTTTTTGTTGCTCCATAACCCTTGAGTCTTTCACAAACTCATGATTGTGAATTCTCTTTTAGAATTCTCAGGTAGAGAACAGAATTCCTGGTTCCAATAATTACAACAAATAGTCCTTGTCCCCAAGCAGCCACATATCATGCTACGATAATTTTAGCAAATTCGAGATGTGCTTTTGTGTACTTTTTGGTCAGTAGTGGTTTTGCCATTGGCCCTTAACCTTAATTGACCTTCACTGAGGCAAATTAGACTGCAGGGCTTTAGATATCGTGCTGGGTTCCTTTGTGAACTCATCGATGAGTCGTCAATGTACTCATGGAGCAATATTGGTAGTAGATCATTCTTGGTATAAGGTTTAACAATGGTCCATGTTTTCTACATTGGCACATAACAACTCTCTCTGTGGTTTTATCATCATTTCTAGATGGATGGAAATCTGATAATTTGCTTCTCTTTTTTAACTTTAGATTGTGACATAAAATGTTCCTTTTTTACATTAAAAAAAGTACTTCATGTAGTCAGACTGGTTCTGTTTAATGGGTTTCTTTATTTTTGGGCTGGCAAAATTAAATCCAGCTGTGGTCACAGTTAAGTGATGATTTAACATAAGGTAGGTGGAGGGGCTATAACTTGTTCAGGTAGGGCTCGGTTGGTTTGGAAAAGGTTTTAATGCCCTTAACAAAGAGAACATTTAAATCTGCTTTCTATATTTACAATGTTCATCAGTTATTGCTTGTTTTTATATATTGAAATTTGCTTGGTGAGTCAAAACATTTAAGTTTGACAATCAAGCAAAAGCAGAAGTAATCTGTTAGGGCCCATATACTGACACTGCAGCCTATATGGCTTGCCACAAACTGAAACAGTGCTTTTTTTGCTGTTAGAAACAGGCTAAAAGCCACAGCATCCACTATGACAGAGCACACAGGCCTACTGTACTATACTGTCCATTCAGTTTATAGCCTCATTAGCACTGCTGTTTCCTGTTATGGTGTCCAATAGTTTTATTTATTTATTATTATTTTATTTATTTTAAACTATATGATCACATAAAAAACTAATCTCTCAATGAATGCATTCAGTCTAACCTAATCACACATTGTGTCCTGGTGGTCACTGGGCGCATGGATTTGCTCCACTAACCCATATTTTCTACAGCCTATGTTGACGATGTAGGCATGAGAAAGTACATAAATCACAGGGTGGATGGAATACATCTCCAATCATCCGTTAGCTGCATGCATTACAAAAACCTTTTGTAGTTTAAGCGAACAGAGCCGTTTAATAAAGAGAGAGACAATCACAGATTATGGAGATACCGAGAGAAAACGGTCGGTGTTTGTGAAAAAGCCTCACACTGAAAAGCGGCTTGTTTTGTCCGCATCTTACCGCAGCTTTCCGATGACCTCGTCGCTCACGTTGCAGCGGCGGATGATGTCGGCTTCTGCTTCTTGTTTTTGTACCCGACGCCCGTCTCCACTCCTCTCCTCTCTCGTCTGATCTTTGGAGAATAACGCTGCGCACATGAAGATGTCGAATCGTCTGACCGGAGCCGAGGAATGCGCTTAGGTTCCCTTGGCGATCATGTTTCCAGTATATCTCTCAAAGGATGCATGTCTGGCTGCCAAAGCTGGGCCGAGTTATGGCAGAGCGGAGACTGGAGAGACCCTCCCCCGGGCGCAAAGCAGTATCAGGTGGACGTTGAGCATCCTTCACATTCCTGCATCAGTTGACGATAAAGGGCAAGCCTACACAGAAAAAGCCTCAATCTGTTATACCCCCCCCCCTTTTTTTTTTTAACAGTTGGTATTTTAGCATGATGTTTTTTCAATACTAAAGGTTTTAAGTTGTAACATTTCTACAGTTTTGCTTAGGGGATTAATGTGCGCTTCTTCGTGTCATATGATGCTACAAGAGTGTACAACCAGAGCTTTTTTAAAAAAAAGAAAACAGCGTCACTTTTTCTAAAACACTCAAACTTAAAATAATAATAATAAGATGATAATGATGATGATGATGATGATGATGCATCTTCCGGGGTGTTTTTTTTTTTTAAATTAGCCATCATTTTCAATTTCATTTAAAGCAAGAACTGGTCAAAGGATTTAGCCTATGAATGTAGCCTAATGCTAGCTGAGTCACCTGCTGCTACGTTTAACAACATATAAAATATATGGTGCCTGGCAACTTTTTTCCAAAGGTTTGTATTTTTCTGTCTACAAAGTGTGGTTATAAACAACAATATTGTTTAATCTAAACCATTCCAATATAGCTCTGGATTTTCCTCTGTTGTCCCCTATAGGGCTATAGCTTGTCATAAACAGCAAATAGGAATTATTCCTGCTACTGTTTCATAAAGGCTAGATTTGTGGAGTTCATAACTATTAGTTTACCATTCAAAAGACTCTTTCACTTGAGCTGTGGATCTTTGTAGCTTTTTCAGAGTTACATCTCTGAAAAGTGTCTCTTTGGGTTGACAGCCATGCCTTGGTTTGCAATTGTGTCATAAGCTTTTCATTGTTAGACATGGACTGAGCAGCTTGGGATATTGTGATATAGCCTAATCTTACTTTAATCCTCTCCACATCATCACTGACCTGTCTGGAGTGCTGTTTGGTCTTCATGCTGCTGTTAGTTCTCCGATGTTATCTAACAGGCCACTGAGGCCTTTACCAGACAGCTGAAGTGGACTCCATTTACTTGCACTGGATTTGATTTAGGTTTACCAAATTAAAATAGGGGCTGAATAAACATGCATGACACACATTTAGAATTGTTCTTTGTGTAAACTTTTGAAAATATTCCATCATTTCCAATCTACTTCATAGTTATGCACTACCTTGTGTTGGTTTAAAATATAAAATCCCAATAGAGACGTTTGAAATTGTAACATGGCAAACTTTTGAAGTTCAAGGACTTTTAATAGTTTTGCAAGACACTGTATGTGTCCTAGTTACATAGTTTTTCAGATAATCTTCACAATCACGTTCCCTGAGTATTTAACAGGCTGCTGCAGAGCAAGCACCCTTTACATGAAACTCACAAATTTGAAATATGAGCTCACATGGAAAACTCCTGGGCAATTTTTGTTAAAGGGCATCTGTGAAAACAAAAAAACTAAAACGCTGCTTTAAGTATATTTTTTGTTGGCCATGGGGCCCAGAGGACATGTTTCAGGTTTGTAGAGACTGATAAATATTGTAAGGATGGTTTGTGACAGCTGGAAAATCATAAACAAATATGCTCCAGAGCATACGGGATAATTCCCTGTGGCCTCATGACATAAAAACACAATTTGGTATAAACATGCAGCTTTGCTGACCTCTTGTGGAAGCTGTTATATAAATAGCTTTTTAACAGATGAAACATACTGTACCTTCCTGCAAAGCAACTTGATTCATATAGGCAGACACAAAGCCAATTATTGTGTACAGATGTGTATAGTGTAATGTATTAATCTGCCAATTTAGATTTTTTATAAAGATGTTGAAACCTGTGCTTTAGAAGTTTATCCCAAAGTAGATCATTTGATGGGCAGCAACTTGCAAAGTACCTCTGATCCTTATCCAAGCACGCTTTAATATATATTTTTATAAGCATCTGTTATTTTTTCTGAGACCAAATTTCCAAATCAACTGTTGAAGATTTGATATAATAAGGCTCATGTTTGTCTGTTAAGATCTCAATAATTATGCAGTATGATTAGTTTTCCAAAAGCTCAATTTGTAATCATACAGCTCTAGTGAAAGGTTAAGCACATGCATCATGAGAATGCATAATATAACAACTTGAGGCTTTTAATAGTCTTTCTTAGTCTGTGTGGTGCCTACGGCACTTGTCAGGATAACGCTCATGCGCTCCGGAGGATAAAGTGATGCTGAGGCCAATGTCCAGTGCAGACCCAGGTGTATTTATTTACAGATTTTGTTTATACTACAACCATTGCAGCAACCAAGTACATAGATGCAGCCTTTTCTTCTTCTTCACAAACACAGAGCTGTATTTATAATAGATGTGACTAATTAGACCTGTCCTAAAACACAAACACAGGTAAGTACAAAAAATATAACATTACAATATTCTTAAAATTATCCTTAGCTCAACACTAATATGATCTCCTTTACAAATTACAATACAAGAATAGAAAGGTCCTTCACAAATCACAAATCTACACAATAAAAATAATCTTAATTCTTAGAGCAATTTCACAGGTCATCCCTCCTATTCTTTCTGAATGGAATGCTCCGGAACCTTCTTTAGGTGCTCCGGCTCCCCGGGGACTCTTTTGGCCGGAACACCTCAAGAAGCTCAACAGAAGTAGGTAAATACAAACAATCAATCCATTTCACATTTTTAATACTTATACCCACTCTTCTTGCAGGTCTGCACTCTTTACCTTTTAAATAAACATTTAAACAATTGTTATTGTGTACGTTTCATTTATCATACAAAGCCTAACAAGACTTATGTAATGGACTTGCTACATTACAGTCTGCAATGATTACATAACACATGATTTTAATCACCTTTAAACAAACTAAATGGGTACCCATGTTTGAATTGGTCGTGAATTCACTGTAATTCACAGTCGAAACTATACATACAAGCTCAACTACATCTAAAAATGTTTGCCCCTTTTACACTTTTTTTTCCTTTTGACTCACATAAATAATTTGTAGAATATGAAAATAGAAACAGCAGTTTTCAAAAGAAGCTTTTATTTATTAAAGGAAAAAATATTTAAACCAACCAGGGCCTGTGTGAGAAAGTAACTGCCTCACTTATTAAATCATGAATCAACTGATTAATTAAGCACACTTAGGCCTGATTACTGGCCTGAGTGTGGCCTATATCATCTTGTCAAACAGGTTCTGGAACCTTAATGTAAAGAAGTCCAAGAATAGATGCAAAACAAACTCCTTGACAATTATTAGTCTGTAAAAATGACAAAACCATTTATAATACTAAGCCAGTTTAACATTAACATGGACTAAGAAGCTGCTGAGAAGGAGCCTTCTTCAAAACAGGTACCTTACAGTTGTGCCTATTTGCAGTCATCCACACAAACCAAACATCGTCTGGAGAAAGATTTTATAGTCAGGCAAGACAAAGGTTGAGCTGGTCGGCCACAGTTATAACTAGATAAGCACTCAGAGTGCAGACCTCCGCCAGCCACTCCCATCACGATGTTGGTATCTAATTCTAACTTTCGGTACTTTTCCAATAAAATGTCTGGTAATGAGACTCATGGCTATGTTCATGCTGTCGCTGTGATCTTCCAGCAGAGAGAGGAGATTTGCTAATGTGCGATTAATTTGCTTTGCATATGGACCAACTGTAGCAGGGCTGCCGCGTGAGCTCAGTCGTCTGTGAGCCCTCTGAGACAGGAGAGGAGTCCAAGATAACACCACTGGTCAGTGGGTGGATATGCGCTTTATGTTGGATCAACCCCCAAATTTAATCAGTTGCTCCTGGTCCCATTGCAGGCATTTCCTAAAAGTTTCACCAAAACCCGTCCATAAACTTTTTGAGTTATCTTACTAACAGACGGTCACGAAAACATATACCTCCTGGGGGAGGTCAAAAATGGTTAGGCTTTCAACTGGTAAGCATGGTGGTGGTAGCAATATGCTGAGGGTCTAAAACAATACCATTGGTATTGGAGCATTACAGAGAATGGAGGGAATAGTGCAGAAATACTACCTTCAAATTTTCCAAGTTTTGGGGTAGGGGAGCTCTGCAGGGGTGAGGCTCTCGGCTGAGTAAGTAAGGTCGGAGGCGGAGATGGGTGGAAAAGGCAGGGATAGGTGGGAGCAGGCGTTTCAGCAACCCCGAGAACTACCGGCAGAGATTCAAAGATTACTCTAACATGAGTGAATGGGTCAGAGCAACAATTCAGGTATGTTTTTAATGAGGGAAAGACAGGTTCTCAGGATATTAAGCTTCAGAAAGTCCATTTTGCATAATACCCCCCCTTTAAACAAGTTTTGTGTATTGATTTGTGGCTGTTGGTATGATTTTCACTGTGTGGATTAGAGAAAAATCTGAACAATGTTTTTTTGCATATTGTAATTCTTAGAAAGTGCAAAATTAAAAGGATTTCATGTCTATGATGTAGGCATGGGCCGGTTTACCGGTTTCAAGGTATACCGCAGTATGAAAAAGTCAAGGTTTCAAAACCACTAAAGTTTTCCATCATACTGTCCCTGCGGTATAAGCATTTTATTTTATGTGACGTCTCGTCAGGGAGAGACGATGAGAGATGGAGTTGCAGCTCCATATCTCATGAAGCTGCAGCATAAAGCGTGCCCTGCCCCCTGCACACCTGCGTTTGTTGTGAGTGACAAACGGCCAGCGCTGCAGGCTTTGTGATGACTGAACTTTTTCGACTGTCTCTAAGCGGCTGTTTGGGAATACTTCGGCTACCGTAAAAAGTCAGACATTCACGGCTTGGAAGAAGAAGGTCGCCCGACGTGCAAAACGTGCTTGAGAACAGTATGTAACATGAGGCATCACTTATTGAATGATTGATCCGCTCATCTTTTCGTGGTGCTACAAAGTCTGTCTAAATTCGAAGACTCCTTAAAATGCGTCCCACAAATCTGTCCTTCTTTTCCCTGATTTTAGGATGGGTCCGATGTATCCTTCAACGCTCTCCATATCCCAAAATGCATCCCGGCCCGAACGAGAGATTTTTTTTCCAGCAACAATGGCGGACGAAGTGGCACGCAAAGCAAGAAAGGAGTACAGTTTTGAAAGTAAGCATGTTAAAATCTGCCGGTACAAAAACTAAAAACCTAAAGCGGTTGTGTTGTTTGGATTTTGTTGTTGGTATAGACATATATTTTAATCTTATTTTGTAAACCATCGCTCGGAAACAAGCTTGTATGATGGTCTAATGATTCTCCGTGTATTGCCCCGGTAAATTTCGGCTTTTGCAAATAAAGCAAAAATATGTTTTTTTTAAGAGATATTGTTAGCTCTTTACCTGGGCAGATTTGGGCCGCATTGGCATGGAGGTAGAAGAATAAATCCAGTTACACAACTTATGCTTAGAGGAGTCTTATTAAGCCTCAAAAACCACATAACCTGTGTTGTTATGGAGCTAGAATTGGGACTTTAGTTTTGTACCTGTAACTTTTAGTTTTGTACCTGTAACTTAGGATTTGTACTTGTAACTTACGTTTTGTACTTGTAACTTGTTTTTTGTAACTTGTACACATTTTAAAAATACAGGTTTCACGTTACAAGTTTCAAGTTTCAAGTTACAGATAATTTTTTACCATATTTGGCTTGCCTAGAAGAACCAATGAGTGGGTTGCTGATTTTGACCAACAAATCATGTTTCTCCAATTTCTATCCAGTCATGGCGAGAGGAAGGTAGGGCTCTGCACTGCTTACAACCAAACATGATTACATTCACACTCTGTCTGCAGCCACCACAGCCGCTACAAACCATGCCCCCAGGTGACTTAGGCACAACTAAAGCAACATGGCTGCTGCCGGCCAGGTCTCTCCAATCAGGAGAAATCCGTCATGACAGCTCTTCAGAGGGCTTCTCCCTTGGCGTCAACCCCTGGAATGATTGCATTTCTCGACAACCTCATAATATGCCCTGCCGAGAAATGCATCCCCTGCTATTAAAAAGAATAAGCAAGTTATGAATGATGAAAGATTTTCTATATAATTCCACATGCTTTATGAGCTACTGGTGTGAATTCCAGCTCTATAGGATAATTTTTGGGTTCAAAAGATGGGGGAGGCAATTCTCGGCAACCTCAGAGTTTGCCCTGCCGAGAAATGCATCCCCTGCTATATCAAATAATTAGCAAGTTATGAATGATGTAACATTTTCTATGTAATTCCACATGTTTTATGAGCTACTGGTGTGAATTCCAGCTCTATAGGATAATTTTTGGGTTCAAAAGAGGGGGGATGCATTTTTTGGCAACCTCATAATTTGCCCTGCCGAGAAATGTATCCCCTGCTATATCAAAGAATTAGCCAGTTATAATAATAATAAGACTGCTATGAATTATGTAAGATTTTCTATGAAATTCCAATTTCTTTTGAGCTACTGGTGTGAATTCCAGCTCTATAGGACAATTGTTGGGTTAAAAAGAGAGGAGGTGCATACTGTGGCAACATTCAAATCTCCAATTACATAAGATGCCCTGCTATTTTAGAGATTTATGTGTGGCATAAATATTTTTTTTATAGAAAAATGCTTGATCTTTGGGCTGCTGGTGTGATTTTCAAAACCTGTCCATGTATTTTTGGGTTAAAGGATGGTACACTATAGGGGAAGTTGAATATTATGGTTCTATTTACAGTTTTTGAAGAGGGGTATACACAAGCAAACAACTAGGGACAGGTTTTTTAAATATACTTTATCGATAATTAAAATAATGAACTTCATAACAACAAAATGTCCAGGTACTGACTCCCTCCCTCCCCCCAGAACAAAACATGATTTTCTTGTCTTTTTTATTTAGGGGCATAGGGTGTATTTTACATAATTAATGTGGGCTATTAATTAAGAGTTTTTTGACCAACCGATAACAAAATTGCGTACTCTGCCATCAACAGCAGATAAAACGTTTTCTTATGTAGGCTACATTGTGTCCTGTTTGCACCCATATCAGCCTTTAATCGCTGTTTTAAGAAGTTTAGATGTTATACAATGCTTTAACTGTCACGCTGTTGGTAGAAAAAGCGCAGAATGTGACCCATAAACACCGGGGCACCGAAAGATACTCCTGAGACACTGACGTTAAAACAGTAAAGTTAAACGTATTCAGATAAAAGGTGTCAAAGTCGTCCTTTTTTACATTTATCTTCCATAAAACAGTACATTTTCAGGACGTACATGAATAGGAAACATGGTAATATTACGAATATATTTAAAAGTTGCCGTGTCGCTGATATTTTAATCCGTTTTCGTTATCAGGGTGTTTTGAACGATGCGCGTTCCTGCGGCAGGAGATGCAATTTTCGGCAGGCATGCATTTCTCGGCATAACACCGGCCAGGTCTCTCCAAGCAGGAGAAATCCGTCATGGCAGCTCTTCAGAGGGCTTCTCCCTCGGCGTCAACCCCTGGAATGATGGTAAGTTAAGCGTGTTTCCTTATGTATTTAGTTGTATACTTTTGGAAGTGCTAAAACATTATAATAAAGTTATTTTAGGTTCGTTAACATATGTATTGCAAAGGCTGCAAATTCAGATAGGAGGAGGTGCTGTACTCAAATTTAAAAAATAGTTAATCCTTTACTCATAGAAATAGTTATAAGCATGTCCAGAAAGTATCACTGACTTTTATCCACTGTGGTATAAGTTTTGAGATCAATAACTTTGCCTGAATTAAAGCTAAGCTACGAATAGCAAGGAAAACGTTACCATAGCAACGCTTAGGCACACTCAACCTGGTGTTACACCATTTTCTGTGACCATCAGATTCTGTGACTCCAGGGGGGGCTGTTTCACTCATTCCTCATGAACGAACATGGTGCCACTTTAAAAACCCTTAATGCCATTAAGTAAAATCTGATATAAGGTGAGCATTGTTTTACAAAGGGTATGTAAGGATCACATTATATGATATGACCATGTGAGCTTAGAATTGGTGACCTCTGTCCTTCTGACACCTTTACACTGAAAAACTATATTTTATAACGTAGTTATGCACACACTGTCACCAAAAAAGTTTCAACCCTCTCAAAATATTTCATTCTTTCTGATGGAGGGGTCACATAATATTATAGGGGCATCTACTGTCACAATTGGTGACCTATAGAGGAATTAAGGAAACAGCGCCACTCAGAGTCACAGAATCTGATGGTCACAGAAAATGGTGTAACACCGGTAAATCTCTATTATGGAGTAACATGAGGTTACAGACTTAAGTAGATTCTTTATGTTTTGTTAGAAATCAAATTTAGTAAACATGAGCTCTGCTAATGTTTAAACATGCAGATGCCCAGATCACACAACATCCACGTTTTGCCCTGTTGTGTTGTAGCAGGCTGACCTAAAATCAACTAAAGATGGATGCAACCATGCATATATATATATATATATATATATATATATATATATATATATATATATATATATATATATATATATATATATATATATCTGAAAAGCCCAAAATCTTAGAAAATAAACAGCTTAAAGCTGTAGAGTTATTGGTTGGGCTTTTGTCATTTGCATAGACATATTTTAATAGAGTTCTTGAAAATCATCTCACAAGCAAGCTCATCTGGCAGTCCCACAATGCTTTATGTATTAACACCTAATTGAAGCTAATTTTGATTTTTGCTGATTAAACTTTTTGTCATATGTTTTAGGGGCCAAAGAAAGGACAGCTTCTTCTATAAGAAATGCTCACCTCCTCATTGGAGCAAAGAATTTGCCCACTGTAGCATGAAGGTAGAATAAATCCAGTTATTCACCTTGTGCTTGTAGTGCAGTTTTAACCTTCAAACACCACAGAACCTGTGATCTCAGTATATTGTAGTCCGTCCTGTGTCGTAAAAACTACTCTTGCTTTCACAGAATAACACAGTTGCCTGTTTCCCCTCTTCGCTTGTTTTCTGTCCCTGTTTTAGTAAAATTTCTGAGAATATTAGCCTGCAGGGAAAGGACACCTTATTGCAGGCCAAAACCAAAAGACCATGCACATGTGTGATAGATATATATTTAACTGCTCAAGTTAATGTACATTTCCTAAAAGTTGTTGTGCTGATTTTTGTAGTCTGTGTTTCTTGATTTCTTCTTTTTCAGACATGAGACAGCAAAGTGAGGCTGAGAGGAGACAGGATGGAAAAAAACATTTTTCTGTTTGTTGTCACATTTGTTCTTTAGTTGTATATTTGATATGAATAAACTGAAACAACTAGTGATTCTCATTAACTACTCAGCCCATTCTCCATTTTATTGTCTTTTTTAACGTCATTTTCTTTTTGCTCCGGAGCGTACATTGGGATATGACTCGGGGGAGGGGGGTATAAATGTTTAACCTATGTGTGTCTATCGGGGGCGGGGATGGGGGGTATATGTGGGGCTAATTTTGAATTTTTATTTTGTAAAACACTTTGAGCTGCATTTCACTGTATGAAAGGTGCTTAAGAAATAACGTTAACTCATTTTATAAACAGTTTTATTATTAAAATGGCTTTTAACATAACCATAAACCCAAGTTGGAACATTTTAAAAATGTCAAATGAATGAAAATAAAACAAGAATTGGTAAAGGACACAAAAATAATTAGAGAAGGAAAAATTGTGTGGCTCATTCGATATTTAGAAACATACAGGATTAACCTGAATAAATGTTTCCTGGAACATTCTTTAAATTTTAATAGAATAAACAGGAAGTATCTGGCAGACATGCTGGATCTACTGAAGAAAAAGAGATTTAGATGAGGAGCTGCAACTGAGACCTGTGGCTGGTCTTAACTGGTTGACAAGTGGAACATCATACAGGGTGGTCTGCAGAGAGTGCTCTGGGTAGCTTCATTGTAGTGTCCACTGCATTGTCCATCAACAAGCTTTGCAATTTCTCAATGCAAAGTTGCAATATCAATAAATATGTTCTCAGGACAGTTGGTCCCACCAGAGAACCCCGCTGACTGCTTCCAAACCATAATCTTCTCATGTTCTGCTACTTCTCAAGCTCATCCTCAGAGACCACAGGGCTGAAGCAGATGTGGAGAAGCCTGCATGCTGAGATGACCTGCATTGATGTAAAAGCAAACATGTTAGGTTGTGCCACTTTGTGTTGTAAAAAAAATATATATATATATTGTGCATGTGTCTGTATGATGCCAGCATATTCAAAATGTAACCAATTTATTATAATTTACTATATCCTAGTTCATACACCATTAGAGGGCACTTAAACCTTAAACCTTAAAGAGGACAGCTCTCCCTGCGACTGCTGAAGGAGGAGCAGCTGCTCTCTGTCTCTCTCCAGATCCATTCACTTTATTTTCATTTCTGTTTGCTTTTCTTATTTTCTTTTCTTAACTTTTTCTTAGTTACTTTATCTACCCAGCCCCTGGAGTTTCTGTATTAGACCAGATCTCTTCTTGGATTACTTTTCTATGGACTTATCAACATGGTTTTTTGCTCAGCTGAGGATTTTGAAAAACTGCTCCACAGAATTGAGGGCATTGAAACGAAGCTACGTCGTTCGGAAATTAATTTTGATCTTCACGCTGATTATGGACAAAACTTTACCGTTGAATACAAACAGGGAACAGCCTATCAGCCCGGTGTTACATCGGTCTAACCGTGTCACAGAGACTCCCTACAGGCGTCTGAGCGGCAGAACTCCGCAATATAATGAAAACTGGCCAGCTTTAAAACGCATGAAATCAACCCCAGCCTGTTCTCCGAGGAAGAAAAAACAAAAGAAACTCCGGCACAGAGAAACCTCTGAACCCAGAACTGCCGCTTCTGCTAAAAGTAAACAAAAGAGGTTTCAGCCAAAAACAAGAGATATTTCTCCACCTGGAATCCCGCTGAAAAACAGATTCGTAGCCTTGAGTTCCCCAAAAGATGACGCAGCCCCTTGGACCAGTCAAAGCTACCAGGAGAAACCCAGCCGCATCAAACGGACACATAACAAAGTAAGAGCCCCCCCAGCAAAGATTGTTATCATACAAGATGGATCAATTAATGGAACTGAGGCTTTTTGTAGCAAGAATACCAAAGTTTATAGCTGCTACAAAAATACAGTGAGAGAAATATCTGAAAAAATCCCTAAACTCTTGGACCAACATCCTGCTTTGGAAAAGCTTGTCATTCACGCTGGATCAGCAGATATCGCGATGAGACAATCAGAGATTCTGAAGAGAGATTTTTCTGATCTCCTACAGAGACTTGATGGACTTAATGTAAACATCCTCATCAGCGGACCAGTCCCTGAAGGGAATGATGAAAGATTTAGCAGACTCCGCATGCTCCATAAATGGTTGAAGAAACAATCAGCTGAGAAGTCGTTCACATTTATTAATAATTTCAAAGTATTTGGAAGTGCTAATCATCTGTTCAAAGAAGGGATGCGTTATTTGAACAAGGCCGGAGTAAGGCTCTTAGCAGCAAACATTTTTTCTTATCAAAATCAGAAAGCAAAACACTTGCTCCCAAAAGCTGACCTTGAGCCGCCCATGGATATCAGAGAACAAAAACAGCAAGTCATGATGACACCACAGGACCGAACAGATAAACAACCATCAGAGATTAAGTCTTCATCTTCCTGTGACTCAGCCACATCAAATGAGTCTCCATTTAGAAACTTTACAGACAGACTGAACGAGCAAATCAAATTTGGGACACAATTAACACCTAAACTTAGACTACACCAAACGCCTGGGACTAGTGTCAATAAGCCTGGGAGCTTCCCCCCACTGATTATTACAGATATTTGATATTTGAGGGAACCGGGCAATAAATCCACCCCTACCGTCTCCCAGAATTCACCCGGCACCCCTGAGGCTATATCAGTGATTATCAGCAGCAGGAAACATAAACCGTTAACCACACGCTCTCATATTAAACAAAATCTCAAATTGATAACCTGTCAGAAGGTTCAGCTGCCCATCATCACAATACTTAAGTTAGCTTTATTAAACATTAGATCTCTATCCGGGAAGTCTTTTCTTATCAATGACTTCATCACTGAGCATAATTTACATGCCCTTTTTTTATCAGAAACTTGGCTAGATGAAAATAACGAAACAACTTCATTAATAGAATCTAGTCCTCCAAATTACAATTTCTTAAGCGAGAACAGAAAACACAGACGAGGTGGAGGTGTAGCCACCATCTTTCACAACTCAATGAACTTTAAAAAGGTAACTCTGGGCACGTTTGATTCTTTTGAATACCTAGCCACCCAGATAAATGAGCCTAACAAAGCGTTATTTCTAAGTTTATATAAACCACCAAAACTTAACTCTAACTTCTTTAATGATTTCAATGACCTTCTTTCTGTAATATGTATTGACTATGACCAACTAATCATCGTGGGGGACTTTAACATCCATACCGACAACCCCCAAGACAGACAAGCAAAAACATTAGATGATACTCTCCACAACTTCGGACTGATCCAGCATGTCAAACAACCAACACACAATAAAGGACACACTCTGGACTTAATTATCAGCAAAGGTTTAAATATTTCTGACATCTCTGTAATTAATATTGCATTATCTGACCATTTCTGTATTTTCTTTGAAAGTACCATCTCTGCTAAATTATCCAGCCACAGTAAGACCACTATAAAAAAGCGTTTTCTAGGGGACAGTTCAGTAGAAACCTTTAAACGTATTTATCCTTCCACCACATCCCCCTCCTCTCCCAACTCAAACTCAGTAAATAAGTTGGTAGATAATTTCCTTGCGAAAATCTCAGACATCATGGATTCCATTGCTCCAACTAAAGTGAAAGTAGTCTCGGGTAGAAAAAAGTCTCAGTGGACAAGTAATCCAGTGGTACGTAGTGAAAAAAGAGAGTGTTGACGAGCCGAGAGAAAATGGTGGAAAACTCGACTCCAGGTTCACTGTGAGATCTACAAAGAGAGACTGAATAGATATCAGCTAACTATAAAAGATGCTAGGGAATCGTTCTATTCTGAAATCATCAACAGAAACATTAATAATGCACGGACTCTATTTGCAACAGTGGAAAGACTAACTAATCCTTTAGTGACAGTAGCCCCTGAACTAAATTCTACCAGGGCCTGCAATGAATTTGCCAGCTTTTTCACTGAAAATATTCTAACAATTAGACGGTCAGTCTGTACCTCAGTACCGAACCCACAACCAGTTCCATCCCCAATCAACAACAATGTAGAGATAATGTCTGAATTCCACGAATTAAACCAGAACACCCTTGAAAAAATCATTATCCAATTAAGCTCCTCCTCCTGCTGTCTTGATATCCTACCCACAGCTTTTCTAAAGAAGGTTCTTCCTGTTATTGGTTCTGATCTTGTTCAAATAGTGAACTTGTCACTGCTATCAGGTGTCTTCCCTCAGGCTTTAAAAACAGCAGTTATTAAACCACTGCTAAAGAAGAAAAATCTGGACAACACGTTAATGCAGAACTACAGGCCAATCTCTAATCTCCCATTCATCAGTAAGATTATTGAAAAAGCGGTGTTTCAGCAGTTAAATGGCTTCATAACAATGACAAACCGTTTTGATGCTTTTCAGTCTGGTTTCCGCGCTCACCACAGCACAGAGACTGTCCTCGTCAAAGTACTTAATGACATCCGCATAAATACAGACTGTGGAAGAACCACAGTGCTGGTTCTGTTGGACCTCAGTGCAGCATTTGACACTGTTGATTATGATATTTTATTGGAACGACTGGAGAGCTGGGTCGGACTCTCTGGTACAGTACTTGGCTGGTTCGAGTCTTACCTAAAGAACAGGGACTTCTATGTTTCAATAGGAAACTTTTCATCAGAACGAACAGAAATCACATGTGGGGTGCCCCAGGGCTCCATCCTGGGGCCCCTCTTTTTTAGTATCTACATGCTCCCACTAGGCAAGATTATAGCAACCAATAACATTAGCTACCATAACTACGCAGATGACACTCAGCTCTACATTACAATGTCACCAGGTGACTCTGAACCCATTCAAACCCTAAATCAATGCATTGACCAAATAAATGGATGGATGTGCCATAACTTTCTCCAGCTGAATAGAAACAAAACTGAAGTGATTATTTTTGGACCCAAGGAGGAACGATCAAGAGTCAGCACACAGCTTCAATTAATACAGCTAGAAACTACTGATCAGGTTCGAAACCTAGGTGTAGTAATGGAATCAGACCTGAACCTCCAGGGTCACATAAAGGCAATAACAAGGTCAGCGTTCTATCACCTGAAGAACATCTCTAGGATTAAAGGACTGATTTTGCAACACGACCTAGAAAAACTCATCCATGCGTTTATCTTTAGTCGGATTGATTACTGCAACATGTTGTATTCTACTTTTTTGAGGCTATTTTTATTATGCAGTACATATGTTTTAATTATATCTTTTTTAAGCTTTAGAAGTAATAGGCCTGTTTATATTATTCAGGGTAGTAAAACATGACTCTGTTACCAGTATTTTATAGGGTTGAAGGTTGTAAGTAAACAAACTCTTGAGTAAAGATATGAATTGAAAGCAGGGAGGATCAGCTATAACTCTAAGTCATGTTATAACCCAGTTCATGGTAAGGTCAAGAGACCTGGAGAAAATAAATGGCCTGTCAAGATGTAGAAGGAGGAGAGAGGAGTCATGTGATATGTTCTTTGTTCTTTTTGAAATAAATATGATACAGCCTTGTAAGAGAACGAGTCAGTCAGATCTTGTCTGGCTCCCATCTGCAGGTGCGTCTTATCTTTTGTTTGTGTGTGTTATTTTTTACTCTCTGTCTCTCAGCTTTGGGTCTTATTTTGAAACAGTTCCCGTTGGGGTTTTGGAGTTCGGCGCCCCCACCTCTCTGAGCAGGAAGTGAGTTGCAGAGCACATTATGATAGAAGCCGACAAACAGCATCTTCACAGGTCTGCCTAAAAAGTCAATCAGACAGCTGCAGCTGATCCAGAACGCTGCCGCTCGCGTCCTCACTAGAACCAGGAAAGTAGAGCACATCACCTCAGTTCTAAAGTCCTTACACTGGCTCCCTGTAGCTCAGAGAATAGACTTTAAAATACTTTTACTAGTTTATAAATCATTACATGGCTTAGCACCAAAATATGTTGAAGACCTGTTGTCATGGTACCAACCACCAAGACCACTCAGGTCCTCCAACTCTAGCCTACTAAACATCCCTAGACTCAGAACTAAACATGGAGAAGCAGCTTTCACTTTTTATGCTCCCCTTATCTGGAACAGACTTCCTGATGAGTGTAGAGCTGCTGAAACTCTGAACTGCTTTAAATCGAGACTAAAAACCCATCTGTTTAGAATTGCCTTTGAGTAAATGCTTGATGTCATATGTATGAAATGTGTTCATGCTCTCTTGCTTTTTTTAATTTGCTCTTGCTTTATTGTGTATCATGTGTAATGTGTGTTTCTTTTATGTGTTTTTTTTAAATCACCAAATCATGTAAAGCACCTTGAATTACCCTGCTGTTGAAAGTGTGCTATACAAATAAAATTGCCTTGCCTTGCCTTGCCTTAAACCATTTTTCATTAGTCCTTGGCCCTAAGGTTGAAGCCAATCCTTAAAATTGCAGATTATCTCTCCAACCCCATCAGCCCATTACTCTGTGCTGGATTACTTCTCAAGGACATGAATGTCTAATCCCAAAGTCTGAATTTAAGAACTGAAACTGGAAAGTTAAAGTTTGAGTGCTGAATTAGCAAAACACAGTTTCAAGGCAAAGTAATTCATGTTGAAAATAGAAAATTCCATTTCAAAAACAAAAGTATATACTTTTTAAGATAAAATATGGAAGAAAAAGTTGGTTTTGACACAACAGGGCAAAACGTGGATGTTGCGTGATCTGGGCATCTGCATGTTTTAACATTAGCAGAGCTCTTGTTTACCAAATTTGATTTCTAACAAAACATAAAGAATGTAGCCTACTTAAAGAGTAACTAAACCCCAAAACAACTTTTTTTTTGCTTCTAAACTGTATACATGGGTATTTACCAATGCAATCTTTCAGTTTCTGGGATTTATTTTACATTTTGGTGTAAACTTCTTTAATTCTACACTTTTTGGTCTAAAAACGTCTTAGTGCTGCCCCCTTAGGGTTGAAGGGTGGCTACTGCATTTGAATGTTGTGATTGGTGGAGAGCGGTACATCTTTACGTCACAGGCATTGACTGTGAGAAAGCCCTAGAGATGAAAAGCCCAACAGCACCATCTGCTTTTTCATGAGTAGTTAGCTTCACTTTAAATTTGATTGTACCGCAGTTAATTTGACTATTGTGCTGACTTAATTATAAGTAAGTATCAAGTTGAAAGGCTGATATTGCAACTCCATGTATTTGTAATTTGACCATACTGGGTTGTTAGGAGTAATGTTTACATTCTTTGATATGGTTTACAACTGATTAAGTGTGCTTTGCTTCTATTAATGTTAATGGTAGGAATTGTAGCATATCATTTTCCAATAATATTTCATCCATGCTGTTGTATAATGTTTAAGTATCAGTGTTCACAATTACTGGTTAACCTTGAAATCATATGCTAATATGACATTTTATGCAAGTTTGTAATACCATTTTTATTGTCTTTCTTTCAGACCACACACCCAGACACATACATATACACACAACCAATGTTGTACGAGGACTGTAAAGCCTAATAACCTTTATTAAAGAAGACAAACAGATCTCTCTTTCCGAGTCCTTTGATTCTCTAACCGGAATCATAGTCCATAATCTACCGCCTCAACCAGCAATCCTGTTACATGAGGTTTTCCCTCAAACATTGGTCCTTCGAGCCGGATTGAGTGCAACCTAAGAAGAAGATCATGGACCATGCAGCATCAGGACCTGCAGATAATCAGAGCCGTCCACAGAGAGAACACCGCTTACCTGCTTACTTGGAGGACTACCAAGTTGGATTTCAGCCATCCGTGCTCCCAGCTCCCCCTGCCACTGTTTCCCGCTCTCGCAGCCACCGCAGTAGCAACCCGAGCGAGTTATCCAATAGGAGTTCATACAACCATAGCAGATCCAGTAGGCGTACCTGTTACTCTGTTGGTACATATCCCTCTCAGGATCTCTCAGCTGCACAAGCTCCAATTTTGGAAGAGAGAATAAAGCAGTTGGAGCTTGAAGATATACGCCGAATGATTGAGCATGAGACTCAAGCTGATTTGGAGTGTAAACTGCTGGATGAGCAAACCAAAGAAGCACAGCGACTCCAAGATGAAACACTTAAGGCCAGAGAAACACTCACTAGGTGGCTTCAAAGACAGCAGCGCCTTAAGAAGGCTGAACAAGATCTTGAGATTGCTAAGCTTCGTTCTTCGATGCTATCCTATAACGGGACACGTGCCCCTTCACCTGCACATTCTGGTAGATCAGACTCTTGTTTGGGTTTACCACAACAGGGGCAAACAACACAGGCTGACGTGCTGCCATCTATTTCCCAGCCTTCTCTGTTAGCCCAGGGCCTTCCAATACCTGCCATTGCTGTGCACCCACCTAGTCCTCCCTTGCAAGTCATTCCGGTCTCTAGAACGCCTCCTGCTGGACCACAGCCAGTAATGCGGCCAAGGAATATCCCAGCGGTACCTGCACACCTGGTAGGCCCAACGGCACACCCTCAGAATCTGGTACCCATGGCACCCAGGCCTGCGGGAATACAACTTAGCCCAGCGGCACACCCCCAGGATCCGGTACCCATGGCCCCCAGGACTGTGGGGCTACAACTTGGCCCAGCATCAGCAACCCCTCCTGTCATGCAACATGTGCCACACCCTTCGGCAAATGTCATTACTTCGACTCATACGGCACCTCACGTGGCATCATCCTTTGAGTCACAACTGCCAAGTAAGCCTACGCCGGCAATGAGTTCCTATTCTGGCCAACCTCCTCCCAATTCATTACAGTTTCAGTTTCCATCAGTACACCAACCCGCTTACAGCTATAGCCATCCAGCTTGGGAGCCCCTCAACACTGCTCAGCGTGCCAGCCAAGGAGCGTCTCCTCTCATCACAACTCATCGTGGGCAAAGGGTTGCTCTAGATCTCTCCGCTTCCCATCCTGGCTACACGCCACAACCAGGAGTGGAGTTGCAGCTTGCAGCTGCTCTAGGAATCCCTCGACCTTCCCTGCCAGTGTTTGAGAGTGGTCGGGAAAGTGACTTTGCTCTGCTCAAGCTTGCACTGGATAATGTCCTGGGGAGCAACCTTCACCTCAGTGAACAATATAAATATCAAGTGTTGATCAGTCACCTCAAGCTCCCAAGTGCCCTACAGCTTGCTAAGGCCTACATGCATGACCCTGCACCATATACAAGTGCACTGCAGGCCCTTCAAGATAAGTATGGACAGCCACGAGAGCTAATACAGAGTGAGTTAGGCGCCATACTTAATGCACCTGGTCTCAAGATGGGTGATGTAAATGCCTTTGACTCGTTTGCCCTGTCTGTCCAGTCCTTGGTAGGGATGTTAAGGACTCTTGAAGGACAAAATGGAAACGAGCTCCACTGTGGCTCCCACGTAGATCGCCTACTCAGTAAGATGCCTCCTACTTACCGCGATGGATTCGTTGAGCATTGCCTTCAATCTGGAATTTTGCAGACTGGCACAGACAGAACATATACCCTTCAGGACTTGGCTATCTGGCTCCAAACGAAGTCTCAAGCAAAGCGCATTTCCAGCCGAGCAGTGGCCCTATATCAGTTCGATACCCCTCGGCCAGTTAGGAAGGATCAGCGTACTATACAACCCAAAGGGACGCCAATGACTATGTCCTTTAATGTGGCTGAGAAGGTGACCAGGGAAGAGACAACTGGGGCAAAGCCTACACAGGCAAAACCCAGACCCAAGCCCAAACCTTTCTGTCCATATTGTGACACTCACGACCATTATCTTAATTCCTGTGATGGATTCAAGGTGCTGAACACTGAACAAGTTTTAAAGTGGCTGAAGGATGGTAAAAGGTGTAGGAAATGTGGACGCAATCACACTGAAGATCAGTGCACTCTTAAGCGCCCTTGTAAAACATGTAAGGAAACCCACCTCACTGTCTTGCATGAGTCAGTCCAGGAAACCAATCGGAAGGTGTACACTGTCAGTTTACCGTCCACAAAGGTGTATCTGGACCGGCCAAACCGATCCCAAAGGGTGATGTTGAAGGTGGTCAAGGTCCTCCTTCATAATGGCAACCAGAAGATGGAAACCTATGCAGTGCTTGATGATGGGTCAGAGAGGAGCATTGTCCTTCCTCAAGTGGTGCGACAGCTTAACCTCGTCTGTCATCCAGAGACTCTACCACTTCAGACTGTGCACCAGAGGGTTGAGCAACTCTGTGGCGCATCTGTCTCCCTGGAGGTGTCATCGCCATTCCGGCCATCCGAGAAGCACCTGATACCACACGCCTTCACTGCAGAAGGATTGGCTCTCGCTGAACACACATACCCAGTTTCTGTGTTACAGCAGAAATACCAACACCTCAGACAGCTTCCTTTACCTCCAGTAAACCGTGCCCAACCTCTACTCCTAATTGGGTCTGACATGCCTCACCTGATTACACCAGTCCAACCAGTCCATGCAGGACCATCAGGCGGACCTGTTGCCATCTGCACTCCACTGGGCTGGACGCTTCAAGGGCCAGTTGACATTGTCCATCTCTCACCTGGAGTCCAACAGTGCCTGCATGTCGCCACAACTTCAGCTTCCAGCGAGCTTCTCAGGAATGTGGAGCGTCTCTGGCAGATGGACACCTTGCCCTATAGTGAGAAGGCCGTCACTCGCTCGAAAGAAGATCAACAAGCCCTCACTCTGCTTCAGACAGCCACCACCAGAGTAACAGTAGATGGTATCATGCGCTACGCCACACCTCTTCTTCGACGTACCACAGACATCACTCTTCATGCACCTGCAGAAGTAGTACTTTCCAGGCTTCGCAGCACAGAACGGAAGCTCGCTAAGAACCCTGCACAAGCAAAGTCTTACTGCACTGAGATACGGAAGCTGGAAGAAGCAGGCTACGTATCAAAGGTCTTACCAGGGGAAAGTGCCCAGTTGCCGGAGTCGTGGTTTATACCACACCACATGGTTCACCACAATGGAAAGGACAGAGTGGTTTTCGACTGTTCTTTCCAGTTCAGAGGGCGGTCACTGAATGAGCTCCTGTTGCCTGGACCACCCTTAGGGCCTTCCTTGCTTGGTGTCTTGCTGAGGTTCCGACAGCACTCAGTTGCGGTAAGCGGGGACATAAAGGCCATGTTCCATCAGATCCGCCTGCAGCCTACTGACACACCAGTGCTGAGGTTCATCTGGAGAGACATGCAAAGGGAGAAGGAACCAACCGTCTATGAATGGCAGGTATTGCCATTCGGCACCACATGCAGCCCATGTTGCGCTGTATATGCCCTCCAGCGTCATGTTCGCGACAACTGTGGTGACAAGTCCCACCTAGTCGAGGTGGTGGAACACTCCTTCTATGTGGACAATTGTTTACATAGTACCCACACTGCTGCTGAAGCCAAAGCTCTTATCGACGATCTACGCCAGCTACTCAGGGAAGGAGGATTTGAACTCAGGCAGTGGGCGTGTAATGTGCCAGCAGTGATTGAACATCTCCCCCCAGAAGCCAAATCGGCAGGCTGTGAGTTTTGGCTGTCTAAGGGCAGTAACAACCCACAAGAGTCAACTCTGGGCCTCCGGTGGAACTGTCTCCTCGACTCTCTAGGCTTTAAGGTCCGTCCAGCAGACCACCTTGAGCCAACATTGAGGAATATTTATAAAGCCCTAGCGAGCCAGTATGATCCACTGGGCTTTATCATTCCATTCACCACAAGGGCTAAAATCCTCATCCAAGATATCTGGAAGCATGATATTGCATGGGATGACCTGATTGAACCCCAGTCTCTGAGAGAACAGTGGACAGCTTGGGTGAATGAGCTACCAGATCTCATTCACCTTAAGTACTCCCGGACCTACGCACCACCGTCTGCCGACAAGCCTACTACACCCAGGGAACTACACGTCTTCTGTGATGCATCGGAGGGAGCGTATGGTTCAGTAGCCTACCTACGCACAGTCGGTGATCACGGTCGTGTCTATATATCCTTCGTGGTGGCAAGATCAAGGGTAGCACCGAAGAAACGTCTAAGTATGCCACGTTTGGAACTTGCTGCAGCACTAACTGGCGCCCAGCTTGTCAAGCTTGTCCAGACAGAGGTGACCTTACCGATCCAACAGACTTTCCTCTGGTCAGACTCCACAACTGTGCTCCACTGGCTGAAATCAGAGTCATGTCGTTATAAGGTCTTTGTCGGCACACGTATAGCGGAGATTCAAACTCTTACTGAGGTGACCAGCTGGAGATATGTGGACTCCATGAGAAATCCGGCAGATGACATAACACGAGGTCTGAAACTCTCAGATTTGGCACATCCGCACCGATGGATCTGTGGGCCAGATTTCCTTCAGCAGCCTCCTGATCAGTGGCCAACTATGCCTACAGTAGCTGAAACTGAACCAGACTCCATGGAACGCAGGAAGTCCACTCTCATTTGTACTACGTCAGAGGTTCAGAATACAGATTTACCTGATCTGTCTCAGTTCCACATGTGGGAAGACCTAGTTCAGGCTACTGTCACTTCCCTTCATGGGGCGGCTGCCTCCAACGATGCGACCACTTATATCTCAGCAGAGAAGTTACTCTTGGCTCAGGCCCAGCAGGACTCTTTCCCTGGCGAGTTAAAGGCTCTCAAGGCTGGTCGACCCATTTCAGCTGACAGTCATCTGGTGACGCTCTCACCTGAATATGATTAAGCCACAGGATTACTTCGCGTTGGAGGGAGATTACGGCGCGCTGAGAATTTAGAGGCAGATGCTATCCATCCGATCATTCTGGACCCGGCGCACCAGATTACCAAACTGTTAATCCAGGACTTCGATCGCAAGCTTCTCCATCCTGGACCTGAACGAGTTTTAGCTGAGATGCGACGCCAGTACTGGGTTCTGCGTGGTCGGGAAGCAATACGCAGGCATCAGCACAGCTGCAGGGACTGTCAACTCTGGCGTGGAAAGCCAGATGTTCCCAAAATGGCAGATTTACCATCCTCCAGACTGCGCATCTACAAGCCGCCATTCTACTCCACTGGAGTGGATTGCTTTGGCCCGTTTACTGTGAAAATTGGCCGCAGAACTGAAAAGCGATGGGGGATTGTGTATAAATGCCTAACTACCAGGTGCGCCCACCTCGACCTTCTGGAAAGCCTCGACACAGATGCCTTTCTTCTGTCCCTGCGCCGATTTATTGCCAGGCGTGGCACACCGTTTGAACTCCTTTGTGATAACGGTACCAACTTTGTTGGAGGAGAACGGGAGTTAAGGGAGGCATTTAACGCTATGGCATCGGAACTGCAAGATCAGCTGGCAAGACAGAAAATCTCATTCCAGTTTAATCCGCCAAGTGCTCCACATTTTGGTGGGGCCTGGGAGCGGGAGGTTAGATCAGTGAAAATAGCACTCAGGGTCATCCTTAAGGAGCAGTCAGTGCCGGAGCCGGTTCTTTACACCGTTCTGGTTGAAGTCGAAGGGATTTTAAATGCTAAACCACTCGGAAATGTTTCAGCTGACGCTGCCGACCCTGACCCCATTACGCCACATATTCTACTTATGGGGCGTTATGATTCCTCACTGCCACAGGCCCTGTATGACTCCAGCAGTACTTTGGGGACGCGACGATGGAGGCATAGCCAGGTGCTAGCCGACAACTTTTGGTCGACCTTCATCCGACGATACCTACCAAGCCTACAAGGGAGGTCTAAATGGCGGATCGATGGGGACAAGCTTTCTGTAGGACAAGTGGTTCTAATAGTTGATCCACAATTTCCACGAGCCCTCTGGCCAGTGGGCAAAGTGATCAAGATCCACCCTGGAGCGGACGGGAAAATCAGAACAGCTACTGTTAAGGTTAAGGACAAGATCTACGTCCGGCCTGTCACCCGGCTCATCCGGCTGCCAAAGATCAGCGATTCTGAGGATAATAATAGCTGATTGACTTTCTCTGCGGGTTCAAATGTCCTCAGAACGGACATTTGGGGGCGGCTGTGTGAGAAAGCCCTAGAGATGAAAAGCCCAACAGCACCATCTGCTTTTTCATGAGTAGTTAGCTTCATTTTAAATTTGATTATACCGCAGTTAATTTGACTATTGTGCTGACTTAATTATAAGTAAGTATCAAGTTGAAAGGCTGATATTGCAACTCCATGTATTTGTAATTTGACCATACTGGGTTGTTAGGAGTAATGTTTACATTCTTTGATATGGTTTACAACTGATTAAGTGTGCTTTGCTTCTATTAATGTTAATGGTAGGAATTGTAGCATATCATTTTCCAATAATATTTCATCCATGCTGTTGTATAATGTTTAAGTATCAGTTTTCACAATTACTGGTTAACCTTGAAATCATATGCTAATATGACATTTTATGCAAGTTTGTAATACAATTTCTATTGTCTTTCTTTCAGACCACACACCCACACACATACATACACACACAACCAATGTTGTACGAGGACTGTAAAGCCTAATAACCTTTATTAAAGAAGACAAACAGATCTCTCTTTCCGAGTCCTTTGATTCTCTAACCGGAATCATAGTCCATAATCTACCGCCTCAACCAGCAATCCTGTTACATGAGGTTTTCCCTCAAACATTGACTGTGTCACAGGCATGGTTCTTCCTGGCACCGCCAACTTTGTAGAATTTTCAAATGTTGTCTGGGGGCGGGGTTATGATTTTTCAGGGGGTTCAGTTACACTTGAAGTTTGTAACCTCAAGTTACTCCGTAACAGAGATTTACCGGGTCGAGGATTAACTACATTTTAAATTTGAGTACAGCACCTCCTCCTATCTGAATTTGCAGCCTTTGCAATACATATGTTAACAAACCTAAAATAACTTTATTATAATGTTTTAGCACTTCCAAAAGTATACAACTAAATACATAAGGAAACACGCTTAACTTACCATCATTCGGTTGACGCCGAGGGAGAAGCCCTCTGAAGAGCTGCCATGACGGATTTCTCCTGATTGGAGAGACCTGGCCGGCAGCAGCCATGTTGCTTCAGTTGTGCCTGAGTCACCTGGGGGTGTGGTTTGTAGCGGCTGTGGTTGCTGCAGATAGAGTGTGAATGTAATCATGTTTGGTTGTAAGCAGTGCAGAGCCCTACCTTCCTCTCGCCATGACTGGATAGAAATTGGAGAAACATGATTTGTTGGTCAAAATCAGCAAGCCACTCATTGGTTCTTCTAGGCAAGCCAAATATGGTAAAAATTATCTGTAACTTGAAACTTGAAACTTGAAACCTGAAACTTGTATTTTTAAAATATGTACAAGTTACAAAACGTAAGTTACAAGTACAAAACGTAAGTTACAAGTACAAATCATAAGTTACAAGTACAAATCATAAGTTACCAGTACAAGTTACAGGTACAAAACTAAAAGTTACAGGTACAAAACTAAAGTCCCAATTCTAGCTCCACATGTTCTCAGTATGTGATCTCTTGTGTTCTGCTGTGAAAACTATAGTATTGAATTCACGAATTAACACAGTTGCCATGTTCCTCATCTTCACTTATTTTCTATCTGTTTTACAAGGACAATTCTGGTGGATCTGGAGGGGAATGTCACCTCTTGTTGGACAAAAACAAATGTGATTTTTCTTTTCTTCAGTACCCAAGAAACTCATCATCACAGGTTTAAATGAATACAGGCATGTCACCCGGTCGTCTGTGTTCAAAAACATATTGGACCGACTGATCCTGAACTATCAGCAGGACATCACATGCTTCCAGCTGGGAAGTGGATGATCCAGTCCACATGTGACCATTTTACATCTTGCACCACTATGATTACCCAGGGCAGCATTCTGTTTGTATACTTCAGTTCGGACTTCATCATGAATCACCTTCAATCTATCTAACAATCAATTTATTTTAGTTACTCAAGTTATTAAGTGAAACATGTTATATAGTTTAATTATACACAAATTGCGTTTTTTAAGCCTTTATTTCTGTTAATTATGGTAATGTTCCGCTTACACCTAATGAAAAGACGACATTTAGAATTAACATGTGACATCAGACCAGTTAAAAGAAAACATAGGAAAATATGTTTTATATCCAATTATGGGGTCTTTTTGCATGGAGTTTGCATTTTCTCCCCTTGCATGATTGGGTTCCCTCCAGGTACTCTGGCATCCTCCTACAGTCCAAAAACAGGCTAAAACGAAAAAGATCTCACTTCAACAGAAGCCTTTATTTTCCAAACCAGAAAGGCTAAAACGAAAAAGATCTCACTTCAACAGAAGCCTTTATTTTCCAAACCAGAAAGTCTAAAACGAAAAACATCTCACTTCAACAGAAGCCTTTATTTTCTAAAACAGAAAACCTAAAACCAAAAGCACTCATCTAACCAAATCCTTATGTCAAAAATCAAAAGGCCTAACCAAAACCTACTTTAATTCTCAATCCAGAATATGCAGAAATCCAACTGCTTTACTTCAAAATTTACGAGACAAAGCATAAGAAGTTCGCGCTCCGATTTTTGTGCAAGAGCAGACACGAAAACAAACAGCAAACAGTTCAGCACTCGAGAGGCTCAATAAATTTTAGGAAGGGCCAAATTTCAAAATCCCCTCGGAGTCGAAACGGCACAAGAGACAAAGTCCTCCCACTTCCAAAACTGCCGGAGTTTTCGGAGGCTGAGGGCTGCCCCCCAGGTTGGCCATACACTTGATCTCCCAGTTTGCCCACCCACTTCTATGGATTTTTTTTCCTGCCATTTTCTCTCTTTTACCATTTTTTATTTTTTTGATTGTATTATTTTTATTAGGTTCAACTTTCTTAGCACCTGTTTACAGTCTTTTAACCAGAGAGACACAGAACATGAATGATCCAAATAAACCATTTAACACAAATGTTATTCCAGTTTCCTTTTTTTAAGTATATATTTATTTTATTTTCTAACCCCCATAAAAATATTTAAAGAGATCATTGTTCCTGAAGTCTTTCTTCAGAGTACATATCCATTGTTTTTCAGGTTGTCAGATGATTAAAACTTTTAATATAATTAATCACAATTCAGTTGTGAACTACCCAGGATTAATCCTTCCTAAAAAAAAAAGTAACATTTTCTGTGGAATCTTTTAACCATTAATCTTTCAGCCAGTTGCCAAGTCAAGTTACCTGATTAACATTTCCTGGATATAAAGCTGACTATTTCTTATTAATTTCTGACAACTCCGAGCATCCTCCTCATTTGACTATCCTACAACACAGGGTGCTATCTTCAGTCAGAAGCTTTTGCAGTTTTTCCACAACACAGACTGCTACAGGAGATGCTTCCTGCCAGCAGCCATCACGATCTACACCAACTCCCTGAACATGCTTAATTCCCCTCTGGGATCAATATAATATGTCTGAATTGAAGCTTTCTCAACTACAGATTAATTATTTCTTATTAACCCTGCAATGTGTGCGCAAATGATGCAATGTTTCACCTGTGTGTGCTTTCCTTTGTAGTTATCTTGCAGTTGTTTTTTCGATTAGCGATGTCAGCTGCATCATTAATCTTGTTTTTCCAATTCCTTTATTAGATCACTTGTGACCAAAACATTTTTAATTTCTCTTGAAAGAAGTCGATTGAATAAAACTTTTTATTTATGTTGTCTTTCATCAAAGCAATTTGTGCAATCAACATCATAAAACATAATCATATCTCTATGATCTGCAAAGAGACGTTCCTATGGACCTGAAGATGCAGTTTGGGTCTGCCATTCGATCTACATGATGAGCTAGCACTGAAAAACAGCACAGGTTGAGTTGTGGGTTAACCAGGATGAGAATTTAAGCTTTTTAGTTTCTGCCATTTTTGTTCTTTTATGGGCAATTTCCTTAGTTTATTCTGTGTTCTAATTTCTGAATATTTGAATTACATTTGCATGTTTCAGGATCTACTATTTTATTTCAGTTCAGGTCTTGCCATATTTGTAGTCCCTGTATTATTGCTCAGAAGGTCTTGCCATATAGGTTTATTTCTTTATATTGCTGTTTCTTAGTTTGTTGATGCCTTTTTTCTTGTCTCTTTCCATTTTGCGTTAAATTGGTTAACCTTTCCCTATATTATTCCCTATAGGTCGTGAAGTCTGTGGGGTGCAGATTTATTTTCCTCTCATCTTAGTCCTTGTCATGACTTTTTATTTAAAGGAACCCAAATGCAGCACAGTCAAACAAAAATGATTTAATGAAAACAAGGAACATACATAACTCGGGAGTACACAAGACAGCAACAGGGGAACACGAACCAGACGGGGAAGATAGGACGACGAACCAGCAAGTAGTGACTGAATGAGAGCTGTTTATATACTGAGGAGGGAATGAGGAAGTGGAAGAGAAAACCAAGGACCAATTAGTGAAAGCAGATGCAGGTGAGAGGGAGAGAGCAGGTGGAAACAATCAACAGCTGGGACAGAAGGCAGAATGGCTAGGGAGACAGAAAACTCTTAAGAAACTAGAAACTAAAGATAATATGTCTAGGGATGAATCTTAAGGAAACACTGGAGAACAGAAGGAAGAAATAAATTAGGAAACTGTCTAGAGAGAAATAAACTAAGGAAACAAATGAGGACACAAACAAAAAAGGTGAAAACATCTAAGAGCAAGAAGAAATACAGAAACAAGGAAATGCCAGAAATAACTAATAAAGACAAGGAATAACCTAACATGATAATAAAACTAAATAAGGAAAAGAACTAACAAAAAACAAACACCTAAAAACTATGACAGTCCTCCTCCAGGTTCCTTATAGTCACATTTAATCTCCAGTTATGACTTTCACTTGTGCTGCCAAATCATCCCCATGTATTTCACTTGATCTCTGTCCAACAGAAGTTCATTGTTTTTCAGTGTGCAGTACAAGATTCTCTAAAATCCAGATTATCTGTGTTTATTTCCCATGTTCACAGCTTGTTCCCAACAGGGATAGAGCACTCGAGTCTTGGACTCGGATTCCAAGTCTTGTTTTGTGTCACCTTTCAGGAACTTGTGACTTGACTTGAGCAGCACTTAAACTCAGACTACGACATGAGAAATAGCTATTGTTAGAATGAGCATGCAGCCAATGATATTAGTTTGTTATATTAGATCAAATTAGGTCAAATTGGATCAATTTAATGACTTCCCATAACCTCTAAGTTTTGCAGACATCATGTTAATTATTTATTGTTTTAAAATTCATTCTAAGCATATTTATTGTTTTCCACCCACTACTGTGTCAGCTTGGTGATAGTGTGGGGTATTTAGTACAATTTCAGTATTTGTACTTTATTTTCTTTAAATAATGTAAACCAAGTATGGCTGCCATTATTTTAGTCTTTAAATCTACACCGTACTCATTACTACTTTTTTACTCGCTCTCAGGTAATAATGACTTGACTTGGATCGGAAGATTCTTTTTGGGACTTGGACTTACCTTGACTTTCCCACTTCACTGGTTTCTGAGTTGAGTTTATTTAAAACATTTATCTTGCTTCATCAATATCAGCCTGCTAGTTTTTTTCCCAACAGATTCAAAATGTACCCATTTTCAATTACAAGGTCTTGAAAGAGTCCTGAATTGTTATTTCTCCAAGGTTTCTATCTGCGAGGAAGAAACGTCCTCCTTTTCGCTTCATGTTTCCATAAGTTTTCTTTTTTTACATGAATATATTTAAAAAATCTTAAATTCTTTCTCCTTTCCTTTGACAGATTTTAATCCTAAATGGATTTATACTTTTATTTTTTTCCATTCCTCTTAGCTTTTTGTCGATTTATTTGAGTACGACTTTCTAAAAGTTTCTTTTTCGCCATGATAAAACCTTTATGCTTTTGTTTTTGTTTGGTTCTTGTGTGTATCGTCTTTTCCTTCAGAAAAGCACCTTTGTCACCTTCCAGGATTGTGGAAAGTGCTGTATTTAACTTTTAATGATTGATTGATTTCTTGTAAATCCTTAAGAATCTGTATTTGTAAATATATGCATCCTTGAATATTAAATATTCCAAATACTCTCCCACCTTGTTGACAAATGACATAATCCATGACATTTGACAAGTCAGCTTTTAGTCCTCTTTAGCATAATAATCTTAAATCTCATTTTACAGAAGCAGGCTCTGAAAACTTCTAATATTTCATTATACGTGCAATGTTTTTTCCTAGAAAAACTGATATTCCCTTATCCGCAAAAATTTTTATTTAAAGCAGTTTTAAGCAGTTTTTAAAAGTTATTTTCTCCTTATAGAATTGCTTTTATTCCTCTATGCCTTCAAATGCTATTTTTACTTATGTCAGTCTACAAAAAAGTTATTAATTCTTAAATTGAAGGCCATAGTTTTTTCCACCTGGGTTTTTTAGCCATGTTTCTTCTCTCATTTTAAGTTCCTCCATTTTTATTTAACAAACTTGTTTTAGCATACCCCTTAATAATTATCTTTGATACTTTGTTTCTCTAATTCCTTTTCAGACACAACCAGTTTCATGGAGTTACCTTGTTTCCCTTTAAAACCCATTCATTCTAGTTCAGATGATACAAGCATTATGTTAATGCTTCAAATTATCACATTATTCATTATTCATTAATCATATCAGGGACCCTGTGGAAATAAACTTAAATGCACAATAATAATTATACATTCAACATAAATTATAACTTACAAACAGTTGAGGCACTAAACTTTCAATTCAGTTCAGTTTATTTATATAGCGCCAATTCACAACAGATGTCATCTCAAGCCACTTAACAAGAAGTCATTTCAATACATTTATACAAACATTCCAATCAGTTAAAAAGTTTCCTATTTAAGGAATCCCAGCAGATTGCGTCAGTCATTGGTGTGAGGTTGGGCAGACTTTCCAACCACAGCAATCCTTCAGCAATCCCTCATACTGAGCAAGCATGTAGCGACGGTGGAGAGGAAAAACTCCCCTTTAACAGGAAGAAACCTCCAACAGAACCAGGCTCAGTAGGAGCGGCCATCTGCCACGACCGTCTGGGGGTTTGAGAAGACAGAGCAGAGACACAGAAGGAACAGAAGATCTGATACAAGAGAACTTTCCATGCTACAGAAAGTAAAAAGCCGACAACAGGACACAGTGGATGCCCAGTTACCGGGAGAATCATCCCAGTCGATGCCCCCCGTCCAACAGGGCACCGCAGCCAAGCAGGATACCAGACCAGGTATATCTTCTATGGAGAGAAAAACACTGAGGGAAAACAAAGTTAACAATCGAAATAACAGAATGTACTGTAATACAACTGGAGAGTCGTAGGAGAAAAGGAAGTAGCAGAGTGAAGAAAATTGGTAAGTCTGTCCTCCAGCAGTCTAAGCCTATAGCAGCATAACTACAGAGATAGCTCAGGATGACCTTAGCCACTCTAACTATAAGCTTTATCAAAAAGGAAAGTTTTAAGCCTGGCCTTAAAGGTAAACAGGGTGTCTGCCTCACGGACTAAAGCTGGGAGCTGGTTCCACAGGAGAGGAGCCTGATAACTAAAAGATCTGCCTCCCATTCTACTTTTAGAAATCCTTGGAACTACAAGTAAACCTGCAGTCTGAGAGCGAAGTGCTCTGTTAGGAACATATGGAACAATTAGATCTCTGATGTATGATGGAGCTTGATTATTAAGGGCTTTGTATGTAAGAAGAAGGATCTTAAATTCTATTCTGGATTTAACAGGGAGCCAATGAAGGGAAGCTAAAACAGGAGAAATGTGATCTCTCTTTTTAATATTCATCAGAACTCTTGCTGCCGCATTTTGGATCAACTGAAGGCTTTTAATGGCATTTTGTGGACTTCCTGATAGTAAAGAATTACAGTAGTCCAGCCTTGAGGTAACAAATGCATGGACTAGTTTCTCAGCATCACTCCTGGACAGGATGTTTCTAATGTTAGCAATATTCCGGAGGTGAAAGAAAGAAATCCTAGAAACCTGTTTAATATGGGATTTAAATGTCAAGTCTTGGTCAAAAATAATGCCGAGGTTCTTTACGTTATTACTGGGGGCCAATTTAATGCCATCCAGATGAAGTGATTGACTAATCAGTTTCTGTTTGAGAACTTCTGGTCCAAAGACAGCAACTTCTGTCTTGTCAGAATTTAAAAGCAAAAAGTTTAGGGTCATCCATGTTTTTATGTCTTCCAGACATGCCTGTAATCTACCTAACTGACTGGGTTCATCAGGATTTATGGATAAATATAGTTGTGTATCATCTGCATAGCTGTGGAAATTTATCCCATGCTGTCTAATGATTCTACCAATTGGGAGCATATATATGGTGAACAGAAATGGTCCAAGCACAGAACCCTGTGGAATTCCACAAGTAACCCTTGAGAGTGAAGAAGATTTATCATTTAGATGAACAAACTAGAATCTATCAGACGATGATTGTGATGAAATGTGATTTAAACCAGCCTAGTGCTGTTCCTTTGATCCCTGAAACATGTTAAAGCCTTTCTAAGAGAATATTGTGATCGACTGTGTCAAAAGCAGCACTGATATCTGACAAAACCAGAACAGACACAAGTCCATTATCTGAGGCCATGAGAATATCATTAGTAACCTTCACCAGTGCTGTTTCAGTGCTATGATGAGCTCTAAAAACCTGACTGAAACTCTTCAAACAGCTCGTTACTGAGATGCTCACAGACTTGATTAGCAACAATTTTCTCAAGGACTTTGGATAAGAAAGGAAGGTTAGATATAGGTCTGTAATTCACTAAGTCATCTTGATCAAGGGAAGGTTTCTTGAGTTAAGGTTTAATTACAGCTATTTTAAATTCCTGTGGTATGTATCCGTTTACAAAGGATAGATTCATCATATCCAAAATGGGGCCAGGAACCAAATGGAACACTTATTTAAATAATTTGGTTGGGATTGGGTCCAACATACAAGTTGAAGGTTTAGATGGGGCTAATATTTTTGATAATTCCGACTTTCGTAAGTAAATACAATATTGCACAAACAAATTTAGAACCAAACTGGAAACAAATAACTTATTAGGTTTACACAACCATTTTACACACAAAGCTGTTAACTCTTACAGCAGCGCCACCTTGTGGCAGAGAAATCACACTGCCAATGTCACCACCAGGTATCTTGCCCGCCCTCACACCAGATTTCTTTATCGCCCTTCATGTGTCCGCATAAAGGACGCTGATTGTATAAATTCCTGTTGCTATGTGCGAATTTCATGTCAGTAATTGGCTGGCTGCTGCACTGCTTGGGCGATCTTTCTGTCGCCCCAGCCGCTCAGCAGCGGGAGCTTTTTCTACGAAAATGATATATATTTTTATATATGATACTTTGTTACGAATTTAAACGCACTATTAACTTAGAATATCTGATTATTGTTAAAAAAAATTGTTAAATAATAAAAAAGCCCTATCGCCCTCCATTGGCCAGCCGCCACTGCATATAAACCCTGTTACAATTGCAAGGTTAACCAAAACGCTCCTCCCTGACGAGGCGTCAAAAGTTAGATAAGAGTAAGTGAAAGGACTCTTCCTTCACTCTAATAATTACTGTGATAAAATTATTAGATCAATATCATAGACTTTAGATCCAGAATTTTTTTTTCCACATCAAGTGTTATAAATAATCCCTCTATTGTCCAGAAGAAATGGTCAGCTACATTCAGAAAATGTTAACCAGTTAGTTTGCCTTACCAACTGGCTAAAAAATGTATAGGTTAAAAAGGCAGCGTGTAAATTAGATAAAAGATTTTAATCATTTGACAGTTCTGATATATATATATATATATATATATATATATATATATATATATATATATATATATATATATATATATGTATAGGTTAAAAAGGCAGCGTGTAAATTAGATAAAAGATTTTAATCATTTGACAGTTCTGATATATATATATATATATATATATATATATGGGCTGCATATTGGCAAAGGAAGGTCCTGGATGCCAGGGGTCTTTCTGCATGGAGTTTGCATGTTCTCCCTGTGCATGCATGGGTTTCCTCCAAGTATTCCCACAGTCTAAGAACAAGACTGTCAATTGGTCTCTCTAAATTAACCTTAGTTATGAGTGTGTGCGTGCATGATTGTTTATCCTGTGTGTCTCTGTGCTGCCCTGCAATAGACTGGCAACCTCTCCAGGGTGTACCCTGCGCCTTTCGCCCAATGACTGCAGCTTTGTAAACTTCTGCAATTTCTAGTGTTGAAAAAAACAAAACATTTCATTAATCTTAGGTAAAATTCAGGGATTCAAAGTGCAAGTTATATTTTTTGCACCGTTCTTTCTTCCTCATATGCCAGAAAACAAAGGTCATTAAAGTAATAGACAAAACAAACAGAAAAAAATTATATATGTATATATATATATATATATATATATATATATATATATATATATATATATATATATATATATATATATATATATATATATAATGTTATATTGTTCCTAAAATAATTTCACAACTTGTTTTGTGGAGAAATTCAAATATACATTTGGTGTTTATTTTATTTGACTGAGGAGTATTGATCAAATACAGTGTCAGTCATACAACTTTATTATTTCTGTGAATTAAACTCTTCTGTCAAGTTGTACACTAATTTCATGGTACCTGACACCATATGTCAGCTGATGGCAGTGTTGCTCTGAAAATGCAGCTGTGGTCTATGCACATGCATGCTTAGCAATTCAAAACGATTTCTGTATGTTTGTGTGCAACAATACCCAATGTCTTCTCTAACACAGATTTTTAGTATTTTAGATTCATTAAATATTTAAATAAACATGATCAAGTATTAATTTCTGATGTAATTATGAGAATTATGTGGATTTTTTTTGTTAGAGAGGAAGCATTTACAATTCAGCTCACACTCATGGGTGTAATATCATTGTTTCTGACAGCTTTGTTCTTTGTGTTTTTTTGTTTACATGAACATTTTGTCCTTTAAAGTGACACAGCACAGAGGCTTTCTGTTAAGGTCATTTTGAGCATTGAGAGTGAGGCACTGTGCTGCAGGTATACTCACTTCCTCGAGGCTCAGAAGACCTTTTGGAAGAATTTTTTTCCTTTTTTTCAACCTGCATGTCAAATAGATTTCTGTCCTGAAAAACACTCTGAACTGACCTTCATTACTACCTTACATCATATCAGGGAGAGGGAAATCTTCTCATCACAGGAATTCCATTTTAATGCCACTGTTTTTAGGATTTTCTCTACATCCACAACTTGGTGATGCTGGGGAGTATCATTCTAAATAGTCCATGATGACAAGTTGTTCACTAGTTATCGCTAGTAGTGAAATTTTTTTTAACCCTCTGTCCTGCCTGTTGGCTCCTGTGCCAACCCAAGAGGGAATGTGCTGCTGTCCTGCTTTATGACAAAATGCTTTATGCCCCTGTTAACCTTCACAGAGTTAGCATGAGGAAGGGTTTTCAGGTGGATATCGTCAGTAGCATCAATATACAGCTGTGCAAGTGAGCTCAAAGACAACTGGCAATTGAAAAAGCCACGCTTTGCTTTTCATTTGTCCTCTTTCTTTTTAGGGGTTATTTCTTAGTTGGGCTCCGACCCACAGAAACCACTGATAAGAAAATGATTACGGATGGTGGACTGGATCTAGCTCAAATTCTCAGCTACTCTGGAGATTGGAAAAAAGCCCTTTACCTGACTTGAAATGGAAGCTCTAACCGCCTTTTGATCACTCTTTCAGTACAGCATACATGAGTGTGTAAAGCTGCCTAACTTGCAGTCTGAAATCCATTGCCGGCACATTGTGTTTCTGAATGCGCTACATGATGCGAATTCGGAACATTGACAGAGTGTGAATGCTGGCTGAGGATCAAAGAACTCTGCACTGTATCTGAAATGGATCAGCCTCTGCTGACATGCTGTAAAAAAGGAAAAGACACACACATCCATACTATATGCACAAAGGCAGATTAAGTCTACAGGGATCAGCAGTCGGTTGTGATGCTCCTCTCACGAAGCATCTCTGTACCCATGAAAATGGAAATGGCAGCAGCTGATCTGTCGGTGGGGACCAATCTTCCTCCTCATCAGAACTCTTTATTAAACTTGAGCTCTGTCTATTAGCCCCACTCATTCTCCTCAACACATTGCAACACATGACCTTGAGGTGAAACAGCATGCACTGTTTTGACAGTTACTAGATCGTCATTGAAGAGACGCTGGTGTCAGTCACACTTTGGATACTGGATCTCCTGGGCGAATTAGTTATTCTGAAAGAAGATTTCTCCTAACTCCACGATTCCTCCCCGAGCCGTCTGTCACATTATACCCAATCATAACCAGTAATTTAACTTAACCTCATGATACCCATCGCATGCGGTGAGCTTCTTCTCCGTCTAGCACAGAGTGTGATCAGTGCTCCCCCTCTAACGATTGCACTGCTTAATTGAGCTGGATGATTTCACTTAGAGGGGGATCATCAAGATTCAGACAAGCACCTGGTCCTTTTTGTGCCTGTAGAACGCTGGCAGGAAAAACGATTACCGGCCTCATTTGTTCTCGATAGACAGTTGTGACCTTTCCAATTGGCTCACCCTCTTACGAATATGACAGTTTTTCTTTGCCGGAAACATCCAGTGAGTTTGCATTTAATATACACAAGAATTGCACCTCTGCCTATTGGGGAGTTTAGAGCTGGAAGATACTGAACAGTCATGGTGGGAGTTGCTTTTGGACATCAGATTCCTCTGTTGTTGGTGAAAGTCCACTGTAGTGTTATTGCCCTCATCGTTCAGCCTTATTATCGCTACACTGAGAAAGAGGTTACCTCCACCATACAATTTTTCTAGTTTAATGTCCAGTGTAATGAATTTATAGCAATGCAAGGAAAGGAAAAACATTAACAACATAAAACAGCCTTCATAATAACATTTCGAGTTCAACTCTTTAATTAAAGCTGGGGTACATAGTTTAACATTTTTAAGATAACTTGAAAATGCTTAACTCTTTAAGCACCAAAGTCGCAAAATTGCGACAAGCAAAATTCCTGAATTTAACAAGCCACAGCTGTAAATATGATCCCTCATGTAGTTACTACTTTCCACCAAGAGACGGCAGACATCTATAACTTCAATCTGAGCAACATTTGTGGGTATGTTACCATGGAGACTTTTGGAGTTTTTAAAGACTGAAAACCACCCGCAAGTTGAGGAGTCGTAATAGCAGTCAGAGCATATGAAAGTGAATTGTAGAGAGAAAACTTACCATGCCGAGAGGTCTGTTGACTGCTGACAAAGCACTTCGTCAATTAATTGCTGATTCAGATTCTGAGGAAGAATATTCACTTTCTGATTAATATATCCAGTCATCCAGCGAGACAGAAAGTGTTTCAGTGCGTAGCGACAGCCAGTACGTTCGCCATGATAATCCACAGGACGCGTATTATGGGCTCGATGCACAGCTTCAGCTTGGCCAGGGTGGGAGAACGGGAGGGGGAGCCGGTAGCAGTGGAGTTCAGAACACCGCAGCTGCTTCTGATAGCCATTACAGTATACAAGCAGCACATATAGCGTCCGATGCTCTGCTTCACCAGAGAAGGGGAGGGGGAGGTGGTAGCAGAGGGGGTCAAAACACCGCTGCTTCTTCAGCGCACAGCAACAGCAAGCCTGTTAGCCATGAGTCTCCACAAGCAGCACATATCAGGTCCGATGCTTTGCTCCACTGTGTCAGAGGTCTGAGAACGGGACGTGGTGGCGGTAGCAGGGCTTTTCAAAACACCACTAATGGTAACAAAGGAGGCAGGAGTGTAAAAACCCGTGGAAATAGCAGCAGACGTGGGAGAAACCACGGGAGAAAATCAACTGCTAATAGCAGAGGAGGCAGCAGGGCTGTAGACCTAAATGACCCTGCTGTAAATGGCTAGGTTAGCTTGGGAGATGAGGAACAGTACCACAAGTGGATCAGGCATTTTGATGAGCTTGTAAGGTATTGTGAAGACAGCGATCAGTCAGATTCTGAGCCTGTTGATTTTCGGTCAGTATTTCTGACTGATGAATTCTGGAACCTCATCACAAATGATACTAACTTATATGCCCACCAGTTTTTAGAGCATGAAGTACTAAAATCAAACTCCAGATTCCATGACTGGTATGATGTTACTGTCCCTGAAATGAAAGCCTTCCTTTCACTTCATTTGTGCATGGGGCTTGTGGAAAAGCCTGAGATTGAGGACTATTGGTCAGGGTTTTGGCCAACTCACACACCTGGCTTTGGCAAAGTGATGACTAGAAACAGATTTGAGGTCATCCTTTCTTTCCTCCACTTAGTAAACAATAATGAATGTTTTGAGAGGGGTCAGCCAGGTCACGATAGACTTTTTAAAGTGTGTCCCATAATAAGGAAGTTTTCTGGGATGAAATTACAATTACAATCAAGGGAAGGTCAACGTTGAAGCTCTACAACCCCCAAAAAACAGATAAATATGGATATAAGCATTTGTCTTGAGTGAGCCCAGCTCAGGTTATGTTTTACTGTGGTCCATCTACACTGGACAAAATACACATGATGAGGTGTCACACATCTACATTCTAGAATTGCGCTGCTCTGGGTGGCTGCATGTTGGAGTGGCTCTGTTGGCTACATCTTAAGTTTTGGTTTTTTGTACATTGGTTCCTCTGTTTTCTTGAGGAAGATTTGTTTGACCTGTATACTGTCTAGTTTTTGGTCCTGTGAAGATGAAAGGATTTTTGCTGTTTATTTTTTACTTTTTGATAGCTTGTTATGATGTGTAACCATGGCAACAATGTGGTTTACAGCCAGGAGCAGCAGAATAACAATGCAAAAGTTGAAATAATACCTCAACTGAAGCCACAAATCCCTGATGAGTTGATAAGGAGGAGACATGGACGCAGAGCAGGAGCAAAACGGAGACAGAGAAGGAGGAAGTTCAAACCATCTCTTCCATCGATCATAATGGGCAACGTAAGATCACTGGCTAACAAGATGGATTAACTCCAAGCCCTTACAAGGACTCAGCCAGCATATCGGGAATGCAGTTTTATGTGTTTTACTGAGATGTGGCTGCAGGATTATATCCCCGACTCCAAAGTCTCTCTGCCAGGCTTCCTGACTGTATGAGCAGACAGAGATCTGAAGACGAGCAAAGAAAAGAAAAGGAGGTGGAGTAGCAGTGCTTGCCAACAACAGATGGTGTCATCCAGGGCATGTTACTGTGAAGTGTCGTCTCTCCAACCCAGATATTGAACTCTTGACAGTAAGTTGTTGTCCAAATTATTTACACAAGAGAGTTTACCAGTATTATTTTGGCAGTTGTTCACATTCCACCTTCAGCCGTTGCCGACAATGCATGTGATGTCATCAGTTCCGTTGTTGCTCATTTACAGACCCATTACCCCAATGCATTTGTGGCAATATCTGGTGATGTTATCATCTACACCTCCAACATTTCCACAGTTTGTAAACTGCTCTACAAGTTAAAACAAGAATTTGGATTTGTTTAATGCAAATGTAAGTGATGCATACATGTCCAAATCAAGACCTCCTCTGGGACAATCAGATCACAATCTTGTTTTTCTCTGCTCAGAATATAAGAGGCAACCTGTTACTGTGAGAAAATGGTCAATAGAAGCTGAAGAAGCCATGCAGAGTTGTTTTGCAACCACAGACTGGATGTATCTTTCCCAAGCACATGGAGAGGACATCAATGCCATGAGTGTGTGACTGACTATATAAACTTCTGTGTGGACAACATCATCCCCACCAGAACAGTGAGATGCCTGGATCACCAGTGACCTGAAGGAACTGCTAAACATGAAAAAAAGAGCCTTCAGGGAGGGAGACAGGGAGTTACTGAGGAGTATACAGAAGCAACTTAAGGTCAAGATCAGAGACAGCAAGGAGGCATAAAGGAAGAAGCTGGAGAACAAACTACAGAGGGACAATATCCGAGCTGTCTGGTCAGGAATGAGAAAGATCACAGGCTTTAAGGACAGGAAGGATTGGATAGATGGAAGTCTGGACAGAGCCAATGAACTGAACACATTTTTCAACAGGTTCAGTTCAGGAACTAGCTCAGCATCCTCCTCTCCTGTTCCCAGCCGAACAGACATCCCACTCTCCTCTGATCAACAGCTTTCCTGTTACACCTCGGATGTTTTATCCTTCACCTCAGCCATGGACTCTTCTGATTCCACAAGTTTGACTTCAATCAAGTCAGGAAATGCTGCAACCCCCTTTGCCTCCCCCTCCCACTTCTCTGTCTCCAAAAGTCAGGTGAAGAGGCAGCTGGAGAAACTGAACCGGAACAAGGCTGCAGGTCCAGAAGGTGTCAGCCCCAGAGTCCTGAAGGCCTGTGCAGAGCAGCTCTGTGGGATTCTGCAGCACCTCTTCAACCTTAGCCTAACTCCGGAGAAGGTTCCAGTGTTGTGGAAGACATCCTGCCTTGTTCCAGTACCAAAGAGAACTCACCCATCAGTCTTCAATAACTATAGACCTGTTGCCCTGAAATCCCACATAATGAAGGTCCTGGAGAGACTCCTGTTGACATCCTTGAGTAGGCAAACAAGAACATATCAGAACCCGCTGCAGTTTGATTATCGCTGTTGAGTTGGAGTTGAAGATGCCATCACACACCTGCTTCAACCAACCCACTGTCATCTGGACGAAGCAGCCAGCACTTTGAGGATCATGTTCTTTGATTTCTCCACTGTATTTAACACAATTCAGCCTGATTTGCTTTGTCAGAAACTTCTGAAGACACACGTGGAGCCTTCAGCAATCACTTGGATCAATGAATACCTGACAAACAGACCACAGTTTGTGAAACTAAAGAATTGTGTGTCGAACCAGGTGGTTAGCAGCACAAGAGCACCACAGGGGACCGTACTCTCACCATTCCTTTTCACTCTGTACACCTCAGACTTCCAGTACAAATCAGAGACATGTCATCTGTAGAAATACTCAGATGACTGCAATTGTCGGGTGTATCAGAGATGGACAAGAAGCTGAATACAGAGAGCTGGTGGACCGCTTTGTGACATGGTGTGAAAAGAATCGTCTTACTTTCAATGTGAATAAAACAAAGAGATGGTTGTAGATTTCAGAAGAAAAAGGGAGTCAAACACTGTTTCCATCATGGCAGAAGAAGTGGAGGTGATTGAGGAGCATAAATACCTCGGAGTTCACCTTGCCAACAGACTGGATTGGAGACTCAACCGTGAAACCGTCTACAAGAACGGACAGAGCAGACTGTACTTCTCGAGGAAGCTTAGGTCCTTTAAAGTTTGCAGCAAGATGCTGTAAATATTCTACAAGTCTGTTGTGGAGAGTGTAATCTCTTCAGCCATGATCTGTTGGGGTAGCAGCATCAGAGCCAGGGACTTAAAAAGGCTCTACAACCTGTTGAAGAAGGCTGGTTCTTTTCTTGGCACTACTGTGGAATGACTGGAGGTGATGATGCAAAGAAGGATTCTTCCTAAAATCAAAAAAATATGGACAACTCTGAGCATGTTCTTCATAAGCCTGACATACAGTGTCTTCAGTCGGAGGCTTTTTCAGTTTTCGCTGCAATACAGACCGCTACAGGAAATCCTTCCTGCCCACAGCCATCATTATCTACAACAGCTCCTTAAAGAATTAATTATATGAGCTACAACAACACTTCATTTCCCTCTGGGATCAATAATGTATTTTTGAATTTAATTGAATCTCATTGTTTTTTAGCTGTTGGTACCATACACAGGGAAAGGGCCATAGGTATATATGGACAGCTATTACTTGTCACCAGGCATAGTGAGTTAGCAGCTAACGAAACTGGTATGTGTGGCACTGTGAACTGCAACCAGAGAGGGATGCCAAGTGGCCTGAAACCAGCCCAGCTGCTGCTGAGAAGAGGAGATGACCCAGTTTTCATGCGACAGGATAAACTGCTGGCATGTGCATGGCATGACACGAAGCTTCTCCCTCTGCTGTCCACCATTCATGGCAACACATGCACGAAGAAATGCATCCGCACAAAAGGAAAATGGGAGTAGGTTTCGTGAAATTGAGAAACCAGTTTGCACTGACAGTTACAACTCATTTATGGGACAAGTAGATCTGATCAAGGAATGAAAACATACCTTTTTCCACATCGCTCAAGAAAATGGTACAACCACATTTTCAAAACTGTTCTTAGCATTTGTGTGGTCAATGCCCAGGTGTTGTCCTTGTCCAAACAAAGCACTGAAAGTCTTTATTCAGAACATAGCAACATACTTGCTTGAGGGCTACTCCAAGAAAGAAAGCAAAAAAGGAGAAAGGTGTTCAATGCAGCAGGGAGAAATGCCACAGAGGCTCACTGAAGGAGACTGGCTACGTAATGTGGACGATCGTCCAGACTGTTCTGTGTGTTCCAATTGGACCTGCCCAAATGGCAATCGCCAGACACAGTTCAAGTGCAGTCAGTGTTGAGTGAGGCTGTGCGCAGTACCTCTCAATGAAAGAGCACTACAAGCAATGTCATCTAGATCAATAAACATCTGCAAATATAAAAAAATCCATAGAAACTAAAAAGAACACAAAAAACAAACAAAAAACATATATAAACATATATATATATATATATATATATATATATATATATATATATATATATATATATATATATATAAACAATAAAAAACTAAAAAAAATGAAACTAAAATATAACAAAGATGAACTGTAAAATGTAAGAGATCCAATAAGGCCGCCACCTGAACATGTCATAATATGCAAATTAGATGAGTGAATCTGTTCCTATAACAAACTTTGGGTCATTCTTAAGATTTTTCTAATTTACAATATGCCTTTATTTCTAAGCATATTTAAGCTACAAGCTTTTGAAATAGTGTTATCAAAATTTTATATTTTACTGAAAAAACCCTGCCCCTAAAGAGTTCAATTTGACTACCTGACCCTGTTCTATGATATATAGTAGGTAATCTTTCAGAATTTATATTTCCCCTAAGTCCCTCCCATGCCCTCTACCGCAAAACATATCATTTACCCGAGACCAATGCCATATAGAAATGGAGCTGCGTGAGCCTAGGACGTAGACCAATAGATTTACATATCCACAAGTGAGAGCAATTAGACAGTAGACAGTAATTAGCTAATGTTTTGGTTAAAAAAAACCTTCTTACCTTGGAAAACTCTATTGTAAAAAGTAGGTCAACCCTAAGTCAATGCAGTGATGCTCTCTCTGTTGACTCTGTTGACCCTGCTTTCCCTGCGCGTGTACAGTATAAGGCTTGGCTTGCAGGAGCGGGAGCAGGAGCAGGAGCAGGAGCAGGAGCAGGAGCAGGAGCTGTTTATATTTCAAAGTCTCCTCCTCCTCTGCTCGTGGATGTCACTCTACGTATCACATCTTTCATAGCAGCTTTCGATGTCCTTAAACATCCAAAAAGTGTTTTTTGTCCAAGTTATTGAACAAAACAAATGCTGAGAAAGCACTTATTCTGGAAGCCATAAATTGCCCTTCTGAGATATCACTTCACACAACTCCAGGCCAATCAGTGGCTACCACTACGTAGGTAGAAGTGAGAGTAACATCACTTTACCAAACCAATCAGTCCATAGTTGGGCGTGTTGGGTCGCCTCCGCCCGATTCGGACAAAGGTAGTACAAAAAAAAGGTTGAATCGGCTAAATACGGGCTGACTCGAACCGGAGGAAGGGGCGAGCCAATCCTAGTGGAAAAGGGGCACAGATTATCTCAAGATCAGTCAGATTAGATGGAGAGCATCTGTAAACAAAACATTCTCAAGTTTTGTGACAGATTTTCAATGTTGCTCTTGACAATAGCAAATTCATTCTAAGACATGAACATGCCTTAAACTCCACAACTATCCCTGACCTCTTTGGTGTTCTCCTTGGTCCTCATGATTCTGATGTTCTCCAACAAACCCCTAACGCCTGATTCACACCAGGTGCGGTCACCTGCAATGAATGTTTAGCATTAGTTTGCAACATTGACCAAATTTGACATAATACGTTCAAAGATATACATGTAAAAATAACGTGAACTATCATACACTGTAAACTGATGTACCTGCCATTACTAATACAATAAAAAGTTTGGGAAAAATGCAACACAAGTTTTATTTTGAAATACACCAGTGAAACCTTGCTAGCTCACATCTCATTTCCTCTCCTGCTCATGTAATTTATATAACTTCATGCAGGGCCCAGAAATAAGGAAAAACTCATTTTTTTTCCAGTTTTAAAATAAATGTTACTTTGTTTTTGTCTTTAATGCAAAAATTAAAGACAAAAAAATAGTACAATAAAGTGTTTGGTTGTAATAGAATACAATAGAATAACCCTTTATAGACCCACAAAGGGGAAAGACAGCTGTAACAGCAGCAAAGTGGATGGTAATAGAAGCATTTAGATTTACACAAGGAAAGTAGAAAAGTATAGAAACAATGTCAGAAAATGAAACAAGTGTACATCTACCTTAGCATTGCACAGTATTTGCACTTCCATCCATAACTGTCTGGGAGAACATGGACCATTCCAACTGTTGCATTGGTCCATCGTTTTCTTCATGTGTTTCTCAAGCTAAGAAAGCACTATTCACTGACTGGATACACACATTACCAAAAAGGATTTTGTACAACTGCTACTCAAAAAGAGAGAAAAAAAGCTCCATAACTCCATAATATTGTGGAGCCAAGATATCCATATAATACATTAGAACAAAATGAAGAGGAGCACAAGTATTCATGCTTTCTGCTCTCTTTATTGTAAGAAAACAAAATACACACACGAGAGATTTCAGACACAACACAGCTTTTACAATCCACACCAATAAAATGCCCAATCTCAGTTTATGGCACATGGGTTAGATTGTATCATAAACATTTCTGTTGAGAGGCTAGGGACAGAAACATGAGGAATTATAGCCAAAATTATTGTTGGCTTCAACGGGTTACATTTCAGCAGTTCTACTGGAATGTGCAATCTCAAAGAAATTGCAACTGTGTAACAACTGGAAGAAACTAGAAAAAGCAAATCAATTATGTGCAGAAAGAAATGGTATAAGGGCCACATATCTCATAGTGTAATAGTTTCCAGTAGGTTCAATGTGCATTTAAATTTCTTTCTCTTCTTTATAAATTACTGACAACTGTCAGCCTTTTTTTTTTTTACAATGTGTCCTGTTTGGCAGTGTGGAGCTCAGAATTGGTGTCTGAGTACCAAGTAGAAGCCCATCAGATTTACTTTCACAAACAGCACTACAGCTTTTGCTGTAGTACTCCACTTCATATATATGTGTGAGAAATCTTTATTATGCATTGCTGTGGGTTTTATTTTCTGATGTTATGGACACGGAGATTGAAAACAAAGGGGAAGAAAGAAACAAGATAAAGAAGGGAGGTAGGAAACAAAGTCAAGAGAGAGGGTGAGTTGAAAATACAAGAGAGGAAGGGGAACAAAGAAAACAGAGGAAAACATCGAAGTCTGCCTCCATACCCACAGGACGACAGAGAGGGGAAAAAACTAAAAAGGAACATCGACAAACTAAACATTGTGAACTAAGAACAACACAACCACATCATACAAAAATGGATATAAAAATACAACAACAATGTCACTGAAAAGCTCATGGTACTGATTAATCAAGATTTAGTAATGATAACCTCAGCCTAAGAATGTATCTGTGAACACCGGTGACCCCAAACCTATGTGTGTGTGTGTAAGCATGTTGGTGGATATAAGGTTTCTCCATAAGAGTGTTCGATAGCTGGTGTGAGCAGCCATCAATCCGTCTCCCAGGAATTGATGCAGACATGAAGGAGATCAGAGCCAAGACATCCAAAGGACCCCTAGAACCCCAGGCGGATCAGCGTGGGGCCGACATCTGTAAGTCTGGAAAATGTAACAAAGCTATTCCTGAGGCTGTGGAATTCCAGTAAACCACAGTGAGAAGCAATTATTCTCAAATAAAAAAAACAAAGACAATAAAGAATTTTCACAAGACTGTCTGGCCACCCAAAATTTCTCCAATACTGCATCGACAGCTTGTATAGAATGTCACAGGAGAACCCAGGATATCTAAAGTATTGCAGGACTCACTTGCCATCTTTATAGTCAGCATTTATAGTTTAATAACAACAAAGAGGTTGGGCAGAATAGAATATAGATAGAATATAGATAGAAATATAAATATATATATATATAATAGAATGGACAAAAACCATTGCTGACCAAAACACCCCAGTATCATATTTGCTAAAAAGAAAAAGAAAAATCTTGATGATCACGAAGACTTTGGGAAAATATTCTGTGGACTGACAAAAAAAGTGGAACTTTTTGAAAGGTATGTGTCTCATTAGATCTGTTGAAAAACTAACAACACTTCTGAATAAGAACATCATACCTACAGACAAACATGGTTCTGGTATTGTGATGCTCTAGGTCTATTTTGTAGCCACTTGCCATAATTGATGACAAGACTCTTTAAGTTGTCCTATATGACTTTTATCTGATAATACAAAACATATAAGTGTAATAAAAAAATTAATAGAGGAAATCTGTGAAGAGGCAAATCCTTTATCACAGCGATGTACATATCCTGAATAAAAATCATCTTTTTTTTTATGTCGGAAGAGTTGTCCATCCAGCCGTACATGTTTGAGCCAGAATCTGACCCTGAGCAAGAGGAAAATGAAGACAATGAACCTGACGAACCGCACCTTCAAATGAATATTTCGCAATGGTGCGTTATTACTGTATTTACCTTGACATCTCCATCCATAGCAGCGGCCGTGTCTTTGAAACAATTACTTAACACTTTACCATTAAAAATAAAACTTAACGACGCACTTCAAATCTGTTCTGATGCTGGGAGACGGTGTAAAGAGTTGTGCAGGTTAAAACACCCAACAACAAAACATTTTGACACTTGTACTTTCGACATACCTAAACTTGGACTACAAACTCACAGCGAGAAATAAAGATGCCGGATTCGCTCAGCGTTTAGGTGGAAATCCATGACCAAGTTTGGCAGTTCCAGCGCAAGTACTGTGACGTAATAGTTCAAAAAGCGTAATAGATAATAGAGAAAACTGAACGGCTTAAAAAATATGACCCAAAACATTTTACAAAAATATCTCAATAACACATGGAGTGACAAATTTATGCTTTTTGACCTCCTAGACACTCTAAATTCACTACATAAAGCATTTAAGGAAGTTTTCATGATATGTCTTTAAAACTTTCCCAGATCTTTTCCATAACAACATTATGCTGATTGCTTATAATCCACTATCGAGAATTTCCCAAAAAGGAATAGCATAACTAAGGCTTTTTTAGTGTTGATAAAGCACTAAATGAAAATTATGCAATTTAAACTAATTTTCTTCCTATCATTGTGAAAAGGATTATAAATGACAGAGTTATGGCCTGGAGAAGTGAGTGAGAAGTTGATGCACAACCAGCATGTCCATTTACAAGCCTGCTGCAGAAGCAAACTCCTGATGAAATGTGTTCTCATTTCTCCATGACACAAGAGGGAAGAATTCAATCTGAGGAGGTTACAGAGAGGGATTCATCGAGTTTTCAGAGACAGAGAGCGAAAAAAAAATCCCACAGGAATACATTTCAGTCTCTCTCTCTCTCCCTCTCTCTCTCTGTCTCTCTCTAGGATCGTTAATGTTTTTGTAACGCTGAATTTGTTTGTTGTGTACTGTACAGGCTGATCATGCTTTTGAAGGCTATTTTCTAATATGGTAGACTGTCAGATGCCCACACATGCTGTCATACTTAAATAGCAGAAAACTCACACATACAGTACAAATACTGAAAATGGTTTCACAGATACAAGGACACCTGCATGCATGCACACTGTATTTACAAACCACTGTCTTGTGTCTTCTGGATATCATGGCTGTGCACTGGTGCTTCAAGGTTTAATCCAAGGGTCTTTAAAGCCGTTCCGTCCAGGGGCTCCTCTGTACATCACTGCTCTCCAATCTCGAGCCCAACTGGAGCCTGGTCTAAGCCTGGGCCTGAGTAATGATGACCAGAGGCACAACAACCATCTGTAATGTGTCTGCTCCTCCCTTCAGGGAGCTGGAGAAGGATCTGCTGTCACTCTAGCAGGGGAAACATCTGTTCCCATTAAATTACAGTGCCCCTGCCTTGCAAGTTATCTGCACTGCACTCCATTTTACAGCTAAAGTCCTGTGTCTGTCGACAAGGGGATAAAACAAGATTAGTTAAATGACAGGGAACTGGGGAAAAAGCACGGGATTCATTGGGGGGGTGAAGAGGGAGACGTCTCTCCCTCCTTGTTGCCAGTTCTCTTGCCAGTTAGGAACTGGGGAATGTCCTCAAGTGTTGTGAAAGAAGGATGAAGTCACCACATCCATAAGTTATCTTGTCACCATGTTGCCTAAATTTATAAGATGCAATATTCTGTTAGTAGCTTGTGTGAAGAGATTTGTCCATATTTAAGATCTCTCAGCCACTAGGATATGACAGTGACTGCTTGCTAAGAAATTTAGAGAACAAACAGAAGAACAGAATTCAGAATTCTCATTTGCTTTTAAGCTTTAATACTTTGTTAACACTCAGGCTCCTTACATGGTTTAGTGACAGACCAAGTTATGGAATGTATATGTTATAAACCACAGCGTCTTCCTAAAGTACCACTTAAACTTTTTCACATTTTGTTATTTTACAACCACAAATGTAAATGTATTTCTGGATATTAATTGGATAGATGTATACTAAGTAGTGCATAATAAAAAGGACAAATAAAATATCATATGTCCATTACAATCTCAAAAGTGTGTAGTGCATATGAATCCATGCATATGGATTGTACTGCAACTACAAATGCAAGAATTATGGTATATCTCCCTACCCGCTTTCTATAGTTTGAACCTTGCTGCAAACTACTAATTTCATCTGGGTTGGGGCTGACTGAATATGAATTTACTTCCAGCTAAACCTTGTTATTGTAGCTTTGGCTGTGTGTTTAGGGTCTTGTCCTTCTGGAAGCTAATCTTCTGCCACAGTCTCAAGTCTTTTAAAGGCTTTGGCAGGTTTTCTTCCACCATTGCCCTTTATTTTATCCATCTTCCCATCAACTTTTACCCGTGGTTTGTCCCTGCTGAAAAGAATCCTCATAGCATGATGCTACCATTTTTAATAATGAGTAGGCACATTCGGGATTATCTGCATTGTTACTTTTCCTCCCTTTAGAGTATTTTCCAAGTAGACCAGAACGCTGCTGCTCGCATCATCACTAGATCAAGGAAAGTAAAGCACATCACCCCAGTTTTAAAGTCCTTATACTGGCTCCTGGTAGCTCAGAGAATAGACTTCAAAATACTGTACTAGTTTATAAATCATTGAATGGCTTAGCACCAAAGTATGTTGAAGATCTACTGTTACTATACCAACCCACCAGAACACTCAGGTCCTCTAATTCCAGTCTACTCAACATCCCTAGATTTAGAACCAAACATGGAGAAGCAGCTTTCAGTTTTTATGCTCCTCTAATCTAGAACAAACTAAAAGCGAATCTCTTTAGAGGTGCCTTTGAGTAATGCTTTGACATATTATATGTTGCGTGTATGCTTCTTGCTTTATTTCTGTTTTTACTTTATATGCGTTGTCTGTGTTTTACTGCTATTTTTATTTTACCCCTTAATCATGTAAAGCACCTTTAATAACCTTGTTGTTGAAAGTGTGCTATACAAATAAAATGGCTTTGCCTTGCCTATGAAGGCTGAAAAATGGTATCAGCGACATGGGAGAACTCATTATGAAGACCAGAGAACACAGCAGATATGTTGAGGATGAAGTTGTCGAGAAGTTTAAAGCAGTGTTTTTTATGATCCGTGCGACCTTGATTTTATTTGTCACCCTTGGTGCTCCACATTTGGTTCATTCTTAAGATTTGATACCCCTCCTATTTATCTCTGTACTATTTTTGCAATTATTATTCAATGCCATAAGATCATTCAGATTCAGCTTTTGTAATCAGTTTCCCTTAGTCCCTCCAACCATTTTCTGCTTAAACATGCCGTCCATTCTGCTAATTAAACTCACCTGGTACCAATATTATCTAACAAACTACTGAGACCATTACAATACAGTTATATTTATAATTAGATTAGTTTAAACTCTATTTGCAGGTAAGGCAGATTTTATTTTAGAAATCAGGGTAACAATAACTACATATATAAACCCCTCTTTTCAGATTTTTATTTGTAAAAAAAAAACAAAAAAAAACAACAACCTGAAACTCTTTTTCCTTCCACTTTACCACTGTGCACGTTTTGCTTTGATCTATCAAATGTAATAAATTACATTGACGTTTGTTGTTGTTGACAAAATACAAACAAGTTTAGGAACTATAAATACTTTTGCAAGCCTCTGCATGTATGAACAAAAAAGAGAACCCAACAACACATCAGCAAACGCAACAATAAATATTTACAGTACAAAGAGAAATAGGTGGAAAAAAAGTTCTGGAGGCAGCGCACCTCCAAAGACAACACTATTGACTGAGGATAAAGCTGAATTGGTTTTGCGTATCGAAGTTCTGTTGACCATAAGTGTGCAAAACCTGGATCTTCTCTGCAAACCTTAGGGAGTCCCTACAGAACACTAAAAGCTTGACTTCCTGTTTACCATTATATTGTGATGGAGTAATCCTCCTCTGTTGCTGATATGCGCAGCACAGACAATGAGGGCCAAATTTGCTTCCATATGCTGCAAGACACTGTCACATATTTTTAATGACTGTTAGCAGGTTACTCACACAGTGTTTAATGTGAAGAAATCACAATGACATGTTCTTTATGCATGTGACAACGCCTTGGTGGTGTTCAACCATTTATTGAGTACACCTGCATTTGCATGACACAATCAAACAGGTCACATGATCATACCACGTCATCATTGTTAACAAAACAAGAGTCCCAGAGGTAAAATAACGTAATGAATGAGAGCACATATCCCAACAATGGCACTGTGATGTCTACTGTAATATTTTGAAATGTCATGAGATAGAAAGTAGAAGCTCTGAAATAGAAGGGCAAAAAACAATACCCAGAAAAGTGCACCAGTACAGTGGCTTGCAAAAGTATTCGGCATGACCAGTTAAAGTCCCAGCAGTGGAATCTAGTAGACTGTATTTTCCTGAAGGAGGACAGAAGAGGTTTTTTTTTCCTTTCTGGCAAGTTTCACAAACAAGCAGTTGGCATGAGGATAGCTTCTAATAGATGTTATGGAGACTTGGTAATCCCAAGATACCCCACTTTTAATGCAGTCCTCTACCAATGAGTTTTGGAGAATTTGATTTCACCACCCCTACGATTCTATTCACTCTAATGCCTTGTCCACACGTAGCTTGGTATCTCACAAAACTAAAATATTTTTCTACGGTTTGGCCTGTCATCCACAGGAAAACGCAGATTACGGCACCGAAAACAAATCTTTTTAAAATCTCTGGCCAAAGTGAAGATTTTTGTTTCCTCCATTTTAAGCGTTCGCGTGTGGACAGAAATAACCGGAGTTTTCGTCTCCACAATGTCACTTTCTGTGACAAAAATGCGCTGCAGCCTTTGCTTACACTTGGAAACCGCATTTATGCCCCAAGATATGTGTTGGCATCCTCTATTGTCCAAGCGCTTTTTGTTTGCTTGTTTTTACAAGCACAATTACTGCTTTATGTAGAAGTTAGAACATAGAAAGTTATTCTGAGTAGGTAGGATTTGGGGGAACTACTGCCCCCTACAGGTTTGGCATGTCTATGAATGCACTGAACAGCGTGGTTAGGTGTGGACGGAGAGTTTTTTTTTAAAACGTGGTGGTTAGAATATTTGTTTTTAAAAAAACCACAACTACGTGTCTACATGGTCTAAGTATAGTTGTCATAAATATGGATCCTCATCCATCCTAGGGTCTAGTGGCTAAAAGAAATGGGCCTCTGCTTGACACCAAATTTACACCCCAGCAAAATAGTAAAAAAAAAGCTAATTATAAGTTCATAGAAACTATTATCAATTTAGAAAATGTAAATCACTTAGTTGCACTTAAAATAATTGTCAGGGGCTACCAACAGTGCCGCTATCAGTGATTTTGTTGAGATATACACTTTCCTTTTTTCTTGACATTTTTTCTCCCTGCCTTATAAATTAAAGTTTTTTTTAATTGTGAGATTGCACCATTACATTGAAAACTAATTTATTATAAATATTTTCACATCTTTACCAGAGGAGCCAATACGAGTGGCTAGGACTCTATATGTGTATGGTTATATGTACAGGACAAAGGCATTAGGCATGTGGTAGAATGACTACCTGTCTAGGGTGTATCCCACCTCTCTCATACTAAGTGCTGGAATAGACCACATTTCCACCACTATTGCCCTTAACAGGATCAAGTGGTTGTAGAAAATTGCTGGATGTTTTAGTTTGTTTTTTTTTCCAGCAAGCTTTATATTTAGTAGCTTGATGCTTTTCCTAGTCGCCACCCACACATCTATCCGTCCATTCGTCCATCCATCCGTCCATCCATCCGTCCATCCATCCATTCAAGCAAACCTTTTTTGTCATTTTCAGGATCACAGAGAATAAATTAAAAATACTCTAAAATCCAAAACGTAACATTTCTTTTATCAGCAATGGAGAAAAACTCCTGAAGCACTTAGCAGAAAAGCCTGAACATTTCTGCAGTGAATGGCACAAAAGCATCTATAAAATTAGAAAATAGAGAGAGATTTTCTTGTAAAATGCCATTTTGTGGTAAATGACTTTTCTTTTATGATCTTTGTTTTAAAAAACATAGCCCTAAAATTGTTGCTTTTTTCTGTCTGTTTTTCTTCTGACAAGTTTTGTTTTGATGGATTTTTTTTCCCCTCTAATAATTTACTTAATTTGTGAAAATGTTGAACTGTAAATATGAAATGGCATTTAACATGAAGTGCCTTTTTACTAAGAATGTCTTGTTTCTGGATGTATCTGTCTCGCATAGATCTAGACATACAGATATAAAGCAGGTTACTTTTTTTATTTTAGATTTTAAGATACTGGTATATAGACAACATGCAGTGGCTTACAAAAGTATTCGGCCCCCTTGAACTTTTCCACATTTTGTCACATTACAGCCACAAACATGAATCAATTTCATTGGAATTCCACGTGAAAGACCAATACAAAGTGGTGTACACGTGAGAAGTGGAACGAAAATCATACATGATTCCAAACATTTTTTTACAAATAAATTAACTGAAAAGTGGGGTGTGCGTAATTATTCAGCCCCCTGAGTCAATACTTTGTAGAAACACCTTTTGCTGCAATTACAGCTGTTGCAATTACCAAGTCTCCATAACATCTATTAGAAGCTATCCTCATGCCAACTGCTTGTTTGTGAAACTTGCCAGAAAAGAAAAAAAACCCTCTTCTGTCCTCCTTCAGGAAAATACAGTCTACTAGATTCCACTGCTGGGACTTTAACTGGTCATATGGGACAAATATGAGACTAATATACCAAACTAGTGCATATCTACCTTTCTCTTCAGTGGTTTAGGAAGACATGGTGCTATGGAGAAAAAAAAAACAGCTCTCCACTTTACTAAAGCATTTGACACTATAGAATACACAATTTGATCTCCAAATAAACTAGGGTGGCAAAGACTCTTCACATGTCAAAAAGACCAGCTGCATGAGTGCCACAGTTCTCAAACATTGTGTACAACACACAGGCACTACTGCTACAGCATTGACACAACCATAACTCACATGTTAGAGATAGAGCAGATCGGAATTGATGCACTAATCTAAAACATGTGACAGTACTCAAGTGTTCTGCAAAATCTATTTTTATAATACTAGTATACATGAAAACGAAGACAACAGTGTCACAGCAACCAAAGACTAAGCTTTTAAACAACAACACCAAGGTGAGTGTATTGTGAAAGGATGAATATATACAAAATGCATCTTTCTCCCACAAATAGGTGTGGTGAAAGATATGTGATGCTGTGTGCTAAAGACTGAGCTTTAAAACAACAACACCAAGGTGAGTGTATTGTGAAAGGATGAATATGTACAAAATGCATCTTGCTCCCACAAATAGGTGTGGTGAAAGATCTGTGATGCTGTGTGCCTATTTCTCTTGAAAATGACCTAGAAACCTTGTTAGAGTGTATAAGAATGTCTACTATGAACTCTTTGAAATACCAAGTCATATTTATTCTTTACCAGTAACCAAAACATGGGTGTTCTTTGAGAATAGTGATCAAAAAAATATGGGCTGATCAACAGAAATGGTTTACCAGGCAAAAAATGTAAAAAATCAACCTTGACCAAATATTATCTCAGTCTCCAGACAATATGCGGCATGATTGGAAAACAAGGGTGTGTGAGGAGGAACCAAGATTTTGGATGATCTAGAAAAGAGATTGTACGAAGGAAAATGGTCAAAGATCTCCTAATCAACTTTGTGAAATGTTACAGAAGAAGGCAATTACATGTGTCAAGTACTGGTTACCAAAGGGTAGTTTAGAGACACAAAATTAGAGACACAGATATACAGTAGAAAACTTTACCCTTCCTTCCATATCGTAAATATTTTGAATATTGACTTTTGTCCTTTATGTTCAAAAGGACCCTTCTAGAAGTTTCAAAAGCATTTGGACAAGCTACTAAATCTGCAATATTAAAATATATCAAAGACTGTATTTACATGTGCATTCCCAAGTGTGACTCACCTAGTTCTGTAACCTTAACCATATTACATTTCAGGCACGTGCATAGGGGGGCGGGGTGAGGGGGCTCGGGCCCCTGCCCCTTTCCTCCATGATGCCCCAAGTGGGGTAAGTAGGGTATACAATATACTACACAGGAGTACTAGATATATACATTAAGTTGTCTTGTGGCAACTGACAAAGTGAAATGAGCATACTGTGTGTGCACCGTGCAACTACACCACATAAGAGAGTCATAGATCTGTTGAGCCAACTATTCCCCTAGTTGTTAGTAGCGATGACTTTTTGGGATTCTTCATAAATGAAATTAATTATATTGAAAATAAAATCAATGGCATCCTTCCAAACATGATTACTTCTCTCTCAGTAAGTGAGGCAGCATCGGAGAGAACTGTAGAACCTCATTTGTGTTTGGACTGTTTTGATTCAGTCGAGCTTTTGGAATTATCAAAAATATTAGCCTCATCTAAACCTTCAACTTGTATGTTGGACCCAGTCCCAACCAGATTATTTAGGGAAGTGCTCCCTTTGGTTACTGGCCCCATTTCAGATATGGTGAATCTATCCTTAGTAAATGGACACGTACCAAAGGAATTTAAGATTGCTGTGATTTAACCTTTACTTAAGAAACTGTCTCTTGATCAATATTAACCTTTCTTTCTTATCTGAAATCCTTGAGAAAATAGTTGCTAATCAAGGATGTGAGCATCTAAACTGTAATGACCTTATTGAAGCGATTCAGTCAGGTTTTAGAGCTCACCATAGCACTGAAACAGCACTGCTGAAGGTTACTAATGATATTCTCATGGCCTCAGACAAGGAGCCACTTAGCTTGTGCTCGGCGTAACCCAAATCCACGCCTGGAGCGCGAAGTTTCCCTCCGTTAGCCGCTCCCTCTCCACCGGTGACCTGACGTGGTTTGGCCACAGAGAAATGTTCTGACTTTCAATTTATTTGGCAGCTCTAAAGCTGTAGCTACAAAATAATCGGTCTGGTACAGGCTGGGAGAAAAAAACAAACAGAGCCTAAGTCTGTCCCTGCTTTCTGGGTCAAGCAGCCTCCATCACTTTCATATAAAGGTATGGCAGTGCGACTTTCATATGAGGAACACACTTCAAAGACCAGGTACAGCCTACCTTAGGTTCATTCACCACTCCTTTTTCCTATCGTGCTCACAGCAGCACACCTGATCTGGGGTGGAGGTGAGCGGCCGTGAATGAAATAAAGTTACAGCTGTAGAACCTTGTGACTTTAGGTTTAGGAACTTGTCCTGAGTTTTTAGGATGAGGGTTGGGGGTGGGGTAAGGTTATAAGTAAATATCCATCGTCACCTAAATTGTAAACACAGGTTTTAAATAAAGTTAACAAAAATGAAACTTAAGCTTTTAGACGTGGGCGATGCTGAAAAAAATTCTAATGCATTTATCACCGATAAGAATGGTAGATGCGCACCTTCTAGCCTGCTAGGAGGTAGAGGAGGCACATTCTGAAGCTATTGTATGGGAGTGATGATCGCTAATAATGGCCATTTAATGGTTGATAACATTCGAATCGAGTGAAAAATGTCACATAAACAGCAGCTTAAAAATAGTATACAAACAAGTTGGACTGCAGCAAGTATGGAAAGCCAGACGTGCCACTATTGCATAAGTCAAAATGTCCAAAAATTGATATTTATAAATGTGAACATTTTTATAAAAATTAAAATGCAATTGGTTAATAAATTATTCTATTCTTATCCTAATAAATAAATAGTTTTTTACATTCAAATTATTTTCAATTTTATTAATATTGTTTACCTCATGTCTGTGTGTTGAAGATTTTTAATTTTAATTCATTTAATCTCTACACATTAAAAATCTAAATATCTCAGAGCTAACACCAGTGTAGAAAAGTAGAGTTATCCCCCCTAAGCTGTTTTGCAGTCTGACGATGAGTTTTAAAAAAAAACAATTTATTGGTTTATTTGAAAGGGGAAAGTGCAATTTTATACAACACATGAACAAACATGATTAAAAAAAGCCAGAATTAGCCAGAAGGCTATTTTTCATCTGTAGTCCCCTGGCCAAGATGTAAAAAGGTATTAAAATACAAGCATGAGAATACATTTACACGTCTTTGACAAATCAAACACCAATATAAATGACACTGTAAAATAGCTAACGGTACACAGTACCTGTTACAATATTAAAACACACAGAAAACACTTGTACACGTTATCCAAATATATAATACAGCATAACATGCTCAGCTTTTAATGTTGGCAGACGTAATTGTTAATGAGCCAATTTTTCCATTTTTTTTTGTGAAGGCCTTATAAGTGGCGAGCTGTTTAACGTCCTCAGGCATTGAGTTCCATTCAGCGACGCCCCTCACTGACCAGGCCAAGCGACTGAAAGCACTCCTGCGGAGGGGGACAACACAGTTGCTCTTACAGAGGCTCGAGTGACGCGCTCAGAGCGGTTTCTTTGGCTGATAAACTCTGCCAGTGGAGCTGGGGCTAAATCATGTGTTACTTTGTATATGAGACTCAAATCTGCAAATCTATGGAGACTGTCCCAGTTAAAAAGGCTATACTTTTTTTAAATTGTACAGTGATGATATTGGCTTGGTTTTTTGTCCATTACTTTTAATGGCTTGTTTGTGTAATGTTTCCAAAGGTCTTTTGGCGCTCTGACTTGCCTGAGACCAACTTTTTAAGCAGTAGTTAAAGTGGCTGAAAATCATGGAATGTAGAAAAATTATTGCAGCCTCGGGTGACATTTCATTATGAATTGAGCGGAAATTTGCGAGATTAAATTAGATATTTTTGCATAATTTGTCAATATGGGCTTTAAAGGAGAGATGTGAGTTGATTACTAACCCGAGATTTTTGTATTGATTTACAATTTGTAACTTTTTTTTCCAGCAACTAGTGTGTCGGGATTAAATTAGGCTCTATAGGTTTTACTGAAAAACATACCTACAGTTTGTGAAATATTTTGCTGCGGACAGTTCTCTTGCAGCCAGGATGTGACAAGATTCATTACTTTAGTAAGTTTAGCAGTAACAATGTCCTTGGAGCGACCGTGAAGAAACAAAACGGTGTCATCTGCATACATTAAACATTCAGCTTCAGAGCAGATATTTGGTATATCATTGATGTAAAGGCTAAATAAGAGGGGGCCTAATATTGAGCCCTGAGGAACCCCGGTGGTTAGCCTAAGAGACTCAGACTTGCTGTTGTTAATTAATACAGATTGTGTACGATCATACAGGTAAGATTCAAACCAGCTCACAGTCAGTATGTTTACATGCAGCAAGAGAAATTCGAGTTATTGCCTTAGTCCGACTGAAATCAGACTTTTAAAATGCAGTTATACACCTTAGTCCGGCTGGAGTCGAACTGAACTGGAGTTTCAGAAGCTCGACTACTGCAGCTAGACAATGCGGTTGGAAATTCGAAATTCTCTGCATGTATACTCTCGCTTTGAGAAGCCAAGCTATCAGGAGCTGTGCCCTGACGAGCTCGGAAGCCCCGTAATCAACAAAAAAAGCTAGTAGAAGAAGAAGTGTGTAATATGATCAAACAGTACAGAATGTAACAAATGTATAGCGTGGCAGCGTTGTCGTCATCCTTTTTTTGTTACTATGTCGGCTTCTCTTCCACAACTGTTTGTTTACCCTGAGTGTGTGATGCGTACCGGAAGAATGCCACACGAAGGGTTGCATGCCGCCAGCTACCGTTGTGGTGGTCGGCACACTTCTTTCAATAATTCAATTTTCTGAGTATACATGTAGACTGGGACTCGGCTTGCTGCAGGAGGGAAGTCTTTAGTCCGATTACTCCAAAAAGCTCGATTTAGCTGTGCATGTAAACGTACTGAGTGTCACAAGAGAAATTAAACTGTTAAAGCTTAGTAAGTAGAACAGAGTGGTTCACTGTGTCGAAAGCTTTCCTGAGACCCAAGAATACCGCCCCTACTACTCCAACCTTATCAAGAGAAGATTTTATTTTCTCAATAAAAAGGCATGTAGCCATTTCAGTGGAGTGTTTGGATCTGAAGCCAAACAGCATTGCGTGAAAAGAGGGGGAACTACTGTTTAAATACTGGACAAGCTGCTCAGCCACCCATTTTTCTGCAACTTTGGAAATGGCCGGTAGAATACTTATGGGACGGTAGTTATTCAGAGAGGTTGAAACACCAGATTTATAAACTGGTGTAACAATAGCAAATTTCAAGGCCTTCGGAAAGTGACCACTGGAAATTGAGAGATTAATGATAGAAGCCATGGGAGTAGCCAGAGCGGATCTTTAAGCATGTTTGTATCCATTCCAAAGACATCCCTGGCTTTAGATGGTTTGAGGGTTTTAATTATGTTAATGACTTTGGTCTCAGTAATGTTTTTTAGGAAAAATTGCAGACAATGAGAATTTTTGTCTTTGTTTTACTGTAAGGTGCTTAGAGATCTCTGCTACAGATACAATAAAGTAATTGTTAAAGGCATCAGCTATTACCTTGGGTTCTGTTAAAATGTCTCAATTTAATTCAATTTGCATTTGTTTTGTCTTACTTTTATCGAAGTCACCTGTCAATTTTTTGATATAATATCAGGTAATTTTTGAATTTTCACGTGCACTGTTCAAAGCAGTGATGAAAAAGTCAGCTTTAGATTTTCTTATTTCTTTCACTACTCTGTTTCTTAAGGAGATAAATTGATTCCTGTTATAACCTGATTTTACAGCCAGCTTCAAGGAATGATCTCGTTCTTTCATCAATTTCAGACTAGATTCATTTAACCAGGGAAAACCATTCTTTTTAGCTCTTAATTTAATTTTCTGTGTACATTGTGTAATAATTAGCTGTATTTTACTAGAGAATTGAGAACAGTCTTTGTCCAAGTTTATACCAGAGAGTAACCCCTCCTTTCCACCGGACTCGTAAGCAGCACGTTACAGGAGCAGCACGTCATACGCAGCTGATAGCCACCACTGTAGTCAAAAGAGCCCTTTCCACCGGAGGCAAAAGCAGCACGAGTCTGCCGCGTCTCAGGAGCGTCACGTCGCAGCACTTTTCTAAATATACGCGGCAGTCCTATTTTCTACGCAGTAAGCCTGTGAAACACGTAAATTTCTACATTTTGGATAGGGGAAGACAGGAAATATACGGCTCAGCAAAATAAAAGAAACGTGCTGGTTTGCGGTTGCTTTACTTTAAAAAAAAGTCAGTACCTGTGCGGCCCTGTGAGAAGTCAGTACCTCGCGGGAGGGTCTCATTTGCGTGTCATCACACTAATCAGCGATTTTGGATATTCCCTGACATAACATAAACTTATTGGTGAATATAAAACGGACATAACATAAAACACAAACCTTTTGGAGCCATGTTGTTGTCTTTTCCTGGTTATTGTTGTCATAGACGTTTATATATGTCTATGGTTGTTGTGTTTATTGACGAAACCACGCGTGATTTTGCTAATCTCGCGTGATTTCGTGCTCTCTCTGTGACAGCTGCTTCCCTGCTGCTATGCGCCTCATACGCACCAGGTGGAAAGGGCCAAGCAGCAAAATACGCAAGTGAAATGTGCTGCTCCTGTAACGTGCCGCTTACGCGTCCGGTGGATGTTGTTATGAGATTGTGATCAGACAATGCAGTAAGCATATTGTTTGATTTCAAAATCCTTTCCGGCCTGTTTGTGAAAGCTAAGTCAATTTTAGTACTCGTAGAGATGGTAATCCTCGTAGAGCCTTTAATTACCTGACCCATATCCATGTTATCCATTACCTTTTTCAAGTTTTTCCTAGTTTGCTTAACTTCCAAATTAACATTTAGGTCACACAATTATAAGTTTATTATAAGTATATTATAAGTTCTTTTGCAGGGTTGAGTTGTTTTAATAAAATGTCCAGGTTTTCATAAATATCTGCATTTGATGAAGGAGGTCTATAAATAACTACAAGAATGAAGGACATTTGCTGTGACAAAGTTACATTTAAACCAAGAAATTCCAAATCATTCTTGTCTGTGACATGAATTTCATTACAGTTAAATTAATCCTCGGCATAAATCGGTAATTGGTAATTTTTACAATAATGAAAAACATGATAAAGACTGCTAATTTTTTTTGACTTGACATGAGCTGCAAAGTATGCCTCAAATACTATACTGCTGTGCCTCAAAGAAAAGCAGGAAAAATCAGTACAAGTCAGGTTAGAAGACAAAGACATATTGTCAGGGATGTGTGTGAAGTATGGACCCAAACGCAGACGCTGAGGAAGTGCAGGATGTTTATTAAAGGTGGAGGTGATGGTGATGATGATGATGAAGAGGACGATGGCAGGAATGAAGAGACTGGACATCGGGCAGGAACGAGACAGCAGGGAAGGCACAGGAGACATCAATAGTAGTAGTAGTATGATCCGGCCTGGAGTGAAAGGAAGTGATGGGTCTTAAAGGCAGGTGGTGATTAGGATCATGTGTGGTTGATTGAACAGACAGGTGAAGACAGAGGCGTGAATAGGGTAGCGTGACAGGACCCCCCCCCCCCCTTTAAAGGCGAATTCCAGACGCCGTGGAGAAAGGAGCAAGAAAGAAAAAGGAAAAAAAAAGGAGCACCCTTCCCAGGGTGGGTGGAGAGCCCCGAGTCTTTCTGGGTACGCCCCTGGAAGTCTGGCGGACGACCAGGTGGGCGGCCCCTGAGGACCTGGAGGTCGGGCGGACGGCCCCGGTAGCGTCCCCTGGTGTCCAGGCGGAGGGAGGCGATCTCTCTAGCGAGTGCTGGATCCATTTTAAGGCCGGATCATTCTCTCAGGGATGTGTGTGAAGTATGGACCCAAACGCAGACGTTGAGGAAGTGCAGGATGTTTATTAAAGGTGGAGGTGGAGGTGATGGTGATGATGATGATGAAGAGGACGACGACAGGAATGAAGAGACTGGACATCGGGCAGGAACGAGACAGCAGGGAAGGCACAGGAGACATCAATAGTAGTAGTAGTATGATCCGACCTGGAGTTAAAGGAAGTGATGGGTCATAAAGGCAGGTGGTGAGTAGGATCAGGTGTGGTTGATTGGACAGACAGGTGAAGACAATGAGGCATGAATAGGGCAGCGTGACACATCTGGAGGGTAAAATTAGGGAATGGAGGAAAGAAGCAAACCAGCTGTGAGAGAACCCTGCAGAGTTTTTGTGACAAAGTGAGGTGGAGACGACAGCACTAAAAATAAAATTACTGAAACAGAAGGACGCAAACAAAACTAAAGCGCCACAAATTACTTTTGCAAAAGTGTTTCTTGTAGACAATCTTAAAGCATGCACACACACACTTGCACATCAGATGACATTCTTACCCTTGATAAAGCAGAGGAAAACTGAGTATGCTGCAAGTCAGAGGATCTGGAGTGTAGTGATAAGTCTCAGGAAAAGAAAAAGAATGAAAGTCAAGATAATTAGTCCTTATAAAGTGTTTGGGTTTAACAGAGTGAAAGCAATCTCAAACTGTCTGGAGGTTCTATTCAATACTTAAATAAAAAATCTGCCCTTATTTTAACTGAAAGCCAAAGTAACCCATCTTATGGCAAAGCAGGAAAAAATATGAAACTGTATATTTTACTCACTTTCTGCATACATACTTTTTTCCAGCTCTTATTGCATTGTTCTGTTGGCTGAATCGGAGCATGATTTACAGAATATGTTAAACTTATTACACATCTGGTGTCATAGATGGAGGCTGTCTATAAAACACAGATAATTTACTTTAGAAAAAAAGATGTTCCAAGAAGTGATAAAATCTTTACTTTTTCTGATATGCCACTAGAAAATACATCTGTTTATAAATATTTAGAGTTTCCACTTGACAAATTTATGAATTATGAAAATGTAAATAAACTCCTGGCTGATTCCGCTGATAGAGCTTTGGGTTCCATTGTTAACAAGTTAAAAATATGTAAAGACCTTGATTATTCTACTTACTCTCAATTGTATGATGCATGTGTTTCTCCCATTGTGAATTATGCTGCTGGGGTATGAGGATTTAAAGAAAGAAGGATCTCAGATGCAGTACAAAACAGAGCCATACGCTGTTTCCTGGATATTCATAAATATGCTCCCTCTTTGGCGGCACAGGGCAATATGGGCTGGATCCCTGGTATAATAAGGAGAAAGTGTGATATGATTAGACTGTGGAATCGTTTTATTAATATATCTTATGACAGGATCAATAAGAAAGTTTTTGTCTGGAGTAAAGTCCAGAACTCTCCATGGGCCGCAGAGATTCACACTATTTTTGAAGAAGTCGATATTCAATATATCTACAGAAATAAAGTTACTGAATAATAATGTTTGGAATAATGCAAATGGAATAATGTTTACTGAATAAAGTTAAGTCTAAGTCTAAATAATTTATCATGCAGTATAAACTAAATTAGAAAAAAGCTACTTGTCAGGTTCAATGAAAAATAGTTAAGTGATATAATGTTAAAACCAAAATTATGGACATATGTCCAAATCAAGCATAATTATGGAACAGCATTATATGTTAAAGCAAATTTACCAAGAAATCAGAGATCCTTGATTGCCCAATTAAGAATGGGAATCCTTCCCATGGCACTTGAGGTTGGCAGATTTAAAAATATCTCAGAGGAACAAAGACTCTGTGAACTTTGTGATTTATGAGAAGTGGAGAATTGGGTGTAAATGAACTGCTCTCCCAAAACCCGGAAATATTGGAAATATTTGGAGTAATGACGATGTCAGGATGGAGTGTTTGTTTACTTTTAATGCACGTGAATTAGCCTCTTTTGTTGCCAAAGCCTGGATGAAACATCAGGATGGTTTATATAGTTAAATGTTAATATTGTAAAGCATCTACTTTTGGTTTTTGGTCTGCCTATGTTTTGTTATTATGGTGTCTTTTAAGCCCTTGTTGGGCTGGGCATCCTAATGCATGACACAATAATAAAAAATAAAAATCTGAAATCTATTGCTATTGCTATTGCTATAGAAATGGAAAAAGATTACACAGAAGAACACTGTCACACTTGAGAACGAACCGCATAGGGAATGTTACATCACATTTGACATAAAAAAATGTCTGCAGTGTCAGACTGGAGGAGCTGTACGCAGAAGGATGATCAAGCAGAAGAACCAAGGTTGGTTCCAGCCCAGATAGCCCATGTTATCAAACACTGTAACTCTACTTTGAAATGTGATTGATTGATTGATTTTGTCACTGTTTTGAACATTATTTCTTAGTCATTATTTAGTTTTGAAAAATGCAATAATAAAGCAGTTAATATTAGAGAAGTATAGATTTTACAGAAACAGAAACTTTAATAATGTGTGAAAATATAATTTCGCTAGATTACTGGAATTTACAGAAATTGGCTTCCTGCATAGGATGATTAGACTGGAATTGGAGAAGGGGGGGCTCCATCATCTTTCGCACTATGACCTGCATGCACATTTTACATGGCTGGGACACATCCATGACTACTGCTTCACTTTTAAAGTGCTGTTTGGTGTTTATGAAATGAGAAGTTATGATCACAGTCATAACTTCATATGGTTTGGTGCTCAGAACCATCTGTATGAAAAGCCCCAATCATTGACTTAAAACCCTTTGCAATTTGCACCAACTGAATTGAGAAACTAATAATGATTGTGTTGTTGCTATACCAGAGTTTTATCTACTTGATGAATTAAGTTCATTACTAGTGTCATTGACATCTCAGTTGAACTTTCTAAGTAAAAACGTCAAGGTTACTTCAAAACAGAATCAGTAAAAAAAATTCTGAAGAGAAAATTTAAAGAAATCTTTTGATTTTCACAGTTGGAGCTCAGCATATGTCATAAAGCTAAAGTAAAAATGATTGTTGCTTATCACCTTTAACCTGCAATTGTTTAGATTTCCAAAACTGTCTGTCTGCTTGATAAGAGCACCTCAGCTCATTGTTATGCTTTTCAATACAATGACTGCTAGCTGTGATAAACAGTTTTTTAATTGCTAGAGCCTGGAGTGTGACCAGCGTCAGAAGTTTGCATTTTACTGTGCAGAGTGGTTCTGGTTGCAGCATGGCTCACCTCACTTTTAATAAAATGCATGCCCAGGTTACTCAAAACATAAACATTGTCTTAATAATGTATATGAACAATTAGGTTTTATTTACTTCTTACTATCTTTTGTTAGTCTTTTCTTCCTTCTTAATGAGTTCCTTCAACAAGTGACAACCTTTGAAAACACCAAGTTCTAAACTCCTAAATATAGCTGTAGGAATAAGCCATCCATCCGTCTGTCCGCCCATCTGTCCGTCCATGAGGAAAATTCAAACATTTTTGTTCTAGCCACATCCTCCATCTTTTTTTTTTGCCAGGCTAAAAGGAATATCATAGTTTTGTTCTTCCATTCACGATCCATATCTAGTAATTACTAGTGAAAATCTGAATGTAGATGTCTACTACACCTTGAGATCCAGTCCTTGAGATCCAGTCCTTGAAATCCAGTCCATGAACAACACAGGATTCGTGACAAGGGGCAACCTTTACAGAGTATATCACACCTTGGCAACAGGCTCACATTCCACAGATAATGATGACACCGCTCTAGCTTTGTGTTTACAGGAATCATGTCTGTTAACAGCAACATAGGTACCTTCCACTTCTGCAGCAACCCCCACAAAAGGCCTCGGGGGACACGGTGGAAATACTCTCTCAGATCCACAAACCTCATATGGACCAAACAAGCAAACTCTTATGACTCCTTCAGCAAAGCCAGAGAAGTGATGCACTGTTATGGTCCAAGCAGGATTAAGCCACACTGGAAATGATATATCCTTAAAAATTAAACACTCATTCGTCAGTTAACTAAGTGGACCTTACTAACTGGGCTGAATCACTGTTTGCCCTCAAAACTGCCTTAATTATTTGTCACATAGATTTCGCAAGGTGTGGGAAACATGCCACAGAGATTTTGGTCCATATTTACATGACAGCATCACACAGTTGCTGCAAATCTGTCAACTGCTCATCCATGATGTGAAACACTGGTTCTAAAACATTCCAACATAGCTTTGTTGGACTGAGATTTGGAGGTTACTGGAGTACAATGAACCTATTGTTATGTTAAGGAAACCAGTTTGAGATGAATTTATCTTTGTGATATGGTACTTTATCCTGCTGGAAGTAATCATCAGAATATTTGTATACTGTGGTATTGAAGTGTTGGACATGATCAGCAGAAAAACTAGAAAGAAAGAAAGAAAGAAAGAAAGAAAGAAAGAAAGAAAGAAAGAAAGAAAGAAAGAAAGAAAGAAAGAAAGAAAGAAAGAAAGAAAGAAAGAAAGAAAGAAAGAAAGGCTGCTAAAAGATGGTCAGGTGAGGCTCTAAATTATGCCTGAAAATATTCCCCTCACTCCTACACCAGCAGCAGCAGTAGTATGTACTGTTGATACAATCCAGAATGGATCCATGCCCTCATGTGGCTTTTGCCTAATTCTGACCATACCATCTGAATCTTGCAGCTGACATTTGTCCAATCTCTTATTGTCCAATGTTGGAGACCTGGTGTGAATTGTAGCTTCCTTTTTCCCTTGGATGACAGGAGTGGCCCCCAATGTGTTCTTCTGCTGCTGTAGACCATCTTCTCCAAGTTTCACAGTGTTATTCTATATATCTTGGTTGTAATGGGTATTTGAGATACTGTTGCATTTTGATTCCCTCAATCCAGTCACCCAATTCTCCTCTGACATAAACAAGACATATTTGGTCCATTCAAGAGTCACTCATTGGATATTTCCCTTTTGCTGTCTATTCTCTGTTAACCTCAGTGATGGTTGTGAAAATCCCAGCAGATGACCAGTTTCTGAAATTCTCAGACCAGCCCATCTGGCATCAACAACAATGCCAGATTTAAAGTAATTGTAATCCTCTCCTTTCCATCCTGATGTTTGGTTTGAGATTCAGCAAGCCATCTTCAAGACTTCCGGATGCATAAATGTTTGAGTTTCTCCCTTATGACTGGCAAATGTGCAGTATAAATTAACATCCAACAATAAAAGTGTATCTAATAAAGTGGCCGGTAAGTGGATATAGTAATTGTAACCAGGCTCAATATATAAAACTAACAACCATCTTTACACGGATAAGGACAAAATTGGGGTCTGTAGCCACTGGGCTGTAAGAGACCCTGCTTCTTCTTACAAAGGAACGATCAGTGTTGGACATCGATAATCAATATGTAATTATTCTTTCAAAGGGAAGCAAAATGAATATGCATGGAAAAGATGGAAGGCCTCCATATTTTCTTCGAGTTTTAACAAATCTGATGAAACACTGCTCTACCCCCATTTCCATATGTGAATAAATCAATGACAAAGTAGAAGATAAGACAATATCTCTTCTTCTCACCCTGTCTTTCTCTTTCTCTCGCTCAATCTCTGTCTGCCTTTAATAAAATCGACTGGCCTACGACTTCTCCAATCCCTCAGATCCATTTTACAGTCAACTTTTGGAAGCAGCATACCTGGGTTTGTGATGATTGTTTGAGATTCTAAAATACACAGTAGAGCTCTTGGAAGTTTGCATTGTTTGTGTGGAAATGATTCAAGCCGTGTTTATTAAGCAGCACTTCCTTGGTGAAACGTATTCTACATTGTAAAGCGTTTTTGCCACATCATTATGGCCCTATCATTGCTTTTCATAAAAAGCACAAGAAAAGAAAAAGGAAAATATTCTGGATCAGGATAGCAAAGCTGCATATGGCTCCTAGTGTTCAACAGAATATATTCATAAACACAATGCTGTATCACTGTTGTGTAATACTTTCAAATTATGAAATCGACTTAAAAATAAGCAACAATCGCCCTCAAGCCCCTAATGCTACATTGTGAAATGCAAGACACCCATCTTGGACTCATGCACATATAAGTATAAAAAATCAATGTGCACACAATATTACATCAGCATTCAAGTATGGCATCTCCTTCTTTCTTGCTTTTGAATCACAGGAACACCAAAGAAAACAAAGACAGCTGCTGGTCATTGTAACTTGCCAGGCTAATTGTTTTTTAAATTATTCATGATTAGCATACTTGTCCGCGCAATTCCAGTATGCTGTAAGCGTTTAAAATATTCAAAAAGATTTCACGTCTGATTATATCAGGGACCACCATTAGCTCCACAAAATACTCAGTCAATGCATGACTCACTTGCAGGTTGTGTCAGCAAGCTCTTATGGCAGAGGGTATTCCCAATACAGATGTCATCATCACTCAAACTCAAATGCTGAGAATGATAAAAACAAGTAAACAGCAGGAGAGGATTGTTATGAATCCACTCACATTGATCCTGCTTTGTCTAATTGCATGAAAACTGTTGGGGAAACAGTTCAGGAAATCAAAGGCACTCAACACAGGAGTCTAAGACTGAGCTTTAAAAGCAAAATAAAGTTAAGACCTTTTTTAATTTATACATAAGCATGTCTAATATTCTAAATACATTGCCATATTCCCTGTGGCTCAAAAATAGCACTTTAAAATGAAGGTCTCTTTTGAGAGAAAACAAATTCAGTAAAGCAGCAAGATGTATACACACACTGACATTTGCATGCCTTGCTGTGCAGAACCCACCCATGTGTGCTCATGCTGGGGCTGAAACTGAGGATAGTCATTTGATATTTTTGCAGGGCAGAGCTGAGATGAATTAATTAATCCAAGTTTGAATTTAGCTTCAAAGTCAGATCTTTCTCCAAGGAATGCCTGCCTCTAGACTTTAGTAATGTATCTGTTTCGTTTAGAGCTAAATATAAAGTTGCTTTCCATTTAGGCTGCAGCGAATATAGGTTTAATGTAATCGCTTAGTTTTTATAGTTTTTTGTATGATATTGACATTAGTACTGATTTAATTATATATGTGAACAGAATCAATGTGGACCAATTCTTTTCACCATATATATGCTTCCAATTGGTAGAATCATTAGACAGCATGGGATAAATTTCCACAGCTATGCCGATGATACACAACTATATTTATCCATAAATCCTGATGAACCCAGTCAGTTAGGTAGATTACAGGCATGTCTGGAAGACATAAAAGCATGGATGACCCTAAACTTTTTGCTTTTAAATTCTGACAAGACAGAAGTTGCTGTCTTTGGACCAGAAGTTCTTAAACAGAAACTGATTAGTCAATCACTTCATCTGGATGGCATTAAATTGTCCCCCAGTAATAACGTAAAGAACCTCGGCGGTATTTTTGACCAAGACTTGACATTTAAATCCCATATTAAACAGGTTTCTAGGATTTCTTTCTTTCACCTCCAGAATATTGCTAAAATTAGAAACATCCTCTCCAGGAGTGATGCTGAGAAACTAGTCCATGCATTTGTTACCTCAAGGCTGGACTACTGTAATTCTTTACTATCAGGAAGTCCACAAAATGCCATTAAAAGCCTTCAGTTGATCCAAAATGCGGCAGCAAGAGTTCTGATGAATATTAAAAAGAGAGATCACATTTCTCCTGTTTTAGCTTCCCTTCATTGGCTCCCTGTTAAATCCAGAATAGAATTTAAGATCCTTCTTCTTACATACAAAGCCCTTAATAATCAAGCTCCATCATACATCAGAGATCTAATTGTTCCATATGTTCCTAAAAGAGCACTTCGCTCTCAGACTGCAGGTTTACTTGTAGTTCCTAGGATCTCTAAAAGTAGAATGGGAGGCAGATCTTTTAGTTATCAGGCTCCTCTCCTGTGGAACCAGCTCCCAGCTTTAGTCCGTGAGGCAGACACTCTGTTTACTTTTAAGGCCAGGCTTAAAACTTTCCTTTTTGATAAAGCTTATAGTTAGAGTGGCTTAGGTCATCCTGAGCTATCTCTGTAGTTATGCTGCTATAGGCTTAGACTGCTGGAGGACAGACTTACCAATTTTCTTCACTCTGCTACTTCCTTTTCTCCTACGACTCTCCAGTTGTATTACAGTACATTCTGTTATTTCGACTGTTAACTTTGTTTTCTCTCAGTGTTTTTCTCCCCATCGAAGATACACCTGGTCTGGTATCCTGCTTGGCTGCAATGCCCTGTTGGACGGGGGTCATCGACTGGGATGATCCTCTCAGTAACTGAACATCCACTGTGTCCTGTTATCAACTTTTTACTTTCTGTAACATAGAAAGTTCTCTTATATCGGATCTTCTGTTCCTTCTGTGTTCTGCTCTGTCTTCTCAAACCCCCAGACGGTCGTGGCAGATGGCCGCTCCTACTGAGCCTGGTTCTGTTGGAGGTTTCTTCCTGTTAAAGGGGAGTTTTTCCTCTCCACTGTCGCTACATGCTTTCTCAGTATGAGGGATTGCTGAAGGATTGCTGTGGTTGGAAATCTGCCCAACCTCACGCCAATGACTGACGCAATCTGCTGGGATTCCTTAAATAGGAAACTTTTTAACTGATTGGAATGTTTGTATAATTGTATTGAAATGACTTCTTGTTAAGTGCCTTGAGATGACATCTGTTGTGAATTGGCGCTATATAAATAAACTGAATTGAATTGAATTGAATAGAAATATTGCATTTTAAAGTTTACAATACATGTCCACAATTTTATTAAGATCATGTAAAACATGTTTGTTTAGTATTTTTTAATTGTACTGCAAGACATTTGTGTATTTATAATCCTGCACACTTAGCCTGATACACTTTAGTTGTTGGACTAGAAGCAGCCATTGACAGACACAGAGCAGGAATCAATACAAACTCATTGCCAGAAAACGGCTTCATTACAGCCCCATGGAACTTTGTCACAAAACAGATAAGTAAAGTGCATTGCTGTGCATAAGTAAATATTTCTATTTGTACTAATGAATATGCTTTGATCAAAAACATTCTATTGAATTTTTGCCTGTATGTTTAGGTTATTGTCCTCCCAGTAGATGAGTCTCCACTTCAGTCTCATGTATTTTACACCTTCTAACAGGTTTTCTTCTAGGATTACTTTGTATTCCAATGAGTACAAAGCAACCTGTCTTTCCAACAATTCTGACCGGCTTCTCTTTTCCTATGGAAGATAAGCATCCCCGCAGTTGTGCTTCATTGTAGGCATTATGCATTTAGGGTGATGTGCAGTGTTAGCTTCCCAACACACAAAATAGTTACATCTTGGTCATATCCAGCAAGAACATGTTTGTATACATGTTTCTTGTGTCCCCCTGTAGCAAACGGCTATAGGGACATCTTATGGCGTTCATTGAACAAAAGGTTTGTTCTTGGTGCTCATACATTAAGGTCAAATTTGTGAAGTTCACTAATAATTGTTCTGTTAACAGATTGTCCCACGTTATCTGAGGATCTCTGCAGCTCCTCCAGAGTTACTATGAGCTACCTGGCTGTTTATCTGTTGCATGGTCTGTTGCTTGCTCTGCTGAGCTGAACTGACAAAGTCAGAAAAAGAGATTTTTTGAATTCCACTACCAAGGCCCCTCCCAAAACATCCCTCCCCCTTCCCCTCTCGATCCCTCTACACCCTTAACAATTGTGCACGCGCATCACCTGTGGTGTCAGAGCAGGTCAAGAGGAAAGCAGCAAGCGCTATCAATCATCACCCAATTGTATTTTGTTATGAACACTTCAGAGGTAAACGACTTCTCCATGGCTGATGCTCTTTTACAATATGGTGACTGTAAACAGGAGCAGCCTGTGTGAACAGCCTCATCATCACAGGTTCGTGCAATGCCCATGTAAGTGGACTGACAGCCGACGAAGCGGAAACTTAAATTCTATTGGCTAAAAAAATTTGGTGGTCAGTGTGAAATTAATAGCGGTCTGCGGGAGGAAGGGGGAACTTAGGAAGAACAACAAATGTGGAGCAATAGCCTTTTATCATAGTATTGAACCCCACTATCAACTTATAGATTCATAAAACTTTGATACGTAAGTATATTCTCCGGACTGCTGCTTTAATTGGTTTGTAGTTGTGCTCTGAAAAGTCTGATTACACTGTAAAAAAGGAAAAGTTAGCAGAACTCAAAATTTCAAGGCAACAAGCTTTAGTAGAATTTAAAGTTAGAAAATTAAACTTGAACTTTTAAGCTTTGCTTTTGAGTTTCCCAACTTAGATTTTTATGTTTTTCTAACTCAACTGTAAATTGTAGAGACTCCAAATTTCACACTTTAAATCCTGAGTTTTTCTTACCCATGTGAAAGTAGCAGTGATCTAAACTGTTATGTTGTACAAACTAAACTCAGCAAAAAAAGAAACGCCCCTTTCAGGACTGTGTATTTCAACAATAATGTTGTAAAACTCCAAATAACTTTACAGATCTTCATTATAAAGGGTTTAAACAATGTTTTCCATGCATGTTCAATTAACCATAATCAATTAATTAACATGCACCTGTGGAATGGTCGCTAAGACCTTAACAGCTTTCAGAAAGTAGGCACTTAAGGTCACAGTTCTAAAAACGCAGGACACTAAAGAGACTTGTCTACCGACTGTGAAAAGCACCCAAAGAAAGATGCCCAGGGTCCCTGCTCATCTGCGTGAAGGTGCATTAGGCATGCTGCAGGGAGGCATGAGGACTGCTGATGTGGCTAGGGCAATAAATTGCCATGTCCGCACTGTGACACGCCTAAGACAGCGCTACAGGGAGACAGGAAGGACAGCTGATCATTCTCGCAGTGGAAGACCACGTGTAACAACACCTGCACAGGATCGGTACATCTGAATATCACACCTGCGTGACAGGTACAGGATGGCCACAACAACTGCCCGAGTCACACCAGGAACACACAATCCCTCCATCAGTGCTCAGACTGTCCGCAATAGGCTGAGAGAGGCTGGACTGAGGGCTTGTAGGCCTGTTATAAGGCAGGTCCTTACCAGACATCACCAACAACAACGCCGCCTATGGGCACAAACCCACCTTCGCTGGACCAGACAGGAGTGGCAAAAAGTGCTCTTCACTGATGAGTCACGGTTTTGTCTCACCAGGGGTGATGGACGGATTGGTGTTTATCGTCGAAGGAATGAGCGTTACACCGAGGCCTGTACCCTGGAGCGGGATCGATTTGGAGGTGGGGGGTCCGTCATGGTCTGGGGCGGTATATCACATCACCATCGGACTGAGCTTGTTGCCATTGCAGGCAATCTCAATGCCTTGCGGTACAGGGAAGACATCCTCCTCCCTCATGTGGTACCCTTTATGCATGCTCATCCGGACATGATCCTCCAGCAGGACAATGCCACCAGCCATACTGCTCGTTCTGCCATGGCCAGCGAAGAGGCCGGATCTCAATCCCATTGAGCACGTCTGGGACCTGTTGGATCTCAGGGTGAGGGCTAGGGCCATTCCGCCCAGAAATGTCCAGGCACTTGCAAGTGCCTTGGTGGAAGAGTGGGGTAATGTCTCACAGCAAGAACTTACAAATCTGGTCCAGTCCATGAGGAGGAGATGCACTGCAGTACTTCAAGCAGCTGGCGGCCACACCAGATACTGACTGGTACTTTTGATTTTGAGCCTCCCTTCATTCAAGGACACATTATTCTATTTCTGTTAGTCACATGTCTGTGAAACATTTTTAGTTTATGTCTTATGGTGTTGACTCTTTTAGTGTTCATAAAAATATTTACACACATTAAGTTTACTGAAAGTAAAAACAGTTGAAAGTCAGAGGACATTTCTTTTTTTGCTGAGTTTATGAATATCAAATTTCTCTAACTAACTCATAGGTTTGGGGAACTTAAAAATTTTGTTTCTAACAATTTTAAATCCTGATTAATGGTCTGAACTTTCCAAGCCAAAATGACCACTCAAAGAACTTTATACTCACAAATACACATGCATTTATGCACCGATAAAATAGGCAACTTGGGTTAAGAACATAGCAGAGGAACATATGACAAGTGGAAGCTCAAACTGAACCAACCACCCTCCAATTACAAGCCAACTTCTCAAGCCACAGTTGCCCACATATCTTTAACAGTAACTTAAGTATGAGTTGTAGTAACCTAAAATAAAGCTCATATTCTACTGTTTAAATGTTGTTTACTGTGTTTTAACCCTAATATTTAATATTTAACTTAATTTATGTTCACAAGAGATTGCAAAACAATGGTACTGTAATTAAATAAAAGCAAAACTTACCTCTGCGGGTAAAGTTGTTTTTCCCGCGTTTCACAACTAAAGTGTGAACTTTCTACTTTTGCAATGACCTAAAACAATACAAGTACTAACAACACACTAAGTAATGTTACAGCTTACAACTACCTTCCTTTTTACACTGTGAAGACAACTATGGAAATTGGATTTCCTGCATTTCACAACAAAAGCATTTCTGCTGGATGAACTGTCAAAGGTTGTAACGAAGCACAACTTACAGATTTAAGCACTGATCACACAAAAGACTGTGTTGAAGCTTGTTGAACTAACTTATGTTATTGCCTCAAATGAATAAAACTAAAAATTTTGTGTTTTGTAAACATAAAATATTTTGTCAGGCTGAAAAATGGAAGTTTTTTTTTTGTAATGAACTCCAACTTACATATTCAAGTACTGATTACTTAAGAAATCGTGTTGAAGCTTACAACTTCCTTGGTTTGTTGAACTATCGTATGCTATTGCCTCAAATGAATAAAATGTAAATTTTCTATGTTTTCTAAACTTAAAATATTTTGTCAGGCCGAAAAACCTAAGTTGTTTTGTTTTTTTGTTACAGTGTACATAAACATACCAGTGAAGGATTATAATGGGATAGTAACTAGATCTGCCATCTCTGGCTACTCACTAAGGCTTTAGATTTGACATATAAAAGTATTACACTGATATCACATTAATAAGCTATGCTTGCAAATAAAGCCTGATGCAAATTCAAACATGCAAAGACTTAAAATAGATTTTAAACATCAGTTTGAAGAAATACTGTTATCTATATCTTAACTAAATAAATATTTTTAATTCATTTTATTATTGTTTTGATAAATTTGTTGACTTGCATTTCAATTGTGCATTTTGTTAGATGGAAATAAACTCAATAATATAGAAAACAAAAATTATTGGTAACCCATAATACCTTTACATGAAGTGTATGATATCCAAATTATTTTAAAAGACAAAAATTAGTGAATTGATTGTAGTAAAAATTAAGCAAATGCAAAATGAATAATGACAATGGGATAGAAAAAAAAAAAAAGAACCATTCCAATGTTGAATTGTGATATTATTCAATTAATAAATGGTTCTCAAGTGACAGGTTAAAAGGTTACTTTTTTGATAGCTGGTATTCTTAAAAAGTTAATGGAACATTTAACATCAAGAATATATTTCAACCTACGAATAACAAGGGGAAAGAAATGCCCACTGTAAAATGGAACGTCAAGGCTTTTCAGGGTCTCCAGTTTAAATGTGAACAAATGCCTTTTGTTTGCTGTACAATACCCAATAGGATATTCCTTATTCTTCTCGTTTTCAGTTATTGCAAAAGTGGGAACTCAAAGTCTGCCTTTGAAAATATGCTCTTGATAAATGCCTGACTGCTCCGATGAGGCGCAACCTGAACAGATCAAATTAACAGGCAATACTCTCAGGATTTCCTCAGCGTTGCTCACCCACTGTATGTGGATTGGCCACCAGAGACAAAATGAACAGCAATAAAGGAAGATGAGTGAGGGATTTGTAAAAAGTCAGCCAGGATCATCCCATTATATGAGCCATTTCATTAGAAACTCTCATCAGCATGACAGGAATATCCAAGGCTGCTTCAACATGACAGTCTCCCATGAGGTACTTTTGCGTGACATATATAAATAAAGGAAAATAAATACTTTCATTGACGAAAATGAGAAAATTACAAAGTTCACACGAAAACTTAAAATTATGTTAACAGAAACTCTATTCCAGCAGCTGCAGAGAAACTTGTAAATGTGTTTCGGTAAGATTGTAAATGTGTTTCGTTAAACTTGTAAATGTGTTTCGGTAAATTTGTAAATGTGTTTTGGTGATCTTGTAAATGTGTTTCGGTAAATTTGTAAAAGTGTTTCGGTAAACTTGTAAATGTGTTTCGGTAAGACTGAAAATGTGTTTCGGTAAACTTGTAAATGTGTTTCGGTAAATTTGTAAAAGTGTTTCGGTAAACTTGTAAATGTGTTTCAGTAAGATAGTAAATGTGTTTCAGTAAGATAGTAAATGTGTTTTGGTAAATTTGTAAAAGTGTTTCGGTAAACTTGTAAATGTGTTTCGGTAGAAATATAAAAGTGTTTCAAGTTAATGTAATTTTGTTTTGCACATCTCGGGCACCGTACTAGAGTCTAGAAATTATGTCTGGAAGTCGGAGCTTCATCTACACACCCATCAAGTACCAGTAATAAATTAATTGACTAAAGTATAGTAAAATAAGACTAAATGTTAAAACAAGATCCCTAAAGTTCAATTATACCTCCACTTCTCTGTCTGCACAGTAACAAATAATACAGTATGTAAGCAATCTTATTCTCCCTTTCTCAAAAACAAAATACAATGAAAAAATATCTATAAAGCTAACATCCAGGGGTTCATTTATTTTTCAAAAACTGTAACAGTATAGAAAAATACAGCAGGATAAAATAAGATTATTATTTTCCAATGACAGTTTAACAAAAGTGTAAAGTTTTTTAAATGCTTTGCTAATAAAACCTCATCATTTCACAGTAAACATCCATGCAACTGATATTAGAGGTGTCGTAATAACTGACTAAGGATGGCTAAAAATGTGCGAAATAAAGCGAATTTCAAAGAGATTTTGTGCCATTTGTGAACTCTATGCTGGATAAGCAACTTTTAAGTGACTCATCTGGGTTCTGAAGCATTTACATCCAATCTAACAGACTTTCAGTGAAAAGTACAACTCAGATGGAGTGGTGGCCAAAAACACTGCAAGGGTTTAACTTTCTATATTTGAGCCAGAATATGAGAAATGATGCACAAACCATGATGGATGCTAATGTGGATGCAGAGGCTGAAACAAACATTGACAAGGATAACGGTCATCTTCAGGTTTTAAACTGGTACAAATACATTTATAGTTTTCATTTGATTAATTTCTCCACTGGTTTACCTCCTGTGAAGGCTGTATTTTGCTGGTATTGCCTTGACTTATTATGTGATGTGCCAAATAGAGCTGTTATACAAATTATATATCCATTTTAGTTTGTCAAGCTTGTAACTTGACTAAAATATGTTTTTTAAATATTCCTTCCTTACATTGCTCTGGATGTTGTAATTATTCCCTGGAATCATTTATAGTGTAAACTGAAGTGGATAAACCTTTTCTTCTAACTTATTTGGTCTGTTGTTGCTTCGTGTGATGGTGATGGTATAGGCAGCTGTAGGTGGAAGTAAGGTAATTCAGATTCAATTCAGTTCAGTTTATTCTTTATAGCCCCGATTCACAACACGTCAACTCAAGTCATTTTACAAAAAGGTGCTTTGAAAAGTGATAGAGCTAACTAGTTCATCAAAAGTCTTTTAGCTTGACGATTATTCTTGGCAGTAGTGGAGGATGATGCTTTTGTTCAGCAGGTCCTACCACAATATATGGTTGGTACTTCAAAACCAAATGTGGCTTTTGCAGTCTGACTGGAGCCGCCTCCATGTGTTTTTGTTGTTAAATGATCCAGAAACCTATGCTGTGCTCTCACATACAGCTCAGCAGCTTTGCTGCAGCCACACAGAATACAAACAGCCTGTTACACAACAAATGTGAATAAAACTCTCACAAAAATACAATTAGTCATACTTTTGAGGGCACTAGCCATCCCTAACTGTACCAATGACTCTTTGTTATAGGAGGAAGTTTCATCCAGATAAAAAATGCCTTTAAACAAAATAGCAAAACAAACAAAAATACATTTTCTTTATAGAGGGTAAAATACAATTATGTTCTAATTATTTATACCCTTGGCAGATTTAGTTTTAAATGAATCTTTTAAATTTGTCAATATTTTTTCTTCTGACTGTAAGTAATATTAGTGTTGGAGAATTCTAACCACAGTTCCGACTTAAATCTGAGAGATAATCTACGGAGGGAGCTAAAGGTTAAGGGGATGGTGAGGAGGCTTTTCAAACTTAAAGTCTTGGAACTCATTAACAAAGAAGTGTTGAAAAAAACAGAAAAAAAGCTGGTCAGCCATTTTACGAAGGTTTTGATAGCTCTAATGTCACTGAAAATGTATTCATTGATCATTGAGAAGGGTACTTTAAACATCTTTTTCTAGGTTGAATCTCCTTTTTTAATGTTTTAGCTTATTTTGAGGTGTGCCTTTCATGTTTTATATAAAGAAAACCTCTTGAACAATTGAAAACAGTGTTAAACACAAATTCTCCAGTGGTAAGAATAATGTGTAGCTTTACTCTATATACTGTATTAATGTAACTTTAATTGATTGTAAAGAAAAGTAAAATTGCAAATGATGGACATAGAAGCTGCTTTAATGTCCCCATCATGAACAACAAACTCCATTCAGATTTGAAGAGATATTTTAAACTATACATTTTTTCCCCTGATGTCCATTTGTGGGTCAATACTTTCCTCAAGCATTTAACCATTTTGTCCTGTCTCAAAATGTCCCTTTCAGCTAGAACATGAGCTTTATTGATCAGCGGACTGAAGCTTGGATTGATTGCTGAGAAGATGTTGTTGCTTTTGGTCCACCACAGCAGCTTTACACGTGGTGAAGCAGACTGCTGCAAAAGCAAAATTAGCACATAATGTAATTCTAAAGAAACAGAAAATGTTTTGTTTGATACAAAAGTGAACTCCAAGCTGGTATTTAGTACATTGTTGAACATTACACATGTTCTTTAAATTATGTTTGTGTGTCATGTGCCCAGTTAAAGTAAAGCACTCTTGTAAGGAGGGTTGACATGAAAGACCTGCCTAAATATTTTAGGACCTCTCCTCAAAAGGAAGAGAACTAATGACAAGACAAGTGTCCTTGTCACGTACTTCATCTGAACTTAAGACATCTTACTCTTAAGAAATCAGTAATTAAATTTTAATTTGAAATCCTCCAAGAAGAATGAAAGTCTTTGAGGCCAGTCAAGCAGAACACAAATAATTGATACATGTTGCATGTGTCCTTTAGTCATTAAAACAACTTTCAAATAAATCTAGTCAAGACTGGTTGTAAGTGGTTACTGGTGTTAAAGACCCTAGAATTGGTTCTGTGCCAAGTCTTGAATTCAACATTGCTTCTGTTTTATCTCGACATGAACTTCATCCACCGCTGTTACCAACTTCGAGGCTTGCCATTGACTCATGCAGGCTAACCGAATCTTTGCTGTGATGTTTTACCTAAAGCCTCAAATAGCCACCTCTGCATAGGGTTTAAATTCTACAGAAGTTAGACGGAGGTTTTGTTTGTCCTTTAAAACATATCCAGTTGATACACTGCACTTATCCACCAAAATCTAGTGTTTGTATGCTTGCTTTGGTTGACAATAATAACAAATTGATTTATTAAACAGTGGGTCCTGATTGACATAACATCAAAGTAGAGATGTGCAGGCTTTTATTTACCAACTGAAAATGACTTTGACTTTCAAGATTTTATCAGCTCAAACTAACGAGTCAATAAATGTATCTTGTTTTACATGATGCTATTGAATTTAGAATATTTTTGAAACAGGGCTAACAAGCATGACACCATGCAGCCCCCCCGCCCCCCAAACTAAGTCGATCAGAAAACCTGTGGAGATTCCTAAAAAAAACTTTTACAAGTTAGAGTGAGCAAATATGACCAAGTCAAGATATGGTATGCTGTTTGACTCCTACAACAGAAGACTGAATGCTGAAATTGAATCAAAAGTTGTTTCAACAAAACATTTTTTAATGGTTTTGTGGCCACCCAGTGGCCTTTGTTTGAAAATGGATAGTACAGAAATGGGTGAGAAGTGGGGAAGTGACACTCAGCAAATGTCTGTGGGGTGGAAGCAAACCCCTGGACAACTGCATCGAGGACTGAGGCCTCTGAACATGGGGCGCCCGTCTTAACCACTGTGCTATGCGACGCCCCAAAAAACAACAAAACATTTTAAAAACTACATGGTTATGTTGCAAGGATATTTTGTTTCCTATATATTTTTCCCTTAATAACTTTGTTTTATGGTTAAAGTGCATAGCATAGTTATCACATTGCAAAAAGTTTAAATTTTTTTTATTGTGATCTAATCTTTATGTTAGATATAAATTGGCACTTTTGTCAGCCATATTATGCTTACAATACTAATAGCAATTTACAAAAGGTGCCATTTTTAAAAATCTGGTGGTGACCAGTAGTTGAGTTGTAAAAAAAATTCAGGGGGGATGGTCATTTTTTTCGCCTTTTAAAAAAATCTGGATTTTAATTTTAAAAAAGGTGGTATTTATAGAGTATTTTGTATCGCCGAATTGGCCGGAATGTTAGGGGACTACAACTGAATAGCCTGCATTAAAATTAAACAAGATCGGGTGAAATGGAGGCTTTATATATCTGTAATTAACAAGAGAGATGTGGGGGGTCGCCCGTTCATCTTAGCTAGTTTGGAGGGTAGCATCCTGGGATCTGTGCGTACAACTGTGGCGAGTCGGGTGGTCTTTAGATAACAAAAAGCAGGCTAGATTAATTATTGAGATTAATAGCTCACCTGTAATTTTTTTCTTTTTAAAAAAATCCCGGACATCCCGCTGACCAGCCGCTCGTTTGGGCATGTTTGCACTTCTGTAAAGCAACTTTTGCCGCTCTCTAGGCCATAAGGTGAACCCCGTAAATGTCTGTATAAAATGAATCTCATTCCGACCTCTGGCATCTACAAACTGTTTACTTCATAAAATAAATATGTTCACACTTAGTTGAAAAGTAAAAGTTCTCCTTCTGTAATGCCGCAGTTTTTTTATGATCTATGTTTTAATTTGGGACTAGTTTGTTTTCACCGTTGTGAGAAAGGAGTGATACGGCTGTTACGTACCCGTTTTAGACCAATGCGGTGGCAGATTTTAACCGACGTGATGACATTTGCGGATATGGCTACAGCTAAGGTCATGATGAAAACTTCTTTAAAACTTTTACAAAACCGAGTAAAAGCATGTAGGCCTATGTAAAATGTGTTACATGCATTTAACTTCCATGAAACATGAACAAGACATGGATTTCATGTTAAATCCATCTCTTGGTCTAAAACGGGTACTTAGCAGCGGTGTCACTCCTTTCTCACTACGGTGAAAACAAACTAGTCCCGAATTATAACGTCGATCATAAAAAACTGCGCTATTACAGAAGGAGAACTTTTACTTTTGAACTCAGTGCGAACGTATAAATTTTATGAAGTAAACAGTTTTTGTAGATGCCAGAGGTCAGAACGAGATGAAACAAAAACTGGGTTCACCTGGCCGACTCTCAGGCAAAAACAGTGTTGCATCATTGCGTTTCGTGCCCCTGTCCGCCGGATTTTATTTGACTGTTTATTTTCGCTCAACATAAGGAGACCTAACATTTTCTGATGATGAAATTATTTCACATAGGCTAAGCCTATTTATGATTTATATTTATATACAATATTTACTGTAAAATGGAAGGGATGGAGATGGAGGATGGGACTTTTACTGGTGGGACGTTATATGTTTCTTTCTAGGGGGAGCGGCGCCCCCCTCCCCTCCCCCTCAACTCGACTACTGGTAGTGACATTGGCCAACAAATCAAACGAGGCTGATAGCTGAAGTCCCTCTAGAATCACTATTTTCACAACACATCAAATTACCATAACAATTTTACTTAGAATAGGCATATGGGCAATAGCTTTATACATACTTAGATTTATTAAGTTTCATTGTACTACTTTCGTGATTATGCAAACCTTTTTTTACTGTTGTAAACTTAAGGAAATTACAATAGTTTTGCTTTTTATAAGGAAATGTTCCACTGAAAAGCTGTTTCAAAAATTAGATACAGGAACTTTATGCAAAAAGAGATTCAGTGTTTTCTGTTGTCATTATTATTCACACCAAGCAATGATCTTGCTGCACTACAATAAACAAAACTGGGCTGCAAATAAATTCAAAGGATAATACACTTTATATAATAATGAAAAAGAAACCAAAAACATCAGATTAATATCAAACTCGGTTTTGTGCAATAACATTGTCTGAATTGTAAATTCACAAATAAAACTGAACCATGCTGGGTCTTGGAACACTATTGTATTTTAATGGGGAAATATGAAATGTAGTTCAAGTACTAAGCCAAAGAAAGTATGGTAGAGGAGCCATATTAGCTTGTTGTCAGAATTAAAGAGAGAGAGAGAACAAAAAGCAGAGATAAACAGTCATCCTGACAGGCAGCACCATGAGGAGCAGAAGCAGCAGCAGCGTTGGGATCAAGATGCACCTGCTGCTTTCACAAGAGCTCTCCAACAACATGGAAGTGCTGAAAGGGAAAACGAAATACAATTTTAGGCTGTAAAATTATCCAAGCTTACTATTTTGATCAGAGGGTCTAATAATACAGTGAGATCCATTCCCAAATCCATCTCTGTAAAGACTGTAATCACATTATGCACAGCATTTTTCTCATCACCATACAACTGGTGTTTTTACCTGCACACTGGGATATCGCGACACATGGGGCTCATTTTGCAAATACCAATCATGCGCCTCTTTCTCAGCCCATGGTGAAAACTCACACCAAAATGTTACAGATGTATATTAATTTGCATTTGTAGCCTTGAAGCTACAAAAGGGAAAAGTCAATTTTTATCATGTTCATAACATTTGATTAACATTTGAGGTTAAAGAATGTTATCAGGGATATCTGAAAACAGTACAGAAAGAAAGAAAGAAAGAAAGAAAGAAAGAAAGAAAGAAAGAAAGAAAGAAAGAAAGAAAGAAAGAAAGAAAGAAAGAAAGAAAGAAAGAAAGAAAGAAAGAAAGAAAGAAAGAAAGAAAGAAAGAAAGAAAGAAAATAGGCTTCAACAGGCACAAAGGTCAGCCCTGAAATGATGAGTGACAGGGACAATCAGGGCTCTGTCTCCCAGTGTGTGACTTTAGCAAAGCACTTTACTGCATGTCTTCATTACGGGCCTACTGGGGGCATCACATAAGGGGGCTAACTCTCAACAATTCTTTGCATTAATCAACAGCAAGCACTTCGTTTTTATCCCAGCAGGTATTATCTATGCATCATTGCTACTGCACAAATCAAAGAAGAATGACAATAGGACACACGCTGAATACCTAAATGTAACATGAACACTTCTATCAGTAGCTTTTTTAAGAAAATAGATCAAAAGGAGACAGAAGGCCGGTAGTGATTGTTTTCTTACAACATATTTTTAATAGTATTCCTTTTTTCTGTAATAATTGTACATTTTCTTGAATGTATAAGTCTTAATTCCAGGACAAAGTCTTCTACCAACATTCTTTTTAATTTATATGGTTCTTGTGGGAAGTTTACCTCCACAGTGGCCGACACAGTACAACAACTAAGGTCCTTTGGGGGTCAGTTATCTCATATTGTTCAACCCATACCTGCTCCTTCACCATGTTCTGAATGGGCAAGACTTCTGTAGGTGTAAAGATTCACACAATGGAGTTTTATACTAAACTAAAAGGTTAACTTTCTTTTAAAAAGACTATGTTAAAAATGTAGTGATGCAAGGGAGTTTCAGAGTAAAGGAAATATGATTTCACACCAGAAATAAAAATGAAATACACAATTTACTAACTTCCTTTAGATCACCAAATCATTTTTAAAAATATGAAACAGATTTAAGTTTAAAAGATAAAAATCAAAACCAAAGGAATTTAAGGGAAAATGCAACTATAATAACTGTTATTTTTATACTTTTTTCACTACTATAAAATATATGTTTGCAGTCCTAATTCTTCTTATTCTTCATAATATTAGTTCTTTCAACAATACTTGTCTTGCAACAATATTTGTAGGTTGTTTGGAAATAAATAAACCCACACTGTTGGCACAAAATGTTTTTTTTGATTGTTGTGATTGCATTTCTCATAAGATGAACTGAACAGACTGTTGGAAGACCACATTTCCCAGCAATCCTAGCAGTGACCCCCAACACACTCCTATTGGTCCGTGACCACCCATGGTGACATCGGCGATGACATCACGGCCAAAGGGGGCTATAAGAGTGGGAGTCGCAAAATTTTCAAACTGTTCTCACTTGGAAGTTCTTGGATGAACTACTGCTGAACAGAGGACACCTCACCGGTGAAGATTCTCTTTTGTTCTGACCCGCTGGACCAGGGAAGAACTCATTTTAAAGCTTCGAAGTGCGCACCCCGTCTGCGTAACCAGGGTGCGCGATATAAGAACTGTTCCAAGACAGTTCGTTAGACGTCGACCTGCAGGCCATCCAGCCTGCATTTGGGCCACACGGTTCTAAAATCCTGTTCAGTTTTTTTTTATTACTCTTCCTTTTTTTGCTCAACTACGGACACAATTCACTCTCCTCCTAGTTGTCTGGACATCCTTCAAGGCAAAGTAGGACTGAACCGGTTCATTTATACTAATATTGTGTCTGGGCAGAGATAAAAAGAGAAAATAGAGTTTAACGAGTTAGATCTCGCTCATTGTTGGTTTAAAGTGTTTTTAAGCGCTGTACCTGATTGCTCATTATTGCGTCGCCGCACGCATAAGTTTGAGCGCTCTCTCTCTCTCTCTCTCTCTCTCTCTCTCTCTCTCTCTCTCTCTCTTTACTCCACTCTCTTTGAGGCCTTCCACATGGACACTTCAGCCCATGCGCTCTGTCCATTTTAGCCAAAGCTAGTTTATGGCCCTTTGTCTCCTTACACTGCATGTGCTCCCCTCCATCTTGGCACAGAGCTGAGTTTTATGACTTTTTGTCCTACAGGCTATCAGTGACTTGGGCTCCCCTGGGGTGAGGGCCACCCCCTTTTTTTCTGATCCCCCTCTAACCATTTGGTGTTCTACTTTATTTGAAAAAATAAGTAATTCAAAAAGATCTTTAGTTCTTTTATTAAATAAGAGAGAACAAATCCCACTTATGCAAAAACTGGGTGTTTTTTTGTTTGTTTTCTTTTTTAAATCGCCAGTGTCTATTTTTTAGCATGCCTGATGTTAATTTCTTGCACAATGCATGTTGTATATTGTCAGCTTCCTTCTTTTTCGCCGCTGGTTTTGTATAGTATTTACAGTGGCTTGTAAAAGTATTCGGCCCCCTTGAACTTTTTCACATTTTGTCACATTACAGCCACAAACATGAATCAATTTTATTGGAATTCCACGTGAAAGACCAATACAAAGTGGTGTACACGTGAGAAGTGGAACGAAAATCATACATGATTCCAAACATTTTTTACAAATAAATAACTAAAAAGTGGGGTGTGCGTAATTATTCAGCCCCCTGAGTCAATACTTTGTAGAACCCCTTTTGTTGCAATTACAGCTGCCAGTCTTTTAGGGTATGTCTCTACCAGCTTTGCACATCTAGAGACTGAAATTCTTGCCCATTCTTCTTTGCAAAACAGCTCCAGCTCAGTCAGATTAGATGGACAGCGTTTGTGAACAGCAATTTTCAGATCTTGCCACAGATTCTTGAATGGATTTAGATCTGGACTTTGACTGGGCCATTCTAACACATGGATATGTTTTGTTTTAAACCATTCCATTGTTGCCCTGGCTTTATGTTTAGGGTCGTTGTCCTGCTGGAAGGTGAACCTCCGCCCCAGTCTCAAGTCTTTTGCAGACTCCGAGAGGTTTTCTTCCATTTTTGCCCTGTATTTGGCTCCATCCATCTTCCCATCAACTCTGACCAGCTTCCCTGTCCCTGCTGAAGAGAAGCACCCACAGAGCATGATGCTGCCACCACCATATTTGACACTGGGGATGGTGTGTTCAGAGTGATGTGCAGTGTTCGTTTTCCGCCACACATAGCATTTTGCATTTTGGCCAAAAAGTTGCAATTTGGTCTCATCTGACCAGAGCACCTTCTTCCACATGTGTATCCCCCACATGGCTTGTGGCAAACTGGAAACGGGACTTCTTATGGTTTTCTTTTAACAATGGCTTTCTTCTTGCCACTCTTCCATAAAGGCCAACTTTGTGCAGTGCACGACTAAAAGTTGTCCTATGGACAGATTCCCCCACCTGAGCTGTAGATCTCTGCAGCTCGTCCAGAGTCACCATGGGCCTCTTGACTGCATTTCTGATCAGCGCTCTCCTTGTTCGGCCTGTGAGTTTAGGTGGACGGCCTTGTCTTGGTAGGTTCACAGTTGTGCCATACTCCTTCCATTTCTGAATGATCGCTTGAACAGTGCTCCGTGGGAAGTTCAAGGCTTGGGAAATCTTTTTGTAGCCTAAGCCTGCTTTAAATTTCTCAGTAACTTTATCCCTGACCTGTCTGGTGTGTTCTTTGGACTTCATGGTGTTGTTGCTCCCAACATTCTTTTAGACAACCTCTGAGGCAATCACAGGGCAGCTGTATTTTTACTGACATTAGATTACACACAGGTGCACTCTATTTAGTCATTAGCACTCATCAGGCAATGTATATGGGCAACTGACTGCACTCAGACCAAAGGGGGCTGAATAATTACGCACACCCCACTTTTCAGTTATTTATTTGTAAAAAATGTCTGGAATCATGTATGATTTTCGTTCCACTTCTCACGTGTACACCACTTTGTATTGGTCTTTCACGTGGAATTCCAATAAAATTGATTCATGTTTGTGGCTGTAATGTGACAAAATGTGGAAAAGTTCAAGGGGGCTGAATACTTTTGCAAGCCACTGTATGTCAAAGGTGGCTACTGAGGATGTTTGATTTTCTGTCTGGTGAACCATTTCTTTGTCGATTTGGCCATTTCCTTTGAAACATTATCCTACTCATTTATGTCCAGGTTCCTAAAGATGCTATGTACTCTAACAAGGCTCTCAGGGCCTGTGGAAAACAAGAAGGCCCACAGAATCACAGATCCTTCACCATACTTTAAAGTTGTAATGGGGTGCTTTTCCAATCATTAACCCTTTGTTTCCCATCTAGAGTGTTTGTTGCTAATCTATGATTCATCTATGGTTCCAGATTGTCAAAGTAGAGTTTGCACATTAGTTTTTGTGACGAAAGACAGAAAGAGCTTGTGACAAAGTGGGTGAGAACACCATTTGCCTCTAAACAAGAAAAACAAAATAGGCAAACAAATCTATAAGAAAAGATTAAACAGCATGGAAACGTATCTTTCTTGTTAGTGTTACCTCTGCAAACACAGAAAGACATCACAAAAGACAAAATGAGGACCTGGAAAGCACTACAAACCTTTCACTTAATGAATTCTCGTTCTCCATGAATGATTGCCTGCGACGGTGGAGAACACCATTACACATGCCCTCCATTTTCATTCTTCATCATGAAAAACAGGAGGGAAAAATTGCATAGCCTGAAAACAAAACGGGAAAAAAATCTTTGATTTTGCTTTAACGGTACATTTTCTGCTGCCTTTAAAATTAAAGCTCTGCCACACAGAAATGATCCTGGTGTAATGGAATTCATTTAGAATGTTTACTCCTTGTGCAACATTGCCTTGTTCTCACATCATGTTTTTTCCTCCTAAGGTTAATATTTCCTCTGATAGCTACTCTATGCAGTCTTTTACAACAAAACAGATTTTTTTTTACTGCAGCACACATGCATTTCAGCTAAAATTATGTAAAGCAGCCTTGCAACAACACGATCCTGGGTTTGAATCTCCGCATGGGGTATTTCTGCTTGGAGTTTGCATGTTCATCTTTTGCTTGCATGAATTTTCTCAGGGTACTCCAGCTTTCTCCCACAATCCAAAAACATGACAGTTAGGTTATTGACCCTGAGTGTGTGTATACATGTTTGTTTGTCCTTTTTGTCTCCGTGTTGCCCTATGACAGACTGGTCAGCCTGTCAAGGGTGTACTCCATCTCTCACCCGATGAGAGTTGAAGATTGTCATCAGCTTGCTACAGAGACCACCATAGTCATGCCCACACACCCTCAGACAACCAAGCCCCAGTCAACACAATCACCAGCCCACCTACCATGCCAGGGACACCGGTAGACCCTCCCCTCCCTCCAACTGGCGCACAGGTAGTCCCTTCACCGGAGTCAAAGCCATAGCTATAATACTTTTGTACGATTTGGACCCGGAATGTAATCCACAACCTTGGAATGGTTAAACAGACTTTTATTGAGGACAGTAAAGATGTGCAGACTTAAACACAATGGCTTCTTGGTTGCAGCTCTAAAGTCAGACTCTGAAAAAAAATACAGGAGAATGAAGACTTGGACCTTACTCATCAGGAACTTGGAATTGTGACAGAGAGCAAAAGAATACTGTCCCTTAACCAGGGACTGTTTTGCCTACAGGACCATGAAGAAATGGAAACTTTCTACAAAGGAAACTGAGAGAAATGGAACTGTGGTGAGCAAGAGCTCTAGTCGCAAGTTAAGCTTGTTTAAACCCACCGTTACAATGATTAAGTTTTGCCATTAGAAAATGAATGAATGAGTTAAGTGGTCAGGGAAACAGTACATGTCAAAAACAGAGAAGGGTGATGAGGCAGGACAAATCCAAAATCTGTGAGCCTGTAACCATAATCTAAAACCATGAAGCAAGGGTTGAAGATACAGGCATAGAAACAATTAGGGCTGCCAGGAAGTAGGAAAGGCAATGGTCAGGAGGCAAAAGACAGGTCAGTTACACGATCAGGATAGCAGACATGAATGCTTGAAGGCTGCAACTGGGATTGATATCAGACTACACTCACAGGCCACTTTATTAGGTACACCTTGCTAGTACCGGGTTGGTCCCCCTTTTGCCTTCCGAGCTGACATATCATGAAAATGCCAAGTTTTTAGCCCTTAAATGCTTTGCGTAGTGAATTTAGAGTGTCTAGGAGTACAAAAAGCATACATTTGTCACTCCATGTGTTGTGGAGATATTTTTGTAAAATGTTTTGGGTCATATTTTTTAAGCCATTCATTTTTCTCTATTACCTATTACCTTTTTTGAGCTATTGTGTGACAGTCCTTGCACTGGAACTGCCAAACTTGGTCATGAATTTCCACCTAAACGCCAAGCGAATCCACCATCTTTATTTCTCGCTGTGAGTTTGTAGTCCAAGTTTAAGTTTGTCGAAAGTCTTCATCGTCTTCATTTTCCTCTCACTCAGGGTCAGACTCTGGCTCGAACATATACCGCTGAATGAACAACTCCTCCAACATTAAAAAAAGACGAATAAAAGGTTTTTGCAGTGCTAGGTTGTCGGTTCTCTATCAAACTACAAAAATGGCTGAATGGGGTGGAGTGGAAAGTTCAGCGACCTAGAGGGGGGCGTGGTATGCAGCACGTCCTACACATTTAAAGGGACCGCACCAAAATGAGTCAGTCTGCAAACCCTGTTCAGACACCTTTGAACAGTGGTAGAAGAGGAGCCTATATAGAACTACTATAATAAAAAATTCCGACCTAATTACTGCAGTTCCACTATATATAGACCACAACTAAAAGATTTAGATGAAAAAATTAAGAATTTAAGAAGCATGATATGTCCACTTTAATCCTTCGTGGCATAGACTCAACAAGCTACTGGAAACATTCCTCAGACATTTTGGTCCATATTGACATGATAGCATCACGCAGTTGCTGCAGATTTGTCGGCTGCACATCCATGAAGCAAATCTCCCGTTCCACCACATCCCAAAGGTGCTCTATTGGATTTAGATCTGGTGACTGTGGAGGCCATTTGACAGTGAACTCATTGTCATGTTCAAGAAACCAGTCTGAGATTATTCGAGGTTTGTGACATGGCACATTATCCTGCTGGAAGTAGCCATCAGAAGATGGGTACATTGTGGTCATAAAGGGATGGACGTGGTCAGCAACAATACTCAGGTAGGCTGTGGCATTGCAACGGTGCTCAATTGGTACTAAGGGGCCCAAGGTGTGCCAAGAAAATGTCCGCCACACCATTACACCACCACCAGCAACCTGAACCATTGATACAAGGCAGGATGGATTCATGCTTTCATGTTGTTGATGCCAAATTCTGACCCTACCATCCGAATGTCGCAGCAGAACTCAAGACTCATCAGACCAGGCAACATTTTTCCAATATTCTTTTGTCCGATTTTGGTGAGCCTGTGCGAATTGTAGCTTCAGTCTCTTGTTCTTAGCTGAAAGGATTGGCTCTCTTCTGCTGCTGTAGACCATTGGCCTCAAGGTTCGATGTGCTGTGCATTCAGAGATGCTCTTCTGCATACCTTGGTTGTAACAAGTGGTTATTTGAGTTACTGTTGCCTTTCTATCAGCTCAACCCAGTCTGGCCATTCTCCTCTGACCTCTCGCATCAACAAGACATTTTTGCCCACAGAACTGCCGCTCACTGGATATTTTCCCTTTTTAGGACCATTCTCTGTAAACCCTAGAGATTGTTGTGTGTGAAATCCCAGTAGATCAGCAATTTCTGAAATACTCAGATCAGCCCGTCTGGCACCAACAACCATGCCACGTTCAAAGTAACTTGAATCACCTTTCTTCCCCACTCTGATGCTTGGTTTGAACTGCAGCAGATCGTCTTGACCATTTCTAAATGCCTAAATACACTGAGTTGCCGCCATGTGATTGGCTGATTAGAAATGTGCGTTAACGAGCAGTTGGACAGGTTTGTCCAATTAAGTGGCCAGTGAGTGTATATCAGACTGAGTAAATGCAGGGCAGAAGTTAATGTAGGTGGTTGCTCAGGTGGCATCAATCAGTAATAAGTAGACAGCAGATTTAGGAGGGGTAAAGCAGTGGAGCAACATGACACTTGGCAGGAACATGGAAAATTATGACAATGGACTTGAACCAACCCTGAACCAGCCAGTAGCAGCAGCAGCAAGTCAGAGCATCCAGCGATCCACAGCCCAAAGTTACTTGAGTGGCTGGCACCCTCACCCTCCACCCCCAAGAGTAAACATTAAAGCCCCAAGGAACCACCCAAATATCCTATTGAGCCAAAGAAAAAAAAAAAAGAAAAAAAAAAAAAAAAAAAAAAAAAATATATATATATATATATATATATATATATATATATATATATATATATATATATACAGTGGCTTGCAAAAGTATTCGGCCCCCTTGAACTTTTCCACATTTTGTCACATTACAGCCACAAACATGAATCAATTTTATTGGAATTCCATGTGAAAGACCAATACAAAGTGGTGTACACGTGAGAAGTGGAACGAAAATCATACTTGATTCCAAACATTTTTACAAATAAATAACTGAAAAGTGGGTGGCTGTAATGTGACAAAATGTGGAAAAGTTCAAGGGGGCCGAATACTTTTGCAAGTCACTGTATATATATATATATATATATATATATATATATATATATATATATATATATATATATATATATATATATATATATATATAAAAACCTAAATTGCAATAATTCCCATCACCAACCAAGAAATCAGCAGTGCAAGATTCTCTAGTTGTTATGCTCCAAAGTAGAATGTCGAACATCCCACAAACACTAACTAGTGCAAAAATCCATGACGTTTTTGAAACAGAAATACATAAAAAGGTTGTACTTTTAAACACCTTAAATAAAGAGCTAAAGTATTAAAACCAGTTTTTCTTTTACATCTTTTTGTGGAGTTGGATGTGAAACCTTTACCAGAGGTCATAGAGAGACAGGAATGAACAATGACGGATTTACAAGGAAAATTATTGAAGTTTTTTTCACACATTTACTGCAGCCTTGAACTTTAAGACACAACCTAGAGGAGCTCTATGCAGAAATGCAAATGATGAAATCAGTCAAACTGGACATTAAATGGCTGACTATTGGCGGAAAATGCCCATAATATCCGATGGGCCCATATGTGTAGCTGACGAGAGACTTTACCGTAAAATATTGACCTACCTGCTGGTTTGAAACAAGAAAACAAAAATTAGAATGAGAAAAATAAGGATCTGTCATTTACTGAGACCATATTAATACTGATATATTATATACATTAACCTGCATATAACAGTATTTACAAAGTAGGAATAAATGTTTTAATATATTTTTTCTTGGAAAAGGGACAATTTGATCAAACTTAAATTAAAAAGGGTCCAGAGTTGGAACAAGTGGCTCTAACAAACAAAAGTAGAATAGGGGGGTACAAGGAACTGTGATTTGAGATGAAAGAAGGGTTGGTGTGTGGAGCAGGATCCTAATAATGAAGATTGTTTTGAGGCTTGTTAAATATGCATTAGTGGAACAAAAAGTATTTCAGTGGGTTATTTGTTTCAATCTCTCAAAACTGGAACTGATTATATTTTCATTTTCATATGAAAATTACTTGTTCTGTTGGCTCATCTGAAATTATTTTGCCAATTTCTTTACCTTAATCCTTACAGGGTTTGGCAGCCATGTGGACTGGTGCATTTTTCTAGTAGCCTAAGATAAAAAAAAAAAGAAATAACCAGACGAATAATTTCAATGGATTATTTTATTTCTGAGTTCCTGTCAAAAGTTAAAGCAGAATTTGTGTGTTTTGTTACAGTATGTTTAAATCAATTGAGCTTGTTGACTCTAAGAAAAGCTTATTGCTCTGTTCCAACCTGGAACAAATGGAAAACCCCAGTGATGGAGGATACATTTCTTTAGTTACACTTATGTGCCACAAAACCACAAACTGCTGATATTTCACTTTTTAAAAAGAGATGACTACTTTAAACACTTTTTTTAAACACCCACAAATTGAATGTTTTAATGAAAATGTATATGTAATGTACATATAACATTGGTACTAAGACTGCTTCTGGCATAAATGGTTGCAGACATTGTCTAAAATTCATCTGGGAACAATTCTCAAGGAACAAGTGATTGTTTTCTTAAATTGAACTGTGATAAATCAATAACAGCTTCAGCTAGAGATTGATGATATATTAGCTGCTTTATGAAAAAGGAACTGTTCAAATGTATATTTCTAATTCTAAACTAATCCTATAATTACAACGTGCTGCCAGGACCTAATTACTGTATGTATAGTAGGGCAATCATATATAATTATGTTTTAATTGCATAAGTATAGCAACAGATTTAGAAATTTGCTTTAGAAATATTTTTTATAAATATTTGATGATACACAGTTGTGTCTCCAATTGGGTAATATGAAATGCTTATAGCAACCTTAGCTTGCTTACACATTGACAATAAACATTTAGTGTCTCATCATGCAACAGGGTTTTTCTTCAATTTATTTTCTCAGTTTTACCTTCACCTCAAGATTCATATAAAAAGTTAAATATCAAACTGTGTATGTTCAGCTCAGACATCACAAGATAATAACTAATGGAAATGAATGATATTTTCATATCAAAGGCATTCAAATAACTTCCACATTAGACTCACCACAGTCTTTTAAGGCTTGAGTGGCTTGTCATGTGGCTGCTCTCCAAGTCGTCTCTTTTGTAATAGTCATTTTGTCAACCTGAATGCTAATCAGTCACTATGTGGAAAAGAGCTGCTAACAACCATTAAGATACCTGCAGTTCACAACATCACAGTTGTAAACCATGCTAAAGTTTATTGCTTCATTTTGTGAATCTGTATTTTGACTCATAAAATTCCATCCATTCTAATACCCAGCTAGTTATTCATCAAACAGAGTATTTTAGGAAAACCCAACATCTAAAAACATGTTGCATGTGAATAGAAATATCCTGTTGCAATTCCCATTATGAGTTTCATTATTTAAATGAGATGAACAGCTTTTAATTTCAGGATTTTGCAGTCTTGTGTTTCAAAGCGATAAGGAGGTTTTGAATGAAATAATGAATAAACAAATTTGCGTGTTAAAGTGGACACCAAGTGGCAGCTTTTTGGCTGAACTAGCTAAATGTGGTATATTGCTCAGCTAGGACATTAAAAGATAAAGGATTGTGATATTCAGCAGAGACTCGGCTGGCCCTGGTTTTTAATAAGCTGCAGACTATGAGCTGTAGAGATCCCTGGCAATGTGCATTTCCACAGAGACTGCGTTGTTGTACTGACCTCCTACACTGGCTCTCCATGAACCTGCAACTGATTCATGGTTTCTCTTTTTTTCTCCGCTCACTAACCATGAAACAGTTTACGCTTGGTTGGATCAATTCTTTAGAATGTAGGAAATTCTGTTCCTGATTTAGAAAATAAAGTATCCCTTTAGGACATGTTCTAATTTGGTCTATGAGCTGCAAACACAATTTAATTTATTTGCCAATAATATTCTTAACTTACTGTTGCAAGGTTATATCTGAGACTTTTTCAGATTAAGAATACAAAACTGGCCAGTTGAGTATTATTTTAAATCAGATATAGGTTCTGCAGCGTTTTGCTGTCAATGAATTGGACATCTTTTAACATTCTGGTGAAAGTCATGAGTGATTTAATTGATTATACAGTGAGTGGGTTGTGTAGTCATCCCTCAAATAGTTCTTATTTGTTTTACTTGTCAAAACGTAATTTCCATTTGCTAAAACTTGAAAGTACATTCCAGTCTTTTCTTTGTTACGGAAGAGAGGCCTAACGCTGCAAACATCTTATGTCCCTCCTGCATTTTTAATGATAAGTTCACTGCAATAAGAAGTCTTGTACCTAAATCTATATTTGACATGTAATACCTCAGAGAGACACTGGTATTAGTCTAATTTAAAATGGCTCGTTTTTTTCGTTTCTTGTGTGAAATACTTTATTGACCAAAATCAGATCTATCAAGCGTAGAGTGAAGCAACTTTAAGACTTTCAGTAACCGGTTTAAGGCTGCTTATTCTCATTCCCACTTCAGCTGTCCAGCTGAATGTTTAGACAAAAGGAACTCTTAGTTAAGACTGTTCCTGAAAATAAAACGCTGATTTCCCCAAAGAATTTGTTTTTCCAGCCTTTCACACTGTTTTTATATATGTCTCCAGCTGCACTGGATACTCCTAAAATCAAACAAGAGATTATGAAGGTTTACCATTCTGTTGTCTTTTCACTGAAATAGCAAAGAAATAAGCTAAAAGGTAAATACTAAATTTCTGAATGTGAAACTGCTTTCATCCAGGGAAATGGTGATATATTATATGATACATATATTGAACATGCAGAACATTTGTTGTCTTTTTTTCCTTCTTTCTTTAAAAAACAACAACAACGGCCGGCCGCGGCCCCTGCAGTGCTGGGGGCCCCTCGTCGGCCGGTCCCTTGTCGGGTCCCTGCTGGGCGGTGGGGTGCCCCTGGGCCCCGGCTCCCCCGGTCCGTTGACGCGGCCGGTTGCCGGCGGAGCTCGCGGGCTCGTCACTGCTGCCCCCCGGGCCCCTGCATAGTGGCCGCTGGATGTTCCCCTGGGGTTCTCCTTTTCTCCTCTCTTGGGGGATGCGGTCGGCCCCGCCCGGGTCCGCCTGGGGCTCTGGCGGTCCTTTGGACGTCTTTGCTCCGATCTCCTTCATGTCTGCATCGATTCCTGGGGGACGGATTGATGTCTTCTCACACCAACTATCAAACACTCTTATGGAGAAACCTTATATGCACCAGCATGCTAACACACACACATAGATGTGGGGTCTCTGGTGTTTAAGGATATATTCTTGGGCTGAGGTTATCATTACTAGAGCTTGATTAATCGGTACCATGAGTTTTTCTGTGACATTGTTGTTGTATTTTTATATCTATTTTTGTGTGATGTGGTTGTGTAATTCTTAGTTCACAATGTTTGGTTGGTTTTGTCGATGTTCCTTTTTCGTGTTTTGTTTTTCCCCCTCTCTCTGCCGTCCTGTGGGTATGGAGGCAGACTTCAATGTTTTCCTGTGTTTTCTTTGTTCCCCTTCCTCTCTTGTATTTTCAACTCACCCTCTCTCATGACATTGTTTCCTACCTCTCTTCTTCATCTTCCTTCTTTCTTCTCCTTAATTTTCAGTCTCCGTGTCCATAACATCAGGAAATAAAAACCCCACCAATTCTGAGCTCCACACTGCCAAACAGGACACGTTTAAAAAAACAAACAAAAAAAAAAAACAACAACAACAAAACAATTGTTGTCTTGCTATCAGAGGTGGGTAGGAACTATTTACATTTACTTAGTTACATCTACTTGAGTTACTTTTTGAAAAAAAAGTCCTCTTGGAGTAGTTTTACTAGAAGATATTTTTTACTTTTACTTGTGTCATATTTTGATGAAGTACTGCAACTCTTACTTGAGAAAAGTTTCTGGGTACTCACAGCAACTAAATTTACTGAATGAAACAGAATGCTTCTTTAACCACAAATGCATGAGACTCACACATGGAGTTAATGTTGTTGTGAGACCTCTTGTTTGTACACAAGCTTCATCATTTTAACATTATTCTATATCTGCTGTGGCTGTTGTACCATTTGGAAGTCAAGTGGGGGTACCTTACCCTGGTCTAACATACATACATTAAATACTGTAAGTATTGGTTTCATAAGATTTACTTTGAAAAAGTTAATTATTTGGAAAAAAATGTATTCTAGTAAAAAAAATTATTTTACAACTATATCATGTATTTCTATTTATTTTATTCTTTAGAATTTGCACAGCACTTTACATTTTTGTCCAATTACATCATTTTTAAATCATATGCTATGATCTCAGAACACGTACTCAAGTACTCAATAATTGAGTAGCCTTTTTACCAAATACTTTTTTACTCATAGTTGAGTAATTTGTTGGAGTACTATAGTAATTACAGTGTTGATCACTGCTGTGTAAAGTTAACGGGGATAACCGTGGAGCAAGTAACAGCTTAGGAATGAAGCCAAACATTGTAATTTTACTTGAGTAAAAATATGTTGAAGTAGTGCTACTTTTACTTGAGTACACTTTTGGCTACTCTACCCACCTCTGCTTGCTATAAATTAAATAAAATGTTGTGGATAAAACCTTGCGTCTGTCAAACTTTCCAGGGTCAAAGAGATAGAACATTTGGTAAATTGCTAATTTCAGAGGAGGGCTGTAATATATTCGGCTTTCGAAGACTGTCTTCAGGTATTGCCTGGGGTCTTGTTTTAAAAAGTCGAGACACTTCTTCTTCCGTTTCTCGACGAGGACAGAAGCTTTTCTCTTCTCCTCCCTCCTGTTTTCCATTCCTACCTGCTCTTTGTCTCATGTCCTGTCTGGAGCATCGCTCTGCATTCTCCTCGACGAGCAACGATGGTGTTGGGATTCTGTATCTGTGTGCTGGTGGGTGGCTGTGTTCTTTTCCTACCTTCCCTGTAGGGCGTGGCAGTCAGCAGGTGCTCCTGGTTGTCCCTCATCAACCTCCAGCTCAAAAGGGGAGCGGTTCCTGCATGCTGGTGCCAGTTGGTTCTCGCCTCAAGCGTGGTACATGGCTAAACCAAATTCCGAGCTTACAAGTAAGAAGATTTTTTTGATCCTGATTATTCACGTGACTAAGATCCTTTTGTAACCTGCAGACCCTTCCTGAACCAGGGAACTACTTACCGGTTCCCTCCGAGCTGAGACTCTCCCTCCTCCTGATCCGTGCCTGATCAGCCTCTGCACCGCTCCCCATCTGGTGGTCCTCATCTGCTCACCTGCCGCCCTGTCATTTTTCCTCTGCTCGCCTGTCAGTCCTCACACCAGCTCCTACAAATAGGAACAGAGACTCTTACCTTCCTCAGAGGTAAAACCGGATAATCTACTACCCACATTCACTTCCAGCCGACCGCAGATCACAGAACCCAACTTACCTCCTCCGTGTTCTCTTCCTCCCGGACTTCCAGTAAGAACATCCCTTTCTTAATTATCTTATTTTCTACTTACCCCGCCTTTAACCATCCACCTTTCCTCTCTAACAGTTCGTGCCGGTTATTCCAGTTCCTGATCACTCCTGAGACGTCTTCCTGAGTGTATAAAAATAAATTCACATTTAAGATTAAGCTACTCCTTGTTGTCCGACTCTGTTTGTTTGCTAATTCTGAGTCTAAGCAAACCAATCATGTCAGAACCAACTGGCCGTTCAGAGTCAGCAGCACACCTTCAGACTGCGGTTTCCCAGCAGGGAACGCTTCTAGGCAGGCACAAGTCATTGATCCAAGATTTAAACTGGCAACAAACTTCTCAGACAGGTACCGTCAGTATTTTATCCCAACAACTTCTCGATCTCAACGCCAAAGTCAACTCAGCTTTACAGACGCCCACAACTTCTGCATCTCTCTTCCGAGAGGTGACGTCACCACCCTCAGAGCCTTTTGCAGGGGATTTAAAGAAATGTTAAGGATTTCTGGTGGCCGTCTCTTAACAAAGATGTGGCTGAGTATGTATCTTCCTGTCGAACATGTAACCAGAACAAATCCTCCCATCAGTCTCCAGCAGGTTTGCTCCAGCCGCTCCCCATCCCAACTCAGCCTTGGTCCCATATCGCACTGGACTTCATAACCGGACTACCCTCATCAAAAGGTAAAACAGTCATACTCTCTATCATTGATCGCTTTTCCAAAGCCTGTCATCTGATCGCTCTCTCCAAGCTCCCATCATCCACAGTAACAGCTCGTCTTCTCATCAATCACTTTTTCTGTCTGCATGGCATTCCCACCAAAATAGTCTCCGACCGAGGACCACAATTTATTTCAGCAGTTTGGAAGCAGTTCTGCTCGGCTCTTGGTGCTAAACCCTGTTTATCCTCCGGATTCTATCCTCAAACGGTCAGTGCGAACGATTAAACCAAGAATTAGAAAACACACTCCGTTTTCTGTGCAGCCAAAACCCCATCACCTGGTCAATTCATCTACCTTGGGTTGAATACTCACACAACGCACATATCTCCTCAGCTACCAATCTTTCACCCTTTGAGGTCACCCTCGGTTATCAACCTCCACTCCTCCCAGTTACTTTCCCAGACCCAGAGGTTCCCTCGGTCCATGCTCACATCCGTGCCATCAGGCGTATTTGGGATCAGACTCACTCAGCCCTCCGAAGAACATCTACCCAAAACAAGATCTTAGCAGACAGGAAAAGGAGACCAGCTCCCCTTTACTCACCCGGCCAATTAGTCTGGCTCTCATCAAGGGATTTCGCATTAAAGACTCGGTCTTCCACAGTAAAACTTAAGCTTCCCTCTCATCTCCGCGTTCACCCCGTATTTCATGTTTCCCATCTGAAACCTGGACCTGGTCAGCTGGTCTCTGAATGCAATTGATCAAATTTTTTCCACCCAAAAAATGGGTGAGGGGGAACTTGCCTGCCCTGCTGGCACATACGCATCAGGATATACGTTGGATTCCTGGAGTAAGTGGAAGATCATATGTCTGTCGATTATGTCAGTGGAGGACATGGGAGATATCTACATAATTGGATTTATGATAATCTGGTTTCTGCTGTTTGGCTTAGGTGGATTCCTGATGTATCACAAAGATAAAAAGTGGTCGGAAGTAACTGGCAAGCTTTTGCAGCTTCATGAAGGATTGTGCCGTGCTGTAAACACTCAGACTAATGTGCTGAACGAGCAAAGCCATAAACTGGATGCTATGACTGGCAAACAGGATGGGGTGGAGGGATGTGGGAAACAACTCGGAGAAGTTTCTCAGCCGGGCTGGAATGAAATGGAGCCCTGATTCGGATGTTTGGTGCGCCAATGTGGCTATGGGACCGCTGAAAAACATTAAGGCACTCCAGCCTATACTGGCACCCAGTGCAGCTTTGGAAGGCTAGACGTCACAAAAATCCCCCTGTGAAGAGAAAAATGTAAATGGACGCTCCTACTCCCACACCATTCCCTGTGTTTACACATCTGAGAGCTCTGCTTGGACTTAGGGAGAGTTAATGGACTCACTTACTTACTGACGCATGCACGGACGTTTACGCCACAGCTACAGAAACACACGCTCCTGGAGTTCAATGTCCACGCTGTTAACCTTAGAGTTTCCTGCCCACTTGCCGAACAGCGGAATGGAGAGCGCGCTGTCAGGCTGCAACCGGTTCCTCTGTGTGGCGAGTTCCCAAACCTTCCCCCGCGTCCCATGTGTGTTCTCATATGTTATGACCGATACATGTGCTCCCTGTAGGGGGTTAAGCAGAGATGCCTTTTTTCCCTCTTCCTATCCCCTACCTATTGTGAATCATTTCTATCTGCTAAAGTGGCGTTGGTAATGCCTGTCTTCCAGATCCTGTAATGTGTTAATGTTTGTAAGTGTTTGTATGATCTTGGATTGGTTGCACTTGAAACTGAATTTCCCCACAGGGATTATAAAAGTATCTCTTAAGTGTCAAAAAGAAGAGTAAATCAGTTCAATTCAGTTTATTTATATAGCGCCAATTCACAACAGGTGTCATCTCAAGGCACTTTACAAGAAGTCATTTCAATACAATCATACAAACATTCCAATTAGGTTAAAGTTTTAGTTATATTCCTATTTAAGGAATACCAGCAGATTGCATCGAGTCATTGACTTGAGGTTGTGTCCCATTGATCCAGACTTCCAACCACAGCAATCCCTCATACTGAGCAAGCATGTACTGACAGTGGAGAGGAAAAACTCCCCTTTAACAGGAAGAAACCTCGAGCAGAACCTGGCTCAGTACAAGCGGCCATCTGCTACAACCCTCTGGGGGTTTGAGAAGACAGAGCAGAGACACAGAAAGAACAGAATATCTGATATAAGAGTACTTCCTATATTAAATAAAGTAAAAAGTTGATAACAGGACACGGGGGATGTTCATCCACCGAGACCATCATCCAAGTCGACGCCCCCCATCCAACAGGGCATAGTAGCTAAGCAGGATACCAGACCAGGTATACCTTCTATTCAGAGAAAAACACTGAGAGAAAACAAAGTTAACAGTTGAAATGACTGCAAATAATGCAACCGGAGAGTAGTAGAAAAGAAAAGTAGAATTAGGAAAATTGGTAAGTCTGTACTCCAGCAGTCTGAGCCTATACAACGTAACTACAGAGCTAGCTCAGGATAACCTAAGACACTCTAACTATAAGCTTTATCAAAAAGGGAAGTTTTAAGCCTGACCTTAAAAAAGGACAGGGTGGCTGCCTCACGGACTAAAAGTGGGAGCTGGTTCCACAGGAGAGGAGCATGATAACCTGCCTCCCATTCTACTTTTAGAAATCCTAGGAACTACAAGTAAACCTGCAGTCTGAGAGTGAAGCGTTCTGTTGGGAACATATGGAACAACCTGATCTCTGATGTATGATGGAGCTTAATTATTAAGGGCTTTATATGTAAAAAGGATGATCTTAAATTCTATTCTGGATTTAACAGGGAGCCAATGAAGGGAGGCTAAAACAGGAGAAATTTGATTTTTCTTTTTAATATTCATCAGAACTCTTGCAGAACAAGAAAAAGGAAATCCTAGAAACCTGTTTAATATGGGATTTGAATGTCATGTCTTGGTCAAAAGTAACGCCGAGGTTCTTTAAGTTATTACTGGAGGCCAATTTAATACCATCGAGATAAAGTGATTGACTAAGCAATTTCTTTTTTAGAGCTTCTGGTCCAAAGACGGCAACTTCTGTCTTGTCAGAATTTAAGAGCAAAACGTTTCATCACCCATGTTTTTATGTCTTCAAGACATACCTGTAATCTACCTAACTGGCTGGATTCATCAGGATTTATGGATAAATATAGAGTAGGCGCAAGGAACCTTTTTCAATTTTTTTTTTTTACAAATTTGCTTGTGGTAAAAAAAAAAGAGGCAATATTATATGCTTAACAAGACTGAAACAAACCTACAAAATCTGACCAATGCAAAACTTATTGTGTTATGTTAAAGAACATACACACTGTGTTGTATGTTTTCTGTTGGACACTTTTAGGGGTTGGTTTAGAGAGCCATGTTTTTTTTTATAATACATGAGATATGAAGCAGTGACAGCTTTTAATATTAACACAAGTTTCAAAGAAATGGATCAGATTATAATTTCCAGTTGAAGTAGAAAAATTTACTGTTATCAATTTACTTGTATTCTGGAGCACATCTGAAATAAAAAATATGAACAGGGTTCTCCCAAATTTGTTACAGAAGGCGAATGAAAAGTGGTGCACACTGTGAGATAAGACCCAAATGTTTGAACTGTTTTAGTCAAAACTACCCAAATATCATACTGAACCCACTGGCTGACAATATCTGACTTTAATTTAACCGTTACATTAGTTTTAGCTAACATATTTACATACTTTTTTTTACTTATCCCTTTTTCTAAAAGTTGCATCCATCCATCAATCCATCTTTTTATTCCTTTCATAAACATTCCTCACATATTTTTGACATGGTTTATTATTGAGTGCAGTCACAATGAGGGAAACAAATAAAAAATGCCCCTTTTCTTTACTTTTACCAACAAATAAAAGTATGCCATTGGGTATATTCCTAATGGGGTAAAAGCTAAGTCTTAAAATAACATTTCTATTGACTATTGTAAATATAAAAAAAAGCATGTAAAAATAAACACAGAGATATCGTACACTCAATCTGTACTCAATCATTTTTGATTGCAGAGTATAGTTAGTGGGGCTTATTTTGCATGTAAAAACTGATATTTGCTTTCTAAGGGTAAGCCTTAACTTTTACTTAAAATTGTTACTTGCTGTTTGTATTTGTAAGCTGTTCTAAATTTTTTGTGTTGCTTTTAAAATAAGGGCTTCTTCGTCTATCAGTGCCCCATATCATTACAGGACTTGTTTCCCTGTGGATACACACATGTTTTGCACCAAAACAGATTAATAACTGGGACAATATGTGCTTCCTAAAATATATGGTGGCTGGACATATTCTGGCATTTATACTTGCATATAATTGTCTAAAGAGATAAATGTGGCACCTCCAGGCATTTGGAAATTGTACAAAAGCATGAACCAGACTTATGGAGATTGACAATTCGTTGAGATATATATGTATATATATATATATATATATATATATATATATATATATATATATATATATATATATATATATATATATATATATATATATATATTTACTAGATGTCTTAAGTTTAAGGTGTTGCCTTACAATACATCCGTAGGTGTGTGTCCATTTTATTCAGATATTTTGAATTAATCAGAAGCTCACAAATCAATGACATCATCTTGGCTTTCTCAAATTATTAAAAGTCATGGTAATGTCATTGTATTTAGACTTGGATGTAAATCTCTGGTTTCAGCTGTATTAGATTTATAAGGTCACGTCTTTGCATACAAGCACACTCGCATCAATGTCTTAAGGTAATACTGCAAAAGAGACTAACACAGTTGTTTTCCTGTGCTGTGCATGTTTTAGTGCAGCATTTTCTGGACTTGTCAATGTGGCAATAATGTCTTCCATTTGCTTTTCTGCTTCACCTAAGGAAGTGTTTTGAGGTAATTTCTATGACATTTCTCACCAGCTGAGAGTGAACTGCAGCTCCCACACACCTTTTATTATTCCTTTATGACTCTTACCCAAGCTCTTGCTCTTTGACCCAACAGCCACAGCTGGAATTTTGTCTGTGTAGGATCGATAAAAGCTGCGATGAAAGCAGCCACTTCATAGCAACAGCTTGAAGTGCAGACCAGAGAAGTGCTTTCTAAATGGAAAGTTAGGAATTTCGAATGGAAAGGAGCACAAAACCTTTTTGAGCTCCAGGCTGCAACTTTCGCAGCCCCTATGCATTCTCATATGAGGCCTTTTTTGGTCTGTGTGACCTGAGATTCAAACAGTTGCCTCTTCACCATTCATTATCTCTGCAGCTAGTTTTCAGTTTCACTCAGTTTTGAACTGCCCTCTCTCTTGAAACCCCTCTTATCCAGATCTTTTAAAACTATTTCCGCAGAACCAATCACTAAAACACATCACTTGCTGCAAGTAAGCAGTGGAAATGTTACAGCAAAGAATGAAAGGTGTGATGAATTATTAATTATAGACATAATTACCTGATCATACAATTCACTAAGTATGTCATTAGATATAGTCCTCTCTCAATTAAGCCCAAGTAAAATTTGATGGGTACTTAGTTACATTAGAACCTTAAAACAGTGGATTACTCCAGTTGTGGGTGAGGATTCAGTGTCTGCACCAGGCTACAGTAGTGCATTTTGAGATCTCGTTAAATTCCTAATGGTATCTCTACTTGTGTTTCATTTGGAAGCTCTCATTTAATAAATCAGTGGAGAAATCTATTTGTTCCACAAGAAATTACATTTGTGGAACTGATTTAAATGTTCTGAAAATGGGCTTGAATGTCAGGGTCTTAAGTGATTAACTGCCTCCTCCCAGAATGAAGCCTGTTTCCAGAAACAGGAAGGGAAGGGTTAACTAAGATATTTAATAAATGTCATGGGCCCTTGAAAATGTAGACATTGTTACTTAAGATTAGCTAAGAATACTCTAGCACCTTTGTGTTTAAAATTCCTCAAGTCAGGTAAAATCAATGACTGCCAACATCTCTTCATCTAATAAATCAAAATGTTCATTATGGGCATGGGTTATGGCCATTGCCTTAATGTTAAAGTACAATTTTTCACTACATATACAATGGACTTCCAATATTTGTGGGGTTTAGGGACCACAACCACCTGCAAATAGCTGAAATCCATGACTACTTAAGAGCCCCTCTAAAAACACGTCTAAACGCCAATTTTATTTTTTGTGAGATAATAGGTATGTTTTGGCTATGACTAATGAATAAATGCTTTGGGCAATTATTAAAATTAATAATTTTATGTCAACATTACCAAGTTTTGGGCACCATCCTGGAATCCAGAAAAAATAAAAATAGCCAGATAGTTCAGTCTATGTTAATGATTACCTGCCTGATTCTTTGAACAGCAGGTTGATACATGTGTCATGTTTGCTGGGTTTTAATGACTCAAAGGCAGCTACAGACTCAGAAAACCAGACTGTAATTTGGATATGGTAAAAGATGTTTATTTATAACAGGTATGAAAGTCTCTGGTTGATCGCCGGGAAAAAAACGAGTCCACAATGGCAGGCGGAGGAACTGCAGCAGAAAAGGGGATAAGAGATGATGTGATGGTATTGTGAGGCAGAGAGTGGATGGTTACTCATTGGATGATGGTGAAGTCCGATCCTGGAGGGAGATAAGTTGGATCCAATGCCGGAGGTGAGTGGAGGCTGATGTTGCAGGCGGGCAGGCAGGTGGAGAATAGGCAGACCAGCGGAGGTAACGGAGCAAATGCTGTTCGGGAGGGAATCCAGAGTGATCGGTAAGTTGTTTCCAGGAGGCTTCACCGTTGGAATGGAGATCAGAGGAGGAAACCAACTTCTGAGGATCAAGGAGTCTGGATCAGAATCTGAGAGGAAACCAGGAAGAGTGAGCGCACCAAAGAAACAAAGAACAAACTTTCTGGGAATATTGGTTGGCCGTGTACCACGCTAGAAGCAAAAACCATCTGGCATCAGCTTCTTCTTGTTTAAATGGCGGGTGGCATCCAACTTAAGGTGCATTACCGCCACCTACTGTGTAGGAGTGCGAGTCAGAGTAGGAATATCCTAAAAAAAACAACTATATTCTACTAATTAACTACTCTTCCTAAGGAATTCCAAGACTAACTTATGTACATTATAATCCCCACCTAACAAAATCCTTAAATTAAATTCCTCATATCCCTTTAGTATTCATTTCTCTTTAAACCTTTTTCTATTCCTTATATATTTACTGCAAAAACATAACACATGTTAATTAATAATAAATTCCAAAACTTACAATAATTACGAGGAAGCCAGGGAACATAGAGACCAAGGAACGCAGGAACCAGGAAGGGAGGAAAGACAGGTAATAAGGAAGGGAGGAAAGACAGGTAATAAGGAAGGGAGGAAAGACAGGTAATAAGGAAGGGAGGAAAGACAGGTAATAAGGAAGACAGAAACCAGACGAGGAAGAATGACAACGAACCAGTGAGTAGTGACTGAAGGAGAGGTGAATATATACTGGGGAGGAAATGAGGAAGTGACTGAGAAGACCAATGATCAATTAGTGGGAGCAGATGCAGGTGAGAGGGAGAGAGCAGGTGGAAGTAATCAACTGGGATAGGAGGTAAAAAGGCTGGGAGACTGGGAGGAAGACCAGGAGCAAAACATAAGGACTAGACAGAGGATAATACTAAAGAGGAATACAAAATAGAAAGGAGCAAAGGGTGATAAACATCTAAGAACAAGGAGAAATATGGAAACAGAAAGTGCAGAAATAACTAATAACTAATAGAAACAAAGAATAACTAAACACGATAATAGAACTAAGTAAAAAAAATAACTAACAAAACACAAACACCTAGGAACCATGACAATTTTGTTATATCCAAAGTAAGCTAAAACAGATTGCTAACATTTCCACCGTAAAAACGGACAAATTATTTGGAGCTCTGATTTTTATATATTTCTCTAAATCTGGGATACAAAAAGAGAAACCTGTGGTTTCTTTTCCTGAGTCTTTTGATCCATCTGTAAATATTGGAATAAATGATTTATGTATATTATTTAATCTTTCAAATGTAATATTCTCCCAATTTCCTTTATCTTTTTCCTGTTACATTTTATTCTTAATATAAAAATCAATATTACAATGAGGGAAAATCCACTTTGGAGTAACTGAATACATAAATTTCTTTATAAAATTTATATTATTTAATTTAATTTTTTCTGCTAATCTATTTGCTTTCCCAACCATACTCAAATTAATCATTTCCATTATTCCTACATAAATACATTTCGTTTCTAACCAAATGATCTTTTTCTGTACATCCCTGTAAACTAGCCCAATAATTTAACAATGATTGTTTGAACCTCAAATCTATCGGCATTTCTCCCATTTCTACTTGAATAGATGCTATTGGTGTTTACTTCATTGCTCCACTACATATTCTTAACGCCTGGTTTTGTATAATCTCAATCTTTTTTAATAAATTTTACTTGCAGAACTATATACAATACTACCGTAATCAATTACTGACCTAATCATTGTTATATAAATTTTGTTTTAATGCCCGGGCACTAGCACCCCAATCAGTTCCTTTTAAACATCTCATTACATTTATTACTTTTTTACACCTTTCTTCAATTTTACTTATATTCTCCTTCCAAATTAGTTTAGTATCAAAAACCACTCCCAGATATCTAAAACTTTTAACTTGTTCAAGCTTTTCTCCATATAATTTAAGATTGATCAGCACGTTTCTCTTTCTTGTATACACCATACTTTTTGTTTTCTCTACTGAAAACTTAAAAGCCCAATCATAAGACCAGCTTTCTACCTTTAACATTGCTTCTTGTAATTTTTTTTGTAAGTGTTGAACATTTTTTCCTAAATGTTTAAGCATCTCATAGCTAATCTTATCTCTACCAGGAGACGTTATTTTACTTTTCCCCAATGCTAGCTCTAACTCAACTAAAGTGAAAGGAACATCCATTAAAAACGTTCCTTGATCACTTATTACCTCTTTTTTCTTTCTAGATTCTTCTCTTCTAACCCTTCTATCCTCTGATAAATTATCATTACTATTAATTCTAACAAATGTTTTGGCTAACATCTCTGCTTTATCATATTTTTTAATAGCTAACTCATCCTCCATTTTAAGCACTGGATAACTCCATTCTCTGTATATTCCTTTCATCTTCTTTATCATTCCCCAAACATCACTTACTGGTTGTTCTCCCAATTTTATCACAAAAACGTCTCCAATTTTCCCTTTTAGCTCGTTGTATAACTTTCCTTGCTTCTGCCTGCAGTCTTTTGTAATTTATAAGATTATCAAAATTATGAGTCTTTTTCAATTCTTTCATACTTTTATTTCTCTCCTTAATTGCTTTCTCACATTGATCATTCCACCAAGGCAAATTTTTCCTTTTCATATTCCCTTTACTTTTTGGAATTGTTATTTCAGCTGCTTCATTAATTATATTTCTAAAAGTAATTTCCACTATTTCTACATCTGCTTTCATATTTATCCTATCTTGTTTCTTTTCACATATATATTTGAATTTATCCCAATTTTCTTTTTTTAATACCCACCTTCCTTCTCTTTTTCCGATGTTTAATTCTTTAAATCCAAAAACCTTAATAAAAATTGGATAATGATCACTCCCCACAGAACTATCCTGTATATTCCACTCGCATTTCACCGCCAACTCATTAGAAACTAAAGTAATATCTATTGCAGAAGTACTACCTGTATTAATATTAGTTCTTGTTCCTCTTCCATCATTTAAACACACTAAATTTAAATCATCTATTAACTCCTCAATTACTGCACCATTTGCATCTGTTTTTGTTCCTCCCCATAATGTATTATGAGCATTAAAATCTCCACATATCAAAACATTTTTAAGTTCACAGCCTATTATTAATTTGAGATTATCTAAATCTAATTTCTTACATGGATTATAGTAATTGATTATATAGATTTGACCACTATATGTATAGATTTCTATTCCAATAAATTATTCTTCTTTCCCCATTTTAAAAACTCTATAATTTAAATTACTATTAATAAAAGTAGCACACCCTCCTCCAATGCCATCTTCTATATCCCCTCTAATCACAGTATATGGAAATAATTTAAAATAAATTTTTTTATTTAACCACGTTTCTTGGATACATACTATATCTGGTTTCCAGTTAAAGCATCTAATAGGTTCTGGTATGTACTCCCTCACAGCATAAGACATGCAACCTAAGAAGACTCGATATGGCAAAATTTCTCCTTCAAAAACAAACAAGACTGCCTCCTTTTCTCTCTTTATCCCATCCCGGAACTCAGTTAATCTTTTAGCATCTTTTACTTTTGCTCCTCTTATGTTATTTTTGATTTCTTCCATGGATACCTCCACAGGTATTCCCCAAATCACTCATTTTGGCCCTTGATCCCCCATTCCCACCTTACTCATACTAATCACTTTGTGTTTCCCCACCGCTCTTATTTTCCGAGCCTTTTCTCTCTGTTCTTCAGTCTTGCAAACAATTAGTAAATTTCCATCTCTCAAAACCTTTGCCAATTTTATATCCCCTACCTGATTCTTCAAAATAGATGTTAGCTTAACCGGGCTCATAGTATTTATTCCATTTCCCTCACTGAATCTCAATATGATTTTAAATTCACATTCCTCTTCTTCTGCACTTTCATTTGGCACGACCCTTCTCTGTTTCCTGTTTTTTTCTCCATCTGAATTATTACCTCTCTTTCCCTTCATCGTATCCTGTCCAAGACTCATTTCCATACTATCTTCACTTTCATATTCCTCTATATCTCCCCACTCCTTCTCATTCACTACACAGCCGTGCCGCCCCACCGACGCCTGTCCTCCTCGTCTTGATTTTGGCATTTCCTCCAACTCCAGTCCTCTTCTTCTGAGCATCAAAATATTCCCAAGTCCTTTATTTTTTCCATTCGATAACACCTTGTTTTTTCCGACAAATGTCCTTTTACCATATATTTTTCCCGCTATCCGACGCTGATTTGTACACCGGTCGGCTCCTGGAAGCTCCGTCTCCACTCTTTAGTCCAGTCCAGTCCAGTCCAGTCCAGTCCAGTCCAGTCCAGTCCAGTCCAGTCCAGTCCAGTCCAGTCCAGTCCAGTCCAGTCCAGTCCAGTCCAGTCCAGTCACAGCACACTGGATGATGTCCCTGGCATCAGCTTGCAGCCTCTGTCCCTCTTTTGAATGCTGGAGATGATGAGCCTAAACGATCTGCACCTGTCACCAATCAGCCACGCCCCTGCAGAGAAGGTAGGAGAGCACACACACACACACAGCAGAAACACCAGCAGAACAAGGATCCTAACACATATGTACGTGGAATAATGACAAACAGTGACTTTTCTAAATATAAGAGTTTAGTAACAAAAATACTTCAACTTTCTAGTCAATATACTTTAATCAACAAACTCACTAAGCTAGTAACACACAACAAACTACTAAGTAAAAAGAAGAATGAATAATAAAACTACCAAAAGTAAAAACAGTAAAAGTATCCCAATATGAAAGAACCAGAAACAATAACCAGTAAATTAATAGTGATGTCACAGTCCATTATGAATATGTATGCCTAAAGACAAAGGCTTGTATTGAAAGTTTTGGAAGTGAAGCTAAGTCAGTTTTAAACTAATTGTGATTTGTTTAAGACTAATTAGCACCTTTTGGTTTGTGTTCAAACCACCAATTCACAATGCAAAGCAGACGTGAAGACAAAACATTATTTGGAGGAAGTAATGTTTCATTAAATAATCTGCTGAATTAGAAATCAATAACCTTTAGCAATCCTTATAAGTAATCCTTATTGCTTATAAACTCCCATGGTCTGCGAAAGCAGGCCGAACTAATAAGGAACAATAGGCGTGTTTCTACCATCAAATGAGGAAGACTCCGGTGGAACAGGGTAACTCATTTTGCATGATTTAAAATATATTTTTCAAACCGTCAATCACCTTTGAAAACACTGTTTATTCCACAGGCAGAACAGCCTGTTTTGACCCAAGCAATCTGAAGAATGAAATCTTACAAAGTCAGCAGAACACAGTGAAATAGACAATCAAAGCAATCCTTACATTTTTAATCCTAAACTAATTCATCTATGCCCAGACACAACCTTACTTGCACGATTCTTACCCCAATTTCCACTGCATGCGCTCCGGTCCGGTCCGCTCCGCCACATACTCTGCAGCCGTTCGCAATTTCCACTGCATGCGCTCTAGATCCGCTCCGCAGCCTAGAGGTGCTCAAAGAAGCATGCGCAGGAATTCCGAGATCTCGCGATAAAAGCCAGTAATAAATGCAGAAGTCAGAACAAAATTTTTCATTCCATGGAAGACGAACAGAAAAGAACAGTTATTCTCCATTATTCTGTGTCAAGATATTTTGGACAACATATGTTTAAACATTCGTGGGCTTATATTAATATAGCTATACATATAAAAAATTCTAGTCCGTCTTTATTGATTTATTTTGAAAAACACCCGGAAATGTGATTGTTCTATATCCTGTTGGTGCTTAGTGATTTGTGTAGAGGACTGCGGACTTGCTCCAGCAAAAAGGCTGCCGGCACCCAGCGCCGCTTGGCGGCAACAGTGGAAAAGCTCTCATTGACTACAATGGGAGCGCTTTTGCTGAGGAGTGCTTGCCAGAGCAGAGCGCATGCAGTGGAAATTGAGGGTTAAATCTTTATTTAAGGTAAATCTGTTGGTGAGGGAAACTCAGCCATAAAGGAAAGCAGCTGTGGTGAGCTGTTTGCAGCTAGCAGTGAGGCCTTGTGGGTGTGTTTCTAGTAGGCCAGCAGCTAGCCTCAGTTAGCTTGGACGTTGGGTTGTCCTCTCGGCTTGGCTCGGCTAAGCAGCTTTCGGCTCCTATCTTCTCCCACGGACCAGTCCTTTTTCAAGGGCAGCCTTCAACTCAGCTGCGTCTGGTGAGCAGGCCTCAGCTCAGCAGCAGGGCAGCCGAGCATCTGCAAAGAGAGGTTCTCTCTCTCTCTTTGGTCGAATCTGTAAGTCAAAAGATTCCTTCTGCAAAGTGTTGAACAAGTCAAGTTCAGGACTTTTTCTATCAGGTGGATACAGTTACCTGATCAACGATCAGCAGGCTGTATAGGTATTTTGGATCCAAAAGGCTTCTTCCGGAGCTCTTGGATTGGCCTCTTTGCAAACACCAGCTAATAGTGTGTCAAGTAGGATTGCACCGAGGTATTTCATCTTACCAAGCTGCATTTCCTTTAAAATATTTTAGATATGTTCTCTAAAGAAATCCACAAATTAGGGTATTTTATTCAAATAATTTGGAGTACCAAAGAAAAATCCACAAATGTGTAAGTTTGTGAACACTGAACCACAAATAGGTACACTGTATGTGTATAAACAGCTAAAACAAGGAAATGGTTAGTCGTCATGACTAATGATACATAAGAACAGGTTATTTCAATGAAACAAATTTGCAAACGTTTTGGTGCAGAAACCATAACTTTTGCAAAATATATTTGGTAAACTCTGGTCACTTTCTGTATTAGCTTCCATTAGAACATCTAAAGTTTAAATTCCAGGTGGTTGCACTAATGAGTTACACTTCTTGTATTTTCGATCTGCATCTCTGTCTCTGAATCCAAAGTAATCTCATACAAATCATCATTTTTTTTGCTCTGTCTTTTTGTCCCTTCGCCATTTTGTACCTTTGTAGATTTTCAAAACAAGACTACACTATGAACCTGATTTCAGTCCTTGAAAGGATGGAATTACTCATTAATCAGGAGACATTACAAAAAATACATTCAAATCTGAATATAACAAAAACAACTTTTTAAAAATATGTACTTTTTTTTGTCATTGCTTGCAAGATTGCATTGTTTTTTCCAAAATCTCAAAGAGATGTTCTGCCAGTCAAAGGTATTTCGCACATGTGCAGTTAAACTCAAAATTATTCAAATCCCTGGCAGATTCAGGTTTAAAGTATTATTTAAATTTTACCCAGATGTTTCTTCTAACTGGAAGTAAAATCAAGTTTTGGAGTAGACCAGCCAGTGCCCCAACTTGAATCTGATAGAGATTCTGTGGAGGAAGCTAAAGATTTTTAATATGTGTGCAAACTTGTGTAGTTAGTGTTTCTTTTTAATTCCTACGACCAAAAAGTTGTTTATTTTCCCTTTGCTTGTAAAATTATATATAGTTACACACACAGTTATCAAATGTTCCACAGCACGCTTTCTTTGTTCACAAGCAAACACACAAACAACCAATTCCAATGCATTGCCATGTTTCAACTCATTTTCTACTTTTTTTTTCCACAGCTACTGGTTGTGTTAGTATGCCTGCAGGCCTAGCCAAGGGAGAATCTATTTATCAGGCTCCTTTGTATCAGGCTGCTAATCAACCTGATAACCTGCAGCTGCTCTTGCTGCCTGGCTGAGCCACCCTGTACTCTACACCAACAGCCCTTTATATGCTCTTATTTTTCACTCTGAAGATTAAAAAGTCCTTGAACAAATCTAAGGACTTTTAACACTATACAAGTGCAGAATTGCATTTTAGAGCAGAAGAATACAGCTGTATTTTTAGAGTTAACATTGACATCATTCATCTTCTTCACTCTGAGTTTAGGTGGGTATGACTCTTCTCATGATTTGTGCTTAATTGTCATGGTAAATAGTAAATGGCCTGCATTTGTATAGCACCTTTTCAAGTTAAGAGGACTTTAAAGCGCTTTGCACAACATTCAGCCATTCAAGCACGCATTGTAAGCTACATTGTAACCACAGTTGCCCTGGGGCTGACTGACAGAAGTGATGATACCATACACAGGACCCCTGACCACCGGCAGCAGGCAAGGAGGGTGAAGTGAATATCTTAAGGGCACAATAACTGAGAAGGACGGAGTCGTGGTTCAAACCAGCAACCCACCGGTTACAGAATGAACTCCTACCTCCTGAGCCACCATCGTCATAGTAACTGTTAACATAGTACAATTTAATATTTGCCACCACCTTAAATATGTGAAAACAGGTTAAAGAAGCGATCAGTTTTTTTTCTCTTTTAAAAACAGCTATTCAGACATTCTTCACAAACATGGTATGTTACTTTCCTTCTGTGGCTTCTTCTCCACTGGCTGCCCTCACCCCGCAGAGAGACAGAAGGTCCAGGGTCATCTGACAAACTGTCTGTGGCCCCTAAACTAAAAAAAGATCAATAATGCTTTCATCACTCCACAACATGTTGGATAATTTCTCTTTAAGCCAGTCAGGGTGTTCCTTGGCAAATTGTAACTACTTGAGTTTGTTAACTATTCTTAACAATTTGACTTTGCAGGGGCTCCTTCACAATTGCTTGGTTGACATAGGCCTCCTCTTATTGTTACAGTATTCACAGGCTGAATTTTGTCAGAAATTTGTCAGAATACAATGTACATGTCCTACTCAAAATATTTGTTATCTTGACCCCTTACAAAAAGGGAACTGCCAAATAATTATCCGCAAGTGCAAGCAGAATAAGTGATTATTTGGAAATTGCAAGCTAATGATATTTAGCAGAGTCAGGTTTTTATCAGTCATTAATATTATCCATCTCTCCCTGGTACACTGCACTTCATCGTCTGAATCACAGTCTGAAGACACTGAAGAGAGAAGGAGACTCCTCTTCTTTGATGGCCCCTGTATAGGTTCTGGAACATCTCTCTTAGACTGTTTCTGCAGAAGGGCCTCAAGGCTGGTCCAAACCTCTTCTTACTCTACCCTTGTTAGACACTTTAAATCCTTAAAGCGTGGGTAGCCATCTTGAGCCATTTATGGTTGAGTGTAGCTCTGCGCTGAAATAGGTCCTTCATGAAGGTAGTCTTGAATTTCACCATGTAGGCTGTGTCCTCATCGGAGATCTCCATGGTGTGATGCAGGTGGCAGAGAGCAGGTAAAACCACTGAACATAAGACGTACGTCTCACCTCCGAGGAGCTCAGTCACAAATCTGCAGTAGACACAGACAGATGAGGACAGTGGTTATTATTATTAATTATTCTACTAATTAACTGCCAACTACAGGAGCTTTTTAAAGGAATGGTAACAATAAATCCCATTAATAAAATAGTTTTGTTTACCTGCATGGTTCAAGGACTGTCACCAGATTCTGCCGTTTCACCAGCTCTGCTGCAGTTAACAAGATGAGCTTGTGCTTCTCGGTTCTTTAGGAGACATGAGATCATATCCAGCGTTGAATTCCACCTTGTGGATACATCCTGTATAAGTGGGTCTTTATCTTGCCCAAGTCTTGTTTGCTCCTGGAGTAGTTTTGCTTTATTAACAGGGCTGTGTTTACAGTGACCCACTCTCTTGCGACATTTTGCCAACGTATCAGTAAACACACTGTCAGCGAGGCTAACAGTGATGGTTCTTTGCAAGATGTGAGCAACACATGGTATGTGTTGGAATGGGAGGTGTGTTGCTGCAGCCATCATGGTTCACGGACTGTCTGTTCCAAATGTGGTGACCTTTTGTAGAATTTCTCAGGCCTCTGCCACAGAGACAAACTGCTCAGCACAGTGTTCAGCATAGTGTCTGGTGTTTGTCTTCCGCACAGTCAGGGCAAAAGATTGAAGAGGCCATTCCCCGTCTGTGACATCAGCAATGTATGCAGTGACACTGACATAATTAGAGTTGCTTATGGAGGTCCAGTGATCCCCAGTCAGAGCCACAAATTCGGCTTTCTGCAATGCATCCAGTTTGCTTGCTTTTTGGTGTCATAAAGCTGCGGCATTTTGCTTGAAATAGCCTTTCTGTACGGTAGCTGAAAAGTTGGATCAGACGTCGCTATTTTTAGCACATTTCCTGACCGCTTATCTTCCACCACCAAAAGTGGTCTACAGTCCAGAGCAATCCATTTAGCCAGCGAGTTTGTGAGTTTGTCAGATGTCGACTTAGTAATTTTGGCCCTGAGTCCAGTCATTTGGTCCAGTGTGGGCTGCAGATACCGCTTGCTCGTACTGGGACCAGGACTGCTGGCGTTAACAGCTCTGGCAGTTTCTGTGCTCACTGCAACATGCTTTGCATTCAGGTGGTACCATAGGCTTGATAGGCTTCCGTGGTATGCAAATTCTTTTTTGCACAATTTGCACAAAACCACGCTCTTATCAAGACTTCCATCAGGAAGTTATTTAAAATTAAACTTGCCCTCCATCAGTCCAAGCACTGTACTGTCAACGGATTCCACCATGCTAATTGTTGTTAGTCTCCTAGTTGTGACCGACGCGTCTTGTGATTGGTGGACCATAAACTCGTGCAGTGACACTGTTTGTACATGCGTGGTACGATCGGGTAGCGGCAACTGCTGTCTGGAGTAGGGAAGTCACGGTTACTGGTGTAGCGGTAAACCTAGGTTAAAATACTGACGATAATAATTAGCATCTTGTTTAAAAAATTTAAAAAAAATCTCAGGGGATTACTGCATCCGCGGTGTAGGCACGGTGAGCCTTACCAGCCACCGTCTCATCTGCTGAAGTTGCCGCACATGTGCAGTTTTTAGTTTACAACCAAAACTTTCTCGAAGTTGAAATGATGGTTGAAGGAGGAGACAGCAGCGCTAAGGATATCTATCAGCCCTCAAAGAAGACAAAGTCAGAAGTATGGGCATTTTTTTGGTATTTGAAGAATGCCAAGTGACAGTTGATGGAAGACAGCTATCCTGTTTGGGGAAAGTGCAGGAAAAAAAGTGTCTGCGAAAGGCAGCAACACTTTGAAGCTCATGACACATCTGCGTGACTATCACCCACAACTCTATAGTCAATGCAAGGTAAGTTAACGTTAGCGTTTTAGCTGAAATACATGATGTGAGGACTTTGGGTTGAGGGAGAATGCAACGAGTTGCCCTATAGTGCAGCAGCAGCGCCCACTGCCAGCAAATAAGCCGTGTCGCGAATACCTCCATATTGAAATGACACTATGCATTACGGGGATCCCAGGGGGCAAATAAGAGTTGGTCGCCAATGCAATAGATTGACTCTTGCCGCATTATTATGAATTTAACGATTACTGCCTGATGACATTTTCCCAAATCTGCCAAGCTCACTGGAAGGACACAAACTGAGGGCAATATTTTCCTGATGTGGAGTGTTTATTTAGATGTCCGAAAATATTATAATGATAAGACAAGTGGTGTATTATTATATAATACACCACTGTATTATAATATAATATAATCAGAGATACACCACTTGTCTTATCATTTACTTGTTTTCTTCATCAAAATTAAAATCTAAAACTACACACTTGACTTGAGCACTGTACAAGTCAACCTTAAAAAATGCATTTAAAATAAAATGCATCCAGAAATTAGCATATTGTGATAAAGTTCATTTATTTCCATAATGTAATGATACAAATTTAACTTTCATATATTTTAAATTCATTGCACACCAACTGAAATATTTCAGGTCTTTTATTGTTTTAAAACTGATGATTTTGGCATACAGCTCATGAAAACCCAAAATTCATATCTCAAAAAAATAGCATATTTCATCTGACCAATAAAAGAAAAGTGTTTTTAATACAAAAAAAGTCAACCTTCAAATAATTATGTTCAGTTATGCACTCAATACTTGGTCGGGAATCCTTTTGCACAAATGACTGCTTCAATGCAGCGTGGCATGGAGGCAATCAGCCTGTGGCACTGCTGAGGTGTTATGGAGGCCCAGGATGCTTCAATAGCGGCCTTAAGCTCATCCAGAGTGTTGGGTCTTGTAAACCATTTACCAGTGGTTTTGGCACTGTGAGCAGGTGCCAGGTCGTGCTGAAAAGTGAAATCTTCATCTCCATAAAGCTTTTCAGCAGATGGAAACATGAAGTGCTCCAAAATCTCCTGATAGCTAGCTGCATTGACCCTGCCCTTGATAAAACACAGTGGACCAACACCAGCAGCTGACATGGCACCCCAGACCATCACTGACTGTGAGTAATTGACACTGGACTTCAGGCATTTTGGCATTTCCTTCTCCCCAGTCTTCCTCCAGACTCTGGCACCTTGATTTCCGAATGACATTGCAAAATTTGCTTTCATCCGAAAAAAGTACTTTGGACCACTGAGCAACAGTCCAGTGCTGCTTCTCTGTAGCCCAGGTCAGGCGCTTCTGCTGCTGTTTCTGGTTCAAAAGTGGCTTGTAGCCCATTTCCTGCACATGCCTGTGCACGGTGGCTCTGGATGTTTCTACTCCAGACTCAGTCCACTGCTTCCGCAGGTCCCCCAAGGTCTGGAATCGGTCCTTCTCCACAATCTTCCTCAGGGTCCGGTCACCTCTTCTCGTTGTGCAGCGTTTTCTGCCACACCTTTTCCTTCCCACAGACTTCCCACTGAGGTGCCTTGATACAGCACTCTGGGAACAGCCTATTCGTTCAGAGATTTCTTTCTGTGTCTTACCCTCTTGCTTGAGGGTGTCAATGATGGCCTTCTGGGCAGCAGTCAGGTCGGCAGTCTTACCCATGATTGCGGTTTTGAGTAATGAACCAGGCTGGGAGTTTTTAAAAGCCTCAGGAATCTTTTGCAGGTGTTTAGAGTTAATTAGTTGATTCAGATGATTAGGTTAATAGCTCGTTTAGAGAACCTTTTCATGATATGCTAATTTTTTGAGATAGGAATTTTGGGTTTTCAGGAGCTGTATGCCAAAATCATCAGTTTTAAAACAATAAAAGACCTCAAATATTTCAGTTTAGTGTGCAATGAATCTAAAATATATGAAAGTTGAATTTTTATAATTACATTATGGAAAAGAATGAACTTCATCACAATATGCCAATTTTTTGAGAAGGACCTGTATTGTTCTTTATCTCTTGAATGTTTGGATTTGTATAATTCAGACTTGCACTACTGTAAATAAGCTATTTGCATGCTCAACCCTTGTTCCTTTACTTTGATGTGAGAAGTTGCGCTTTTGATAAGAAAACCGTGACAATTTTGGTCACACTAACCGTCAGGTTACATTTTCACACCGTCAGGTTACATTTTCACCCTAGTCTGGAGTACAAACTGGGTTCATTTGCTTTAATTATGAAAATAATCGAAGAAAAAAAAAAAAAAAAAAAAATTATATATATATATATATATTATGCTTTACACACTTGATACTTCATACACACTTTCAACAACAAGGTAATTCAAGGTGCTTTACTTCACTAGCAAGGACCACGCTACAGATCAGAATTTAACAGCTCATCGAAGGCATGGAGAAACGAATTATCTGGGAAGGAGTGTCGTTGGAGACCTGTAGGAAGACTCAGTGTGGGGGTGCAGTTTTCGAGGAACACCCATGTCCGAGAAGGCCTCAGTGAGGGCGCGGGGCAGAGAAAAAGTGGGGGTGATAACCATGAAGTCGTCCAGGAGGTGAAGGATGTATGGCAGATCGTAAGTATTAAGCAGTACCCAGCACAGGGCCCCGGGAAGAGAATCCTTGGACAACTCCTGCAGCCGAAGTTGAGCCGGACTGCGAAATAGTAGGCCCCCTTCCAATAGACGTTAAATAAATGCCAGAAGTACGGGCGAATGGGGAGGACCTTAAAGGCACTGGTGTTGTCTGGCTCTCCAAGCCAGACACCCCGGCCCCCCAGGCAAATAAGGCCGATGGCATTGGTCAATGGTGGCGTACTGCATCGAGAAATCAAGGAAGGGGATAAGGCTATTGATGCTGGGCACAGACGAACCATAAGGGAAACGACAGATCGATATTTAAGCACTTCTTACCAGAGTACTTGCGGGTGGCGACGCCCAAGGGGCTGACCCCGAAGACCTGGAAAGGAGGATGGCTGAAAAAGCCGATCAAGAACCCCTCCTCGACATCCTTACGGAGGAGAGAAATTACTACGTCGGGCTCCGAGAGCATGAATTGCAGGTTGTTGCAACAGGCCGAATGATCGGGGAGGACCTCTATACGGGGGTGGAACCCATGGGTGAACCCTTGGACCAAGAAGTCAATGAACTCCCTATCAGGGTGGCGAGCCAGAGCGGAGACTAGGGCCCTCACCTTGATGGTTGTGGCGAGGTGCCGGACTAGTCAATCGGGCTGCGTGGTCGGGTTGAGGGGGCAGGAGCCACTAGAGTGAGCTCCACCACAGAAGGAACAGGAATGCAAAAACCTGCAGCTGAAGGAGGAGCAGCCCAGTCCATTAAAGTCATTGCAGACCATTCGCCCCCCTGGTAGAGCAGGGGACGGCGGTGCCTGTCAATGCCCCCAGGGGCCGGGGTGCTGACCCTGGGCTTGGAAGGAGGAGGTTTGGGAATTAACGGAGGGGGGAGGAGCGGCAAAGGACAGGCAGTCGGGAGCCCCTGAGCTACGGCCCACGGGGGCCCAGGACCGGAGAGGGGCAATGAAGGTGCAAGCAGTAGCGGGATGGGAGGGGATGCCGCAAAGACTGCAGGACAGAGAAGCCCTAGCCCGAGGCTGGTATGCAGTTCCCGGGGCTGACCTGAGAGACCCAAAGCGGGATGAAGGAGCAGAGCCAAGTCGACATGATTACCAGGAAGAACTGCTGACGTAGCGCCCAAGAGACCGGGGAAGGGCGGTGGATGGAGGAAGGAGGTGAAAGGTGGGGATGGCTGTAGACAGAGAATAAGGATTAGACCCGGAAACAGATCCATCTGGGAAAGCTGGGCCGAAGAGGCCACGGCTGCGGGAGACGGACCGGAATCTCACTGGCTTGAGAACATTTGAGAAGTTTGATATATATATATATATATATATATATATATATATATATATATATATATATATATATATATATATATATATATATATATATATATATATATATATAATCTTTTTAGGAGGCCTATAAACTGTGACGCAAAATCCGAGGAGTGCTAAAAACAGACGCAGTATATTCAAAAGTGCTAAAATTATCAAATAAAACAGGTTTGGCAGAAAGCGTTGATGAACTAATAAAAGCAGTTCGGCCTCCCCTTTTGAACTCCTCGTGGAATAAGTGAAGTTAAAATTTGGTGGGGAGGCCTCTGTGAGAACAACGGGGGCATCTGCACTCAGCCATGTTTCCGTTAAAAATAAACAGTTAATATTATGGTCTAAAATTAGGTCGTTTATTTTAAAAGTTTTATTCAGCAGAGAGCGAACATTTAGAAGTGCCATATTAATGGTGATTGGAGATGGAGTGACTGTATGTTTTCCTGGAGGTAGGACTTTTGGTAACTGAGATTATTAGGGTTGCATTTGCTATGTTTTGTATTATTTTTCCGCTCTCTGCTGATAATAACAGGTATGAATGATGTAAAACAAGGTCCAAGTCCAATATGTGAGTTAGGAGTACGTAGGAGCAGGGACCAGCTGCACATCAGGATGTGGCGGAAGTGGCAGAGAGGGCAAGAGCAGCTGGGGCCGGTGTGGTAGACAGGGGTGGGCGAGGGCATGCCAGGCTCATTGCCAGCAAGCGGGCATCCTGTCTGTTAAGACGTAGTCCATCTGGGCCAAACAATTGACTCCTGCCCCAGAAAATGTTAAAATTGTCTATAAAACCAATATTGTGCATCACGGTGGCAGAGGAAAGCCAAATGTTCAAAGATAAAAGCCTGCTAAAACGACCAATACCTCTGCCAACAGTGGGGGTGGGACAGAAATAAAAACAGACACGTGTGTATTTTAAAAGATTAAACAAATGAATAAAATCCAGCTTCAGGAGCTCAGATTGCTGTTTACAAATGTCATTGGTTCCAGCGTGAATAATAACTCTACTCACAGATGGATGAAGTTGGATGTGGTCCAGAATCTGTTAAGTAATGTCTTTTACAGTAACTCGAGGTAAACACAGTATGAGGGCTCCTCTCATCCTTACATTCCTGATAATAGAGTCTCCAATGATGAGCGTGGTGGGCGGCCGGTCTGCAAGTTGATGCTGGGCAGAGGATCTTTCACTGTCCAGGACCTGCTGGATGTTGGGTGGATTAGCTTCCCCAGGACTGCAGTGATGTGTAGTCGGCGCCGAGGGCTCGTCCGTGGGTTCGGGGTGTAGTGGAGCACTCCTCGGCGAGTCCTGGCTGTGGTCCTGGGTTTGGCGCGACGTGGAGGGCTGCGGGAGTCCGGCTGCTGCTCCGGTTGCTGGGAGGGGATGGGCGGCAGTCCTGCGGAACTGCAGGGCTTCAGGGCGGCCGGAGGAAAGTCGTGCTCCAGGGCACCGAAGCGATTTGACAATGGTTGGCCGGGTGAAGGAGAGCGGTGGCGGGTGCTCCGCCCCCCCCTCCACCGCGGCCGGTGTGTGTGTGTGTGTGTATATATATATATATATATATATACACACACACTTTCTTTCTAGGAATATGGCCGAATTTATTATTTCTCCAAAACACTGACAACCCAGGGTAAATAAATCTATTAAATGTGGTTTATTAAACATAAGATATCTCTCCTCAAAGACTTTGTTAGTAAATGACTTGATTTGTGATAATCACATTGATTTGCTTTGTCTTACAGAAGCCTGGCTGCAGCCAGGGCCGCCCCTGTCCATACGCAAAGTACGCAGAGCGCGTAGGGCCCCAAGTACCTGGCGGGGGCCTCCAAAAAGGGTTTCCAAAGAAATGTCATGAAAGTTATTACATTAGCCTATTGCATATAATACATAAATTAATTATGACAGGCCCACCATTGCTTTTTCTTAATTGTGTAACCTATCACTCACAATTCGGGCAAATTAAATGTTTTTATCTAATTTATATAAAGAGACCCCCCCCTCGCCTCCCTGACCCTAGTGGTACAGCCCTCAAAATTTTTTCGCATCCGAAGGTTTTCCAGGCTACTCTGTTGTTGAATGGCTAATGATGTCAGGTAAGAAGAGACAACACGAATCTGGAGCTGAAAAAACAAAGAGATGACGCCCGTGCATCTTTTGGTGGTAAGTTCATGTTTTTATAGGCTGTCGAGGATGTAACCCACATCACCCTCATGTATAACGGGTTCACAAATAATAACAATAACTACAGGAAACAATAAGTAGGCCTAGATAAATGCAAATGTTTGTGACAGTTCATATGGTTGTTTTAGAAGTGTGTAAAAGATGATAGTTTTTTTTTAACAAGTACGTGAAACAAACCGAGTACGTGAAGCACCCCCCGCAGCAGTAGGTGAGTGAGAGACAAACGGGAGGAGAAGCGGTTTGAAGATAAAGCTAAACACGGAGTTTAAACTTAAATTCTGCGGGTAAAAGCAAAACTTTCCCAGTCAGTATTTATCTCCTGGTACCACCAAGACTTTATATATCTTACCTATGATGGTTTTGGTGAGATTTCTTTTAGTTGTATCTTATTTTTAGAAATGTATATGACGAGTTTTCAAGCTAATTAAGTCTCAAACTTCGTCTGTAAAACAGGAAAAGACTTGATTACTTGAGTAAATAACTTTACTGAATATATCTGTGTTAAACCCCTTGTGTTTTATTTTCCTGACATTATAATCCTGTATTTGGCGTCAATCAGCTGTTTTTGTTTGTGAAGTTAAACGGCAGACATGAAAGCTGGCACGTCGTTAAGTTGACCAGTGTTAGAGATTTTGTTTTTCTTCTTTTGTTTGACAATTTTATGTAAATTTATTTGAGTTAAACAAACTTTTCTGCATGGTCTGTCATGCAGGCCAGTTTTTTTAAAACAATAATTTGGTTAAAAAAACAGAAACTAGTTTAACCTGAAGGTTACAAAGAAAGGTGTCGTGAGTAACAAACTCAAGTTTTTGCATGAATGTGAACTGTATGTTATGTGTTTATATGTTCAGTAAATTGCCGGCTGATAATTTACTGAGCAGGATTTTCAAATTAATGTGAATATCCTGACTCTGATCTCTGATTTTAATTGCACTACCACTCCTCCGAACTGAGAACTGTTCCAGTAGTTCCTAATTTTTCTGTATTACAGTGATGTAAGTGCAACAATAAGCTTTTATCCTAGATTGGTTGAGTCTTGAAAAATGTTCTCCTGTTAAACTGACGTGTTAACAAACTATTTTCCTTATCTTCTAAGAAACATTAGGGATACTCATCTTTATCACCGAGTTTGCCAACAAAGCAGAAAGTAATAAGGGCAACATCTGCTGGTCAATTTTACAATTTGTCGTGGTTGGGCCAAAATGTGGTAGACCTGTCTTCACTTTTGGTCAGGTACAAAATGCCACCATTGCTTTGTTTCATGTGTATAATTGGAGTATAATATGTAAGGTTTTATCCATGTTCCATTATATTAATATAACATAGTTTAATATACTTTCATAGCAACTAGATAGCCATGGAATAAAGTGCTACAGATAAACAGCAGACTGATGATGCATCAAAATTTTAGTAACTTTTTATCCCGTTGTAAAAGAAAATGTCATCAGAAAATCCTAATGTGTTGTTACTTTTATTTAGCTTTTGCTAATCACAATTTTTTGCATTTCAAAAACATTCACAGGGGCAATGCTTAAATATGTACAAGGTGCAACACGCAGCCAGGAGGAAGATTCAGATGATGAGCAACCATCCACAAGCACTGAAGCAAGTATCCAACAATAGGACAATACTGCACTTAGTGCAGTATTGTCTAATTGCAGGTAGTGCAGGTAGTGCAGGTAGTGTGTGTGTGTTTTATGTTTTGTTTTGATGATGATGCTACTTCCTTTTATATGTTATTTGTGTGCATAAATATTTTCATTCAATCTTGGAGCCTACAGTTGTGTTATTGTATTGTAATGCTGCTCTAAAGAAAGTTTTGTATATTACATATTATTCATATATTACTGCTGTTGTTGCATTTTCTTTTATGCTGTATATTACTTAATATCTAAATGTTCGTGTTCATATGTTTATTTAATGCCAGTTTGAAAATAAATAGCAACAGGTTAATTAGGAACTCGAGTTTTATCTGTGTTTGTGTTTGGAGGGGGGCCTCCCTGGCCAATTACGCTTAGGGCCTCCAAAAGCCTAGCAGCGGCCCTGGCTGCAGCAGGAGGATTATGTCAGTATAAATGAGTCAACTCCTTCCAGTCATTTAAATTTTCACATTCCTAGAAATACTGGGCGAGGAGGAGGAGTTGCAACCATTTTTCGTTCTGATTTACTAATTATTCCCAGACCAATTGATGGCTACAGTTCTTTTGAACATCTAACCCTTAATTTTCCTCATCCAAGTTGAAAAACATTAAGACCATTTTTGTTTGTGGTTTTGTATCGTCCACCAGGCCCTTACTCTCATTTCTTGGATCAGATTTCACATTTTTTGTCTGATTTAGTATTAAATACTGATAGGATCATTATAGTGGGGGACTTCAATATTCATGTGGATACTGAAAGTGATAGCCTAAATGCAGCCTTTAATGCTATTTTAGACTCAATTGGCATTACTCAAAAAGTACAGGGATCGACCCACTCGAGTAAACACACTTTGGACCTTGTACTGACATACGGTATTGAGTGTGAGGAAATAACAGTCCACCCACATAACCCGGTCCTGTTGGACCACTTATTGATAACTTTTGAATTTACTTTAACTGACCATCTTAAATCTGAAAGAAATTTTCATTATAGTAGAGCTTTATCAGACAATGCTGTAACAATTTTTAAAGAATCTGTTCCATTCTTACTTTCCTCAGTGTCTCAGAGTAACACAGTGGATGGCAGCAATTCTATCTCTAACCCTTCAGAAATTGATGGTCTGGTTCACAGCGTTACGTCCTCATTGCTTTTGGCATTAGATAGTGTAGCCCCCTTAAAAAAGAAAGTGGCTAGCCATAGGAGGCTGACTCCTTGGTTTAACGCAGAGTTGCGTACTTTAAAGCAGAATACTAGGAAATTGGAGAGAAAATGGCGGTCTACACATCTAGAGGATTCCTATTTAACCTGGAATAACAGTCTACTGCTGTATAAAAAGACCCTTCGACAAGCTAGAACAGCATATTTTTCATCATTAACAGAGGCGAATAAAAACAATCCTAGGTTTCTTTTTAGTACAGTTGCCAAACTTACACAGAGTCATAGCTCTGTTGAGCCAACTATTCCCCCAGCTCTTAGCAGTGATGATTTTATGGGATTCTTCATAAATTCTATTTAAAATAAAATCATTGGCATCCAACCAAACATGATTACTTCTTCCTCAGTAAATGAGGCAGCAACGGAAAGAACTGTAGAACCTCATTTGTGCTTAGGCTGTTTTGATTCAATCGAGCTTTCGGAATTATCAAAAATACTAGCCTCATCTAAACCTTCAACGTGTATGTTGGACCCAATCCCAACCAAATAATTTAAGGAAGTGTTCCATTTGTTTCCTGGCCTCATTTTGGATTAGATGAAACTCTCCTTAGTAAACGGATACGTACCACAGGAATTTAAAATAGCTGTAATTAAACCTTTACTCAAGAAACCTTCCCTTGATCAAGATGACTTAGTGAATTACAGACCTATATCTAACCTTCCTTTCTTATCCAAAATCCTTGAGAAAATTGTTGCTAATCAAGTCTGTGAGCATCTAAACAGTAACGAGCTGTTTGAAGAGTTTCAGTCAGGTTTTAGAGCTCATCATAGCACCGAAACAGCACTGGTGAAGGTTACCAATGATATTCTTATGGCCTCAGATAATGGACTGGTGTCTGTTCTGGTTTTGTTAGATCTCAGTGCTGCTTTTGACACAGTCGATCATAATTTTCTTTTAGAAAGGCTTGAACATGTTGTAGGGATCAAAGGAACAGCACTAGGCTGGTTTAAATCATATTTGTCTGACAGATTCCAGTTTGTTCATCTAAATGATCAATCTTTTTCACTCTTAAGGGTTACTTGTGGAGTTCCACAGGGTTCTGTGCTTGGACCAATTCTTTTCACCATATATATGCTCCCAATTGGTAGAATCATTAGACAGCATTGTTAGGTTAAAAAGTGGTTGACCTACAATGAATCACACAAGGGTCGGAGAGAATATGGAGTCAATAAGCTCTGCAGAGGTAGATGTGGATAATCAGTTCTGCAGAGGGAGACCAGGAAAATACTATAAGGAATGAGCCAACCGTGTCTGTCTGTTCTCAGCCTCCCAGTGTCATAGTCTCTGGTCTCTGGTCTCTGGTCTCAAAGAACACCCCCTCTGCAGTCTCTCTTTATTTAGTCACACTTCATTAACATATTAAAAGAACAGGATGTCATGCAAATGAGCATGTGACTGAAACCAAAATGACATTTAAAAAGTACATTAGAAAGACACCCTAAGAAAATAATAATACAACATTATTATTTTACCTAACATTGCCCCCTTAAAATGTGGTTTTTAAATGTGATCACGAACAACAAAAAGTTGTAAAATAGGTAACAACTCCAATAATGTAAAAATATAAGAATCATAAAAACCAGACAACAAAAGGTTGCAAAATAAGTAGCATCCCAAATTTAAAAATAAAAATAATAATAATAATAATAAGACAACAAAGAAATTGCAAAAGTAAGTAGCAATTTCAAAAAGATATTAATGCGAGCTTCACCTAGACATCATCCAATTAATCGCTACCTGAACAGTAGTTTAGATTAATGGAATCATAAAAAGGTTTTTACACATGTTAATTACACCCCATCTTCTTCTTCATTTCTGTCTTCATCTTCAAGCCTCTGATTAAGAAGAGAGTATTGGACCATTGTGTTAGTTATCATCTTATTCATCATTTGTTTTATACATGGGAGAACACAACTAACAAAAATGCAGAAAAGTATCAAAATTACAATGAATGGCATAGCTATTTTTAAAAGAACCTGATACCACCTGCCAGTTGTCAGCCAGCCCATGAGATCCCATTGTCCATTACTGCTTTCTTGTGATTGTAAAAAGTCAGTTAATCCCTGCACCCGGTCATGAATGAGAGTCCAATTATCATGTGTACTAGGAATGTAAGTACAACAGTGTTCACCAATTACAGTACAAAGTCCACCAAACCTCGTTCATCCGTTTTGTCAGGCTTGCAACTCCAACAGGTGGGAACATGGTGTGGAAGATTCCTTTTGCATCACTGTAGAGAGGTTTTCGTCCACCATTGTCAGAGAACGGGTTGAACACTTGTGGAGGGTTGAATTCCCGTTTATTCAGCTCTGTAGGTTTAGAAGGTGCTCCGTTTTCTGTTATGATGTATGAGGAGGGTTGCAGTCGAGCCAAACTGCATGTGCCACACCAATCCTTAGGTAGGTATTATTTAAGGTGGTTGGGACAGCAGTCATCGATGAGACTTCTTCAGAATGGTGTGGGATCCATGAACAGACATAACAGCTGGTATTGAAACCTAAACGTTTTGCAGTCAAATTAACTATTTGGTACCAGGTGTTCTTGAACGCATGGTGGGTTAGAATTTTAGCTCTTCTTTCCTTTGATGTCTGGGCGTCATCAGGTGTGAGGAAAAAGCAGTGGAATAGAGGCAGGCAAACTGCCAGACAGGAGTGGAGCCAAACTAGTTTCATGTTGGCTAGAGGCAAATAAGAGGACTAGCCCTCCAAAACAGAGGTTTGACCACTAAGGGGACAGGGATGCTGTTCTGCTGGGTTTGAGACCAGAGGCCCTATTGGTCACTCTGTCCTTTGTAGCCCAGACTTCCCCACTGTCCCGTGTCTAGTCCCCTAATTGCCTTTGCAATTTGCAGTGTGAAATGTGTATCCACAAGGGTCTCTCAGCGATTTTCACAGCCGTGGGCGTGGTCAGCAGGACTTCAAAAGGTCCTTCCCAGCGGGGACTCGTCCATTTAATCACCCTGATGAATACCCAGTCTCGAGGTTTGATTGGCTTTTCAGGATCCTGCAAAACAGAAGGAGAGATAGGCAGATTGTGTGCGTTTTGCACTTCTTTGGTTAGGATAATGTTCCTTATGTAATCAGCTAATGTGAGTTCCTCGTCTGCTTTTGATGGTCCCATTATGTCTTTCTACTAAACCTGCACTTTGGGGGTGATAGGCACAATGATTTTTTTAGTTGGATGTCTAAATGTTTTGCCATATTTTGAATAACCTCATTCACAAAATGTGGTCCATTATCTGAATATATTACTTGTGGAATACCATGGTTTGCAATGATAGTTTTACATAGTGCTTTTGCCACTGTTAGAGCATCATTCTTTGCAGTGGGAATTATTTCCGGTCATTTGGAGAAAGCGTCAATTATTACTAAGCAATATTTGTATGAGCCGCTCTGTGTTAGTTCAATTAAATTCATGTGGATTGTGTGGAATGGGTAGGCTGGTTGAGGAAATTGGCCTCGCTTGGGTCTCATATTCCCTTGTGGGTTGTGTTTGATACATGTTAGGCATGTCTTGCAAAAATGTTTTAAGTATGTTTCAAGGTTGTATGTTGTAAAGTGTTGCTGTATCATTCATACCATCCCCCCTGTGGAGACATGGCAAGGCCCATGGCTCACAAGCGCAGCAGCTTTAAACAGTGATTTGGGTAGGATGGGTTTATTACGAACTTCAAAAAGTCAATTTTTGTTTAGAATGGCACCTTTTGTTTTCCACAATTGTTTTTCAGAAGAGGGAGCGTTTGTTTGCATGTCTTTCAAAACAGTCTGATCTATAAGTTCCTGTTCTGTGGTCTGTGTAATTCCTAACTCTGCTTCCGCAGAGAGCGGATATTGTCTCACTCTGGGTGTAAAATGTGATTTAGCAGTTATTTGAACGGGAGCAATGGATGAGAGTAGGCCCACATCAGTGGGGCTTTTAGACCATAATGTGTCAGGGACTTCTTTGAGTTGCTTTTTGTCCTCTTCAGTCAATAAGATGGTGTCTGCTTCTGGTCATTCTAGTGGTGCAACTTGAGTGGTGCAGTGGAGTGGCATGATAAGGGGCAGTCTATATAGACCTGTGGATTCACTGTATTGCCAATGATCTTCTTTATTTTCTTGCAAAGTTTTAAAATCTGTGGCGTTATTTGCTTTTCGCACCATATATCCCAAATCTTTCCAACGTGATGTATTGCTTTTTGTCAGGGATATATGCGGATCTGTAGGCAAATCGAAGAAGGGTTTAAGGCTGGTAGACAGTGTTACTGAGGCAGCTGAAAGAGATTTCCCATCAGTAATGATGTGTGAGGTGAACACTACAGCAGGTGAGAGTTGCATAAAATAGTCTTGGAACTTGGGATCAGGTTCAGGCCTCAGAGCCATAGTCACATGTAACTGTGATGTAGCCATGATTTGTTTGTCGAGTTCAGGAACTACCTGCAAAACTGTGTCCATCATTGTTGTTGTATCTTTAAGGTTTTCTTTAGGTTCAACTCGTAAAAAATAGTACAGACCTAGTCCCTGTGGTCTGAGATGTATTTAGGTAAATGTCATCATTTCCTGTTCTCACAGCTCTCATGCCGTCTCCCACTGGGATAATTGAGATTTTTAGGGCTGACATTAAGTCTCTGCCCAACAAATTGAGTGGACATTGTGGTGAAATGACTATTGAGTTTTTAGAACAAAACCTAGTTTTTGGATCTGTTATTAACACTGGTTTAGATAAAAATGAGCGCGTAGTAGCACCATCTGCTGATTTGACCAAAATGCTTTCTTTAGATTCTGGCAGATTAACGCCAGAGGAGATCACTGTTCTGCAAGCTCCAGTGTCACAAAGGAGCTCTACCATTTGTTCATTAATTTTAAGTGTTATGTAAGGCTTCTCTTTCAGAACATTAAGTAATTCCCAGGCGCCACAGCAATCCACCACCTTATTAGAGGCGGTACAAGTATCTAGTCATTGCTGTGTGAACCGCGAGTGGTCTGGGGCAGTTGGACCCTGTGTATGGATCTGACCTCACCCTCTGCCCCCTTGTCGGCCTCTGCCTCTGCTACATTCATTTGAAATGTGGCCTACTTTCCCGCAGATCCAACACGTGGGGGCAGTGTGGCCACCTTGATGTCTCCATGAACCCTGGGGTGTGTGAAAATGTGTATTCCTTCGTGGTCTAAACCCCCTTCCTTTGTTGTGGTTGTCACTTTGATAATAAACTTCCCCCTCATCGTCTTCAAGTTGGGTGTGAAATACCTGTGTGTTGGAGTCTGGAGGTTTTGGTTTCTTCCCCTTTCTTTCCATGACACCTTCTGCAAAACGTGCATTGGCCATAAGGGTAGTAAGGTCACAAGTTTCCCATGTCAGAAGGTGATTTTTAATCCAATTAGTGATAGTGGGGTGGAAACTATGTAGCAGACCATTACACAAATGCCGCATATATGGGGTCTCATCCCCAACCTCTTTAGTTAGGCCACCATGTATATCATGTTCTTTTTGGTATCTGTATTTAAAATCATCTACAGTTTCCCCAGGCTTCTGTTTTATGGAGGCCATATGCCCATAATCTGGTTTCTTTTTAAACTGTGCACAAACTTTAACTGCTACTGCATCGAATTGTTGCTTTAGTGCTCCCTGGAAATCATTCTGAAATTGTAACACAACTCCGGCAGCATCTCTTCCTGTGTAATTTCCTCCTACATGGTGCCAGTCTTTCCCCAACGATGCAGCCATAGCCTGTCCTAATTCATGACCGTTTAACCGGTAGGATTTGACCACATCAACCATATCCTCTGTCCATTTTTCTGGATCCTCCTTATGGCTGGTGATTTGTTCTACAACCTCTTTAACGTCTTTAAGTGACCATGGTCTAAAAACATATCTCGGAGTGCCATCGGCAGATGGTACTTGAATCATAGGGTTTACATCTATTGAGTCCTCTGGTTCACTCTCATAAAACTTATCCTCAGATTATTTTGGAGCTGACTTCTTTGTAATTCTTAGTCTTTGTTTTATTGTGGTACCATCTGTTTTTTCTTCAATTACAAATTGATCTCTTGGAACAGGAGGATATAGACCTTCCCCTAAAGCCCCCGGCTGGTCTGATGGGGGTGTTGGTGGAGGTGCATAAGGTACTCCTCCAACAGCCCCAGGGGGGTCTGTCTGGGCTGTAGGTAGAGGTGCAAAAGGAGGAGGACACAGTGTGAGTTCGTCACCGAGCTTTTTCATAAGAAAAGCCTCATCTTTAGAGCCTTTGTTGTTGTTTTTTTTCCTGTTTTTTATATTTTGCTTCCTTTTCTCTGTTTCATCAGCCCACACATGTGCTATTTTTAACTGTGTCTGTTTAAGTTTTTTCTTTTTACCTTTAGCGATAAGTGTTTTTGCTTCGAGAACACATACCAGTTCTTTCCATTGATTTCCTTTAAGTTTCCCGTCTACTTTATACTTTTTGCGCCATTTTGTCAGAAACTGAAGATTTTCGGGGTCCTTTTTATGCATATACTTTGAATCTCCCTCTAATTTGTCGGTGGAAACATCGTTTCCCATCTTTGCGTTGTTTTTATATAACCCTTATTGGGTTCTATTAATTGGTCTGGTAAAGTCTAGTGTTAGAATACCAAATAGTTCTAGGAGGATAACGGCAATTATTAATATTAAGATTAAGGTGAATGAAAAAGCAAGAACTATTAAATTAGTCTGTCGAGTTAAAGTTAGTCATTTATTCTTTAATTAATTAAAATAATTTTTTGGTCATTTATTTGAGATTTTTAATTGTAATCAAATTCTGCTAAAACTGGATCGTATAGTTTTTACTCCAAGTGTCTCTTTTGTGCAACTAGATTGAGCCGTTTTATGGCTTTCTTAATCTAAGGATGTGTTGTGTAACCTATAATTCCGCACAGAACGTCTCTTGTAGTGCACGTCAAACCGTACGTTAACACCGTTAGGTTTCAGGTTGGACTGGCATACATAAAGATTATGTCCTGTGCCTATCTTACTTTACCCACCTGGGGTGCGGTATATCGTTTTGATTCTGCTGTTTGTGTTTTTACTCCCATACACTGGCGTGCTTTATTTCCCAGCGAGGTGGGTTGGCTCGCAAACCTAACCCGTTACAACCGTTTCCCAGCAAGGTGGACCGGTTCGCAAACCTGGTCCGTTACACCCTTTTTCCGAGGTGGACAGGTTCGCAAACCTGTACCGTTACACCCTTTTGCTGTAGTAATTAACGCATTAATCACTTAAGGATCAACACCTGATATTTTATCAGAGAGGCTAAAGCGTCCTTTAGGCCCAAACAGCAGAATATACCCTGACTATCTTAGAATTGTTTTGTTTTTTAAATGTGAAGGTGCACAAAAAAGACGTACTCACAATCTCTCCCCTAAGCGAGTGATTCAAACCGAATCGAGCGCACGGGAGCACGTGCAGGGGGTCCTCGTGGAAGTTATGCAGCCGGCCAGTGCAGCAATTCAGCAATCTGGACGTCAAGAACAGTCCTTCGACGGAGACCACCAGCGGGAGTGCTCCATACGTCGAGTCACGGCACCAAGATGTTAGGTTAAAAAGTGGTTGACCTACAATGAATTACACAAGGGTCGGAGAGAATATGGAGTCAATAAGCTCTGCAGAGGTAGATGTGGATAATCAGTTCTGCAGAGGGAGACCAGGAAAATACTATAAGGAATGAGCCAACCGTGTCTGTCTGTTCTCAGCCTCCCAGTGTCATAGTCTCTGGTCTCTGGTCTCAAAGAACACCCCCTCTGCAGTCTCTCTTTATTTAGTCACACTTCATTAACATATTAAAAGAACAGGATGTCATGCAAATGAGCATGTGACTGAAACCAAAATGACATTTAAAAAGTACATTAGAAAGACACCCTAAGAAAATAATAATACAACATTATTATTTTACCTAACAAGCATGGGATAAATTTCCACAGCTATGCCGATGATACACATCTATATTTATCCGTAAATCCTGATTAACCCAGTCAGTTAGGTAGATTACAGGCATGTCTGGAAGACATAAAAACATGGATGAATCTAAACTTTATGCTTTTAAACTGTGACAAGACAGAAGTTGCTGTCTTTGGACCAGAAGTTCTAAAAAAGAAACTGATTAGTCAATCACTTCATCTGGATGGCATTAAATTGGCCCCCAGTAATAACATATCAGGTAGTCCACAAAATGCAAATTAAAGCCTTCAGTTGAAAAGTGGGATGTGCATAATTATTCAGCCCCCCTGAGTCCAATACTTTGTAGAACCACGTTTTGCTGCAATTACAGCTGCCAGTCTTTTAGGGTATGTCTCTACCAGCTTTGCACATCTAGAGACTTCTTTGCAAAACAGCTCCAGCTCAGTCAGATTAGATGGACAGCGTTTGTGAACAGCAATTTTCAGATCTTGCCACAGATTCTCGAATGGATTTAGATCTGGACTTTGACTGGGCCATTCTAACACATGGATATGTTTTGTTTTAAACCATTCCATTGTTGCCCTGGCTTTATGTTTAGGGTCGTTGTCCTGCTGGAAGGTGAACCTCCGCCCCAGTCTCAAGTCTTTTGCAGACTCCGAGAGGTTTTCTTCCATTTTTGCCCTGTATTTGGCTCCATCCATCTTCCCATCAACTCTGACCAGCTTCCCTGTCCCTGCTGAAGAGAAGCACCCACAGAGCATGATGCTGCCACCACCATATTTGACACTGGGGATGGTGTGTTCAGAGTGATGTGCAGTGTTCGTTTTCCGCCACACATAGCGTTTTCCATTTTGGCCAAAATATTCCATTTTAGTCTCATCTGACCAGAGCACCTTCTTCCACATGTTTGCTGTGTCCCCCACATGGCTTGTGGCAAACTGCAAACGGGACTTCTTATGGTTTTCTTTTAACAATAGCTTTCTTCTTGCCACTCTTCCATAAAGGCCAACTTTGTGCAGTGCACGACTAATACTTGTCCTATGGACAGATTCCCCCACCTGAGCTGTAGATCTCTGCAGCTCGTCCAGAGTCACCATGGGCCTCTTGGCTGCATTTCTGATCAGCGCTCTCCTTGTTCGGCCTGTGAGTTTAGGTGGACGGCCTTGTCTTGGTAGGTTTACAGTTGTGCCATACTCCTTCCATTTCTGAATGATCGCTTGAACAGTTCTCCGTGGGATGTTCAAGGCTTGAGAAATCTTTTTGTAGCCTAAGCCTGCTTTAAATTTCTCAGTAACTTTATCCCTGACCTGTCTGGTGTGTTCTTTGGACTTCATGGTGTTGTTGCTCCCAGCATTCTCTTAGACAACCTCTGAGGCCGTCACAGTGCAGCTGCATTTGTACTGACATTAGATTATACACAGGTGCACTCTATTTAATCATTAGCACTCATCAGGCAATGTCTATGGGCAACTGACTGCACTCAGACCAAAGGGGGCTGAATAATTACGCACACCCCACTTTTCAGTTATTTATTTGTAAAAAATGTTTGGAATCATGTATGATTTTCGTTCCACTTCTCACGTGTACACCACTTTGTATTGGTCTTTCACATGGAATTCCAATAAAATTGATTCATGTTTGTGGCTGTAATGTGACAAAATGTGGAAAAGTTCAAGGGGGCCGAATACTTTTGCAAGCCACTGTATATATATATGTATATGTGGTGCTGTATTTGGGTGTGTACAGATTGATGAGTCTAATGTGGCTTTAGAGCTCTTTGAATTAGGCAATAGCATCATTCAGTATTAATAGGAACTTTTTGATTTGCAAATACATGTTTTTTCCTCATTTGTAAGTATGTATGAGTTACTTAATGTGCCTCTCCAATGTACTGAAATATGTTTTCATGAAAGAACGGAAATCAATTGAAAATTGAGAGTTATTCTTTCTATGAGCACACACATCCAACATCATCCTCATACAAGTACCCGTAGATTCATTGTCCTTCTGGAGCTTGCATCTGTGCTGTTTTAAACAATATGGCAATCATCAGTTCTGCATTGTAGTTTGACTATGAAAAACAAAAAATTCAGATTGGTTGCATTCAACACAGTGTGTGACATCTGGTGCCTTACACAGAAGAAGCAGCAAACTAAATTCAAATATTCAATCCATCAACAGACTCTTTGCTAATATATTTCCATTACACAGAACATGAGGCAAATAATCCAACATAAAAAAATGGGAATAAGCATTGCTTCTGTTATCACAGAGTAACCATGCTACATAGCACTAGGGATAACACATAAAGGATTACAGTTTACAATTTCCTAAAAATAATTGACTTATTCATTATTTAATAGAACCTAAAAATCTGTGATGTTTATATTAGTCATATGCTCAAAGAGGACATTGTAACGTGCTAGCAGTTATGGATATAAATGGGTCCTGTGCAGCGATTTAAGGATTGGTGTTTTACAGGTGAAACTCAAAAACTTTGAACGTCATTCAAAAGTTCATTTATTTTATTAATTCAACTCAAAAGGTAAAACAAATTTATGATATACACTCATTACATGCAAAACAAAATATTTCAAGCCTTTATTTATCGAATTTTATTTCAGTCAAAAATCGCGAGCGAGATTTTCAACGCTCACCTGCATGTATTCAACAAGGTACGCCCATAATCGCTCATGCGCCTGCGTGCATATTCAACGATACACGCGTGTAGAATTCATCTCACGAGTATCCAACACGTGTGGATTTCACCTCCCACGCGCTCTAAATAAGGCTTTCATACACGCGTGAGGTTAAACTTCAGGAGAGGCTACGCTCTCGAAAGTAAATTCTGCTCGCGCCATTAAAAGACGTTTGACTATTTGGAGGGGGAGCCTAAGGTCGGCACTGAACCTGTGTAATTGTTTTTTTTAAATCAGTAATGGCCACAGGATCAGTAAGATTTTTTCATACGAGTTCACCAAACAGGACATTACTTTTGCCATCCAACAAAAAGAAAAAAATCATACTGAATGTCATAATTTATTTTGTAGTTAGTTTTTCTTTCATAAATGTAAATTTCTCAAATGCAAACCCCTGCTTTATACTGTCGGCTTCGTACCATAATATGCTCTGCAACTCCCTTTCTACTCGGAGAGGTGGGGGCGCCGAACTCCAAAACCCCGGCGGGAACTGTTTCAAAATAAGACCCAGAACTGAGAGACAGAGAGTAAAACAACACACACAAACAGATATCTGTTTCACAGTGGACGCACCTGCAGATGGGAGCCAGAAAAGATCTGACTCGCTTCTCTACAAGGGTGTACCATTTTTATTACAGAAGAACAAAGAACATATCACATGACTCCTCTCTCCTCCTTCCACATCTTGACAGGTCATACATTTTCTCCTGACCGTACCATGAACTAGAGTTATAACCGATCCTCCCTGCTTTCAGTTCATATCTTTACGCAAGAGTTTATTTACTTAAAACCTTAACCCCATAAAATACTGGTAAAGAGTCATGTTTTACTACCCTGAATAATATAAACAGGCCTATTACTTCTAAAGCTTACTAAAGATATATTTAAAACATATGTACTGCATTATAAAAAATAGCCTCAAAAAAGTAGAATACAATACCTTCCTCAAAGAACTGAAGCTCTTCTTCTTCTTCACTTTCTTAAATGGAGAAAAGCACTCAAATTGCTTGAAAAGATATAATGAACTAATTGTGAACATTGTTCCCTAGCCCTTTGTCAAATTTATTTTTGATTCATTTATGTTTTTAGTTTTTCTTTTTTCAGTGCTTAAATGCTACACCAATGTACTTTTGCTATTTTCCTGGCTGTCTGGCATCACCAAAGTCACGTTTATTTGTTTGACAAATACCACTTTCTTGTATTGTTAAACTGTGAAGAAATAAAGAATCTTACTGATCCTGTGGGCGTTACTGATTTAAAAAGACCAATTACACAGGGTCAGTGGCGACCTTAGGCTCCCCCTCCAAATAGTCAAGTCTTTTACTGGCATGAGCAGGATTTCAAAGCCTCTCCTAAAGTTTACCCTCACATGTTTATGAAAGCTTCATGTAGAGGGCGAACAGGTTGTTTGATACCTGTCAGAATCTACGCTCGTGTGTTGTTGAATATGCGTGCACGCGCATGAGTGATTACGCACGTGCCTTGTTGAAAACATGCAGGTGAGCGTTGAAAATCTTGTTCGGGATGTTTGACTGAAAAATAATTTTATATTCATTTGTTAGAATTTTGATGATTGTGGCTTACAGCTTATGAAAAGCCAGAATTCAAAATCTCAGAAAATTTAAATTATTACATGAAATCAATTAAACAAGGATTTTAAATCTGAAAGGCCGCTTAAAGTATAATCATGCACATGTACTGTAATTTTTGGACTATAAGACGCTACTTTTTTCACACACTTTGGACCCTGCATCCTATACTACGATGCAGCCAATTTAAAGATTTTATTTTTTTAAATGGCTAACAGGCTCCGGGGAACAGTAACATGAAGAGTAAGCAGGAAGAGTAACATGTGGGGAAAGATTATACGCCGAAGAAGACACGACTGTTAGTTTTCATGCACACACCCTCACACAAAGAAATACAGCTTTTAAGTGAAAGACAATCAAGCTGGCCTACTGCACGCAAGCTTGACATCAATGAAATGATGGTGAGACTTTTAAGGAGGCATCGGGAAGAACTGAGCCAGTGTAAAAAGACAAAAACTTTCAAACGACATAAAGACACTGAAGAAGTTGACTTCAGTGGCTTTAATGAGGAAAAGGAAGATGAAGATAGCGACCAATTACTTTTCTGGTAGACTAAAGTGTGTTTTATTTTCTTACCAGGTATGTCACAGTTGTATTGGTGCAATGTTTTATTTTCTAACCAGACATGTTACTGTTCAGGCAGAGTTTGAAAAAAAGCAACATCTTCTATTAAAAGTAGAAAAGCACTCAGACCTCTGCCAGGGCCACTCATCACCCCCCCCAATTCCAATGTTGCTATCTAATTCTAACTTTCAGTATTTTTCCAATAAAATATCTGTTAATGAGACACATGGCTGTGCTCTTCCAGCGAAGAGGAGAGATTCGGAGCAGCTGCGCGAGGGGAGCCGCTTGTGAGCTCTCGGAGGGGAGTGGAGGTTAACACGCTTCATGGCCCAAAATTTTATCAGTTGTTCTAGTCCCATTGCTGACATTTCCTGAAGATTTCATCAAATTCTTTCAATAACTTCTTGAGTTATGTTGCTAACTGACAGACAAACAAAAAGACAGACGGGAACGAAAACATCAGGCTACCTCCTGGTGGAGGTATTAAAAAAATATATCTTCTGTGTACCATCTTTTTGTGTAAATATATGTTACAACATGAAAACCTGCGGCTTGTATTCAGATGTGCCCTATATATGTTCAAAATGTATTTTCTTTTAAAATGTAGCTGGTGTTGCTTATATTCAGGTGCACTCAATAGTCTGAAAATTACAGTACTCAGTACATGGGCCCCTTTGCATCAATTACTGTCTCAATGCAGCGTGGCATGGATGCTATCAGCCTGTGGCAATGGTGAGGTGTTATGGAAGACCAGGATGCTTCAATAGCGTCCTTCAGCTCTGCTCCATTGTTAGGTCTCATGTCTCATCTTTCTCTATGCCCCATAGGGCCATCCCATGGGGTTGAGGTCAGGCGAGTTTGCTGGCCAATCAAGCACAATAATCCCATGGTCATTGAACCAGGTTGTGGTACTGTTGGCAGTGTCAGCAGGTGCCAAGTCCTGCTGGAAAATGAATGCTCCATAAAGCTTAGGAAGCACAAAGTGTTCCAAATGTCCTAGTAGATGGCTGTGCTGACTCTGGACTTAATAAAGCACAGTGGACCAACACCAGCAGATGACATGGCTCCCCAAATCAGCACAGACTGTGGAAACTTCAAACTGGACTTCAAGCATCTTGAATTGTGTGCCTCTCCATTTTTCCTCCAGACTCTGGGACCTTGGTTTCCAAATGAGATGCAAGATTTGCTGTTCTTTTTTTTCTTTAGCCCAGGTAAGTCGCTTCTGACATTGTTTGTTGTTCAGAAGTGGCTTGACAAGAGGAATACAACATCTTAAGCCCGGTGACTCTTGATGCGCTAATACCAGCCTCAGTCCACTCCTGTCCCCAGCACTTTTGAATGGCCTTTTCCTGACAATCCTATCCATGCTGCGGTCATCATGCAAGCTTTTTTCCCACACTTTTCTCTTGCACATAATTTTCTATTAATGTGCTTTGATACAGCACTTTGGGAACATCCAACTTCTTTTGCAATTACCTGTTGAGGCTTTCCATCCTTATGGTGAGTGTCAGTGATGGTTTTCTGCACAACTGTCAGGTCGGGAAGCCTTTGTAGATGTTTTGGATTAATTAGCTGATTAGAGTGTGACGCTTTGAGCCTAAAATATTGAACCTTTTCACAACCTAATTTTCTGAGATTTTGTTTTATAAACTGTAAGTCATAATCATCAGAATTATAACAAATAAAGGCTTGACATATCTTGCTTTGCTTGTAATGAGTCTTTATCCTATATTAGTTTCACCTTTTAAGTTGAATATCTGAAATAAATGAACTTTTGCACAATATTCTAATCTTTCAAGTTTCACCTGTATAATCCATTTTCCTGTTGTTGGTCAGGACTCTAGCAGCAGCATTTTGGATGAGCTGCACACACATACGCAGGTTGATATTTCTGTATTAGAAATCCTTTCATTTGTTTTTGGTCTAAGAGCATATTTTAATTTACTAATAGAGTTTTGGATTTTCATTAGCGGTGATACTTGTGAAAGTAACACGAAATAAAGTCTTGAAATGTTTAATTAACTTTCTGATTATCCTCTCATGTACAAAAAATTATTGTTATTGTCTTTAATACATGCTGCCAGAATCTTTGGTTTATTGAATTACAGTTGATAAGCTTACATGATTAGCAGAATTAAACCTCACTCAGTGTACATTTCAGTGGTGTAATCATACAATTACTGTTTAATCACGGTGTAAACTGAGCTGCCATTTTGAGTATTGTGAAAGGGAAGTGGCTGATTTCCTGTTTAGATTTTCATCTCAAAGAAACGTGTCATCATTTGGTCTTGTTAGCAAGGGCCCTTGTGCCTGCAAGAAATTATATTAGTGTTAATCTATGTCACAATAGATATAAATACCTCACAGCACATAATAAAAGGGGTTAGGTACTTTACGTGTTCTTGTCAGGTGCCCCAAGCTCCACTGCTGATGCTTCCACTCAGTTATTTTTTCTATACTGTTACTATTTTAACCAGTCCTGAATATTGTGTTAGACATTGAGATATTTTTGTATTTAAATATTTTCTTACTTGTTAGCCCAGTGACTACGGCACCAACCTATTGTATTAGCATCAAATAATCCTCCATCCAATATCCTTTTTTCTACAATTGTCCCAAATAGGCCTGAAAAGAAGCCATTTGGTTCATGGCTATTCAATCGTTTGCCAATTTGCAGAACATGCCTAGAAGAGAACCTTTTTAGTCTGTCTCCCATTGAGCATATAATGACAAGAGGGAAGATGAAATGGATTGGGGAAGGGAAGCTGTAATGAGAAATCTAAATGAGTGTGTGATATATCCCCGTTGTTCAAACAAAAAAGAGGTTAGTAGGTTAAGTGTTTGGAGCTGACCTGCTACAAACTATCAGAGATGATCCAATGCCAAACTTAATTTCCTGACTGCTGATCAAAATAGAATTGCATCAATTGAACTTACTGTAGGTCAGTAGAAAAACAAACACTTGGAGCCAGACATGGGTCAAGACATGATGAGATCCTACGAACAGCTGATATGAATCTCAACTGAGCCCAATATCCAAGGTCATTATTGTGTCTGACAGGAATCCCTGATGAAAGAGATTCATTCTCTTTCTATAACCATCAGCAAGTCTGCACAAAGGCTGGCTGAAGTCTTCAGAAAACATTTAATGTATATATTGAGGAAGCATTGGTTTGAAATAATTAAAGGGCCTTCTGTAGCACCAAAGTGTGTTTAAGATCTACTGTCACTATACCAAACCCCCAGACCACTCAGGTAATTTAATTCCAGTCTACTCAGCATTCCTAGAATTAGAACTAAACATGGAGAAGCAGCTTTCAGTTTCTATGCTCCTCTAATCTGGAACAAACTTCCAGACAACTGCAAAGCTGCTTAAACACTAAGTTCTTTTAAATCAAGGCTAAATACCCATCTGTTTAGAGCTGCCTTTGAGTAATGTTTTCCTGTATCATATGTTTTGTGTGTGTTTGATGCTGTTTTTATTTAATCCTAAATTCATGTCTGCTTTTGAGTAACGGTTTTCCGTGTCTTATGCTCTGTGTATGTCAGTGGCGTAGCCAGAAAAAAAGACACTGGGTGTGCCAAATTTATTCTCAACAAATAGAAATTTTTTGCCAAGGGCTCCCCCTACCCACATGCCTGCAGGCAAATCTAATAAATTCAGACTAACATATTCAAAATCACTGGCTGGCATTAACTTGTATAATCAAACACATTCTCAACTTCTGAAATACATTATAATAACTTTTCAACCTTTAAACACAAGTTTTTAACACAATTTAAGTTAACAATTTTCAAATACATATCTTGTGATATTTATAAGTAAACCTGTTTATCTTATCCTATTTATTTCTTACTCACACACACAATCACATGTACATATTATTTAAGCATCTGAACTTCCCACCTTCGGATTGCAGCTTCACAAAGCAAGGCGGCGTGGTTTGGCCTTAAAGAGGTTTATTATTTCGTGAGAGTCTAGTTTGTCTGCAAGCTCTTTTTCGAACATGAGCAATGAGATGCTATCAACTAGTCTCAAAGTGATTATTGTAGCTCTGCTGCTGGTTTTAATCCTGTTCACCACCAGTGTTGTCAACTGTCTCTGACAGAAAGTAGCTGAAGTTGCCCCAGAAAGTCGCTAGATGTCGCCAGATGATGTCATACGCTAATTTGCATAATGATGATGTCATTATGTGATGACGAATGAAACAGAAAGGAGGAAATACATATATTTAGATTAGGATTACAGGGTTAAACAATACATTGTTTAAACAGGGGAAACATGCTACAGGGAAATGTGACTTTGTCTTCAAGAAGAGACTGTGGAACATGTTCTATTATTTTGCCTGAAGTAAACTGTGGAGAAAACTGGTACAAAATTGACAAAATGTCAAATTACAACTGGACCTCAAAGACCTTTTAAACAAAATTTAAAGTTCTGGAAAAAAATTATTACTGGGATATCTCAAGAAGACAAAATTAATACAGAGAATATAGTTGTTTGTTTTTTAGTACTTTGTAAAAGATAAGTAGGGCATATTTAGCATGCATCAAATGTTTCTTGCCAACTGCCATTAAACAGAAGTGTATTGCTTATGGTATTTTTTTCAGTGGGTTTTTTTTGTCATAAGTTTTAAATGTCGTAGTTTTTTTAACTCACCATACATTTAGAACATTCCTTGAATGCACCACAGGTGTGAGATTCCGATGCAGCTTCGTACAAACAAGCTTCTGCCTTAATTCCCATTGAAAGATCTTATACTATATACATGTAGATTTTTTACTTTTGAATCAACATTAACTACAGAACAACTTCGTTTGTGAGTGGATGAAATGAACCGAAAAAGGTTTATGATTGGTCAGTGGACATAATCTGATCATGCTGCTTACACATGCGCAGATCATTCCCTTTGTAAGCATCGGGCTCCTTCTGGAAGCTGGGTCTCTAAACTGCAGGAAATATCGGTGACAAAGTTTCACAGAAAGTAGCTAAGGGTGGTCAGGTTTTTTTGGAAAAAAAAGTCGTTAAGGGGGGGGGTCACTGTCAGGTTAGGTTGGTTGCGTTGCCAGGTGCAGGTGTCACAACCCACTCTGCCTGATTACAATTTATTATTGATTGATCGAGTTAACATGCCCAGTGCAAGTGTTGCAATGCATCGCCTGGTGGCAATTTTTACAACTTGATCGTCTGGTGAGTCAAACATGTTAGAAACCGCTATATATATGTAGGGTATATAAATGCATTCAGATTTTTGGGTGTGCCAGCTGGCACTGGCACAGCCTGGCACACCCGTGGCTACGCCAATGGTGTATGTTATTGCTTTTTTTACTTCATCCCCTAATCATGTAAAGCACCTTGAATTACCTTTTTGTGGGAAGTGTGCTATACAAATAAAATTACCTTGCCTTGCCTGTAACTTAATTTTGCCTTACATGTTTGTACACTATAAAACAAAAACCTTGCTCCTCACAAGTTTTAAATCCATCAACTTTTTCCAGTAATTACACTGTTTGGTACAATATGAAAAATTGTTATTGTTGTTAATCCAAATTGTTTTTTTGTTTTTGTTTGTTTTTTTAGAGGGTGTTTCCACCATATGCCGCAATGACAGCTTGACAGCGACGTCTCATTCTCCTCACTAGCCTCATGATGTTGTCCTGAGGCAATGCGTTCCACTCTTCCACAAGTGCTACACGCAGTTCTGCCATGTCACGTGGGGGTGGGGTACGATCATCCAGTCTCTGCTTCAGCTGGTCCCAAACATGCTCTATGGGGTTCAGGTAAGGGGACTTTGCTGGTCATACCATATGAGGTACTCCAACTTCCTGAAGTCGAGCTGTGACAACTCTGGCACGATGTGGTGGAGCATTATCATCAATGAACAGAAAGTTGGAGGTGTGATGGCAGAATTGGGGCGTGATGATGCATTGTATGATATCTCTGAGGTAAGAACGTGCAGTGACTGAGCCATCTACAATAACCAAATCAGTTTTGCGCTGACTGGTAATGCCTGCCCAGACTGTTACACCTCCTCCACCAAAGGTAACCCTGGGGACCACGTTGACCTCGGCGTATCGCTCACCTCGTCTTCTCCAGTAATGCTGACGACCATCATTTCTGTGCAAGGTGACCCGACACTCGTCAGTGAACAGGACGGTAGACCACTGCTGCATTGTCCAGGTCACATGGTCTTGTACCCACTGCAAACGTTTACAGCAGTGTCTTGGTGTCAGGGGTGTCTGAAATGGTTGTCTGGCATTCAAGCCAAAGTGGGGGAGTCGGTTGCGAATGGTTTGTCTGGAAACCCTAGTACCCCTCACATCTCGTAAACAGGAGTGCAGCTGTGTGGCAGTTGCATGACGATGTCTGAGTGCATGTGGGCTTTACCTCTTTTTCAGGCCAAGGTTGAAGATGTACTGCAGAATTCCACAGAGCTGCTCTCCACAGGCCTTCAGGACTCTGGGGCTGACACCATCTGGACCTGCAGCATTGTTCCGGTTCCGTCCCTGAAGCTGCCTCTTCACCTGACATTTAGTAACAGACAAGTGGGAGGGGGAGGCAAAGGGGATAGCAGCATCCCGTGACTTGGTTGAAGACAAACTTGTGGAAACAGAAGAGTCCATGACTGAAGTGAAGGATAAAACATCCGAGGTGTGACAGGAAAGCTGTGGGTCATAGGAGGGTGGGATGTCTGTTTGGCTGGGGACAAGAGATGAGGATGCCGAGCTTGTTGCATAACTGAAACTATTGACGAATGTGTTCAATTCATTGGCTCTGTCCGGACTTCCATCTATCTAATCCTTCCTGTGCTTAAAGACTGTGATCCTTTTCATTCCTGACCAGACATTTGTGATATTGTTTTTCTGTAGTTTGCTGTCCAGCTTCTTCCTGTATCCTTCCTTGCTGTCTCTGATCTTGACCTGATGTTGCTTCTGTATACTCTTTAATAATTCCCTGTCTCCCTCCCTGAAGGCTCTTTTTTTTCTTGTTTAGCAGTTCCTTCAGGTCAGTGGTGATCCAGGGTTTGTTATTAGGGAAGCATCTCACTGTTCTGGTAGGGTTAATGTTGTCCACACAGAGGTTTATATAGTCAGTCACACACTCAGTCATCCAGTTTGTGGTTTCAAAACAACCCTGCATGGCTTCATGTGACCAATTTCTCAAAGTTCTTTGTCACAGGTTACCTCTGAACAAGTGGTTTATACTCTGAGCAGAGAAAAACAAGATTGTGATCTGACTGTCCCAGAGGAGGTCTTGGTTTGACATGTATGCATAGTTTACATTTGCATAAAACAAATCCAACATCTTGTTTTCTCTTGTGGAGCAGCTGACAAACTTGAAATGTTGGAAATGTAGACGAGAGCGAGGCATGATCAAAATAACCACATATTGCCACAAATGCATTGGCTTGCTGGGTCTGCAGCATAGCGTCAACGGAACTGATGACATCACATGCATTGTTAGCAATGGCTGAAGGTGAAATGTAAACAACTGCCAAAATAACACTGGTGAATCCTCTTGGTAAATAATATAGAAGGAAACTTATGACACTTCACAGTAACACATCCTGATTAACACCATATGTTCTTGACACGCACTGCTACTCCACCTTCTTTTCTTTTCCTGCTTGTCTTTATATTTCTGTCTGCTCGCATAGTCAGGAAGGCTGGCGTTAGTGTTGGTGATATGATCCTGCAGTGAAACACATAACACTGCATTCCTGATACTCTGGCTGAGTCCGTGAAAGGGCTTGGAGTTAATCCATCTTGCTAGCCAGTGATCTCACATTGGTCATTATGATCGATGAAAGACGTGGTTTGAACTTCCTCCTTTTCTGTCTCCTTTTTGCTTCTGCTCTGTATTCATCCTCCTCCTTCTCAACTCATCAGGAATTTGTGTCTTCAGTTGATGTATTATTTCAGCTTTTGCAATGTTAATCAGCTGCTCCGGGCTGTAAACCACCTTGTTGCCATAGTTACGCATCATAACAAGTTATCAAAGAGTGAAAAATCAACAGTAAAAAACATTCCAGCTTCACAGCACCAAAAACTAGAAAGTATACAGGTCCAGAAAATCCAATGTTTCCACAAGCAAACAGAGGCACCAACGTCCAAAAAAACAAAACTCAATATGTAGCCAACAGTGCCACCTAGAATAGTACAATTATATAACTTTTTGGTGCATAAACTACAGCTACAAAATGTATCTAAAATTCTAACTTGCCCATGTGGGCTTTATGAACTTCATCTATACTTTTGGTTTCAGTAACATCAGCAGATCTGGGTCATGACAGATTTGAATTCAAAAGACAACTTGCTTGAACTTCATTATCTCAAAGCTTTACCACTTAGCTGTATATATGTTAGCAGACCTTAACTATGTACATATGTTTATAGGTAGATTAATTCTCCACAAAGTTCCACATATAAGTCAGGCAGAAATGTTTTTGCATGCTATGACTGAAGGCTATTTACAAAATGAAAAGTCTGTTCCACCCCCTGTATGTAATACTGCTCCCTTCTGTTTGATAGTGTTGGGGCTAATAGCATTATGCAAGAAGAGCCTGCATGTGATGGAGGGCAGAGCTTCATGATTTACAAGCCTGACAAGAACAATTAGAATAGCATGCTCAGTCGGCTATTACTCAGTACACTCAAAATTAAACTCTTGCCTTTTATTGACATCATTGCAGTGATGGAGGGGAATATTGGAAATGTTGTAGGAAAGGGATAATTTTCATTAGCAACCAGAAATACCATTAGAAGCTTAAAACAGGACCTGGATGGATAACCTGAATATATATTTTGTATTTAGAACTTAAGTATTTTAAAAACACACATACATATTTAACTAACTGCACCTAATTAGTAGTGTGCATTATGCACAATAAGTGATATGTGACAATGTTGAGGAATAAGGCAATAAATTAACTATGGTAAAGCCTGTCATTGTTTAATATTGAAAAAAATGTTTGTATGAATAAATACTGACATATGATAATGTAGACTTGAAAATTAAGGGGACACTCAGCAGAAACGTGTGCAAAAGCCCTGGTTTAAGACTATCCTCTTCGCATGTCAAATATCATTCTCTTCATCCAATAATTTTTTTCTCAGCATGTTTTTCCTGAGTGAGAGTGAGAGTGAGAGCAGGTAGATGAAAGTCTACAAACAGGACAGCACAGAGAGTGAGGTAATTAGAGCAGCTGCAGCATTTCTGGGCTGGCCTGATGGGTCACGTGTAAATGCAGCAACGAGGGGATTCCAGCACCTCTCTCTCTCTAACATCTGCTGAATAAATGAACAGATCTCACTAAAAAAAACACAACATTTGCTGACAACTGATCAGACAGGCAGTGAGAGAGCAATATGTACTGTTTGTTCAGTAGCTTGAAATAGAAGAAGCAGACTGAACACAGTGACAACCTGTCTTAACAAAAATCTGATCAGGAATCTGTGTACATATTTATTTTAATCTTACAAGAGCCAGAGGAGATAGAGGTTTTAGCAGAACTAAATTTGTTTAATCCCACTTACACATGCTTTGGCAGGAATTTCTTCAATTATTACCTGCTCCTGAAAAAGCACAATTCCACCCTTCCTTGTTCCCTCTAAGATTATGATCACTCCCACCTTCAACTGTTTTCTCTTAAAAATCTGTCCCCATCATCTCATAAGGAAGATAAGGAAGTAACCTTTATAGACTTATTCTAATCTTACAAAATTATATTTAAGTTACTATCCTGTTTGACAAGTCACCTCTAGAAATAAACCTTGTCAGAGATAAAACATAGACTTAAAAAAATTAATATGGGGAGGTGGGGGGAATCAGTGTAATTTTTACAGAGCAATTCTGTCAAAAGTGAAAAAGTTGTCCTGCACAACCTTTTAGATGCAGACCTGAATTTGGCTTTTTAGACAGAAAAAGTACATTCTGGGAGGAAATCTCAAAGAAGGGGAATCTACTGTGTTTTTGCAACTGTTTTTCATGTACTATGGTTTATTTCTACACCTCATTTACACTTCCGATTGACCAATAAGAACATCAGGTTTGAGCTACATGAACTCATTTTTGTTTAGAATTGCAACAGCATGGGAGTATGCACATTGGCAATAGCCCTCAACTTCATACCCACAAAACATGAAGCAAAAAACTTGATTTTCCAACTCCAATTCCTAAACAATAAGCACTCTTCAGAAGTGCAGGCACAAAGCATAAATGTATACAAGTAATCAATCGGATTTCTATTAAAGAAAGATACATTGACATAAAAAAAGAGAAGAACTTATGTGTACCCAAGTTCTTGTTTGAAGCACTGGTGTTTTAAAGTATTTTGAAATGTTCCATTTATTAATATGAGGCACATAACTTGTTTTTAATTACAAAAATGTTAAGTCCATCTATCCATCATCTTCCGCTTATCCGGGGTCGGGTCGTGGGGGCAGCAGCATAAGCAAAGAGTGCCAGACTTCCCTCTCACCAGCCACAAGGCGCAGCTCCTCGGGAGGAATCCCAAGGCGTTCCCAGGCCAGCCGAGAAACCTAGTGCCTCCGGTTTGTCCTGGGTCTTCCTCTGGGCATGCTCCCGGTGGGACATGCCCGGAACACCTCACCAAGGAGGCCTCCAGGAGGCATCCTGAGCAGATGCCCGAGCCACCTCAACTGACTCCTCTCGATGTGGAGGCAACGGCTCTACTCTGAGACCCCTCCGGATGACTGAGCTTCTCACCCTATCTCTAAGGGAGAGCCCAGACACTCTGCGGAGGAAACTTATTTCAGCCGCTTGTATCCGTGATCTCGTCTTTCGGTCACCACCCAGATATCGTGACCATAGATGAGGATACGAACGTAGAACGACCAGTAAATCGAGAGCTTCGCCTTTTGACTCAGCTCTCTCTTCACCACGACAGACCCGTTCAGTCCCCACATAACTGCAGATGCCCTACCAATCCGTTTATCGATCTCCTGCTCCATTTTCCCCGTATTTGTAAACAAGACCCCGAGATACTTAAACTCGTCCACTTGGGAAAGGACCTCATCCCCGACCTGGAGAAGGCACCCCACCCTTTTCTGGCTCAAGACCATGATCTCGGATTTGGAGGTGCTTATTCTTATCCCAGCCGCTTCAAACTCGGCTGCGAACCGCTCCAGCGAAAGCTGTAGATCGTGTTGCGATGAAGCCAACAGGACCACATCATCTGCAAAAAGCAGAGACCCGATCCTAAGACCACCAAAACGGATCCCCTCAACACCTTGGCTGTGCCTAGAAATCCTGTCCATAAAAGTTATAAACAGGATTGGTGACAAAAGGCAACCTTGGTGGAGTCCAACTCTCACCGGAAACAAGCTTGACTTACTGCCAGCAATGGGAACCAAGCTCTGACACTGGTCGTACAGAGACCTAACAGCCCATATCAAGGGGCCCGGTACCCCATACTCCTGGAGTATCCCCCACAGGACTCCTGTAGGGGGGTACTCCCACGCACCCTTCAGGACCCTGCTGATGGTGTAGAGCTGGTCCACTGTTCCATGGCCAGGACGAAAACCGCATTGTTCCTCCTGGATCCGAGGGTCGACTATCCATCAGACCCTCCTCTCCAGAACCCCTGAATAGACCTTACCAGGGAGGCTCAGAAGTGTCATTCATCTGTGGTTGAAACACACTCTGTGGTCCCCCTTTCTAAACAGGGGGAATACCACCCTGGTCTGCCAATCCAAGGGAACTGCCCCCGATGTCCACGCGATATTGCAGAGCTGCATTAACCAACACAGCCCCACAACATCCAGAGCCTTGAGGAACTCCAAGCGAATCTCACCCACCCCCGGAGCCTTGCCACTGAATAGCTTTTTAACGACCTCAGTAACTTCAGCACCACAGACTGGAGAGCCCAACCCAAAGTCCCCAGACTCTGCTTCCAGATCGGAAAGCATGCTGGTGGGATTGAGGAGGTCAAAGTATTCCATCCAATGTCCCAAAGCGTCCCGTGTTGAGGTCAGCAGCATACCATCCCCAGTGTAAACAGTGTTGGTGGCAGACCGCTTCCCCTCCTGAGATGCCGAACAGTGGACCAGAATCAATTCAAAGCTGCACAAAAGTCATTCTCCATGGCCTCTCCAAACTCCTCCCACGCCCAAGTTTTTGCATCAGCAACCATCCGAGCCCCACTCCGCTAGGCCTGCCGGTACCTATCAGCTGCTTCTGGGTTCCCACAGGTGAAAAAGACCCAATAGGACTCTTTCTTCAACCTGACAGCCTCCCTTACCGCCGGTGTCCACCAGCGGGTTCGAGGGTTGCCGCCACGACAGGCACCGGCTACCTTGCAGCCACAGCTTCGGTCAGCTGCCTCAACGATGGAGGCAAGGAACATGGCCCACTCAGGCTCAATTTCCCCCGCCTCCCCCGGGACGTGTTTGAAGTTCTGCCAGAGGTGTGAGTTGAAGATCCTTTTGACAGGAGACTCTGCCAGATGTTCCCAGCAGACCCTCTTAACACGTTTGGGCCAGCCAAGTCTGTCCGGTGTCCTGGCCTGGGGATGCCGTCCACCTGCAGCTGCTACCGGTGGGGCACCCTGATGTGGGGCATGGGTGGGGTACTGGTGGTGGCCGTGGTGGGAAATGACCTAGGGTGGCGGCGGCGCGTGGTGGCCGGCGGGGCCCCTCGTCAGCTGATCCTTGGTCGGGACCCTGCTGGGGGGTGAGGGGACCCTGGGCCCCGGGTCCATGGCCGGGCCCGCCCAGGCGTAGCCAGCTGTCGGTGTAGCCTCTGTATCGTAGCTGCTGGATGTTCCCCTGGGGTTCTCCTCTGCTCCTCTCTTGGGGGATGTGGTCGGGCCTGCGCTGGTCCGCCTGGGGCTCCTGGGTTCTGGGTATCCTTTGGACGTCTGTGGCTCAGATCTCCTTCATGTCTGCGTCGATTCCTGGGAGAAGGATCGATGGCTCCTCACACCAGCTATCAAACACACGTATGGAGAAACCTTATATGTACAAGCATGCTCACACACACACGTAGGTTTGGGGTTTCTGGTATTTACAGATACATTCTTGGGCTGTGGTTATCATTACTAGATCTTGATTAATCGGTACCATGATCTTTTCAGTGGCATTGTTGTATTTTTATATAAATTTTTGTGTGATGTGGTTGTGTAGTTCTTAGTTCACAATGTTTTTTTTGTTTTGTCGATGTTCCTTTTTTTTTTTTTTTTTTCCCCTCTCTCTGCCGTCCTGTGGGTGTGGAGGCAGACTTCGATGTATTCTTGTTCTCTTTGTTCCCGTTCCTCTCTTGTATTTTTAACTCACCCTCTCTCTTGGCTTTTTGTTTCCTACCTCTCTCCTTCATCTTCTTTCTTTCTTCCCCTTTATTTTCCATCTCCGTGTCCATAACATCAGAAAGTAAAGCTCACAGCAATTCATTTCTCACACATATATCAAATCAAACTTTATTTATAAAGCGCTTTTCATACAAGAAGTTGCATCACAAAGTGCTTTACAGATTAAAATGACCCCAGATAAAACCACCTTCCCTTCCCTCCCCCACAGATTTAAAAGCATGGTCAGAGTTATACCCCCCAACCCATCTCCCATGCACACACACAGTTAAAAGAAAAAGTAAAAAAGGACATTGGGCTGAGTGTAGATGAACCATGCAAGGAAACCATCAAGTAGAGTACTTTAGCAAAAGTTGTAGTGCTCCACTTGTGAAAGTAAATCTGTTGGGCTTCTACTTGGGACTCAGACACCAATTCTGAGTGCCACACTGCCAGACAGGACATGTAAATTTTTTTTTAAAAAAGCACACTTTTTATTCAAGAATTTTCAGTTTTTATCAATTCTGCACAAGTCATATGAAAAGACCATTTTAGCTGGTAGGCAAGGCAAGGCAATTTTATTCGTATAGCACATTTTCACCAACAAGGTATTTCAAGGTGCTTTAAGCTGGTGATTTTAATCTACATGTGGATAACCTTTTAGACCCTTTAGCAACAGATTTTTTAAATATTCTTAATTTTATGGATTTTAGTCAACATGTCATGCAGCCAAGCACAACAGAGGACACACCCTGGACTTGGTTATCATGTCCTCTGTTGTTTACCTGGCTATCTCTGACCACTAATGTGTGTTTTTTTAACATCACCAGTTTTATCCAGCAGGAGATCTCTGTGAGAACTGTCAGGAAGTGTCATCTAAATCCTGAAGTGGCTGCAGGTTTTCTTGAAGGTTTTGGAAAGATGCCTCCTATTGCTTTACCTGTCCCTCGTGATTTTATTGTCAATGATTTTAACAGTAGGCTTCAATCCGCTTTCGACCTGCTTGCTCCACTAAAAGTTATATGTTCAGACTCAAAACTTGCATCGCCGTGGAGAAATGAAAACCTTAAAAAACAAAGGAGGATTTGCAGGGTGGTAGAGAGAAAATGGAGGAAAAATAAAATCACAATAAACCATCAAATATACACATACCTTCTCAAATAATAAAATAACGCAGTAAGAAATTCAAGAAATGCATACATTTCCAAAATCATCTCTGATCAGAAAAATAATCCAGAAATAATTTGTTCCACCATTGACAAAAATTTTAACTATGCTACTAATGCATTTCAGAAAAAAACCCTCAAACGCTCTCTGTGAGGAGTTTGCAGACCACTTCAGAAGGAAGGTTGACACCATCAGATGTAATATTTTATCTTTTCAAATTAACATGGTGTTAGACAAATTTGAGTGTGTGTCTTTACCAGAGGAAACGCTGGACAGTGTTGTCCTTGTAGAAGGTGAGATTCTTGATAAAGTTTTCTCCTCAGTGAGGCCCACCACATGTCTTTTGAGCCTCGTTTCCACTGAGCAGAACGGTGCATCTTGGTCCGGTCCCGTCTGCTATTGCGTAATTCTGACTTTTCATGGGAGCGTTTCCACTGTCTACTGAATTCTCTTTGAGCAGGCAAAGTTTACCCTGAACGTGGCATCATACTGGAGGGATGAGGAAGTGGGTGACCATCCAGCAGCTTATGGTTGTCTTTCTTGCTTTTTGTTTTTTTCTTTACACAAATACGACCGCTGTGTTTAATTAAATGCTCTGTGTGGAACAGAGGACCCGTGTGTAAAGTTGTCACAGAGGTGAAGTTTAAACTTACTGCAGTGTTTATGGGTTCACCCAATCAAAGGACTGTGTTATGTGACGCAAGTCGCTCCGCCCTAACCGTATTGGACCATTGTCCTGTGGACCTACACCTGAAGGGAGAGTATTAATAGGCCGGTACAGGCCTGCAATATGGGTCGCTTTTACAATGGAAACAGACAAAAAGGCGGACAGGACCAGATCGAGCCATGACGGACCGCTCAGTGGAAACGAGGTATTAGACCCAATTCCGACTTCATTTTTTAAGCAATTTTATGGATCTTTTAGAGATAAGATTTTAACCTTGATGAATTGCTCCCTTCGGACGGGGGTCTTTCCTGCGGTGTTTAAAGGGGTGATAATGAAGCCCCTGTTGAAGAAGAGCAATTTAGATTTAAGTGATTTTAACAATTTTCAACCTTTATATAACTTACCGTTTCACTAGCAAGGACCACGCTACAGATTCAGAACTTAACGGTTTATTGAAGCATGGAGAATTGAATGGTGTGGGGAGAGGCGTCGCCGAAGACCCGGAGGAAGACTCAGTGTGGGGGTGCAGTCTTCGGGAAATCGTCTTTCCGAGCCTGCTCAGGACCTCCCCAGATGGAACCTAAAAGAGAGAGACGTTAGAAGAGGTGGTACAAGAGTAAACTGGAGTGCAAAACAGGGAGGCTGTGCCCGATCGATGCTGCAAAAAAAAAGGGGAGGGTCAAAAGGGGTGGGTCGGCAGGACCCAGCAAAGAAAAGGTGGGTCGGCAGGACCCGGCAAAGAAAAGGCGAGTCGGCAGGACCCGGCAAAGAAAAGGCGGGTCGGCAGGACCCGGAAACGAAAAGGCGAGTCGGCAGGACCCGGAAACGAAAAGGCGAATCGGCAGGACCCGGAAAAGAAGAGAGAAGACCCGGAGGAAGACTCAGTGTGGGGTTGCAGTCTTCGGGAAATCGTCTTTCCGAGACTGCTCAGGACCCCCAAAAATGTCTTGGCGGAGAGATTAACAGAGAAGAGAATGAGCGTGGCGCAGATGTAGATTCCGAATGTAGGTTCGGTATGCTGAAGAGGACTAACGACCTAAGATTTGGATGATGTTTTCTGATATCCCTGACCTGGCGGCTAAGGTAGCTGCACCTATGCGGATTGAATGGACGGAGTAAAAATCGGGGGAGATGTCGGACCGGCGAAGAATCTGCCGGAAGTGCTTAATGAACCAGAACCGGGTAGCGGGGCTACCCGATTCGGTAATAAAAAGCGAGTCGAATGGAAAGGCTTGAGCAGATGAACGAGACTGAACGTAGCAGGTGATGGGTTCGTAGGGACTGAGGCGGAATAAGTGTATTCGGACAGAGGTGCCGAGCTGGTCTATTTTACTTCTATGCAGGGTGTAAATGAGGGTGTCCTGACTAAGTATTGAAATGTCTGAGAGACATGGGTGAATGGAAGGGTCATGTCTGGAAGAAGAGGGGGCAAACTCAGAACAACGCAGGAAACCGAAATAAGGGAGTAAGAGCATGGACTGAAGAGTTAGGTCGATAAAGGGGGATAGATAACCGGAACGAAGCGTGAGAATACAACGGGTGAGGAAGTCGGAGGTGACCGGTAAGTGATGAGCAGCGGAGGGTTGTTGTAGCTTTTTTAGACCTTTCAGAAGCATCAAAACGTGGCAATGGTCAAGAGTTGGACAGGGGTTACCTGTTGCCAGCTTGAAGAAGCTGATTCCTGATAAATAGGATTTAATAATACATTTTTTTTAAAAGCGCCTTTCAGGACACCCAAGGACACTGTACAAATCAGGAAACACATAAAAATACAAAATACAGATAAAACATCAAAACAGGTAGCAGTTAAAACAAGGTGCAACATAACAAGGTAAGTGCATGGCTAATTGATTTAATGGAGCATAGGTGGATTTTCTGGATTGAATGGGAGTGAGATGAACTGGCAGATAGACAAAGGACTAAGAGAGACCATACATTACGTGAAAAGCCTTGAAGGTGTTCCAACCGGACAGGTAAACAGAGAGGGTACCGGGTGAGAGGCTGTCAATGATGGAGATCTGCGAGACGGTGGTGAGGTCGTGGGGCTGCGGCGTCAATTGAAGATGGTGGCTGAAAATTGTGGGACTGGAGTTGGGTTGAGGTCTGCAGCGGGAGCTAAGGATCTGAATTTCTGAAAGGAGAAACGAGAAAGAGAATCAGCAATGGAGTTTAGGTGACCGGGGATATTAGCTGCACGGAGTATGAACTGATGTTGGGCTGCTGAGAGTGAGTCCGCGGATGAACTGCATGACAGCTGGGGAACGAGATCAACCTTCATGAATAATTTCTACGACGGCTTCATTATCAGAGTGAATTAGGTTTGAGTTCTGCGACCTTTTCAGGGTGTACATAGCAAGCCAAAAACAAAAAAGCCTACATTTCTTAAGACTATTCTTATAAGGTGGAGGTATTTTATTTACAGAACACCTGGTTATCAGCAGATTTGGTTCTAACCCTTCCAGTGGCTTCTTTTTAACCTTTTTGTTTTTGGAAACATTTTAGAGATTTCAGAAGGGTTACAGTGTGTGCCTGACTGTATGGGTGTCTGTCAAGCTATGGATGAATCCTCACATCTAATTCTAATTGAGAAACTCTGTGCTCTTTGAATTAGTTTATGATTAGATGTGCCCAGTGAACATTTTCTTTTGTTAAAAATATTCCTAAACAATGTTCTCAATGATTCATAGATATCTAGGCAAAAATGTGTAATATTTAGTTACAAAAACAATGCTTTTAATGTGTAGAATAGGTTTTAGTAAAGTTGATAATTGAATTTTAATCTCAATCACGATCTGGGTTTTCAATGATCATAAAAATAAAATGATCCAATTTTTTCTTCCTCCTTTGCGGTTTACTCTCGAGCGCACCTCCCACAGCCCCAACCACTTTGGTTTCATTCTAGTTCTCACCAAGTCTCAAGCCAAGTCCCCAACTTAGTGACTTTGTCACTATATTTAGTGACTTTTTAGACCCCTCTCGCGACTCTTTTTCAAAAAAGCGAATAGCGAGTGTGGCTAGTGTTATTAGAGTCTTTTGGAGACTCTGACGTGAAGCACTGTTCACACCGACTAGACGTAACTCTTGTCATGGAGCAGCGGTACTGCCATAAGCTCCTCACCTGTGTCAGAGCTCTTACAGCAGGCCACCAGTACAGCTGCAGTCAGAGACATGTTTTAGCCGAGGATAAGTAGCTCAAAAACAAAAAAAGTATTTAAAAGAGCTGTATGTAAGATTGTGGCCAAAACTGGTACTGCAATCGCTTTCAAAATACTGTAGAGCGGTGTATCCCCTCCCCATCCTCCTTGACTTGAGGTTGCGGGATAGGCTGCAGGATCCAGCAGGAACGTAGGCTACTACAAGGAGCTTCCAATGGCAAGTGACCGGGTCCTACACAGTAAGTTTTTTTTCTGTTACTTATGTTTAATTATGTTTAATTATAATGACAGAGAAACGGGCTCTGATAATGCCTTGCTAATGTTAGCAATGACAACTCGCCATTTTTTATTTCCCAAACAATTCCTTACCTTTTTTAATTCAATGACCCTCCTCCTCCATATGCGCTAACGTAACGTTACTTTGCACGAACATGCATGTCGGTGCATTCAAAGGACAACCATAATGGCAGTATTACCCTGATATGTCACCATCGTGTGTCTTTTGAAACAGGCTTGATTGTGTTTTAAACTTCAAAATGAATAAATGTAGTTTAATTCTGCTTTAAGATTCACATTGTGTGATTAAAATGCCAGTCTGTGAATATATTTATGTGCATGTGCCAAATGCTAACCAGATCTTGATTCACGGCTACAGGTGATCTCATATTGTTTGTCAATTTAAAACAGATGGCCATATGGTGAAGGGAAAATCTTGATTATTACAGTGAGGACACCTTAGTAGACTTTTTCTTTTCTCTTTTTCAATCAAATTAGAATATTGTGAAAAAGTTTTAGGCACACAGATGTTATTCATCCATTATCTATCATGCAGTACATTCATTATCCATTACATATTACCTTGAATCAACTTCTTCCCAGATGCCAACAACCCAAACATACTGTTAATGTGCTACCTTCTGTCAATAAAAAAATGCCTTCAGCACATATAAGAAGCTGAACAGATGGTCTGTCCTCTTGATGTTGTTAGTCTGGAACTGTATGAAGTGATGGAAGAAACTGTGACAACCTAATTTCACAACACAAATGGTAAAATCTCCAACACGATGAAAGCAAACTATTTTGAAATAGAGCGGTCATTCTAGATTTTAATCTGTTTGAGTGATGTTTTTATGTTAAAGCACACACATTTTATTTTAGAATTTGAAAACCCTAAAATCTTTTAGATTTGAGAACCAAACTTACACTCAGCCCTTTCATTAATTTTTGAATTCGAACTACATAAAAAGTGTTCTGTGCTTGTTGGGCCCCAGGTGTGAAGGTCTGAAGTACACACAGAGAAAAAGAGAGACTGGTATAAAAACTCCCACAATGCACTGTTCCCTCTTTTTTCTCCAGGAGGAGTGTCATCGGGTGAACAACTATTTTTCTTGTTGCTGGCCGAAAGTAGATCTACATCTTTGAAGAAATCTTTTATCCAAAGTAAATAAGTCTAAAGTCTTGGTAATCGGTGTATTCTGGCTGAAGATAGGTTTGAGTTAGCTTCTTTCAAATTATGCAGAAAGAATCTAAATCAAAGCTGCAAACAGCCTCGAATGGCCCTCGCAGCTTAGTGCCACACTGGCCCGTGTTGTGACTGTAAGTATATGACACCGCCACCTCATCTGCACTTCAAAAGTTTAAAGGTTCTACAGTCATAGAAGTTCATCATTTAAACGTGGGACTTTGTTCCCAGTAGGTGGGGGTAAGGTCATGTCATCAATTTACCCTACCAATGTATCATCAATGAGGAAGCACACAAAGTTTGGTGTGGATCTGATATTACATAAAGGACAAGGTTTCAAGGTTTATAAACAGATTATAAACTGTGTTAAAGAAGTTGTAATTGTTTTAGAATAATTCAGTCTAGGTTTTAGTTGGGTTCCTTATGTAAAAAAGTGCTTTGTGTTTTCACAGAATAAAAGTTTTATAAACATAAAACTGTCTTGAGTAAATAATTTTTGTCAATGTATAATTATCAGATCAACTTATAAAGTATTTTATATTTCTAACTAGAGGTGCACAACTGCTGTGCAGATCCTTTAAAAGGAGTGAATAGTCCTTTATTTTAACAATCTACTAAGCAATAGATCTGACTCAGAAGTCTTTATGTATCTTTATTTTTTCTAATATTTTTCAACTAAGTCAGGGCAAGCAAAACTGCTTGTTCTAAATTTACTCCGATATTGGAAATTTATTTAAGGAAATGTGTATAGGAGAATGGAGGTTGCACAAAGAATAAGGGTATGGTCTTGATTAGAGGTGAGGTACAGAGAGAGAGTCAAGTTTCCAGTGTCTGCAAGTGGTAAGTTGGAGAACGGGCAGGAAGAGGAGTTGGAGGTGTAGGGGGCTGTGTGTGACGACTGAAAAAGGCTGATGAGGATGTTGAAAGAGCTTAGGGAAAGTATGAGCTTGGCTTAAAGGAGGAAGCATCCTGGAGCAGGAGCAGCCGGTTAGGATTTGATATGTATTCACTCAGGTCATTTCAGGGACCGTTGACCATCAGGCATAGCATGATCCTCTGACAGCTCCTTAAGCACACAGAGGATAACGAGCAGATTGCTGCCAGGTGTAACTGTAGCATTCTGCAACGCCCACAGGGGGAAGACTTGCAGCTGTGGAGAGAGAAACACATGCATACCTGAATCAAACACACACTTTACAGTCATGACATATTTACTGTATATGTGCTGTACTGGTGGATGGAATAACTCACATTTTTGTGTTAAACATTCGAGCTGTAAAGTTTGTACATATTTTTTAAATAATTCTACCCAGAAGCTGAGTATGCCACTGTGCAGTTATGTTGTACAGTCCCCTTTACTGTACAGTATCGTATTACTTAATTTTAATTATATTTTACTTTTGTGTGAATCTGCATGATTCAATTTGCCTTTTACTTTGCTACTGGTACACCTGAATTTCCCCTCTGAGGGACTACAATGGATATGTCTATTCTGTTCTAGATTTTGATGCTTTTTGGAAATCTTCCCAAATGAATTTCAATTCATTTTTATAATAACACAACTGGTGCTTGGTAACAGGGCTGGACGGACTAGGACCAAAAAGTGGCCCTAGCATTTTTGGCCATGGTGGCCCACCATAATCATTTGCAAAATATGCAGAGCACTTGGCATACAATAAATATTTATGAAATGTACTGTTTAAACAAATACAAAATTATGCCTTTAGTGAAAGAGTATATCCATGTAGAACTAAGATCTCTAAAAGTGGCACTGAGGGAGACAGAAAGCAGGGTTAAGGTCATTATTATTATTATTATTATATACATCCCAAAATATTGTCATTATATTATATATTGTATTCATTTTAAATATAAGACTGTGACCTTTGAAGGAATAAGAGTTGACATTATAAAGAAGATAGTTTAAATTCAAAGCTACATGTGCTTAAACTACATGTGTACTTTATGAATAGACAAACAACTCCACTGTGTGTGGACAGACGTAAAGCCTAAAGGTGAAGTGCTACAACATAGTTGATACCTTTTTACCACAGAGAGAAAACCATCTAAAATAAGATTGAAAAATTAAATGTGTCGCATCGTGTAAAATCAATTTCTAAATTCCATATTTTCCATTAAAATAATCGTATTAAATATGACAAGTTATCTGCAATTATTCTCCGTTACTTTGATGTGACTGAGTCACATCAAATATTACTCAAGTAAGAGTAAAAACGTATTTGGTTAAAAGGCTACTCAAGTATTAAGTTCTTGTTTTGAAATCGTAACATAATTTAACATCTAAAAATTATGTAATTAGACAAAAACATAAAGTTATGTGTAAATTCTGAAGATTAAAATAAACAGAAATACGTGGCATATTTTAAAATAACAAATTTGACTAGAAACATTTTTCCAAAACATTTTTTAAGTATAACTAATGAAACCAATACCTACACTAGGTAATGTATATGTTAGACCTGGGTAAGGTACCCCCTCTCGACCTCCAAGTGGCACAACAGCCTCAGCAGATGAAAAATTTTAAAATGATGAAGCTTGTGGAACATAAACTGTACGTGTGAGTCTTGTGCATTTTTGGTTAAAACAAATATTCAGTGTCCTTCAGTAAAATTACTTGCTGTGGGTAGAGTAGCCAGAAATTTTACTCAAGTAAAAGTAGCGACAATTCATAAAAATATTACTCAAGTCAAATTAAAAAGTACAGTCTAGAAATACTACTGCAAAAGTAACTGGTTATTACTTGCCTCTGGTAATTTTTTGACCGTCTCTAAACCGCACTACTCAGCAGTGAACAGACGGAGCTGATCTAGCCACTGTTGTCAATGTCAGAACTTTGTAAAGTGCTAAAAAAAAAGAAAAAAAGGTTTCTGTCAAACCGGGATGAATGTCTGTCAAATTTACAACCTGAAACTAACTTCTGTGCAGTTTTGTTTGAAAAATAACCTCATGATTTACGCTCGTTTAAAAATAATAATTTATTATTAGGCTCTTTGCATTTAACTGTAGTCTGCTGCTCGATTGAAACCTTAAATGTGAACCATATCCAAAAACTACTGGTATTGTTTCTTCATCCACCTGCTCTCTGTGTCAGACTGTGACCGAGAGAAGAGCAGGGGAAAGCTGCTGTATGCGGCAGAAAAGAGAAGACGCTACAGTCAGGGAGGCACAGGGCTTAGGAGGGCTAAAAGATTTCCTGTCTTCGTCTCTCCCTTCCAGCCTTTATTATCATCATCATCAATAAATGTAATAATAAATACAATGCTGCTAACGGTGGCATCTGCTTCATAGCTGACTAGTGTATTTTTAAAAAATCTGAAAATAGATATATTAAAGAACAAGCAAAGGCTAAAGGGTCTATCCATTTTGGGTAAAATGAGGCTATACCTAGTTAAACACAGATTGACATGCATAAAAAATGGAAGGGATTAGATTAAAATCCAGGAGTTCTTATTTAAAAGCAAACTGTCTTCATCAAAATGTTTTGCCAAACATTATTCATACCACTGGCAGGTTCAGGTTTAAAGTAATCTTTTAATTTTACCAATATGTTTCTTGGAGTGGATGTTGTTGTATTCTACTTTTTTGAGGCTATTTTTTATTATGCAGTACATATGTTTTAATTATATCTTTTTTAAGCTTTAGAAGTAATAGGCCTGTTTATATTATTCAGGGTAGTAAAACATGACTCTGTTACCAGTATTTTATAGGGTTGAAGGTTTTAAGTAAACAAACTCTTGAGTAAAGATATGAATTGAAAGCAGGGAGGATCAGCTATAACTCTAAGTCATGTTATAACCCAGTTCATGGTACGGTCAGGAGACCTGGAGAAAATAAATGACCTGTCAAGATGTAGAAGGAGGAGAGAGGAGTCATGTGATATGTTCTTTGTTCTTTTTGAAATAAAAATGGTACAGCCTCGTAAGAGAACAAGTCAGATCTTGTCTGGCTTCCATCTGCAGGTGTGTCCTTTTCAAACAAGATATCTGTTGTTTGTGTGCATTATTGTTACTCTCTGTCTCTCAGCTCTGGGTCTTATTTTGAAACAGTTCCCGCTGGGGTTTTGGAGTTCGGCGCCCCCACCTCTCTGAGTAAAAAAAGCGAGTTCCAGAGCATACAATGAAAAGAAGCCGACAAAATGCTGGAGAATGCGGGCATTTGATTTGGTTTTGAGTTTTCTCAGGGCTGGGAGAGATTGAGTGTGAGTAATGAGTGTGGCATAACTGATTGATACATGTGTTTGTGGCAATTATAGTGATTTTGTGTTTTTAATTTGAGTTCAACAGAGAATCGGAGAGCGACTGGATTGATCCTTGCTAATCAACACCCGGGTGGTTTTGTATCAATCTGAAAAAGCGCTAACACCAAATTAATAGGTATTGATCGATTTAAACTTTCTCCATTTAATGTTGACGTGTTGTTCTTTCGGTTGAGGGCCGACCAAAGTACGGACCAGGGGGCTTGAGAGTTGGCCGCTCACATCCGATGGGATGCTGTCGGAAATCTCCCAGGCTGACAAGCGGAAGGGACAGCAGTTTAGAGCCTGTGTGCTCTCTGTTGTCTAGACGGATTACCTTGGAGAGGCCGGCGTATCTTCCAAACGCACGTTTGAGCCACGTGAATTGGATTGTGTTTAAAGGTCCGACTTTAGGTGGCTCTGGTAGAGGTTAGTGTTTGATGAGATTGTGAAAATTGTTGTTCTTTCTTTCTCTCGGATGATTGTGTGATTGGAGAAGTCGCGGTGACGGAAAGAAAAGCTACCAGGTAGCTTTTGCACTCTGGCCGCACATAAACTTCTCATTTAGGGGAACTAACCGACTAAATCTAAAACCATAATTCCTCTGCGAATCTTAAACGCCTAGACAATGCCGGCGCTTCTTGTATAGACAATAAGCGTAGAAGCTTGACATTGTAGAGGAATAAGGGAATATCATTTTCAGTCAGCTAAAGTACCACCATAAGTTAGCTTACGGCTAACACACAGTTTGGATGAGTTTCGCCTGGAAATAAAGGCGTTCAACCTTGTGCAACTACGTAAACACGTCTAAAGCATTGTCGAACACATATATATAGGACTGTTATTATGAATAACTGGTAGTAAACTCTATAGAATATATATAAAATAACTTTTTATGATAACGGAGCGGTCACGTTTGGCTTCCGGTTGAGCTAGGTTGGTAGGTCATGATGACAGCTAATCTTTGGTAGCTTAGCTTCCGAACTGTATTTATTTGGCTCGGTTAAACAGTCATTCGAGTATTGATGGCGAAGTGTGGTTTTGTTGGAGGCATTTTGTTCTTGTCTTTGGTTGGTTTACTTATGAGTACGGTTTGTTAGGTTTAGCATCGTAGTGAAGAATTAGCCATCTGTGCACCGGCGTATTCATTCCGCGGTGTGACCCGGAAGTTTTATTGGGCCGGACTTTGATCTGTCAGTCCGGCTGAGTTTTTTTTTTTTTTTTTGAGCAAACTGTTGACGATTTTGTGTTGCAAAGCGAGTTTTAAACGTATTTCTTTCGGTATATGTTTTAATGATAAATAAAAATTGCTTTATATTGGGAGAATTCTATTTCTTCGTGTGTTTCACTGAAGTGTGCGTCCCGAGTTTTGGCGCAGGCCGGACTCTATTAGGAATTCTTTGATTTTTAGATGAAACGGCAATAATCTCCGTATATAAATAAATTAATGATAAGATAAACAGTGCGTTATAAACCTTTTTAGCTTTCCTTCGTTTCGGCTTTGCCTAAAACATTATTAAGGTTAATGTTGCATGAATAAATAATATATAAACTCCTTCATTATAAAAAGAAATAAATTAAATAAATTAAAACTGTGCCTGCCTTTACTGTTAACTGCATTAATATTGGGATAAATTTGGGCCTACGAATTGATAGTTTATCAATTAAAATAAATAATTTATAGAGTTAATACAAATAACCTATTTTTTTAAATTTTAATCCATTTTGGATTTTTGTTACGAATATTCAATGGCAGCCGAATATAAATTACTTCCTGCTCCACAGGGACAAAACTGGAGTACTTTAGATGCCCAATTGTTAATATACATTTCTAAATTATATTCTGTTTTAGTTGATAAGCCCGGTAAAAAAGATAAAAACCAGTTCCAGGGCCTTATGACGGCCAGGTGGGCTCGTCATGGTGCCCGAGGGGATTATAAGAGAAGTCTCTCACAGAATGTGTTCTGGGGAGGAAAAGCGACACCTACTAAATTTAGTTAGCAACAAATTAGAATGCACCGATAAATTGTTCTTGGCGTATAATGCTAAATTAATGGATGAGATGGAGCAGCACGAACACAGGTTAACTGAAGTTCAGCTACAGATGGATGGAGTGCTGCAGAATCAGGAAAGATTAGCATCTGTGGTAAGGGGTCAAGCTGCAGACCTTTCAGGGAGTGCCAGCCCCAGTCATCGTGATGAATGTGCAGTGGTTCTACAGGTCAAAAATATGCAGACGTTGGGGGACAAGGGGAGTGAAGGACCATTTAAGAATACCAGATCTCAGGTGTCACTGGGGGCAAGTGGAGGCCCTGATTTAATGCTTCCTTTAGTGGGAGCATCAGATGGTTCAGTAATTTACAAACCATGGAAGATGGCTGACATATCTGCCATCATTCTGCAACTCCCTGCTTTGACTGGTGGAGGAAACTGTTGGATAAATAAATTAAATCAGTTGACTTCAGGCCAAACCCTAGCGGTGGGGGATTGGAAAGCTATTATGGGTAGAATGTTGACATTGACAGATTATAATGAGATGATGCTCCAGTGCCAGTTAGCATGTGTACTTGATGAAGCCCCATTCACGCATCATGCATATGAGCTTGCCGAGTGGGTCAGAAGAAAATATCCTACTCCGCCTGCGTCTAAAATTTTGAAATTTCCCTGGTCAACTGATGTTACTCCCGCAGAACATATAGCAAAATGTAAAGATAAATGGGTTGCAGTTACTGGAGAACACCCTCGAGATCCGGGAAATAATCGGATTTGGTTTAGAGAAGCAGTTTTAGCAGGCATGCCAGAGTCTGTTGCTACATTAATGAAACGGAATCCTGATTCACACATTTATGATCAGCCTACATGGGAAAGACACGTAACATATTATTTACAAGACGTGCAAGATTCTGCGTTAAAGGACGCTGAGGAGAATAAGAAAATGGAGACTGCTTTGTTAAAACTACAGTTAAAAGAGGCTCAGAATAAATTGACTGACTTGTATCAGTCTAAGAAAGTGAAGCAGATGGTGGCTGAAGCAGCACCTACTGTTGGATCAGCGACAGTGCTGCCTTCTTTTCCTGTGATGTATGCTGGAGCTGCGCCGAATCCGCCATTTACTGCTCCTTATAGGACATGGCAGCCTCGTGGCAGGTCACGTGGCAGGGCCAGGTTTGGGGATTTTAGAGGCATGGGGAGAGGGCAGCCGGGTGCTAACGGTTGTCACAGGTGTGGCTCCAATGAACACTGGGTGAGGGAGTGCCCACACCCACAAGGGGGCGCTATACCTCCCGGTCAGCCACCTCTACATATGGCTCCAATGACTCTCCCTATAACTCAACCATTGCCTGTTTCAGTGGGTGATCAAAGACTATCACATCCTTTTGTCATTGCTCAAACCACGCCTGTCAACTTGTTAGGCAGAGATCTGCTTATCAAACTTGGTGCTACTATTCTATGTACCCCTGATGGACTTATGGTGACTTTTCCGAATGGACGTACGCATTGCTGTGACACCACGAGTGGTCAATTTTTGCTGAAGGATGACACTTCACAAGTGGCTGATATTTTCTGGGCCAGATTGACTACGATGTCTGCACATGAATCTTCTGCGGCTGACTTTCTGAGATGCTGGAAGCCTTGGCTGCTTGAACTCCAGCCTTTTGTTCCACCGCCTGACCCTTTCCATGTGACCTTCCTCTATGAGAGGGGCGATTCTACCTTATACCAGGAACAATTTGAAACAGAACTTGAAGGCCAAAGTTGGTCTGTGGCTTCGGGTCCATGCTTTGTGGGGAGGGAGGGTGTGGCACTGTTTGCTGATCTGACTTCAAAGCAGCATAAATGGTATATGATGGAAGCTGAAGCGCTTCCACACATATCGCTTTTGTTGCATCCGAAACATCAAGCTAAAGATTTGGGGGGAATGGTTAAGAGGGGAGTTGAATTAAGAGATTGGGTCCATACCCAGATACCTTCAGTCTCTTTTTCTCCTTCTACTCAGATGTACAAAATAGACACGCAGCTCTCTGATACTACCATTCTGGAACATTTGCAGCTTTCTAGAAATCATGGCAGAGAAAAAACAGATCATCTTGATGCAGTGGAGGCCTTAAAGGTCGTGCCTGACTCTTTGTGGTCAGATGGTCCCACTGATGTCAGTCTAGCGCAAACCACACCCATCACATTTGAGATGAAACATTCTGATCCAATCTGGCGTTCTCAGTACCCACATAAACCTCAGGCTGAGGAAGGTATTGCAGACACTATTGCAGGCTTACTTGAAGTTGGAGTTTTAGAACCATCAAACTCTTCATATAACACCCCTATTCTTCCTGTGGAAAAACAAGGTACTGGTAAATACAGAATGGCACATGATTTGCGTGCTATTAATGAGGCCCTTAGAACCCCTCCCATTTCTACACCGAATCCGTATACAGCTCTGGCGTCACTGACTCCTGATTTAAAATGGTTTACCTGCATAGATTTGGCTAATGCATTTTTCTGTTTACCGCTTCATCTTTCTGTCAGGGATATTTTTTCATTTACATTCAGGGGCAGGAAGCTACGTTATAGTAGGCTTCCGCAGGGTTTTGCTTTATCTCCAGGTATTTTTAATCAGGTGTTGAAGCAGTCATTAAGCACTGTACAGCTCCCTCCAGGCTGTGTACTGACCCAATATGTGGACGATTTACTTTTAGCATCCCCTACTGTTGAAAAGTGCATAGCAGCGACTCTAGTTGTGTTGCAACATTTGGGAAAAGAGGGATTTAAAGTCTCCCGCGATAAGCTTCAGTTGGTCAGGCAGGAAGTCCAGTTCCTGGGGCGAAGGGTGACCGCTCAAGGGGCTGGACTGACGGACACCCACAAGAATGCTATTTTGGCCCATTCTAAACCTCTCACTGTTAAATCAATGCTGTCATTTCTGGGACTGACAAATTTTTCCAGACATTATGTGCCTAATTACACAAACCTTACCACACCACTCAGGGCTCTTGTAAATGCTCATGGTATGAAAAATCTGCATGCTAAATTAGAATGGGACATACCAGCTGAGGAGGCATTTGTTAAGTTGAAACAGGCTCTAGCACAAGCAGCTGATTTAGCCACTCCTGACTATACGTGTCCATTTTTTCTTAACACATCAGAAACAGATGGGGTGGTTAATGGGATTTTGTTTCAGAAGAAAGGTGGTCAGAGATACATTCTTATGTATCTTAGCATAAAGCTGCAAGCTATTGAAATGAGACAGCCACCTTGCACGAGACATGCAGCAGGAATTGCACACCTAGTGGAGAAAACTTCACACATTGTCAGGGGTTATCCACTTAATATTTTGACATCTCATGGAGTCATGGCATTGGTTAATTCTGAGACGTTTACTCTTTCTACTTTGCGTCAGCAGCGGATTGGCAGAGTTTTGGAGGCACCAAACATTATTTTTACGCATGAAGGAATAAACATGGCTGAACAAATCACCGCCTCTGGGGAGCAGCATGACTGTGTCAGGCTGAATTCTGTTGCTCAAAAAATACGTCCTGATTTACGGTCTGATCCCTTACCTACAGGTTTTGTGCTCTATACAGATGGTTGTTGTTTCAGAGATGGACAGGGCCAGTTGAGATCAGGTTTTGCAGTTATTGAGCAGAATGGAGATTCACTACATACTGTCGTGTCAGGGAAGCTGGACGGCAAGCAGAGCGCACAGCGTGCTGAGATAAGGGCTCTTATTGAAGCATGCAAATGGGGAAGAGATAAAGACGTCACGATTTACACTGATTCGAACTACGGGTTTTCTGTTATACATTATGAATTACCACAGTGGAAGAGAGCAGGTTTTGTTACTGCTACTGGTAAACCTGTACACCATCAGGCAGATATTATGGAGCTTTTGGATGTTGTACAGTTACCAGCTAACCTCGCTGTTCTTAAGTGTAAGGGTCACAGCAAGGCTGACACTGTTGACGCGTGGGGAAATAGGGCGTCATCGAGCGGTCTAATTCAACTTTAAATTTACAGCTGGCAGAGAACCACAGGTGTCACCGGACCCGGACCCTCGCAGTGACCATCAGCATCTGAAGGGCCTGGTCTCCTCCTTCCTTCCGACCCCCCTCCGGTCCCTCACGCTGCAGCAGCTCTCTGCTGACCTGGGAAAATCTCTTTGCAGCGGGTGGTGTCGGTTCTGACTAGGCGGTGTCGACTGCCGAAGCCAGGAGGCGGGGCCTGACCCACCCAGAAGATTGGTTGAAGTTGCTGTAATCATACAGTGTACTCTATATGTGCAAAAAAAAAAAAAATTGGGCGAGATAAGCAATTTGGACTTGCTTTTCTCGAAGAGGGATTGTACCGAAGAGAAAAGATTGCAAGAAATCAAACACATTTCACAGCAGGTTTTGACCACCTCACAATCGGTGGGGGAAGCTATTGGAGGCGGGGCCTGTCTGTGCATTTGTGTTTATTGGGGGAAATGTTCAGTTAATGAAGTAACTGTCATTTCAGTGAGGGCGATCTGCAGAAAAGACAGTAACTTTGGGAAAAATAAAGAGTCCACTGTACTGAATCTTTTCATCACTCTGGTAGCCACTTGCTGCCAGAGAAATAAACAAGAGCGAAGACTAGAGAACAAAATAATAAAGACTGAACACTTATTAATCATTTTTCTTGTATTTTACAGGTTGTCTAACCGATTTTTATTTACAGGTGCAGATTGCTAGACACTGCCTAAGAGGGTGTCAAAGAATTTTTAAGTAGTCGATTTGTAGGATTTCTTCTTTATATTCAGTATTTACGGTTTTATAAAACTTTTTTAGTAATGAGATAAAATATTTTAAGGAGTGTTTAAAGTATAATCAGGTTAACTGACTACTATTTTTTGTTTTACTTATTCTTTTTTCATTATGATGTGGTTTTTGTAGGATGTTTTTGGGGTTGGTGACAATTGCTAGAGTTTGTTTTTACTAAAAGAATATTGAGAATTAGGTTAAAACATAAAAAACAATAATGATAAATTAAAAAAATATATTGCTTAAAGGTAAAGATAAAGAAAAAAAAAAAAAAAAAAGACACTCTTCTCACTTTGAATAATCATGTTAGAAAGAGGGACAATTTGTTAAATAATATGTTTGGTAAATGGAAGACTCTGGCAATGATAATAATGGTTTCTTTAGCAGTATTTGTGTCAACTATGGTGTTATGTGGATGTTGTTGTATTCCTTGTATACGTTCTTTGCTCACAAAGTGTATTGAAAAAGCTGTTGGTGATAATGTGCAAGGTCAATATCTGTTGCTCCCTCACATGGAGCCTGAAGGGGAAGTACAGAGGAGTGGTCAATCTATTTGAAAAATAGATTGAAAGAGGGATTTGTTGTATTCTACTTTTTTGAGGCTATTTTTTATTATGCAGTACATATGTTTTAATTATATCTTTTTTAAGCTTTAGAAGTAATAGGCCTGTTTATATTATTCAGGGTAGTAAAACATGACTCTGTTACCAGTATTTTATAGGGTTGAAGGTTTTAAGTAAACAAACTCTTGAGTAAAGATATGAATTGAAAGCAGGGAGGATCAGCTATAACTCTAAGTCATGTTATAACCCAGTTCATGGTACGGTCAGGAGACCTGGAGAAAATAAATGACCTGTCAAGATGTAGAAGGAGGAGAGAGGAGTCATGTGATATGTTCTTTGTTCTTTTTGAAATAAAAATGGTACAGCCTTGTAAGAGAACAAGTCAGATCTTGTCTGGCTTCCATCTGCAGGTGTGTCCTTTTCAAACAAGATATCTGTTGTTTGTGTGTGTTATTGTTACTCTCTGTCTCTCAGCTCTGGGTCTTATTTTGAAACAGTTCCCGCTGGGGTTTTGGAGTTCGGCGCCCCCACCTCTCTGAGTAAAAAAAGCGAGTTCCAGAGCATACAATGAGAAGAAGCCGACAATGTCCTAGCTTCAACCCAATGGAGAATCTGTGGAAGGAGATGATGGCAAGGAGGCATCACAACCTCAAAGACTTAATAGAGCTCATCACCAAAGATAAATCATCAAAATACCATTGGAAACATGCAAAAAACTTGTTGGCTGTCAAAAGAAGAACATAGGAAGGAAAAGGGCCAGAGGCATTGACTCCTTTAATGCCAGTAAAAACTTATGTTAATTATTGAGAAGCGTGTAAACAATTGTGCACATCCTTATTTTTATTTATTTAAATGTAAAAAAAAAAAAAAACATACTGAATTGTTTTCAGAATTATTGTCTTTTGAGAAATGCCTGTTTCATTTTCAATATTATTGAAATATTCAAATAATTTATAAATATGCATGGCATATGAAAAGTTTAGGCTTATTTCTAAGTCAAAGACCCACCATGTGTATCAGTCATGGTTTTAGTTTTACCTCCTCCAAGGAGGTTATGTTTTCCCCAGGATTTGTCTCTCTGTCTGTCTGTCTGTCTGTCTGTCTGCCACATAGCTCAAAAGGTTATAGATGGATTTCAATTAAATTACCAGGAAATGTCCAGAGTGGAACCAGGAACAAGTGATAATATATTTGGGGTGATCCGGCTCACCGTCTGCGGGGTACTGAACTAGTTAGTAACATAACTCACAAAGTTATTGACAGATTTTGTTGAAAGTGTGCTATACAAATAAAATTGCCTTGCCTTGCCCAAACATTTTCTTTTTTAAAGCTACTGGTCCAAAGACGGCAACTTCTGTCTTTTCAGAATTTAAGAGCAAAAAGTTTAGTCATCCATGTTTTTATGTCTTCCACACATGCCTGTATTCTATCTAACTGACAGGATTCCTCAGGATTTATGAATAGATATAGTTGTGTATTATCGGCATAGCTGTGGAAATGTATCCCATGCTGACTAATGATTTTACCAGCTGTAGGCATATATATAGTGAAAAGAATTGGTCCAAGCACAGAACCCTGTGGAACTCCACAGGTAACCCTTGAGTGTGAAGAAGATTTATCATTAACTGTACATGAACAAACTGGAATCTGTCGGACAAATATTATTTAAACCAGCCTAGTGCTGTTCCTTTGACCTCTGCATCATGTTTAAGCTTTTCTAAGAGAATATTGTGATTGAAAGTGTCAAAAGCAGCACTGAGATCTAACAAGACCAGAACAGTCAAAAGTCCATTATCTGAGGCCAAGAGAATATCATTAGTAACCTTCACCAGTGCTGTTTTAGTGCTATGATGAGCTTTAAAACCTGACTGAAACTCTTCAAACAGGTTGTTACTGTTTAGATGCTCACATACTTGATTAGCAACTATTTTCTTAAGGATTTTGGATAGGAAACGAAGGCTAGATATAGGTCTGTAATTAATCTTGATCAAGGGAAGGTTTCTTAAGTAACGGTTTAATTACAGCAATTTTAAATTCCTGTGGAACGTATCCATTTGCTAAGGATAGATTTTTCATATCTAAGATGGGGCCAGGAACCAAATGGAACACTTCCTTAAATGATTTGGGTTTGCATTGGGTCCAACATACAAGTTGAAGGTTTAGATGAGGTTAATATTTTTGATAATCCCGAAAGCTTGACTGAATCAAAACAGTCCAAACACAAATGAGGTTCTACAGTTCTCTCCAATGCTGCCTCACTTACTGAAAAAGAAGTAATCATGTTTGGGAGGATGCCAATGATTTTATTTTTAATAGAATAAATTTTATTTATGAAGAATCCCATAAAGTCATCACTACTAAGAGCTGGGGGAATAGTTGGGTCAAAAGAGCTATGTCTCTGAGTAAGTTTGGCAACTGTACTAAAAAGAAACCTAGAATTGTTCTTATTCGCCTCTATTAATGATGAAGCATATGCTGTTCTAGCTTGTCGAAGGGTCTTTTTATACAGCAGTAGACTGTTTTTTCCAGGTTAAATAGGTATAGGTGTGTAAAGCGCCATTTTCTCTCTGATTTCCTAGTATTCTGCTTTAAAGTACGCAGCTCTGCATTAAACCAGGGAGTCAGCCTCCTATGGCTAATTACTTTCTATTTTAAGGGGGCTACACTATCTAATGCCAAACACAAGGGGAAAGTAACGCTATTAACCAGATCATCAATTTCTGAAGGGTTAGAGATGGAATGGCTGCCCTCCACTGCGTTACTCTGAGACACTGAGGAAAGTAAGAATGGAACAGATTATTTAAAATTTATTACAGCATTGTCTGATAAAGTTCTACTATAATTGAAACTTTCATTCAGATTTTAGATGGTCAGTTAAAGTAAATTCAAAAGTTATGAAAAAGTGGTCAGACAGAACCGGGTAATGTGGGTGGACTGTTATTTCCCCACCCTCAATACCGTATGTCAGTACACACTGTGTACTGCACTTTTTGAGAAAAGCCAATTGAGTCTAAGATAGCATTAAAAGGCTGCATTTAGGCTATCACTTTCGGTGTCCATGGGATTATTGAAATCCCCCACTATAATGCCCTTATCAGTATTTAATACTAAATTAGATCTGATTCAAGAATTGAGAGTAAGGGCCTGGTGGACGATAAAACACCACAAACAAAAGTGGTATTAATTTCTTGCAACTTGGATGAGGAAAAATAAGGGTTAGATGTTCAAAAGAACTGTAGCTATCAACTGGTCTGGGATTAATTAGTAAATGAGAATGAAAAATGGTTGCAACTCCTCCTCCTCGCCCAGTACTTCTAGGAATGTGAAAATGTAAATAATTGGAAGGAGTTGACTCATTTATACTGACATAATCCTCCTGCTGCAACCAGGTTTCTGTGAGACAAAACATATTAATTTGATTATCAAAAATCAAGTCATTTACAACCAAAGTCATTGATGAGAGAGATTTTATGTTCATTAAACCACATTTAATAGTTTTATTTTTCTGTTTTTTCAAAGTCGTATTTATCTTTATGAGATTTTCATGATTTGCTCATGTTGGGTTAACTTTTAATGCATTTGATTTTGGCCGTGGGCAAGACATTTTTTCTATCGGGTAATGGGTGGGTAACAGTACAGAAGCTGCAGAGAGGTGGGCTACGATTCTGCTTCCTGGTCTGGACCCTGGGTTGTCAGTGTTTGGGAGGACTAATAAATCCGGCCAGATTTCTAGAAAGAAGAGCTGCTCCATCCAAAGAGGCATGGATACCGTCTCTCCGGATCAGACCAGGTTTTCCCCAAAATGTTCGCCAGTTATCAATGTAGCCCACATCGTTTGCAGGACACCACCCAGACAACCATTGGTGGAATGACAGCATGCGGCTACACATGTCGTCACTGGTCCGATTGGGCAGGGGACCAGAAAAGATTACGGAGTCCGACATTGTTTTGGCAAACTTACACACCGAAGCAACAGGTAATTTAGTGACCTCCAATTGGTGTAACCGGGTGTCATTTCCACCAGCGTGAATAACAATCTTACTGTATTTATGCTTATCCTTAGCCAGCAGTTTCAGGTAGGATCGGCAGGACCCGAGTACTTTGCTACATTTTCTGAGTGACATGTAAACTGGGACAAAGGCTCCCTATCTGGTTAAGCCATTAGTCCAATTATTGCCAAAATTTGATTTAGATGTGTCAGGATCAAGGTCAAACAGACTGAGAGGAGAGCTGCATGAGAGTTGCGTACAGCAATTAGGGGGCACCACCTGGTGGATTCCAGGAATATATATATATATATATATATATATATATATATATATATATATATATATATATATATATATATATATATATATATAGCCAAATTGTTCAGTCTCAGTTTATGTTTATGATTACCTGCTTGGTAAGGCTAAGATAATTAAACAATAGATGAATGGATAAGTTCTTACGCTGTGGACATTAATTGTACGTATTACTCCAAGTAATCCCAGACAACAACTCTGTACTAAGAAAATAGATCAACCTTACAGCCAAAAAATTTCAATCAGTCAATAATTCCCATCTATTCTAACACATGCACCTAACTACTACAGATCTTAGAAAACAATAATATGTGAAAATTAAACACAATTAACATGAAATGCATCAGTGAGAAACAGATAGCTCAGGCTTTGTTCAGGGAGGGAGGTGGCCCTCACTCCAGGGGCTCAAGATACAGATAGCCTAGGACAGTGGTCCCCAACCTTTTTTTCGCCACTGACCGATTTAATATCAGACAATATTTTCACGGACCGGCCTTTAAGGTGTGGTGGATAAATGATAACGGACAGTATAAAAACGGGTTATTTTTAAAATTATAACAATAGACGTAAATCCAATGTGTATTCGCAGCTTTATTAACAGCGTCCTCCTAGCATCGTGCAGACAACATAACACAAGTAACATACACTTAGCCCCCTAACGATCTCTGGTCGCCATGGTAACATGTAAACATACCATTAATAATTCAAGATTTTCCACAAAAACAAATACAAAGTGCATGAAAAATCTAACTCACCACAACACTGAATCAGTGAGAGCCTTGGGCTTTTCCCCTTTCCAAAGAAACGTTTGTTTTCTATCCATCTTGCTACCTTGCGGGATTACGTGTCAAGACGGAGCTATGTAACGGGGATATCCGGGAATTTTTCAAAATAAAACAGCGATCACCCTCAGATAATAAATAAAACAGAAATACTGGAAGTTATTTATTCTTTATGTGTGGCTCGCGGCCCAGTACCACATGACCTACGGCCCGGTACCGGTCCGCGGCCCGGGGGTTGGGGACCACTGGCCTAGGAGACAAAGAGTCATAAAACCAGTTCTGTGCCAAGATGGAGAACTGCACAGGGAGTGTCCGAAGACAAAGGGCCATAAACTTAGCTCTGGAGCACATGGAGTGTAAGAAGACAAAGGAACAATGAGGTTAACCTTTCAGCTAACAACAGCTAACACAGGCCGGACCAAGTCCGACTCAGCCGACCAGGTGATCAGAGAGCAGAAGAGAGAGGAAAAGAGAGAGAGAGAAAGAAAGAAATTAAGAAAGAAAATAGGATCCTGTCAGGATAAAACAGTTTCAAACACAGCAAATACAGCTCAAACTCATGCCTGCAGCGACGTCAAATGAGCCAACAGGTTCAGCACTTTTAAAGAAACACTTTAAAACAACAATGAACTAATCTAACTCGTTAAAACTCTATTTTCCCTATTTATTTCCGCCCAGACACAAGATTAGCATAAATGAACGGTTCAGTCCTACTTTGCTTTGAGGGAAGTCCGGTCCAGGGAGGAGAGCAAAATGTGTCCGTAGTTAAGCAAGAAAAGGAAGAGTTATAAAACCTTCTCAGGATTTAGGACTGTGTCCCAACTGCAAGCTGGATGGCCTGTTCCAGTTCTGATATAGCTCAAACTAGATACACCAACAGGATGAGCACTTCGAAGCTTTGAAATGAGGGTTCTTCCATGTGCAGCGGGTCAGAACAAAAGATAATCTTCACCGGTGAGATGTCTTCTGTGTAGCAGGAGTTTTTGCTAAGAACCTCTGCTGAGAACAATTTGAAATGGCCGCCACTACCACTCTTATAGCCTTTTGGCAGTGACGTCATCGTTGATGTCACCATTGGTGGCCACGGACAAATAGGAGTGTGTTGGGGGTCACTGCTAGGATTGCTGGGAAATGTGGTTCATTTTTGAAATGGCTCCCGGCCATCCAACAGTCTGTTTAGTTCATCTTGTGAAAAATGGAGCCCAACACCGATGTTACTGTATGTAGCAGAAGCGATTTGGAAGGAATGATCTGAGGACGAGTAGAACTCTCGATGCCTGGAGGCAGTGCCGGCGCTCCGCCCACTCTCTTCACGTGCCATGCGTAGAGAAAAAACTGCCCATGGGGGGACCAAAAAAATCAGGTTAATGAAAAAATCCTCATGATTATAGTACCAATATCTGACTTTTAGGTTAAGAAAACCCTTCCACAGTGAATTGTCATTACAAAAACATGAGGCAGTGTTTGTGAAAACATGTTGGACAGTTGGAAATTATCGACATGTTTTAATATTGTCCGACGGAATGAATTTAAATTGTTATACATGTTGACCAATCTGCTTTGCCTATAACCTTGCAAATGCTGTATATCGTCATTAAAACAAATCTTGAAAAACCAACTTGGCTGCACAATGGGACGGATATATGTTGCATTTGTGATAAAAAAAACAACAGTCTGAGCAGGGAATTAATTTATGATGTTGTAACTGGCAGCCGTCTGCCCCAAAATGTCACACATGTCCGACAGGTTTGTGACCAAAGTCTGCAGTGGTTGTGTTGGTCTTAGAGGCTAGAATTTAGGTGAAAGATGGGAGCTGAATCATTCAGATTTAAATCTGTTTCGATGGTCCAGCTTTCCTCAACAGTTCTCTATAGTTCTGTGGGCTGAGCGACTTCACATCACAGCACACTTCACTTCACAGGACTGCAGTGCATCCAAGCTGAGAGTTTGAAATAATAACGGTATTTATAAATGTGGCTCAGACCTGCTGTGTTTAACCGTTGAGTGAATTTAAATTTAGTGTATCATATTCAAAGTATTTAAAGGGTATACATTCTTGAATTTTAACATTTCTATGCAACTAGAAAGGCCTCAGTAAGACTGCTGAGCAGGGGTGTATTTAGGAATTTTTGAAAGAGGGCTGAATGGGGGCCAGTGATAAATGTGAGGTATCACACCTAAATAAAAACCCAAGCTGGAAGCAGGAATCTAATACAAAGGGGCATAAACTGACTTACAATATAAGGTGAAAGATTGACATAAACAAATACAAAAAAACACAAATAATTCTAACTAATTTAGACTATTTATCTTCTTACTCAAGCTATTATTCATTAAAAATACAATCCACATAATATTTTCTTACCAGGAGGGTTTAGTGGGGGTGACTAATCTGAGGTGGTGTAGGTTTTTGATTTTTGAATAATTACATTTACATTTGAAGAGTCATTTTAGTTTGATGGAGTTTGTGATAATGTAGTATCTTAATAAATTCAGAACAGAAAGTGGTGCTGCAGAAAGCAGGGCTGGATTAAAAAGACTGACTAATCAACTAATTTAGCATTTTACTGATGTAATGGCAAATAAATACTTCAGGGTTCCAAAATAAAAGTAGAGTCCCAGAAGGCGTTTAAGTATTTAATTCAAACATGTCTGGCCTCCATGTTCTGGCCAGACATGTTTGAATTAGAGATTACTCTTACATCGCCCTGCCTGTCTGCTGAAGGAGGAGCAGGTGCTCTCTGTCTCTCTCCAGATCCGTTCACTTTATTTTCTTTTCTGTTTGCTTTTCTTGTTTTCTTTCTTAACCTTTTCTTAGTTACTTTATTTTCCCAGCCCCTGGAGTTACTGTATTGGACCAGATCTCTTCTTGGATTACTTTTCTATGGACTTATCAACATGGCTTTTTGCTCAGCTGAGGATTTTGAAAAACTGCTCCACAGAATTGAGGGCATTGAAACGAAGCTACGTCGTCTGGAAATTAATTTTGATCTCCACGCTGATTATGGACAAAATGACACAACTTTACCTTTGAATACAAACAGCCCGGTGTTATGTCGGTCTAACCGTGTCACAGAGACTCCCTACAGGCGTCTGAGCGGCAGAACTCCGCACTACATTGAAAACTGGCCAGCTTTAAAACGCATGAAATCAACCCCAGCCCGTTCTCCGAGGAAGAAAAAACAAAAGAAACTCCGACACAGAGAAACCTCTGAATCCAGAACTGCCGCTTCTGCTAAAAGTAAACAAAAGAGGTTTCAGCCAAAAACAAGAGATATTTCTCCACCTGGAATCCCGCTGAAAAACAGATTCGCAGCCTTGAGTTCCCCGAAAGATGACGCAGCCCCCAGGACCAGTTAAAGCCACCAGGAGAAACCCAGCCGCATCAAACGGACACATAACAAAGTAAGAGCCCCCCCAGCAAAGACTGTTATCATACAAGACGGATCAATTAATGGAATTGAGGCTTTTTGTAGCAAGAATACCAAAGTTTATAGGTGCTACAAAAATACAGTGAAAGAAATATCAGAAAAAATCCCTAAAATCTTGGACCAACATCCTGCTTTGGAAAAGCTTGTCATTCACGCTGGATCAGCAGATATCGCGATGAGACAATCAGAGATTCTGAAGAGAGACTTTTCTGATCTCCTACAGAGACTTGATGGACTTAACGTAAACATCCTCATCAGCGGACCAGTCCCTGAAGGGAATGATGAAAGATTTAGCAGACTCCGCATGCTCCATAAATGGTTGAAGAAACAATCAGCTGAGAAGTCGTTCACATTTATTAATAATTTCAAAGTATTTGAAAGTGCGAATCATCTGTTCAAAGAAGGGATGCGCTATTTGAACAAGGCCGGAGTAAGGCTCCTAGCAGCAAACATTTTTTCTTATCAAAATCAGAAAGCAAAACACTTGCTCCCAAAAGCTGACCTTGAGGCCCCCATGGATATCAGAGAACAAAAACAGCAAGTCTGGATGACACCACAGGACCGAACAGATAAACAACCATCAAAGATTAAGTCTTTATCTTCCTGTGACTCAGCCACATCAAATGAGTCTCCATTTAGAAACTTTACAGACAGACTGAACGAGCAAATCAAATTTGGGACACAAATAACACCTAAACTTAGACTACACCAAACCCCTGGGACTAGTGTCAATAAACCTGGGAGCTTCCCCCCACTGATTACTACAGATATTTGATATTTGAGGGAACCGGGCAATAAATCCACCCCTACCGTCTCCCAGAATTCACCCGGCCCCCCTGAGGCTATATCAGTGATTATCAGCAGCAGGAAACATAAACCGTTAACCACACGCTCTCATATTAAACAAAATCTCAAATTGATAACCTGTCAGAAGGTTCAGCTGCCCATCATCACAATACTTAAGTTAGCTTTATTAAACATTAGATCTCTATCCGGGAAGTCTTTTCTTATCAATGACTTCATCCCTGAGCATAATTTACACGCCCTTTTTTTATCAGAAACTTGGCTAGATGAAAATAACGAAACAACTTCATTAATAGAATCTAGTCCTCCAAATTATAATTTCTTAAGCGAGAACAGAAAACACAAACGAGGTGGAGGTGTAGCCACCATCTTTCACAACTCAATGAACTTTAAAAAGGTAACTCTGGGCACGTTTGATTCTTTTGAATACCTAGCCACCCAGATAAATGAGCCTAACAAAGCGTTATTTCTAAGTTTATATAAACCACCAAAACGTAACTCTAACTTCTTTAATGATTTCAATGACCTTCTTTCTGTAATATGTATTGACTATGACCAACTAATCATCGTGGGGGACTTTAACATCCATACCGACAACCCCCAAGATAGACAAGCAAAAACGTTAGATGATACTCTCCACAACTTCGGACTGATCCAGCATGTCAAACAACCAACACACAATAAAGGACACACTCTGGACTTAATTATCAGCAAAGGTTTAAATATTTCTGACATCTCTGTAATTAATATTGCATTATCTGACTATTTCTGTATTTTCTTTGAAAGTACCATCTCTGCTAAATTATCCAGCCACAGTAAGACCACTATAAAAAAGCGTTTTCTAGGGGACAGTTCAGTAGAAACCTTTAAACGTATTTATCCTTCCACCACATCCCCCTCATCTCCCAACTCAAACTCAGTAAATAAGTTGGTAGATAATTTCCTTGCGAAAATCTCAGACATCATGGATTCTATTGCTCCAACTAAAGTGAAAGTAGTCTCAGGTAGAAAAAAGTCTCAGTGGACAAGTAATCCACTGGTACGTAGTGAAAAAAGAGAGTGTCGACGACCCGAGAGAAAATGGCGGAAAACTCGACTCCAGGTTCACTGTGAGATCTACAAAGAGAGACTGAATAGATATCAGCTAACTATAAAAGATGCTAGGGAATAGTTCTTTTCTGAAATCATCAACAGAAACATTAATAATGCACGGACTCTATTTGCAACAGTGGAAAGACTAACTAATCCTTTAGTGACAGTAGCCCCTGAACTAAACTCTACCAGGGCCTGCAATGAATTTGCCAGCTTTTTCACTGAAAAGATTCTAACAATTAGACGGTCAATCTGTACCTCAATATCGAACCCACAACCAGTGCCATCCCCAATCAACAACAATGTAGAGAAAATGTCTGAATTCCACGAATTAAACCAGAACAGCCTTGAAAAAATCATTATCCAATTAAGCTCCTCCTCCTACTGTCTTGATATCCTACCCACAGCTTTTCTAAAGAAGGTTCTTCCTGTTATTGGATCTGATCTTGTTCAAATAGTGAACTCATCACTGCTATCAAGTGTCTTCCCTCAGGCTTTAAAAACAGCAGTTATTAAACCACTGCTAAAGAAGAAAAATCTGGACAACACGTTAATGCAGAACTACAGGCCAATCTCTAATCTCCCATTCATCAGTAAGATTATTGAAAAAGCTGTGTTTCAGCAGTTAAATGGCTTCATAACAATGACAAACCGTTTTGATGCTTTTTTGTCTGGTTTCCGCGCTCACCATAGCACCGAGACTGTCCTCGTCAAAGTATTTAATGACATCCGCATAAATACAGACTGTGGAAGAACCACAGTGCTGGTTCTGTTGGACCTCAGTGCAGCATTTGACACTGTTGATCATGATATTTTATTGGAACGACTGGAGAGCTGGGTCGGACTCTCTGGTACAGTACTTGGCTGGTTCGAGTCTTACCTAAAGAACAGGGACTTCTATGTTTCAATAGGAAACTTTTCATCAGAACGAACAGAAATCGCATGTGGGGTGCCCCAGGGCTCCATCCTGGGGCCCCTCTTATTTAATATCTACATGCTCCCACTAGGCAAGATTATAGCAACCAATAACATTAGCTACCATAACTACGCAGATGACACTCAGCTCTACATTACAATGTCACCAGGTGACTCTGAACCCATTCAAACCCTAAATCAATGCATTGACCAAATAAATGGATGGATGTGCCATAACTTTCTCCAGCTGAATAGAAACAAAACTGAAGTGATTATTTTTGGACCCAAGGAGGAACGATCAAGAGTCAGCACACAGCTTCAATTAATACAGCTAGAAACTACTGATCAGGTTCGTAACCTAGGTGTAGTAATGGACTCAGACCTGAACCTCCAGGGTCACATAAAGGCAATAACAAGGTCAGCGTTCTATCACCTGAAGAACATCTCTGGGATTAAAGGACTGATTTTGCAACACGACCTAGAAAAACTCATCCATGCGTTTATCTTTAGTCGGATTGATTACTGCAACAGCATCTTCACAGGTCTGCCTAAAAAGTCAATCAGACAGCTGCAACTGATCCAGAACGCTGCCGCTCGCGTCCTCACTAGAACCAGGAAAGTAGAGCACATCACCCCAGTTCTAAAGTCCTTACACTGGCTCCCTGTAGCTCAGAGAATAGACTTTAAAATACTTTTACTAGTTTATAAATCATTACATGGCTTAGCACCAAAATATGTTGAAGACCTGTTGTCATGGTACCAACCACCAAGACCACTCAGGTGCTCCAACTCTAGCCTACTAAACATCCCTAGACTCAGAACTAAACATGGAGAAGCAGCTTTCACTTTTTATGCTCCCCTTATCTGGAACAGACTTCCTGACGAGTGTAGAGCTGCTGAAACTCTGAACTGCTTTAAATCAAGACTAAAAACCCATCTGTTTAGAATTGCCTTTGAGTAAATGCTTGATGTCATATATATGAAATGTGTTCATGCTCTCTTGCTTCTCTCGTGTTTCTTTTATGTGTTTCTTTTAAATCACCAAATCATGTAAAGCACCTTGAATTACCCTGCTGTTGAAAGTGTGCTATACAAATAAAATTGCCTTGCCTTGCCTTGCCTACCCAACCTTTCTGCCTGACAGTTTAAATAGTATTCAGCAATTACTGTTTATATAGGATCAGAACAATATCAGCTTTAAATGAAACTGAAAATAAATATTGGCACTAAAAATAAAAATTGGCATTAAAAAACATTATTGTAACTGAAAATATTAAATTTGAATCTGAAATCAATCTAGTGAAAATGTCTGTATTATAAGTGAAAAAGAAATTGAAAGTGAATTTTTTTTTCACACATTGAGATCGAAAAACCCATGCGGTCTTCTTATGCCATTTTCTGGTGGGTAAAATGTCATCTCAACAGCCCCTCGCCCCAGAGGGGGCCATCCAAAGGTCTTGTCATCTGTCAGGATGCTCTAAGTAAAAACACAGAACAAAAGATATATTATGTAGCATCTTCCAGTACACTTCAGAGGGTGTTACGTCCATACTAGTTGTTGAAACGTGTACGCTTCCCTTGTGCTGTCGTCTGTTGCCATGAACTCAGCCTCCGTCAGCATCCAGTGACCCATAGCCAAACGATCAGTCCTTCCCCTCAGAAGGTTCCCCAGTGAGAACCTCCCAAAGCAACCCTTGGGAGCTGAGCTAATTAAGCATTAATAATAATAAAAACAATAATAATACTTTTACTTCTCTGATCCCACGGTCGAAAATTCATATGCTACGTTAGCAAATACAAACAAGAAAAGGAATAAGGTGATGAAGTAAAAGACAGTCAGCAGTATAACTATAGTGGAAGATGAAATAAGTCGGATAAGATACAATAAAATGCAAAACATGAGTTCACAAAAGGAACTGCACAAAATAAATATAAACACAAGGATATTGCACTGAGCAGTTGAAAGTGATTAGCCAATAGCAGTTTGCGGAAAGTGTGGAAAAGTAGATCCAGTGTAATTTTTTGCTCTGTTGTGGCACCTAATGCACTGGGCGAACACAGGAAGAGCGGAGGACGGCGAGGCATGGCCAAAGTCCCCACCCACAAGCAGGAGTGCGTCCAGGTGCGGAGTCCAGAGCCGATCCACCGAGCAGCACAGCTGCCCACAGGCGGCGTCGTTCCAGTCCACCCTCCCGCCGGTGCGCGTAAGCTTGAATCCTTCCAGGGACACCTCAGAATCTGCATTAACCACTTCTCAGTGAAAAATATCAGGCTGCACTGTCTATTTCCACTGTGTTCTGATCAGTGCTGTGAGCTCCTTGATCTTATTGGGGAGGGAGCGGACATTTCCGATGATGACGGATGGTACACAAGGTTTATACCTCTGTTTCCTCTCCTGGAGCCTTCGTGAAGCTCTGCTGCCTCTTCTGTTCCTCCATATCTCAGAGGGAAGGTCCGGCTCCTCTGTGTAGAGAAGTGTTGGTTCTAGCAGAGCCAGCAGCTGATCTCTGGTGTAAACAAGGGAGCCGCGTCCGGAGCCCAAAAACTCCAACATGACAGTGAGAGTCACAATCTTGACAGTTAGTTACAGTTACAATCTTCCAATGGGTTTTCCAGCGTATTCCTTGTGATTTCCAATAAATAGTAAAAACAAAGTACAAAAGTAAAAAAGAGCATTGATGTTCAAACACAGGTGAGCTAATTCACAAAAGATGAATAGGTTGATTATGACAAGTGATTGAGTAGAATCAACAGACTAGGAGTATGATTTCAGATCAACCTGATACACCTACATGCAAAAGGCAGTTCTAAACGAACTCACAACCTGGTTAATGAGCCGAACCTCATCACCTGAAGCTAGATTTGAATTAAGGAGACAAACAACCATAACCTTATAATTTGTTAGAGCAAAATCCCAAGAATCAACTAATCCCAGCAAGAAGTAAAGGAAGTTTTCAGATCAAATTAAAACTTGTAAAGTGCCCAGATATGATATGTACTACGACTTGGCTCTGAACCGAAATGGAATTTGAAGTCAGAAGTTGTGAGTTTGAAGTCCCCGGTAGTAAAAGCCATTAATTTACGCACACCTGACAGAGTTATGATTCACAAGAAACCCAATTAAAACTGCAAGTTACAATTCTTTTCATGATCCCTGAAAAATCTCTTCATTTCCCTTTTATTAGAAGAGACCTGTTGTTGTGTGGCTAGCAAAGAGCCAGTCACCGTTCCAATTACCATTGTTATCAAATTCAACTCCCCCTTTTTTTAAGGCATCGTCTTGCACATTCCTTAAAAATTAACAAAGAAACAATAACTTCAACTGCTTCTCCAGTATCCAGAAAAGAAACATAGTGGGGTTAAAGGTCATGCATAAGACATAACCTCAGAACCTGTGTATCCTGCTGCTGTCGCCGCTGTGGAAGCTCCAACCCCCACATGACCATATCCCAATAATTTAGGTTCGCAAAAACAAAACCAAACTAATAAATTCCTCACATGGTTACCTAATGTATTTAAGAATTTAGTCCTGCTTGCATTGATTCTTCAGGCCCTACTTTTTAGAATCTAATAGATGTTACACTAAGGATTATCTTTGCAGCCTTCTTAGTTAGAAGTTCAATTAAACAACTCCCTCCCGCTTTTTGTTAAAAAATTGTTTTACTCAGGACACTGTTTAACTTACCTAATTACCGTTTCTGCTGTGTTATTTGCTCAACTGTTTCTTACAGTTTATATTCTGTTAATTTCTTGGAAAATAATACATTTACTTTTAATGTACAACTATACCTGCACAACTGTAAAACATCTCTGTTTTTCAATTTATCTAACTCAGTTGCACATTAAAATTTGAGTATGCCACTCTACTTTAATAACAAAGATGTCAAGTAACAAAGTACAAATACTTTGTTACCTTATTGAAGTAAGACTTTTAGAGCATTTATACGTCACTGGAGTAATTATCCATTGGCCTACTTTTTACCTCTACTTCTTACATTTTCACGCTATTACCTGTACTTTCTACTCCTTACATTTTAAAAATAGCCTCGCTACTCCTGTTTCATTTAGTCTTTTATTAAAAGGGACACACAAAAACCTATCAAACATCAAAGAATGCTACCACTGAATAGAATTTGACTGCTGTTTGGCAGTGTGGAGCTCAGAATTGGTGTCTGAGTACCAAGTAGAAGCCCAACAGATTTACTTTCACAAGTACAGCTTTTGCTATAGTACGCCACTTGATATATGTGTGAAAAATCTTTGTTATGAATTGCTGGGGGGTTTATTTCCTGATGTTATGGACACGGAGACAGAAAATTAAGGGGAAGAAAGAAAGAAGATGAAGAAGAGAGGTGGGAAACAAAAGGTCATGAGAGAGGGTGAGTTGAAAATACAACAGAGGAAAGGGAACAAAGAAAACACAGGAAAACATTGAAGTCTGCCTCCATACCCACAGGACGGCAGAGAGAGGGGAAAAAACAAAACACGAAAAAGGAACATCGACAAAACAAAACAAACATCGTGAACTAAGAACTACAAAGCCACATCACAAAAAAATTTAAATAAAAATACAACAACAATGTCACAGAAAAACTCATGATACCGATTAATCAAGCTCTAGTAATGATAACCTCAGCCCAAGAATATATCTGTAAACACCAGAGACCCCACATCTATGTGTGTGTGTGTGAGCATGCTGGTGCATATAGGGTTTCTCCATAAGAGTGTTCGATAGCTGGTGTGAGCAGGCATCAATCCGTCTCCCAGGAATCGATGCAGACATGAAGGAGAATGGAGCCAAGATGTCCAAAGGACCCCCAGAGCCCCAGGCGGACCTGGGCGGGGCTGATCGCATCCCCCAAGAGAGGAGCAGAGGAGAACCCCAGGGGAACGTCCAGCGGCTACTACACTCAACAAAAATATAAACGCAACACCTTTGTTTCTGCTCCCATTTTTCATGAGATGGACTTAAAGATCCAAAATTCATTCCAGATACACAATATTACCATTTCTCTCAAACATTGTTCACAAATCAGTCTAAATGTGTGATAGTGAGCACCTCTGCTTTGCTGAGATAATCCATCCCACCTCACAGGTGTGCCACATCAAGATGCTGATCTGACATCATGATTAGTGCACAGGTTTACCTTATACTGCCCACAATAAAAGGCCACCCTGGAATGTGCAGTTTTGTCTCACAGCAAAATGACACAGATGCCACAAGCATTGAGGGAGCGTGCAATTGGCATGCTGACAGCAGGAATGTCAACCAGATCTGTTGCTCGTGAATTGAATGTTCATTTCTCCACCATAAGCCGTCTCCAAAGGCGTTTCAGAGAATATGGCAGTACATCCAACCGGCCTCACAACCGCAGACCACGTGTAACCACACCACACCAGCCCAGGACCTCCACATCCAGCAGGTTCACCTCCAAGATCGTCTGAGACCAGCCACTCAGACAGCTGCTGAAACAATTGGTTTGCATAACCAAATAATTTCTGCACAAACTGTCAGAAACCGTCTCAGGGAAGCTCAACTGCATGCTCGTCGTCCTCATCGGGGTCTTGACCTGACTCCAGCTCGTCGCCGTAACAGACTTGAGTGGGCAAATGCTCACATTCGATGGCGTCTGGCACATTGGAGAGGGGTTCTCTTCACGGATGAATCTCGGTTTACATTGTTCAGGGCAGATGGCAGACAGCGTGTGTGGCGTCGTGTGGGTGAGCGCTTTGCTGCTGTCAATGTTGTGGATCGAGAGGCCCATGGTGGTGGTGTGGTTATGGTATGGGCAGGCATCTGTTATGGACGAAGAACACAGGTGCATTTTATTGATGGCATTTTGAATGCACAGAGATACTGTGATGAGATCCTGAGGCCCATTGTTGTGCCATACATCCATGAACATCACCTCATGTTTCAGCAAGATAATGCACGGCCCCATGTTGCAAGGATCTGTACACAATTCTTGGAAGCTGAAAATGTCCCAGTTCTTGCATGGCCAGCATACTCACCGGACATGTCACCCATTGAGCATGTTTGGGATGTGCTTGACCGACGTGTACGACAGCGTGTACCAGTTCCCACTAATATCCAACAACTTCCCACAGCCATTGAAGAGGAGTGGACCAACATTCCACAGGCCACAATTGACAATCTGATAAACTCTATGCGAAGAAGATGTGTTGCACTGCATGAGGCAAATGGTGGTCACACCAGATACTGACCGGTTCTGAGTCTCCAGACCCCCAATAAAGCAAAAAACTGCACATTCCAGGGTGGCCTTTTATTGTGGGCAGTATAAGGTCCACCTGTGCACTAATCATGATGTCAGATCAGCATTTTCATGTGGCACACCTGTGATGTGGGATGGATTATCTCAGCAAAGCAGAAGTGCTCACTATCACACATTTAGACTGATTTGTGAACAGTGTTTGAGAGAAATGGTAATATTGTGTATCTGGAATGAATTTTGGATCTTTAAGTCAATCTCATGAAAAATGGGAGCAGAAACAAAGGTGTTGCGTTTATATTTTTGTTGAGTGTATGTAGGGGCCCGGGGGGCAGCAGTGACAAGCCCACAGGCCCCGCCGGCAACTAGCCGCGCCAGGGCGGGCCGGTCCATGGACCGGGAGAGCCGGTGCCCAGGGGCGCCCCATCCCCCAGCAGGGGCCTGACAAGGGACCGGCCGACGAGGGGCCCCCGGCACCGCAGGGGCCGCAGCCGGCCGCCACGCGCCACCACCACCCTGGGCCAATCCCCAACGCCAACATCCCAGCGCCCCGCCCCTGCCCCACGTCGGGGCACCCCACCGATAGCCCCAGTGGATGGACAGCGGATCCCCAGGCCAAGCTCAGCCAGCACCTGGACACCAAGTTGTACCAGCTCCCGAGTCCTGATCTCGCGCAACGCAGAGCGCCGAGACCAGGCATCCAACAAAGGCCAGGGCCAGTCCAACCCGCCAATGAACCGACCACGCACGGTGCGCACAGAACAGGTGATTGGACAAGCAGAGACGCTGGATCTGTGTCCCACCGAGCAGGCACCACCCAACAATCCCAAACCTGGCACCCCTAAAAGAGGGTTCCCCAACCAACCAAAGGAAGATATCGGCCCAGTGCAAAGGCTGACCGACACACTGGCCCCCCCATGCCCGGCCAGGCATGAACCAGGTCCGAACCAGATTGACCACCTACGCACCAGTAGGCAGGGGAATCCGTCACCGGTGGGGAGGCCCCTTATTAAATGTAAGGCCTGAGGTGCACCAGGCGAGAGGGGAGCCCAAGACCCAACCTGACAGGCAGACAAAGACATACAGACACAGTCATACAATCCCTCCCTCTTTAACACAAACATTCTCAATAACTCACCAAGACACCCAAGAAATGACGCTGTACCCTCACTCACACACCCCATACACACTTCATGCTCCCAGGTCCAGGGAGAGCCACTGGCCCCCGGACCCGGGAGATGGACCCCCTACCTTCTAGGACAGAGACAAGCAGACCGCCAAGGGCCCCACAGTGGCGAGGCAGCCCGACAGCCCAAGACCCCGACCAGACCACCTGTTCCTCCTCCGGACCACAACCCCTGATGGCCTGTAGCGAACAGGGGTGTGAGAAGACCCCTAGCCTCTATCCTCCCACTCGAGTGTGGTGTTGATGCATGTTGTTATAATGTGCATTTAAAACAGAGGGGTGGGATGTGGGGAAGGCAGCCACACATCCCCCAACCCCCACCCCAAGCCCTCAGTTTCTATATGTGTTTTAACAGTGGGCACCGGCACCAGAGGTGAAGCTGATTCAACCGCTCTCCCTCTGGATGCCGAAAAGTTTGCCCACCCCAAAGTCCCTACATGTGTGTCGCATGAAAATGTTATAAGTGGGAGTGTCTAAGAAGTATGTTAAAATTGGGACCCAGGACGCCACGGGATAGGGAGGAGGGAAACCACTCCTCGCACCCCAGTGATGTGCCCATGCCCCAAGACCCTATATGAGTGGTAAAGTGATGATGCGGGTGGACAGGTTTCGGGGATGGGGAGGGAAGGACTGGGAGACAAAATGTCTTCCCAGGGAGCCAGCTCCCCCACTGACCCCAATCGGCACTGCTGTTCACCGGGATCCACCAGGGGAGGGAGGCCATGGCACGTTCAACCCGGGGCCCACGGCCACAGCACCACCAAGCCCCATGGACCCCAAGGCAGCCCCCCCAGCCCCATCCTAGAAGGAGAACTAAACCCACCCTGACATTCGCTCTACTATCAGAACACAAAAGACACTAGACACCCAGGTTGAGTTCGCCCCCCCCTCCAGCACACCCCTCCCCCCCGTCCAAGAGCCCTCCTAGGGGGAGAGCACCCGTCGCTAGTTGCAATACCCTCCCCGCCAGCAAAGGAGGCCCCCAGCGCCACCTGCACATGGGAGGCCCCTGCAGCCCAAACCCCGGCGACGTACCTGCCCAGACCAGGAGCAAACCGATGAACCGGGCGGCCGACCCACCAGGCCGACATCCACCAGCCCCATTCCCTTGTGGAGCGACCACTGCTGCTCAATGGCCCAGCAGGCGACCAAACCCAGCGCCCCACCCACCTGCCCTGCACGCCCACTACCCGGCCAGTCCACCCGCAGGTCCCACCGAACCCTGACAAACGCCCGACCCCAGCGCCCTGCAGCGCACAAAGACCAAGACCCAGGAGCTAAGTCCAGTGCAAAAAAGGACTGATCAGGCCCAGAAATGCCCCCAGCCGCCGCGACCAGCAGCCAGGCACCCCAACCAGCAAACAAGGCGAGACGCTATACAGGGACCGGCGATGACAATCGGCCCAGAGAAAAAGAGAGAGAGAGGTTTGATAGTAGTTCTAAACATCTACCATTCTGACACCCTGTTTTTATGCGATCCATAGCGTACACTGCACACAGGTGTCGCATTAACTGAATATTTTCCACATTCGTCCGGTTTTTAGAACTGTGACTGAAAATCTGAATCTATTTTGAGTCATCATCTTTGTGTTTTAATAAAGTAAACTAATTTAAAATAGAAACCAAATAATTTTTTTAAATCACTGCGTGTGTAGGTCACACCTGATGGCTTAAAAATTGCACTAAATGCATACATTTTATATATGCAGCTGAAACAGGTAGCCTAGTGTATCACAAATGCTTCATTATTAAAATTTTATATAACATTACAATCATTATGGCCTTAAGTAAAAGTTATTTTGGTGGGAGGTGTGGGAGAAATGGTGTTGCGCAAACAAGATTGACTAGTCCGTGATTCGTTAACATCCAGGAAGTAGCTGGAGATTCAGAGAAGCTTCAAGGCCTTCCTCTCCCAACCCAGCCACTGGAGGTAGGAGGCTGGGAGAAGAAAAACTTTCCCAGGATGCTAGCAAATCCCTTGACCTCGTTCCTGCCAATCCATTCCCGTTCGCTGAGACCACGTTGCAACACCAAGCGTAATGGCAGAAAATACCTCAGGGTTCCAAAATAGAAGTAGAATGAGTCCCAGAAGGCATTTAAGTATTTAATTCAAAGATGTCTGGCCAGAATATGGAGGGGACAGAGATTACTCTTACATTGCTCTACCCAACCTTTCTGACTAACAGTTTAAATAGTATTCAGCAATCACTGTTTATCTCTCCAGCACGTCTTCTCCAATCTTCATGTCCAGCTTCTGGAGAACTGGTTAATGCCAGTCTGATAGTAAAACATGAACCAGCATATCCCAGATCAGACTGTTTGTAGATATCTTGTTGCCCCGGCGTCTGTCTCGCTGGTGATCTGACACATCTTTATCAGGAACATTAAGTTGGAACAATACGCTTGCTTACGGCAACAAATGGCTAGCACCGACCCTGCCTAGAGGTTTGGGAGACCTGTAGGATCGGTAATGACTGACCTCAGGACATTGAGGTAAATTATGTCAGAGCAGTGAACAGGTGAGTGGAACCTCATTATATAAAAAATCCCGGTTGTCACTTGACCATTACCTGACAAGATGTGCATGTAAATTTTCACACCCACAGGGTCCCTGGATCCTTTATTTATACCAGCTTAAAATTCCACTGCCACAAGAATGGAGGACCGCTTCTACTCAGTCAAGAGTTCCTTTTATTAACAGTGAGGATTCAAGCCAGTTTTGTTTCTCCCATGAGAATCTGCAGAAAGTGGGTTGATCTAAAAAAAGGTGAGGGCTTTGTCACACACACACACAAAACATATGATATATGAAACATTACTCAAAGGCAGCTCTAAACAGATAGGTTTTTAGTTGTGATTTTAAAATACTCAATGTTTCAGCAGCTTTGCAGTTGTCTGAACTTTGTTCCAGATAAGAGGAGCATAGAAACTAAAAGCTGTTTCTCCATGTTTGGTTCTAATTCTAGGGATGTTGAGTAGACTGGAATTCGAGGACCTGAGTAGTCTGCAACATAAAGCATTGCCAATGTCTTTATTCCTGCCAGGTTTCCAGTTTTAAAGTGGGTTCTTTGTGAGAAGTTTACACATGTACTCAATTCAGAGGTTGATTTTCTCTGAGTACAGGGGCCTTCTCCCACCGTTCAAACATATACGCACATTAGTTTAATTTGAAACCCCCAATTGCCATGGAATCTGTGTTGGCTCTGACATCAAGATGTTCCCCGCCTCTTCTCTTGTGCATTGGCTGTTCCAAAACCACACCTCTCAACCCTAAACAGGATTAGGATGGTACCAAAAATGGGTGAAGTTCATTAATAAAATTGATTTAATTTGGATAAGGTTTGATGACGTCCTCATGCATGAGGAAACTGCAAAAGGACATCTTTTTTTTTAACTTTTTTTTAATATTTTTTCAAAAATAAGTAGACAATATATCATAACCAATATACAAAAACATATACACAACACAAAAAAGACACAAAATACAACAAACACAAAAAAAACAATAATAAAATAACAAGGAGGAACAAATTCAATCTATCAAAAGGTATACACAACACAATAATGTAAGTGACATAAATGGCCTTTACATCCGATCAACCCCAATTCCACATCATGCCATACCCGTCTATTTGGTTGAGACAGGGGACTCACACATGCAGACACACCGCACCTGAGACCAACATATCTATTGTCCCTCACCAGCATCCCAAAACACACTCCCACTCCTCTTGGCCCATTGCATATGCATACATATCCACACACTTCATTACTATTATCTATTTTCCATTTGTGTAAATCCATTATCACTTCAGTCCAAAACAAATCCACACAATATACACCTACAACGCTTTCCTAGGTTCCACAACAGGTTTTATTTTTATTTATTTATTGATTGATTTATTGACCCCCCTTAGCAGAAATTAGTCCCAACCTACAGTCAACCTCCACTGCACAGTCACAGTTAACCGCTAATTCACAATATTCATGTGCTGTCCATTTCTTTTATAAACCATTTTTTCTCAAACTCATGGCCCATGTTTCCTTATTTTGTGAGTTAACTTCTCATTCAATTTTACTTCTTGTATAATATGAATCCATTTTTTAATATCCAGTGGATTACTTTTTTTCCACTCCTTTATTATAATCTTTAAGGCTGTGATTCTAAGGATTTGAAAAATATACTTTTCATTTGAGTTTATATTCATTGGGATTTTTCCTAATATAATATTTTCTGATTTTATATCTAGTTTCTTTCCTAATATCGCTTCAACAATTTGAAGTACTTTTTTCCAGTAGGGTTGTATTATTTTACAGGTATAGAAAATATGTGTGTAATTTGCAATTTCCTCTCCACAATTCCTCCAACATTTGCAATTTCCCCCTTTAAATTTACTCATACTTTCTGGAGTCAAGAAGTATCTCATAATTATTTTCCAAGCAAACTCTCTCCAAAATAAGGAACCCATGGTTTTATGGACTCCAGCACAAATCTGTTCCCACTCGTTTTCAGTTATTTGTATATGAAACTCTTCTTCCCATTTTACCTTAACGTTGGTTGCCATTTTCTCTTTTTGTTGCAGAGCAATTTGGTATAACTGACTCATAGCATTTTTTTATTTCTTATTACAATTATTTGCCATATAAGTTATCAGGGGGTTTAGATCGCCTTTAATCTTTCCTAATCTACTATTCAAATAACTTCTAATTTGCAGATATTTGTAAAATTGATTTTTTGGTATGTTATTTTGTTTAGAAATGTTTTCTAAATATTCCATTTGACCATTTTTAAACAGTTGATGGAATCTCATGAGTATGTTCTCTGCCCACTTATTAAACATTTGATCTGTTGCGTTTGCCTTAAATTCAGGGTCTCTAGATATTTCCCTAAGATAAACAATTTCTTCATCCTTTATCTTCATGCATTTAATAACTCTTTTCCACACCTCAGTGGTGTTTTCTATACAATAGTTATTCTTTATTTCTTCTTTGAGTTTTTTATCTTTAGTTATGTATATAGCAGATTTAATTAAATATAACTAATGTGTTTCCATTTCTTTAAATCTTTGATTATTAGAGTCACTTATCCAAGTTATTATTGACTTCACCTGGGCTACTTTGAAATATGTCTCTAAATCTGGTAATGCCAACCCTCCCCCTGATTTTGACAGTTTTGAATTTTTAAGCTTCACCCGTGGTTTTTTGTCATCCCAGATAAATTTCCTCATCAAGTTATCCCATTCTTTAAAGTACCTGGGTGGTATGTAGCTCGGCAGAGTTTGAAACATAAATAAAAATCTTGGCAAAGTAATAATTTGATAGATTGAATTTTCTCAAGCATTGATAAATTCAAGATCTTCCATTTACTAAACTCTGTTTTAACTTGATTTATTAATTTATCATAGTTAATTTCGAAAAGTTTACCCATGCTTTTTGGTATATATACCCCCAGGTACTTTACACGGTCACAGTCCCATTTAAAGTTACATTTACTCTTAATTTCATTATCTATATATTTGTATTTCTTCCATTAAATGATCCAAAGATTTCCCAATCTCCAACATTGTCACCATCACATCGTCTGCATACATCGCTAATTTGTATTCATAACCCCCCAGACTAATCCCACATGTGTTCTTATTTTGTCTTATGCTCTCAGCTAGAGGTTCTATACACAGTACATAAACCAGCAGTGAGAGACAATCACCCTGCCTTACACCACGGTGCAGGCTAAACGTCCTCGACAATGCTCCATTTACTTTTACAGCTTCTTGAGGATTCTTATAAATCACTCTCAAAACATTTATAAAATAATAATGGAAACCAAAAGCTTTACAAGTATCAAAGATAAAATCCCAAGATAACCGATCGAAGGGTTTTTCAGCATCTAATGTCAACATTAAAGCATGGTGCCTATGTTTCTCTGCCCAATCTACCAAATTCAGAATCCTCCTCACATTGTCTGACAACAGTCTTCCCTGCACAAAACCGGTTTGATCTTTATTTATCAAATGCGGAACTAATATTGATAATCTCTTAGCCATAATAGATGTAAATATTTTTTGGTCCAAATTTAATAAAGACACTGGTCTGTATGAACTACATTTAGTTAAATCTTTGCGTTCTTTTGGAAGAACACTAATTATTGAAACATTCCATGTGGGGGGGGGGGCACACAGCTTTTGTGATTATCCAGTTGAACAACCTACATAGAATAGGTACTAGTAATTGGTTAAAACATTTGTAAAATTCATTAGTGTATCCGTCACTTCCTGGACTCTTATCCACCTTGCTCTTCTGTATAGCAACCAGAACTTCTTGTTCAGTCACTGGTTTTATAAGTTCTGCGTTTTGTTCTAAGGTTACCTGTTGTAAATTTAGTGACTTCAAATGTTGACTGCTTTCACTACTTCTACATCCTGTTTCTTCATATAGCTTGCTATAGTACTTGAGGAAACATTCTATAATTTCATTTTTCTCTGTATAGTAATTAGAAGCATTTCTTTGGATTTTTGAAATAGTTGCCTGTTCTCTTGGTTTTTTCAGTTTAAATGCTAAAAGTTTTAAAACTTTAGGACTGTCATAATAAAATTGTTGTTTGGTAAGTGCAAGAGATTTGACTATTTCTTCTGTCAAAATTTCATTCAATCTATTTTGTTTTTGAATTAACTTTTTCTTAATTTAATAGTTTCCTGTCTGTTCATGCTCCTGTTGCAATCGTTCTATTTCACTTTTTACTGCCTTCATCTCTTGCATATACATTTTCTTTCTCCAAGAAGTGAGGGATATTATTTCGCCACGTATGGTAGCTTTTGCAGCTTCCCACAGTATAACTGGTGTTATCTCCTCCTGTCATTATTTTGAAAGAAAGCTTCTATAAGTTGTTGAATTCTGTCTTTAGACTGTTCATCCTGGAGTAAAGAATTATTCAATCTCCATAGTGTTCTTCCTTTCCCATTTCCCAAAGAAATGGTTAAAGTAATTGGAGCATGATCAAAAGGACATCTGATCAGCTAGAGCTGCAAAGTTTTTTCTCTAAATTCTTGCTTCAGAAAAAATAAATCAAAATTTCAAGGGAAGATGTGATTAATATTTTCCTTAGACAGCTGAGTCAATGTTTGATCCCTTTTGTGTTAACTAAGCAGAAAACATCTCACTAATTCCATATATCAGGCCATGTTCTTTTGTGTTTGTTGCAGGACTCATAATATGTAAGATAGATTTTTAAATGTTATAATATAAGCTGTCCTTGAAAAATCTGGCTGTTTGAAGGTGTGAATGGAACACAACCCATTCTACAGCGCTGTGGCCCAGAGATCATTTCTCACTGTGTGATGTGTGCTCTGACTGCAGTCTGCAGTGTTGACACAGACTGGGGGCAAACAAAATTTGGACCATTATTTATTAAAAGATGGAAGTAATTCCCTGGAGATCACAACTGTTACTTCTCTGGTTCTTAGCAGGAAGGCATGGACTTGTAAGCAACCAGACATGTTTATACTGTTAATGGACATATACTAGTGGGGTTGTTCTTCATGGTGACTGAAAACAGTCACTAAAAAGAGGAAGGTTGTTGGCCTTGATCTGTATATATTTCATTGAAGTTGATGTATTTGGTTTCTTAGCCTCATTAAAAAACCATTTGTGCACAGGTATTCATGTTCTGAAAGTTGTTGGATGTTTCAGAAATACACCAAATAGCACAGGCTTATTTAACAACGTAAAAGTGGTGGCATGTACATTGATTTTGGCTTGGAAAGCTGTAAAGATCAAAACAGAGCCTAAACACCTGACTCCTTGTGGCTAGAGTTTAATCATTTTAAATTATAGGTCTAGCTCGTTAAAGACGGAAGATGGGTTGTCAGCACAGAGACAGCCTCTTTAGATTTTTCATTTAAACATCTCATGTTGTTCCTAAAAGCTATTATGACCAACATATAAGTCTCTACTATAATGTGTATGCACTGTGAAAATCATTATCTATACCACTTATCCTTTGTAGGGTCACAGAGGGGCTGGTGCTCTTCTCCAGCAGTCATTGAGCAAGAGGAGGGGAATATCCTGGACAGGTCGCCACTCGATCTGCAGGGCAACAAAGAGACACACAGGACAAACAACCATGCTCGCTCACAATAATACCTAAGGACAACTTAGAGAGACCAATTAAAGCTGCAGTAGGTAACCCAGAGAGGAGAGCAGACTTTGCTTGAAAATTTAAACCCAAACAAGCTTCACATCACTCCCCCTCCCTCTCCGAGGGAAGCTCCGCCTCCATTGCTCTCCTTCCTCCTTTGGCTGCGCTACTGGCGTAACAACTGCCAAAGATAATCAGCTGACGCGACTTAGAAAACAAACTTTCGTGAATATTTCCTAACAGTAAACCACATATGACAACATTTGCTGTGAGTGCACAGATGATCGCACGGTTTACTGTAATACTGCCACCAAAATACAAAATACAAAAAAACAAAATATTAATCAAGCAAGGGTAATTACCTGTCAAGCAGAAACATTGCCAACTCAGAATCTGTTTTAAACACTTTCAGGTCCCGTAGCTCCCTCCACCTCTGAAAGGCTACCCCAATATTTACCCTCGTTTTATCTCGGGCTCGGTCAACATCTTTCTTCTTAGCTTTTTTGTCCTCCTCGGTCATCTTTTTTTTTGTTGGCAGCGGCGGTACGGGCAGTTTCTCTTTAGGTGGCTGTTTCAACCGGTTACGTAGCGGAGCGAGGGGCGGGTCATGGTGTGTGTGTGTGAGGAGTGATAGACAGATGTCAGACACTCCATCAGACGCTGCTCTGGCTCTGATTGGGTGTTTTCTACCGGGCGCGGTGGATTCTTGCAAATCGCAGTAGGGGCTGTAGGCGTGACCAATTGAGCTGCTTTTTTTTAAAACAGATTACAAATCTAATTTCCTACTTTCAGGACATATGGACAGTTTTAGGAAATATCACAAAAAGTTACTTTTATTCAAGTTACCCACTGCAGCTTTAACCTAACAGTCATGTTTTTGGGCTGTGGGAAGAAGCCGGAGTACCCAGAGGGAATTCATGCATGCATAGGGAGAACATGCAAACTCCATTCAGAAAGACAGAGATTCAAACCCAGGACCTTCTTGATGCAAGGCAACAGTGCTACCAACTGTCCCATCATACAGCCAGGCTAAAGGTTGCAGTGTGTTTGTGTGACTTCACTTTACTGAACATTTACTGCAGTTCATTCAGAGATTAAACATTTGAAACTAAGCATAGCAGAACATAGTCTATTGTCCAGGAGGTGGTGGAGATATGGTATTATAATAAGGTATTAGACAAAGATTGCTCTGTCTATAAAATGAGTGCTGTGTTATTGGTGTGGTAAAAAATTATTTGATAAAACGCTAAGCGTGTTTCCAGGTCTTTTGGATTAGTTTATATACAGTGTGTGCACAATTATTAGGCAAGTGAGAATTTTGACCGTATCATTTATACACATATATTCCAACTCCAAGCTGCATAATCTTGACTGCTTATTAGATTCAAGCATATCAGGTGATATATATTTGTGTAATGAGGGAGGGTGTGGCCTAAGGAGATCAACATCCTATATCAAGGTGTGCATAATTATTAGGCAGCTTCTTTTCCTCAGGCAAAATGGGCCAAAAAAGAGATTTAACAGACCCAGAAATATCAAAAATTGTAAAAAGCCTTTCAGAGGGATGCAGCACTCTTGAAATTAGTAAAATATTGAGGCGTAATCACAGAACAATCAAACGTTTTGTTTTTGTCGCAAGAAACGTGTCGATGAAAAAAGACGCAAGTTAACTGCCAAAGATTTGAGAAGAATCAAGCGTGAAGATACCAGGAACCCATTATCCTCCAGTTCCACCATATTCCATAACTGCAACCTACCTGGAGTGCCCAGAAGAACAAGGTGTTCAGTGCTCAGTAGGGTTGGGCCTCGTTTGAATTTGGACGATTCCGATTCCTTGTTTTGATTCCGGTTCCAAACGATTCTCGATTCCAATTCTTTGGAGTGACAGGGACATTTATTAAAAAAAATTTTTTTTTTTGCATATTTTTAATGACCTACTTTAAAATACACTACTTGTTTACACTGCTATTTCTTCTTAATCATTGTGTGTTGGTCCTACATGTGTGTATATTGAGCTTATTTATTTACTTGAACAGTTTCTTTTTTTGTTATGTGTTGTTTTCATTTGTGTTTTTGAGTGCTGCTGCTGCAACAAGAAATTTCTCTTATGGGATTAATAAAGTATTCCTACCCTCCCTCCCTACACCCACCCACCGGTAGTCTTACTTTATGAAATAGTCTAAACTTTACTTAATTTAATTTACTTCTGGGATCAATAAAGTATTTTTGAATTGAACTATGGAATTGGAACATAGATTTTAATTCTATTAACTTTTTACTTTCAATGAATTTCTCACAGAGCTGTTATCTATGGACTTGGGGATAAATATTTAAAAACAAATTTCACAGTGGTAACATTTTGACAGGAGAGCTTTATTTTTGAAAATGTAATGAAAACCAATTTCCAAACATCCTGCATGTCTGTCTGCAGAATATTGAACAAATAATAAGAAACAACTTCAACAATCCTGTTCATAAACTCAGCAAAAAAAGAAACGTCCTCTGACTTTCAACTGTTTTTACTTTCAGTAAACTTAATGTGTGTAAATATTTGTATGAACACTAAAAGAGTCAACACCAAAATACATAAACTAAAAATGTTTCACACACATGTGACTAACAGAAATAGAATAATGTGTCCTTGATTGAAGGGAGGCTCAAAATCAAAAGTACCAGTCAGTATCTGGTGTGGCCACCAGCTGCTTGAAGTACTGCAGTGCATCTCCTCCTCATGGACTAGACCAGATTTGTCAGTTCTTGCTGTGAGACATTACCCCACTCTTCCACCAAGGCACTTGCAAGTTCCTGGACATTTCCGGGGGGAATGGCCCTAGCCCTCACCCTGCGATCTAACAGGTCCCAGACGTGCTCAATGGGATTGAGATACGGGCTGTCATGCAGAAACTCACGCACAGAACGAGCAGTATGGCTGGTGGCATTGTCCTGCTGGAGGATGAGCATGCATAAAGGGTACCACATGAGGGAGGAGGATGTCTTCCCTGTACCGCAAGGCATTGAGATTGCCTGCAATGGCAACAAGCTCAGTCCGATGGTGATGTGATACACCGCCCCAGACCATGACGGACCCCCCACCTTCAAATCGATCCCGCTCCAGGGTACAGGCCTCGGTGTAACGCTCATTCCTTCGACGATAAACACGAATCCGTCCATCACGCCTGGTGAGACAAAACCGTGAAACATCAGTGAAGAGCACTTTTTGTCACTCCTGTCTGGTCCAGCGAAGGTGAATTTGTGCCCATAGGCGGCGTTGTTGCTGGTGGTGTCTGGTAAGGACCTGCCTTACAACAGGCCTACAAGCCCTCAGTCCAGCCTCTCTCAGCCTATTGCGGACAGTCTGAGCACTGATGGAGGGATTGTGTGTTCCTGGTGTGACTCGGGCAGTTGTTGTGGCCATCCTGTACCTGTCACGCAGGTGTGATATTCAGATGTACAATTCCCTTGCAGGTGTTGTTACACGTGGTCTTCCACTGCAAGGATGATCAGCTGTCCTTCCTGTCTCCCTGTAGTGCTGTCTTAGGCGTCTCACAGTGGGGACATGGCACTTTATTGCCCTAGCCACATCAGCAGTCCTCATGCCTCCCTGCAGCATGCCTAATGCACATTCACGCAGATGAGCAGGGAGCCTGGGCATCTTTCTTTGGGTGTTTTTCACAGTCGGTAGACAAGTCTCTTTAGTGTCCTGCGTTTTTAGAACTGTGACCTTAAATGCCTACTTTCTGTAAGCTGTTAAGGTCTTAACGACCATTTCACAGGTGCATGTTAATTAATTGAACATGCATGGAAAACATTGTTTAAACCCTTTTCAAAGAAGATCTGTAAAGTTATTTGGATTTTTACAACATTATTGTTGAAATACACAGTCCTGAAAAAGGGACGTTTCTTTTTTTGCTGAGTTTATTTGCTGCAGGAGGAGGCAGAGCATCACGGAGTATTATCAGCTGCCTGGCTAACATTAGCTTAGCATTCTCAGACCGTTTGTCTATGAAAACAAATGCATGAGCTAACGTTAGCTGGATATTTGCACTTGAGTTGAACAACGGCTCGAGTATAACTTGTTTGCTGCCGTAATGTTGACATCCGACGTATTTTACTGACCGGATTTGAACTGCAGTGTGGCGCTGGGCTGAGGATTGGATCCAAGAGGAAGAGCTAATGAGGTAAGCCGGCGCAGCGCGTCAAACACAGAGTGGTCGGTTATATTCAGGTATAGCACTGAGCTCTGTTGTTTTGTTTGCTAAAGTGAAGACAAATCTTAGTGTCTCCACACACCTTCCATGATTGCGCAGTGACGCTAACACTTCTGGCGGATTCTTCTTCATTGGTATTCGGTGGGTTCTTCTTCTGGTCGGCAGACTGGCAATCGAAACTAGGAATCGTAATTTTAAAAATTGAACGATTCCGTGAGAATCGACATATGAGTCCCGGTTCCAATCGATGCTCGATTCTTGATGCCCAACCCTAGTGCTCAGAGACATGACCAAGGTAAGAAAGGCTGAAACCTGGCCCCCACTGAACAAGACATGAATTGAAACGTCAAGACTGAGCCAAGAAATATCTCAGTACTGATTTTTCAAAGGTTTTGTGGACTGATGAGATGCGAGTGACTCTTGATTGATGGATCAGATGGATGGCCCGGCAGCTGGATCAGTTACAGGCACAGAGCTCCACTTCGACTCAGATGCCAGCAAGGTGGAGGTGGGGTACTAATGTGGGCTTGTATCATTAAAGATGATCTAGTTGGACCTTTTCAGGTTCAAGATGGGCTCACAATCAACTCCCAAACCTACTGGCAGTTTTTAGAATACTCTTTCTTCAAGCAGTGGTACAGGATAAAATCTGTTTCTTTCAAGAAGACCATGATTTTTATGCAGGACAGTGCTCCATCGCATGCATCGAAAGAAATACTCCACTGCATGGCTGGCCAGTAAAGGTCTGAAAGATGAAAGGATAATGACATGGCCCCCCTCCACACCTGATCTAAACCCTATTGAGAACTTGTAGGCCCTTCTTAATTGGGAGATTTACATGGTTGGAAAGCAGTACACCTCTCTGAACAGTGTCTGAAGGGCTGTAGTTGCTGCAGCACAAAACGTTGATCATCAACAGATCAAGAAACTGACAGATTCCATGAATGGCAGGATTATTACTGTTATTGAAAAGAAGGGTGGCTGTATTGGTCACTGATTTTTGTATCTTTTAAATTTGAGTTGTTTGATAATCATTTTCACTTTAACAGATGTAAATGATAAAGTTAAATGGTAAAATTGCGTTGTTTTATTTAGTGGCATAATAATTCTGCACACTAATAGTTTCCTAATAATTGTGCACACATATGTACTCCCCTGAGAATGTCCACACTCACATTTCCTTTGTACAAAAATTCATGTTTCAGTTGTATTAACATTTTGGATTGACTGTTGGTGCTGAATTTCTTCTATATTAAAATTAATCCTCAAAATACTCACTTGCCTAATATCTGTGCACACACTGTATCCAATAAAGCTCCATGCAGCAAATGCAAGTGTTTCAAAGCATTTGAAATACACTCTCCAGCCATTTTATTAGGTACACCTAGTCAATTGGTTTGTTAACACTGATAGCAAATTAGGCAATCAGTCCAATTGCAGTAAGTGTGTGATGCTGTCAAGTCAATATGGACCAAAATCTCTAAGGAATGTTTCCAACAGTTTGTGGAAGCTATAATATACAGAATGAGGCATTTCTAAATAGAAATGTTGGTCCAACTTGTACTAGTAAGGTGAACCTAATGGAATTAGCATAGATTATCTTTCACATATTTAAAATGAGGGAGGCAATAAACAACGGAGGAGACACATCTTGTAAGCTATGAATTAAAAAAAGACTAAACATCTGGAGGAAAAAAATGAGGTGACCTGGTAAAAGTTTCTTGGAAGTGTTTTTTTTTTCAGCTAATACACCTGTTACACCATTGTATATCTGGATTGTGTTTCTATGGCATATGAGCTTCAAGTAAATAACACTCCAGCCTCTGATATGTATTTGGTCTGCAGCTAAAGCTGACAGATTATTTGGACATGATAAAAAATGTTTTAGCAACTCAGAGACATTACATATACAGCACGCACATAGATGCCACTGCTAAGAAACTTAAGTGAGTGCCAAACTAATCTTGTAGCAATGACCCAATGATGATGTAACTAATCTCATGCTACAGTATGCAGACATTATACTGAAATTTCACTGACATACGCAAGCTGAATAGTTAGACTGGAAGACATGGCAGGGGACCTGGCCCTGTTTTCCTATTTCTTCATCTATTAAATATGTTATCTCTTGTGGACACTCATGGAGTCCAAATAATGTATTGAACTTTCAGCCCAAGATGGTCAGGCTATTAGAAACTATGGGGGGCAGACTGTGATGTCAGTGCAAAAAGGTAGATTACACTCTCTTTATCCCAATGCACATGCAGTATTAGGTGACCAAACTTGATGTTTCACTAAATGTGATTCAGCTGCAGACATTTAAATAAGACTAGGCAAGATTCAAAATAGTCTAAAGATATTTCATGAAGCTTTAATGTTTTAAAAACAATCACATGGTTTTTAGTGAGGATTATAACAAACGATTTAACAGCTGTCTTCACTAAAAATTGTGCATTGTTAAAATGGTGAAAAAAATCTGAACAAAATAATTCCTTATTCCTCTACTACTGTCCGGTGATCCATCAAACCTGCTGCTCTTCCCCAGGGCCAGCTTAACTGTGTTTCAGTGTGATCTCAGCAGGGCCGGACACAGAGTGCATATGCAAATAGATTTATAGGCAACCAATTAAAATGAAAACCCTTCAAACAAAAGGGGACTGCAAAGGAGAGACCTGTCACAGCTGGAAGGAAAACACACAGAGAACAGAGACCCACAGAGTCAGAGTCACAGTGTGAAGAAGTTTTAATTATAAAGTTTTAGGTCATGCGCTTGTTTGGAACAGGGCAAGTGGCTCGCAGTCTTCCTGTCAGACAACTTCACACTCAGCACAGTTTGTCTTTGGGGACCCAGCCATTCCCCTGTGGTTTGGGAGTTAGATTGTATAAACGGTTGTCAAATAATATAAAGATCGAGCATAAGAACACGTGTAGACAGATATTCCCTGCTTTGTGCTTAGAACATGACAGGGTCAGGTTGCTGTCAAAGGCAAAGGACACAGTGAAGATGCTGATTTGTTAGTGTGTTTACACACCATTATAAATGGTTGCCGAGTAATCATCTACAGCCAACCGAGAAATTACAGGTTATGTAGTGTTTCTATATGACATAGATTATTTGTTTCTATGTTGTTAAATGAAAACAAGTTAAGTGAAATTAGGCTGGGCTTCTCTGTGGGAGTTTTTACAGATTGTTAAGCCAATTTTCCAGAGACATTAATGGTGATTAATGATACTGTGTTATTAAAGCTATTTGTGGGATACAAATGAGGGTACTTGGGTGGAAAGGCTCCTGAAATAGAAGCCGGAGTCGATGCATTAAAGACTTGTTATCACCTTAGGAAGGACATTATAATTTAACCTTATAGCAGGAAAATCAGTGCCATCCGTGTTCAATGGGGCACACATTTCAGAATGTGCATGAGCTCCCTTTGTCACTTCTTTGTAACCTTTTCTGGATTTAATACTAACCTTGTCAAAAACAATAGTGCCGGTTGGAAATATTTATATTATTCACTCAGCCTACTTTGGGCATAGTCAGGCAAACTCTATTAAGGTATACAGATTTCAAGACTTCTAAAATGTCCAGTTATTTATTTCTATTTAAACTAATTTCAATGAAAGATCAGAAAAGTGCTGGAGTTACTGGTGTTTCCTCCAGCTGGACTGAGCACAGTGATGTAGCACTTTTCCTCCCCCACCTTTTACCAAATGTAGCCAGTTAGCTAGAAGTCTCTAACTTGTTTCTTCTTTACAAGAAAGACAAATCTGAAAATACACTATATTGCCAAAAGTATTGGGTCATTTTCCTTTATATACACAATCACTATTATGGCATCCTATTCTTAATCCATAAGGTTTAATAGAGTGTTGACTACCCCTTAGGGCTATAACATCTGTAACTCTTTTGGGAGGGCTGAAGACATAGGAGTATGTTTCCACATCAAACTTGCTAATCTAGGTCTATATGGACCTTGCCTTGTGTGCTGGTGCAAGTTGGAATAACAATCAGGCCATCCCCAAACTGTTCATCAAAAGTTGGGAGCATAAAATTGCCAAAAATGCGATATTACAGATTATTGCTTACAGTCAGAGAGAACCTGGCAGCACTGTTCCAATCAAGCTTCGGTGAAAGGCACTCGATAATAAACCCCCAGCCATAACAAGACTTTAACTGGAAGGACCCCGCATTCGCAGTATGTTAATGAATAGCTCACTCCAAAGCACAAAAACTCCAGGGACTTAACATCTTTATCAGCGGATCAGTGCCTACAGGAAATTATGAAGGATATAGCAGACTTTGTATGCTTCACAAATGGCATAATAACATATCAGCTGATAGTTCATTTAGATTTATATTTAGCAACAACTTTAACATACTCCTGACCTCAAACACGTTCTGCTATCTCAATCAAAAAGTTCTGGATGTTCTAAAACATTTGACAAAGCACCCAAGGGCTGACCATTATTACCAGGTGTTGGGACACACACAGCCAGTGGGTGGCGCTAACCCACATTCTAGCTGCAACAGGATAAGAAGAGAACCAGAGGTTTTATAAGGCCCCCCGCCAGCCTACTCGCCCTCTTCCATTTGGGCTTTCGGCCAGACAGTGCCAGGAGAGACCCCATCCTTCCTTCGCTGGCGACGGGAAAGGATGCGACTTTCTGGGAGAAACTCACTCCAAGAACGACAAAGACTGCTGATCGATCAGGTGAATCTCAAACCCAGTGTGTTTTAAGACAAACCCCACTGTTCTGCCCTGAGCCCTGCAGAAGCTTTCTGAACAGACGCTACCGTGTGGAAGGGATCGCTAACAAACTACTACATGCCAGAGTCATGTCCAGACTGGAGCCATTACCCCACCGCAAGAATGCACAGGGATGAATGGTGTGCTGGACGCTGCAGAAAAGGTACTGTGCCAGTGAAGGAAGGAGGAGCTGATCGCTGTTTAGCCCAGCCGGAGAGGATGACACGCTGTCCCAGCTAAAGGATGCTGCTCACGATCCAACAGCCATAAAGCCTCCCACTGCTAACCGACCGCAGCTATTGTTAGCCTGCCAGCTAACGTTGCTTAGCTTTCCCCATCATCCACGGAACAACCTGGAGAACTTTAACTGTTCAATAAGGTCTGTTTGGGCAGAGGCAAGATTAGTTTAGGATAAACAAGATTTAAGGGTTGTTTATTGTCACTGTGATTTGTTACTTTGTTTAAGGTTTCATTTATTGCTTGGGTACAAACAGGCCGGTCGGCCTGGAGGTTTAAACAGCGATTTTCGAGGTTTCCGATGGAAAGTCGTTTTATATCCTGCAACATGAGTTACTCAGTCCGACAGTTTTCCTTTGTTTGGTGTTTAATAAATGAACCAGAGCGGCTTTTTAAGCACCTCCATGTGAGTTAGCTGTAGGCTACATACTCTAGCGAACCACCTGGGCCCACTTTTGACTGCTCGGCTTCATGAACAATAAAGACTGCCATTAATAGGATTCAACATAGAGATCGACTTTAAAACAGATAGTTTAAACACTGAAAAACAAATCTTTTAAGTCATTTTTGAAACCGTCTTCGTGGTAAGTCGAAATACTAAATTAGATCAACATAATTGTGCCCCCGTGTGAGGCCATTAACTTTAACATATGGTCTAAATATTAAATTAGATCAATCACTGCGGTGACTGATCCATAAAACATAATCAATTCTCTAAAAGTTATTGATTTCTAATTCAGCAAATGATTTTATGAAACATTGCTTCTTCCAAATAATGTTTTTCTTCACTTCTGCTTTGCATTGTGAATTGGTGGTTTGAAAACAAACCAGAAGGTGCTGGTTAGTCTTAAACTAACCACAATTAGTTAAAATTAATTTAGTTTCATTCCCAAAACTCTTCAATAGAAGCCTTGGTCTTAAAGCAAACATTAATTCTGAACTGTGACATCATTATCAGTTTATTGGTTATTTTTTCTATTTCTGTGCATATTTATCACTTTTACCGTTTACTTTTGGGTGTGTTAGTTTTATGATTATTCTTTCCTAGTGTTTTAGTTGTGTGTTACTAGTTTGGTGAGTTTGTTGATTAAAGCATGTTAACTGAAAGTTGAATTATTTTTGTAATAAACTCTTGTATTTTGGAAAACCGTTGTTTTTTTACCTACATGTGTAGTAACTTGCTGTTTAAAAAACACAAAGAACTTATTCCTTCATCTATTTAATTATCTCAGCCTTATCAGGCAGGTAATCATAAACATAAACTGAGACTGAACAATTTGGCAATTGATATTCCTGGAATCCAGGTGGTGCCCCTAAACTTGGTAATTTTTACATAAAATTGTTAATCTTAATAATAATTGCCTTAAGAAATTATTCAAAATTGTTAATAGCCAAAACCTACCTATCTGTGGCACAACGCAGGGAACAAGCACTACCTTCCTCCCTGCCAGCACACCAAGCAAAGATGTTGCTACCAGCACGGACAGCAGCAAGCACAGACCCACAGCGTTCATCCAGCATTCTCCATCGTCATCCTACTCGTCGTCATCACGAAATGAATCTCCCTTCAAAGCTCTCTCGGACAGATTGAATGCTCAAATTAGAATTGGAACCCAGCTAACACCAAGACCTGGACTACACCAGGCTTCTGGGACTGATACTAGATGTATTTTTCCTTTACCACAACTGGTAATAACAAACATCTTATATAGAAGCAAACCGTACATTAACTCTAGACCCTTTGTCCACCAGGATGTGTCTGGCCACCCTGAAAGTAATATTCCGGTGCTTATAGCCAGGAGAAACCATAAAACTAAAACCAAACGCTGCCGTATTAAACCAAATCTCAACATGATTACATGTCAGAAGGATCTGCTACCAATTAACAAACCAATTAAATTAGCATTATTAAACATTAGGTCTTTGTCAGGGAAGTCCTTTCTAATTAATGACTTCATCACTGAGCACAATCTACATGCTCTATTTCTGTCGAAAACCTGGTTAGACAGTAATAATGAAACATCTGCATTGATAGAGTCAACTCCGTCAAATTAGAATTTTCTATGCAAGACCAGGAAACACAGACCATTGAAACCTTTAAGCAAATTTACTCTCCCACCTCACCTAGGGATGGGTACCGAAACCCGGTATTAAATTGGCCCCGGGCTGATTCTGACGGTCCACCCAGACCGATAAGCTTCAGCCTTATCGGTCCTCTTAACTGTAAAATTAAGGTCGTATCCATGTTTTGTGGGACAAATAAACACAAGCCAAAGACTGTATTGCAGCCCACTCCTCCTTAACAAGTACACACACTGTGGGGACGGAGGATGACTGCTGTGCCCTGACGAGTGTGCGCAGCAGTCGCCACTCCGTCCCCGCAGTGTGTGTGATGGCAGAGCGAACAAAAAGATGCAAAATTTGGCTTCATTTTACGAAATGCAGACAATGCACGCTGTCACATATGTAGCCTAATAAAAGCTTTGCTTGCAAAGGCGGGAACAGAAGTAATTTGACGAAACACCATGCCAAAATACACCAACTATAACCCAAAAGATGCACGGTGTTTGACCGCCTGAGTGCTGCAGCAACAACAACCGCTGAATCAAAGACAACAGGTATGTATGTTTGTATGCAAAGCAAACACGTGAAGCATGGACATAAGTTTCGATTTCTCGATTTCATTCTTACAATTAATAAATGCTGGATATTTTGAACAACAGCTTCCTTCTTATCTAAGTTTTAAAAAAAATCTTAAACTACAGTTAACCTGCTATCTTATTCGTACAATTAATAAATGCTGGATATTTTTGTATAACAGCTTCCTTCTTATCTAATTTTTTTTTTTTAAATCTTAAACTACAGTTAACCTGCTATTTTATTCGTACAATTAGTAAATGCTGGGTATTTTTGAACAACAGCTTCCTTCTTATCTAAGTTACTTTTTTTTTTTTTTTACGTTTTTTTCCCCTTTTGTTTGTCTTTCAAAAAAAAGTACTGAAATGGATACTGAAGAGATATAAATTATGTTAATGTTGTATGAGGGTCTAATTTTGTAGTGCATGTGGAAACACTTAGAAACCGTGAATAATCAAGAGGAATGTGGCACATCCTGGGTGCCTTTTGGTGAAGAAGCTGACCATTCTGTGGGGGAAGATCTATGTGGGAGGAGTTTCTTTTAACTTGTTTCAAATAAAAACCTTATGTTGAGATAAAGCTGTACTCAGTTACTAGAACTGAGTCCAGTGAACGACGTCTCACTGTTAAAAGATATAAATGTTGTTTGTTGTTCTTATTGCTCCTTTTTACAGAAATGAACGAGCACGCGGGAAGGTGAAATGAGAGCTCAGAGAGAGCCCAGGGTCATAAACTAAATGTGTGTCTGTTCCTTTAAAATAGGCTTTAAATTAGAATGAAAACACCTTCTCAACAATTCCTATAAAGTACCGGATCGATAAGGAGTATCGTTAAGAGTAGTAGTGTCGATAAATCCTTAACGATACCCATCCCTAACCTCACCCCCATACCCTTCATCCTCCAACACAAACTCAGTAAACGAGCTGGTAGAAAACTTTCTTTCTAAAATTTCAGACATCATTGATTCCATTGCCCAACAAAGGTGAAAGTAATCTCGGGTATTCTAGAATCGTGCTGCTCTGGGTGGCTGCATGTTGAAGTGGCTCTGGTGGCCAAATATAACATTTTGTTTTTTCGGACATTGGTTCCTCTGTTTTTTAAAGAAGATTGCATTTTTTGAACTTGTTCACTCTAGTTTTTGGTGTTGTGAAGCTGGAAGGATTTTTGCTGTTTATTTTTCACTTTTTGATAACTTGTTATGCTGCGTAACCATGGCAACAAGGTGGTTTACAGCCGGGAGGAGCTGATTAAAGGGGCGTTTACACACTCAAAATAACTTTCTATGTTCTAACTTCTACATAGAGCAGTAAATGAGCTTGTAAAAACAAGCAAGCAAAAAGCGCTTGGACAATCAATGCAAACACATCCCTGAGGGCATAAATGCTGTTTCTGAGAGTAAACACAGGTCGCACAAGTTATGTTGGAGCATTTTTGTTGCAGAAAGTGACGTTGCAGAGCCAAAAACCCCAGTTATTTCTGTCCACATGCAAATGCTTAAAACTGAGAAAATGTAGATCTTCACTTTGGCCGGAGTTTTTAAAAAGCTTCGTTTTTAGTGCCGTAAATCTGCGTTTTCGTGTGGATGACAGGCCAAACCATAGAAAACATCTGTGTGGACAAGGCATAAGTCTTTGCTAGAATACTGATAAGCTGAGTAGGCTAAATCCTCTTGAAGTAGCGTTTGGGGCTTGCCCTTTAACGTTTGTTTAAATGATCTGAAATCACAGTGCGCTTGTGCAACGTGCGCTTGTGCAACGTGCGCTTGTGCCGCAGCCCCAAACTGAGATTCCGCTACCTTCCTTGATAGAGGAAAACACCATTTTACAAAGGCAAAAAAAATAAACCCATTGAAGTTCACAGTAAAAATTCACCAAATTCTAATTGTCCAACATCTTTCAAACTGCAAAGGATATTTCCTTCTGCCCACTGTTTCCTAAAAACCTCCAAACTTTGATTCCTCAAGTGAAATGTAAACTCCAAACGTAACCTGGCTTTTACATTTATCCTTCAGAAAGCCACCAAGTCACAAGCATGCTCCGCCTGTAGCTTTTCCCACCGTGACAGGTCAACTGCCAATTTGGCTTCGCCAATCAAATAATTTAAAAAGGATACTTTGAGGCCTCTTTCCCTTTTTTTTCCCTTAAGCCATCAATATAGGCAGTCAACGAAAAACTACACCAAAACCAATAAAAACCTGTTTAAGAAAATTAAGAAGAGGTTCAAGTGTCTTGCACTTCATAAAAACATAAAAGACATTCTCAGACAAGCCACAGAACAGACAGGCATTTAAAACATCATTATTTAATACAGATAAAAAGAAGTTTGTGGCAATCGCTCCATGAAGGATTCTCTACTGCAGATCCTCAGTTCTCTTCTTCTTTGGTCACGCCTACAGCCCCTACAGCGATTTGCAAGAATCCACCGTGCCCGATAGAAAACACCCAATCAGAGCCAGAGCAGTGTCTGAAGGAGTGTCTGACATCCGTCTATCACTCCTCACACACACACACACACCGTGACCCGCCCCTCGCTCCGCTACGTAACCAGCTCCAACAGCAACTAAAGAGAAACTGCCTGTACCGCCGCTGCCAACAAAAAAGAAGATGACCAAGGAGGACAAAAAAGCTAAGAAGAAAGAAGATTTGATTTGTTTTTTAGTGGTGGTATTACAGTAAACCTCCGCAGCGCGTGCGATCATCCGTGCACTCACAGCTAATGATGTCATATGTGGTTTAATGTTAGAGAACAAACTTTCGTGAATATTTCCTAAGTCGCGTCAGCTGATTATCTTTGGCAGTTGTTACGCCAGTAGCGCAGCCGAAACGGGGAGGAGGGCATTGGAGGCGGGGCTTGAGTGCATCGGAGAGGGAGAGTGATGTGAAGCTTGTTTGGGCTAAAATTTTCAAGCAAAGTCTGCTCTCCTCTCAGTTACCTACTGCAGCTTTAAAGGAGGGCTAGAGAGAGATAACCACTGTGGATTCTGTCCTCCAAGTCTGTCCCAGACTGTAGGCTGTCTCCCTTTCAGGTTCCCCATGTTAAAAAATCTTTACACAGCTTGGATGCAAAGTCAGTTTATTTGCTCCCAGAAGAGCTATTTCGCCTGGAGATTTGACTTGCAGGAGGGGACCATCCAAGTCCATGAACTCAGGAGTCAACCTGAAATCAGGGAACTCAGAGATTTGGTGTGACTTCTCCCCTGCTGTACTTTAAAAGAAGTATCCTCTCTGAGACAAAAAGTATTTCCTTCCAGAGATTTAGAGTTTTCTGTATCAGTCTGACTGAAGATATTCTGAGGGCAGATGCTAGATCAGGGGCATCAGAAAGTGCCGGCCCATTTATAAGAACTAACTGCCTCAGGCTTACAGTTTTTGAGAGGCACAGAACCCGTGATAACCCGGATATAGAGTGACTGCTCACATCAAGTCTTACTCCATACAATAAAGACTCTTCCAGTAGCCAATACAGAGACCTGTTTTCAAACTTCGTCCATTTAAAAAGGGCACACTTAAAAAATTCCCAGATAAAACACAGGCTAGAATTTTAAGAGTGGCGATTTAAAACAGGTGAAAAACCATGCCAAATCCAAATCACCCAGATGCCTCAGAATATAACATGCCACAAATCTCCATCATGTGTTATAAGACTCTGTTAACAACCTTTTTACAAACTGCAATCTAAAGGCGGCTGTCCTGCTGGCTAAATGGACCAGGCCCTGGCCCCCTCCTCTCGGGATAAAAAAAAAAGATCGCCTGGAGTACCCAATGAAATATGTCCCAGAAGAAATTGACCATTTCACGTTGAATCCTGGTTAGCAACCCGTTCTTTGGATCAAGACACGCCAACTGATGCCAAAGTTGGGATGCCACCAGGTTGTACAATATTAACCCTCTGCGACACAACTACAGGTGAATCGACTGCCATCTTCCCAGTTTATCTCTGATCTTGTCAAGGATATTTTCCCAATTTTTCTTTACCATTTGTTCATCCCCCGGATAGATACCCAAGTACTTAAAACCATCTTTCCTCCACCACAGAGTCTGAGGGAGGACAAAACATCATCATGATCAGGGCAATACTTTTTCCCCAGTTCACCTCGGCAGAAGTGACCGTAAAAAAAAAAAAAAAAAATCACCTTAAACATCAGTTAAACTGTTGATATCACCCAGTTTTTTATTAAAAGCAACCACATCATCAGTGTAAGCTGATAGGACAAGTTTTTCCTTAGAGCCTAGTAACGACAAGCCACTTATTGTTGATCTGATTCTACAGAGGAGGGGTTCCAGGAAAGGAGCATAAAGCATCCCAGACAGGGCACAGCCATGCCTGACACCCCTGCACACCGTAAAATGAGAACACAGACTACAATTAATCTTCAGCTATCAACTGTTGTGGAATGAGGATCCAAATGCAGCAGAGTAAAATAATAATGATTTAATTCAACAAGAAATCAAGGAAAATGGAACTTACAGAAAACTCAGGACCAGAAAATGTAGCAAAAGGGAACACAGGAACCAAAAAGTATGTTTGACGATGAACCAGCGAGTACTTACTGACAGAGAAGGGCTTAAATATACTGAGGAGGTGTGTAAGTGGCAGGGAGAAGGCTGAGGACTAATTAGGGAGAAGCAGTTGCAGGTGAGAGGAAGAGAGCAGGTGGAAACCATCAGTAGCCGGGAAGGAATGCAGAATGGGAAGGAAAACAGAGGAAGGCAAAGAACAAAACATAAGAAACGACTAGACATATAAATCTAAGAAGACATAAGGAAAGGCCAACACAAAATACAAAGTGGTAACTGGGAAATAAGACTGAGAAATTTGAAACACTAATGAACATAAGAGATGAGGGCGACAAAACAGAAACACGATGCACTTTAACTCAAAGACTACACAAACAACTAACATCATGACATCAGCACGCTCTCAATGTCACTGTACAACACCCTGATCATGGCAATAAAACCAGTGTTGAAACCAAACCTTTCCATGGTTCTCCATAGAAAGCAGTGTTTAACATGGTCAAAAGCCTTTTGTTAATCTAATGAAATCAGACCAACACCATTCTCCAATGAACTGGAGATTTTCAAAATGTTCCAAATAAGGTATACATTATCTACCAAGGACCTGTCAGGCAAATAGTATGTCTGGTCGCAACGAATAACCTCCTCCATGGCTCCTCACAGACGTATGGCCAGGGTCTTGAACAGTATATTTTAATCCACACACAGGAGAGACACAGGGCACCAGTTCTTGATATCCTGTAGTTTACCCTTCTTAGGTAGAAGAGTAATGACCGCTCTGGGACAAGAAAGCGGGAGTAGCCCACTCACCAGGCTTTTGTTGAACACTTCTAGAAGATTACTCGAAACAATGTCCCAGAAAGCCTTTTAAAATTCGACTGTGAGACCATCTAATCCAGGAGCCTTTTGGCCCTGCATCGTTCGGAGGGCAGCAAGAAGTTCAGTCACTGATAGTGGGCCATCCAGCATGGAGCGCATCTTATCAGAGACCTTAGATAGACATGCAAAAAAATCCTCCTGTAAGTCTCTGTTTTACGTGTATTCACTCTGGAATAGCCAGGGATAAAAGGCCACTGCTCTCTTTCTTATCAAACCCGGATCAGTCAGCTGCTGTCCTTCACTGGACAACAGAGAGCGGATGGTCCTCCTCTTTCCATGTTTCCTATCCAGATTGAAGAAATAACTGGAGGAGGCATCCATCTGGGAGATGTTTTGGACCCAAGAGTGAACCAGAGCACCCAGCACCTTTGTGTCGAGCAGGTTAGCTAAAAGAGCCTTTTTAGTCTTAAGGACTTTAATATATCCTTGATTTCCCGTGGATTCACTCAAACGCTCAAATTCCACAATATCAGTCTCCAGATCCCTGACAGATCTGGTGCTGCCACGTGACATCGAGACCATACTGTTGACAGAGTAACTTTATCCGCACATTACCATGGTCCCACCATTGTCTCAGAGAAGAGAATTTGTTCTTTCTCTGCTTAAAACAAGACCAAACGAATGTAAAAACCTCTCTAAAACATTTGTCAGTAGTTAAATTTAAGTTAAAATGCCAGTAGGTGCTTTTGGGTGGAATATATGCACAAGACACAACACATTCGGCCAATGCATGATCAGTAAAACCAACAGGCAGTATTCTATACATTTTAAAAATATTAAAATGATGTGAAAAAAAATATAACTGATCGAACCGAGCCAGAGAGATCCTACCCTCTTTATGGTGAGACCATGTGTATTTTTTTGCAGTCTGCATGCATCCTTCTCCATATGTCCACCAAGCCATGACTGTGAACCAGCTGCCTCAGGGCATGTTAAGAAGGCACATGAGGCTCTGCATGATTCAAATTAAAAAATTGATTCTCAGTGCAGTTAAAATCTCCTCCCAAGAATAAATACTCAGTGCCATTAAAACTTTTCAACTTTTCATTCACAGTGTGAAAAAACTGACTCTTTCTGCTCCAGCGTTAGGAGCATGAAGGTTGAAAAATAAAATTGTGAACATCTTGAACATAGCAGTCACCAATAAGGTCCTCCCCTGGACGACCATCTCCACTCTTACTAAATCAGGCGAGAAAGTTTTTGGAAATTAAACTCCCACAAATGCACTTGTCATTGCCCCATGGTTTAAAAACACCTTTCCTTTCCACTCTCTCTCCCAGTCTACTCGATTGCCTAAATCATTATGAGTTTCTTGTATGTATAGCACACCTAGATACTTACGCCTCGCAGTGTAAAAAAAGACGGCTCTTTTCCTCTTGCACCATTTATGTTTAAAGTTCCAACGATAAAATTTTCCATAAACCCTAAATTGTTTAAAAAACAAGAAACCAAAAGGAAAGGAAACAGAAAGCAGTTAGATAATTTTCTCTCATCCTTAAAGCTGTTTCTTTATCTTGGATAACAGTTTTTTCAACCTATACATTTCTTGGTTTGTCAAACCAGACTTAGCCTTTTTCGCAATATGATATTTTACTGACTTGTGCAAAACCTTAACATCCGGGGAAAAGGACTCTATGTTCAAACCCTTCATGTTTTTTGTTTCATGCACAAAGTTCTTAATATCGGCAACAGGATTCATTTTTCTTTAGTTTCAGACATTTGACTAAAGCACATATCACTCACATCAGAAAAAACACTTTCACTGTCACTATCGTCATGATCCGTCCCAGCCGATCAGAGGAACCCAATCTGCGTTTTTAATCTCAGATTAGATGATTATGATTACATATTGTTTGCAACATCGTCTAATCGTCGGCTGGGAAGGATCAAGGATCACCTGGCGTCTGTGGGAAACAACATGACTAAGAAGCAGAGACTTACATCCAGACATAATCTTTTTAATTGAAGATTAATAAACGTCACTAATAAATGGGGAAATGTTTGCAAGGTGATACGAGTAGCCGGTTGGGCCAATGGGACAACTGACACAAACGCTCCCCCAACAGTAATCCCCTCTTCCACCAACCTGTTAGCATGCTCCACCTTTTCAACAAATAGGCAAGGCAAGGCAATTTTATTTGTATAGCACACTTTCAACAGCAGGGTAATTCAAGGTGATTTACATGATTTGGTGATTTAAAAAACAAAACAAACAGACATGGAATGTAAAATTGCAAATTAGAACTAAAAGAAACACACATTACACATGATACACAATAAAGCAAGAGAAAGATCAATAAAGCAAGGGAGCATGAACACATTTCATACATATGACATCAATCATTTACTCGAAGGCAATTCTAAACAGATGGGTTTTTAGTCTCGATTTAAAGCAGTTCAGAGTTTCAGCAGCTCTGCACTCGTCAGGAAGTCTGTTCCAGATAAGGGGAGCCTGGAAACTGAAAGCTGCTTCTCCATGTTTAGTTCTGAGTCTAGGGAAGTTGAGTAGACTGGAATTAGAGGACCTGAGTGTTCTGAGGGGTTGGTATAGTAACAGTAGATCTTCAATATACTTTGGCGCTAAGCCATTCAATGATTTATAAACTAGTCAAAGTATTTTCAAGTCTATTCTCTGAGCTACAGGGAGCCAGTGTAAGGACTTTAGTACTGGAGTAAGGGGCTCTACTTTCCTGGTTCTAGTGAGGACGCGAGCAGCAGCGTTCTGGATCAGCTGCAGCTGTCTGATTGACTTTTTAGCCAGACCTGTGAAGATGCTGTTGCAGTAATCAGTCCGACTAAAGATAAAGGCATGGATGAGTTTTTTGAGGTCCTATTGCAACATCAGTCGTTTAATCCTAGAAATGTTCTTCAGGTGATAGAAGGCTGACCTTGTTATTCCCTTTAGGTGACCCTGGAGGTTCAGGCCTGAGTCCATTACTACTAAATAGGACCACAGCCTCGTTCATCCTTGCAGCAACCTTCAAAGAGCTGTGTCCAACCACTTCTCCCACCGCCAGAGCAACCTCCTCCATGCCACACAGAAAAGCGGTGCTGACTCTGACACTGTGCCTTTGTGTAAGAGTGGCAAAGCCACAACCACTGGCCATGGCGTCAAAAGCGCTAACAGACCAGAATAACACCCTCCCACGCACAAACACAGAACAAGGGGCAACACAACAACGAACAATAAAATAAACAACAAAAAAGACGAACAAGAATAGAGAAGGTTTGAAACTTAAAACACTCACAAAATACTCACTCACCTTCCACTCCACTTCCATTCAAGAGAAGAAGAAGAAGAAGAAGATTTTTAATTTTTATTTTTAAACACACCTTTATTTACACAAATTTACAAAAGACAAAACAAACATTAAAGTTCACAGTAAAACTTCACCAAACTCCAATTGTCCAGCATCATTCAAAGCACAAAGGATATTACCTTCTGCCCACTGTTTCTTAAAAAACTCCAAACTTTGATTTCTCAAGTGAAAAACAAACTCCAAACGTAACCTGGCTTTTACATTTATCCTCCAGACAGTTACCAAGTCACAAGCATGCTCCGCCTGTAGCTTGTCCCGCCGCGACAGGTAAACTGCCAATTTGGCTTCACCAATCAAATAATTTAAAAGCATACTTTGATGCCAATTTCCCTTATTTTTCCTTAAGCCACCAATAAAAGCAGTCAACGAGAAAACCACACCAAAACCAATAAAAACCTTTTTAAGCAAAATAAAAAGAGGTTCGAGTCTCTTGCACTCCATAAAAATGTGAAAGACATTTTCAGTCAAGCCACAGAACGGACATGCATTTAAAACGTCATTATTTAAAACATATAAAAAGGAGTTCATGGCAAACGCTCCATGAAGGATTCTCCACTGCAGATCTCCAGTTTTCTTCTTTAAAGGGGGGCTATAGAGAGAGACAGCCACTGTGGACTCTGTCCTCCAAGTCTGTCCCACCAGACTGTAGGCTGTCTCCCTTCCAGGTCCCTCTTGTTAAAAATCTTTACACAGTTTGTATACAACATCCGTTTATTCGTTCTGCGAAGAGTTAGTTCATCTGGACGTTTGACCCCGGAGACAACCTGAAATCAGGAAACTCATCGGAGGGATTTGGCGTGACTTCTCCCCTGCTGTACTTTAAAAGAGGTATCCTCTCGGAGACAGAAAGTCCTTCCGTCCAAAGACTGAGAGTTTTCTGTATCATCCTGACAGATCATACTCTGAGGGCAGAAGCTAGAGCAGCTGCCTCAGGCTCACAGTTTTTGAGAGGCACAGAATCTATATTAGCCCGGGTATAGAGTGACTGCTCACATCAAATCTTGCTCCAAACAGTAAAGGCTCCTCCAGTAGCCAATACAGAGACATGTTTTCGCACTTTGTCCAATTAAAAAGGCCACACACTTTAAAAACTCCCTGATAAAACACAGGCAAGGATTTCAAGAGTGGAGATTTAAAACAAGTTAAAAACCATGCCAAATCCAAATTTAAATTACCCAGACGCCTCAGAATAAAACATGGCACACATCTACATAATGAGTTAAAAGACTCTGTTAACAACCTTTTACCAAACTGCAACCTAAAGGCGGCTGTCCTGCTGGCTAAATGGACTAGGCCCTGGCCCCCCTCCTCTCGAGATAAAAACAACATAGCCTGGGGTACCCAATGAAATTTGTCCCAGAAGAAATTTACTATTTCAGATTGAATACTGGTTAGCAAACCGCTCGGTGGATCAAGACACACCAGTCGATGGAAAAGTTGGGAAGCTACCAGGTTGTTCAGTATTAAGACTCTGCTTCTGTAAGACAATTGCGGGTGAATCCACCGCCATTTTGCCAGTTTATCTCTGACCTTGTCAAGGATATTTTCCCAATTTTTCTTTATCATTTGTTCATCCCCCAGGTAGATACCCAAGTACTTAAAACCATCTTTTCTCCACTCCAGATTCTGAGGGAGGACCGGAACACCCTCATCCCACCTCCCAATCATCAGGGCAATCCTTTTTCCCCAGTTCACCTTGGCAGAAGAGACAATAAAAAAATCACCTAGAACATCAGTTAGACTGTTGATGTCGCCTTGGTTTTTTATAAGAACAACCACATAATCAGCATAAGCCGATAGGACAAGGTTTTTCTTAGAGCCTAGTAACGTCAATCCACCCAAAGTTGATCTGATTCTACAGAGGAGGGGTTCCAGGGAAAGAGCATGAAGCATCCCAGACAGGGCGCAGCCCTGCCTGACACCCCTGTACACCTTAAAAGGAGCACACAGACTGCCATTAATTTTGAGCACACTCTCAATGTCACTGTACAACATCCTGATCATGGCAATAAACCCAGCGCTGAAACCCAACCTCTCCATGGTTCTCCATAGAAAGCAGTGTTCAACGCGGTCAAAAGCCTTTTCTTGATCCAGTGAAATCAGACCAACACCATTCTCCAATGAACTGGAGATTTCCAAAATGGCCCGAATAAGGTAGACATTATCTACCATGACCCTGCCAGGCACGCAGTATGTCTGGTCATGATGAATAACCTCCTCCATGGCTCCTCACAGAGGTAGGGCCAGGGTCTTGGACAGCATCTTGTAATCCACACACAGGAGGGACACAGGGCGCCAGTTCTTAATATTCTGTAGATTACCCTTCTTGGGTAGAAGAGTAACTACCGCTCTGCGACACGAAAGCGGGAGTAGCTCACTCACCAGGCTTTCGTTAAAAACTTCCAGTAGATCATCCGAAATAATGTCCCAGAAAGCCTTGTAAAACTTGAAAGTGAGACCATCTAATCCAGGAGCCTTTTGGCCCTGCATCGTTCGGAGGGCAGCAAGAAGTTCAGTCACTGATAGTGGGCCATCCAGCATAGAGCACGTCTTATCAGAGACCTTTGGTAGACATGCAAAGAAAACATCCTGGAAGTCACTGTTTTACGTGTTAGGATTAGCATTAGGAGCATAAAGGTTAAAAAAAACATCTCGAACATGGCAGTCACCAATAATGCTCTCTCAACTCTCACTGAATCAGGTGAGAAAGTTTTTGAAAATAAAACACCTGCACTTGCCGTTGTCCCATGATTTAAAAACACCTTTCCTGTCCACTCTTTCTCCCAGTCTACTTGATTGCATAAGTCACTATCTAAAACAAATCTTTGAAGGAACTTGCATAATGAGTTACAACAACATTTAATTTCCCTTTGTGATTAATAAAGTAATTTTGAATTGAATTGAGTTTCTTGTACAAATAGAACATCTAGATACTTGCGCCTTGCCGTGTCAAAAAGGACTAAATGTTAAAAAAAAACAAAAGAAGAAGAAGAAGAAGAAGAAGAAGAAGAAGAAGAAGAAGAAGATTTTTGATTTTTAAAACACCATTTATTCACACAGTATTACGATTCAAAATAGAGAAAAGTAATACAATTACTGTAAAATGGTGCCAAATTCTAGTTTTCCATCAATAATTTTACACAGAATCCCTTTCTCCGCCCACTTCTGTTCAAATTCTTCCAAGTTTTGACACACAGAATAGTAAGTATACTCAAGCCGAAGCCTGGCTTTGACATTGATTTTCCATATTGTTACGACATCATAAACCTGTTCTTTTTGCAATTTATCCCTCCTAGATAAATAAATAGCCAGCTTGGCCTCACCGACTAAAAAATTTAAAACCTCGTTTCTAACTTTATGCTTCTTACTTTTTCTCACACCCCCAATAAATACTTCCATGGAAAAACCCATGTAAAAAACGTTAAAAATCCAGCTAAGAACATTAAAAAGAGGATTAAGCCTTTTACATTCAGTAAAAACATGAAAAACATTTTCAGATAAATTGCAAAAAGGGCAAGAATTCAAAACATTTGTATTAAACTTGGATAAAAAGGAGTTAGTTGCAATCGCTCCATGGAGTATCTTCCATTGTAGATCTCCAGTCCTTTTTTTCAGGGGGGGACTATATATTGTAGACCATTGCGGCTCACATTCTTTTAGTTTGGTGGTCCAAACCGTTGGGAGGCTGCCCTTCAATTTATCCATGTTTAGTACCTTTTCACAGTTTTTATACATAGTCTGTTTCTCAGGAGTGTGAAGAGACTGTTTTTTTTCCTCCCCGGTCCACAACAGAGGACCATCAGTGTCTTTAAAAGGAGGAGTTAAAAACAGGTCTGGAGGTTCATCCAATGGGTCTGGCACAAGTTCATTTCTGTTATATCTCCTTAAAAGCACCCATTCTTTTTCAGAAAGCCTCTTTCTCCAAAGTTCCAGTGCTTTCTGGGATAGTCTAACAGACGAGATTTCCAAAGAAGAGGTTAAAGCGGTGGCGTCTGAGAGCAAAGTTCCAGCCACCTGGATCAGTCTTCCAAGATTTACAATCTTTGATTGACACAAGATTCTTGATAGTCCAGGCAGTGATTGACAGCTTATATCTAATCTTGCATCAAACATTAAAGGCTCCTTCATCAACCAAAATAAAGAGCCGTGCTCACATCTCGTCCATTTGAAAAGAGCACAGGCCTTAAAAACACTTTGGTAAAACCCAGGCAAGTTGCTTAAAAACGGAGATTTAAAACCCGTTAAAAACCATTCACAGTCTAGATCCAGATCACCCAGACGCCTCAACACACACCTTACTACATTCCTCCACACTAAATCTATAGGACCAAATAAAAACCTCTTCACAAATTGCAACCTGAAAGCGGCCGCTCTGCTGGCCAGGTGGACAAGGCCCTGACCCCCCTCCTCACGGGGCAAAAAAAGGACGGCTTGGGGTACCCAGCAAAATCTATCCCAGAAAAAATCAACTATTTTTGACTGTATTTCAGCCAGCAACCCATTCGGTGGTTCCAGGCACACCACCCGGTGCCACAGCTGGGAGGCCACCAGATTGTTCACCACCAGTACCCTTCCCCTATAGGATAGCTGTGGATGTACCCACCGCCACTTTGCCATTTTCTCAGAGATTCTCTCTAGAACACCATCCCAGTTCTTTTTTATTATGTTTTCATTGCCCAAGTAAATGCCTAGATATTTCAAACCATCTTTTCTCCATTCTAGATGCTGGGGAAGTACAGGAGGGCTCCCCTCCCATCTTCCAGTCAAGGGAGCATCACTTTTTTTCCAATTAACTTTTGCAGAAGAGACTTTAAAAAAATTTTCCACAACATTAATCAAGATGTCAACGTCTTCCTGTTTTTTTATAAAAACAAGGATGTCATCAGCGTAAGCCGACAAACAAATTCTTTCACTAAAACCAGGCAATGTCAGGCCACTCATAGTTGACCTTAACTTGCAGAGGAGGGGTTCCAGGGAAAGCGCATAGAGCATACCAGACAGAGCACAGCCCTGCCTAACACCTCTATGCACCTTAAAAGGAGCACACAGACTGCCATTAATCTTCAGTACACTGTCGATGTCACTGTACAGCACCTTGATCATGGCTATGAAGCCAGCATTGAACCCAAAACTTTCCATGGTTTCCCATAGAAAGCAGTGTTCAACGCGGTCAAAAGCCTTTTCTTGATCCAGTGAAATCAGAGCAAACCCATTCTCCAATGAACTGGAGACCTCCAAAACATCGCGAATTAGATAGATATTATCTACCCTAGACCTGCCTGGCACACAGTACGTCTGGTCAGGATGGATGACCTCCTCCATTGCTCTCCGTAGTCTCAGGGCCAAGGCTTTTGATAAAATTTTGTAGTCTGTGCACAAAAGTGACACTGGACGCCAGTTTTTCATGTCTTGCAGGTTCCCTTTCTTAGGCAGGAGAGTGATGACAGCTCTGCGGCAGGAGAGCGGCAGGACACCATCTATGAGACTCTCATTGAACACATCAAGCAGGTCTTCAGAGAAAATTTCCCAATAGGCTTTATAAAATTCCACAGTTAAGCCATCGATGCCAGGAGCTTTTTGTCCCTGCATTGTTTGCAGGGCAGCACCAAGCTCATTAGCTGACAGGGGTTCAGCCAGCTTTAAATTTGTCCCATTTGAGACTTTTAACATTCCAGTTAAAAAGTCTTCTCTCAAGTCTCTGTTGTCCACCCAACCACTTTTAAAAAGCGATGTATAAAAACTGACGGCTCTCTCTCTTATCTTGGCCGGCTCCGTGAGTTCATGTCCTTCATCTGACAAGAGGCATCGAACAAACTTTTTCTGCCCTCGTTTCTTCTCCAGTCCGAAGAAATAGCTGGAGGAGGCATCCATTTGGGAGATGTTCTTTACCCGAGAGCGAACCAGAGCGCCCTGCACTTTTGTGTCAAGCAGGTTAGCCAAAGTGGCTTTTTTAGTCTTAAGGGTTTCAAAATGCCCTTGATTTCCTGTGGATTCGCATGACCGCTCATACTCGACTATATCTATCTCCAGATCTCTAATAGATCTGGTGATGTCACCTGTGACACCCAGACTGTACTGTTGGCAGAGCTGTCTAATCTGTACTTTTCCATGATCCCACCACTGCCTCAGGGATGTAAAATCATCCTTCCTCTGTCTAAAATCAGCCCAATAAAAACCCAAAATCTCCCTAAAACACTTATCAGCAGTCATATTAAGATTAAAATGCCAGTAAGCGCTCTTAGGAGACACATGCAATTGTGAAATTGAACACTCCACTAAGGCATAATCGGTAAAACCAACAGGTAGAATCCTACACACTTTAAAAACATTAACATGATGTGAAAAACAATAAAAACGATCTAAACGAGCCAAAGAGATCCTACCTTCCTTGTGGTGGGACCATGTGTACTGTCTGCAGTCTGTATGCATCCTTCTCCAAACATCCACCAGACCATGACTGCAGATCAGCCGCTTCAGAGCATGAACCGATGGTAAATGAGGCTCTGTGTGGTTCCGATCTATATTGTCATCAACAGTACAGTTAAAATCTCCCCCAAAAATTAAATGATCCGTAACATTTAGACCTTTCAGTTTTTCATTTAGGACATCAAATAACCGCACCATCTCTGCTCCTACATTAGGAGCATAAATATTTAAAAAAACAATTGTAAAACAATCAAAGATAGCCGTTACAGCCAGAGCTCTACCCTCAACCAGTGATTCCACTTTTACAGAGTTGGGGGAGAAGGTTTCAGAGAATAAAATGCATACCCCCGCTCTTGCTGATGAGCCATGATTTAAGAACACTCTTCCTCCCCACTCTTTGTTCCATTCAATCTGGTTATTAAAATCGCTGTGAGTTTCCTGTAAAAACATTATATATATGTGTTTGAGTTTAATGGACTCAAAAAGCACTGCTCTCTTTCTCTGGTCTCTTGCTCCATTTACGTTTAAGGAGCCAACTTTAAAAACACTCATTGAGACTAAAATGTTTAAAGACACATAGACAACAATAAAAAGAATCTCAGAGTTAATTTCAAAGCCATCTTTTTTATTGCTTTAAGGCCGTTTTTTTAACTTTTGCCAACAGTTTTTTTAACCTGTACACTTCCTGATTTGTCAGCCCAATTTTTGCCTTATTTGCCATATGACATTTTACAGATCTGCAAAAAGCTTTAACATCAGGAAAGAAAGTTTCAATGTTCAGGCCTTTCATGTTCTTAGTTTCGATCAGAAAACTTTTAATAGCAGCAGCAGGATACAATTTTTCTTTTGTCTCAGTAAACTGGCTCAGTGACATGTCGCTTATATCTGAAAAAATGCTTTCACAGTCGCTTTCCTCTGACTGATCTAACTGTGAATTAGACAGCCCAACTTGCCTGCTTGTTTTAGCTCCGGCACTTGTTTCAGTATCACATTCCACTGTCACATTACGCTTTTTAGAACTCCTTTTTCCAGTTGGAGCAGGGAGTTTTAGCTCCATCTCCTCCACAGGCTTCACCAGGTTTACACCATCGTTTGTCTGACCACTCTCTTCATCAGCTTCCTGCTCATCTCTTTTTCCTTCCTTACTATTCTCAGACCCTTTCACTGTGTTTCCACTATTATTATTCTGCTCTTCCACTACCTCCCTACTCTCCTCCGTAGCTTTTCCACTGACTTCTTCCTCTTGCACCACTATGTACTTTAAATAAAAATTTTTGAAGGGTGTTTTCACTTTTTCTTTTTCACTGCAGGCTTCAGCTACCTTACACACTAAAGTGTTTTCACTTTCGGCTGCTACCTTCATGCTACGGCTCACTCCACTCCCTGTGCAACTTGACTGGGTTCCTGCAACTTGTGCAGCTTCACTGGGTTCCTCCATGTTAGTTTTAGCCACACATGAACTTCCCTCATCATTCACAGCAGGGGCAGGAGATTTTGCCCCATTACTAACTGGTCCTGGAACTGTTTTATTTGGACATATTTTAAAAATATGTCCTTCCCCCCCACAGCCAAAACACTTTAAGGCTGATGAAGTGACAAACAGAATATAATCGTATTGATCTACCTTTACATGGAACTGCAAATTGAGCTCCTCTGATTTATTAGGCAGGATCATGAAAACCTGATGCCTGTGTGACACAACATGGTTCAATAGAGGAGACTTACACCCAGACAACACCTTCTTAATCGGGGAGACTATCTTCCCATGCCTAGACAGCTCTCTCTTTAAAAATTCATCACTGATGAATGGAGGAACATTTGACAGTACGACCCGAGTAGCCGGTTGGGCCAACGGGACGACCGGTACAAAAGCTCCCCCCACAGTTATGCCCTGCTCTACTAGCTTGTTTGCTAGTTCCACTTTTGAGACAAACAAAACCACAGCCCCATTCATGCGTGCTGCGGATTTTATAAAACTGTGTCCCACTACCTCCCCCACTGCCAATGCGACCTCCTCCACGCTACACGGGAAGCCGGTGCTGACACGAACACCGTGCTTCCTGGTGAGCATGGCGAAGCCACCCGCACCAGCCATGGCGCCGGCGAAAAATCGCCGCCCAGGCCGGCCCACTACCTCCTAACAACAAATAACACTTAAAACTTAAACACGAAACAAAATCAAACGACAAACAGTAACTAGAAAAGTTTAGAAAAACACACTCACTCGAGACGCTTTCTTTTTTTTCTTTTTTTTTTTAAATAAGCTTTATTGAAAAAAGCTCAAATACAAGAAAGAAAAACAGAATTGAACAGAAGTAACATGGGGGCTAAAAAACAACAGTAGGCACATAAAAGAGTGGAGCCCAAATAAATTAGTCAGGAATGACAAAAAAAGAAAAACACTAAGAGATGCATTTGAGAAGATAAATATAAGCAAATCACCAATTACATACATCATATTTCTCTAACAATTTTACGGTCTTTATGGCTTTGGAATTATTGGAATTTTTAATAGACACAAAATATATTTTTATATCAGCGACAAAGAGAGGTAAGAATGGCTTAGTGTTGGAATATTTACATTTATGAACATAAAATTTAGCTAAAATGAATATTAAGTCAATAACATAGTATCTGCTGTCTTTTTCATGTTCATAAAAACTAAGGACAACATTTTTAAAAGAAAATGATGCATTTGCAAGGATGTTCATTTGTAGAAGTCTTAAAATCTCAGACCAGAATTTTTCCACATGAATGCAGGACCAGAATAAATGAGCCAGAGTTTCAGGAAGACTATTACAAAAAGAGCAGCTGGTGTCGATATCTTTTTTGAATCTGTGTGAAAGGAACTTTTTAGTTGGGTAATATTTATACAAAATTTTAAAAGAAATTTCTCTCACCTTATTAGTTAGGAGGTATCGATAAGGTAAGGACCAAACCTTTTTCCAAGGTATGTTGTTTACTAAACTATTCCAATAAGATATAATATGAGGAGTAGAAACATAAAGTTGTTGAAAGAGCATTCTAATATTTTTATTCTTAGATTGGCTGACAGAGAGGCATATTTTACCCACAAAAGTTTGGGACGGATCTGATTTTGTGATAATGGGACCAGAGAGGGAGAAACTTTTCAGCAGCATTTTGATGCCAGAAGGAATCGAGTTCATGACAATAGAAAACTCTGTAGGAGAGATTAACACAGGGTAAGCTTCGATAAACTCATTGTAACTGTATAATTGACCCGTAGGTTTGAATAGCTGAATAATTAAAGTAATGTTATCATTAAACCAGTTTTCAAAAAAGATGCTTCTTTTCTTGTGTGTAATGTCCTTGTTGTTCCAGATATAACAATTATGTGGTGAAAAGTTGTGCTTATAAATAAGACACCAAGCGAGCAACATTTGTTCATGAAAGTTTGAAAGCTTTACAGGAATTTTGGAAATGTCATAGTTGCAGACCAAAAGAAACCCCAGGCCACCTACTTTAGAAAAAATATAGGAGGGGACAGCATTCCAAATAGAGGATGGATTGAAGAAATAATGTTTAAGCCAGTTTATTTAAAAAATATTGTTCAGGGTTGAAAAGTCTATAAAGTTCATGCCACCACATTCCGTAGAATTAATCAAAACTGATTTTTTGATATAGTGATGTTTTCTTTTCCAGACAAAGTCTAATAGCAATTTATCAATCATTTTGAGGGTACGATTATCAACATAAAGAGATTGGGCTGCATAGGAGAGCCTAGACAAACCCTCAGCCTTTGAAAGAAGGATCCTGCCTTTTAAAGACAGATCTCTTTGAAGCCATAAATTTAATTTTCTTTGAGTTTTGTCTATAACGGAGGAGAAATTTGTCGGACATCTAAGTTTAGCATCCTTTATTATTATAATTCCTAGATAGGTTACTTGATTTTTTACTGGAATATTGCAAATAGCAGAGGTGGAACATTCTTTAACAGACATGAGCTCACATTTATTTAAGTTAAGACGGAGGCCAGAGGCTTCAGAGAAAAAATTTATTAAACTTAAGGCGGCAGGGATTTGGGAGGCGTCTTGTAAAAACAGGGTAGTGTCGTCGGCCAGCTGACTGATAATAATGTGTTTACCTGCAACTCTAATACCATTCAGAGAACTCTGTGTGATATAAGTGGCCAGAAACTGGACAGCTATTAGAAATACATAGGGAGATATTGGGCAACCCTGTCTGATGCCACGTGATTACAAAAATCTTTGAGAAGTTCCATATTTAAGTTTGATAGAGCTATTGTTGTTGTAATATAATGTTCTAATTGTATTACAGAACTTAGAACCAAAACCACATTTTTCTAGCACTCTGAAAATAAAATGGTTCTCTACTGAGTCAAAAGCGTTCTGAAAATCAAGAAACAGAATAAAGCTCTCCGTGTCAATAAGTTCACTGTAGTCCAGAAGGTCTAAAACTAGTCTAATGTTGTTTACAATATGTCGTTTTTTCATGAAGCCAGATTGAGTCTCATCAATAATAGAGTTTAAGATGTCTTTTATTCTGTTGGCAAAAAGCAGGGCTAGGACTTTATAATCATTATTTAGAAGCGTTATAGGGAGCCAGTTATCAATAGAGAGGAGATCCTTTTTAGGTTTTGGAAACTCGAGACGCTTTCTCCCACTTTCCACTCCACTTCCGCGAAGAAGAAGAAGAAGAAGAAGAAGAAGAAGAAGAAGAAGAAGAAGAAGAAGAAGAAGAAGAAGAAGAAGAAGAAGAAGAAGAAGAAGAAGAAGAAGAAGAAGAAGAAGAAGAAGAAGAAGAAGAAGAAGAAGAAGAAGAAGAAGAAGAAGAAGAAGAAGAAGAAGAAGAAGAAGAAGAAGAAGAAGAAGAAGAAGAAGAAGAAGAAGAAGATTTTGATTTTAAAACACCATTTATTTACAGTATTACTATAGAGTCAAGAAGAAACCACCATCATATTAAAAAGCTACCCAATTCTAGCTTTCCATTTAAAACTCCGCAAAGAACTCCCTGTTCAGACCACTGTTGTTCAAAACTATCCAAGTCTTGACATATAGAGAAATACGCAAATTCTAATTTTAGTCTGGCTCTGACATTTATTTTCCACAGTGTTACCACATCATAGGCTTGTTCTTTTTGTAATTTATCTCTTCGAGACAAATATATAGCCAACTTGGCTTCACCTATTAAAAAGTTTAAAACCTTGTTCCTGATCTTGTATTTTTTGTTCTTCCTTACCCCACAGATGAAAACAGTTGTTGAAAAAATCATATTAAAAGAGCTAAAAATCGACCTAAGAATTTTAAAAAGAGGATCAAGCCTCTTGCACTCAGTAAAAACATGGAAAATTCAATTCAATTCAATTCAAAATTCAAAAATACTTTATTGATCCCAGAGGGAAATTAAGTGTTGGTATACCTCATATAATCAATTCTTTAAGGAATTGTTGTAGATAATGATGGCTGTGGGCAGGAAGGATTTCCTGTAGCGGTCTGTATTGCAGCGAAACTGAAGAAGCCTCCGACTGAAGATGCTCTGTTGTTGTGTGACTGTCTCATGAAGAGGATGCTCAGGGTTGTCCATAATGTTTTTGATTTTATGAAGAATCCTTCTTTGCATCATCATCTCCAGATTTTCCACAGTTGTCCCAAGAACAGAACCAGCCTTCTTTATCAAGTTGTTTAGCCTTTTTAAGTCCCTGGCTCTGATGCTGCTACCCCAACAGATGACGGCTGAAGAGATTACACTCTCCACAACAGACTTGTAGAAGATCTGCAGCATCTTGCTGCAAACCTTGAAGGACCTAAGCTTCCTCAAGAAGTACAGTCTGCTCTGTCCCTTCTTGTAGACGGCTTCACTGTTGCGCCTCCAGTCCAGTCTGTTGTCAAGGTGAACTCCGAGGTATTTATACTCCTCAACCACCTCCACTTCTTCTCCCATGATGGAAACAGTGTTTGACTTATCCCTGTTTCTTCTGAAATCTACAATCATCTCCTTTGTTTTGTTCACATTCAAGGTGAGACGATTGTTTCCACACCATGTCACAAAGCGGTCCACCAACTCTCTGTATTCAGCATCTTGTCCATCTCTGATACACCCGACAATTGCAGAGTCATCTGAGTATTTCTGCAGATGACAGGTCTCTGATTTGTACTGGAAGTCTGAGGTGTACAGAGTAAAAAGGAATGGTGAGAGTACGGTCCCCTGTGGTGCTCCTGTGCTGCTGACCACCTGGTTTGACACACAATTCTTCAGTCTCACAAATTGTGGTCTGTTGGTCAGGTAGTCATTGATCCAGGCGATTGTTGAGGGCTCCACCTGTGTCTTCAGGAGTTTCTGACAAAGCAAATCAGGCTGAATTGTGTTAAATGCACTGGAGAAATCAAAGAACATGATCCTCACAGTGCTGCCTGCTTTGTCCAGATGACAGTGGGTTGGTTGAAGTAGGTGGATGATGGCATCTTCAACTCCAACTCCACAGCGATAAGCAAACTGCAGTGGGTCATGATAGGTTCTTGTTTGCTTACTCAGGGGTGCCAACAGGAGTCTCTCCAGGACCTTCATGATGTGGGATGTCAGGGCAACGGGTCTATAGTCATTGATGACTGATGGGTGAGTTCTTTTGGGTACTGGAACAAGGCAGGATGTCTTCCACAACACTGGAACCTTCTCCTGAGTTAAGCTAAGGTTGAAGAGGTGCTGCAGAATCCCACAGAGCTGCTCTGCACAGGCCTTCAGGACTCTGGGGCTGACACCATCTGGACCTGCAGCCTTGTTCCGGTTCAGTTTCTCCAGCTGCCTCTTCACCTGACTTTTGGAGACAGACAAGTGGGAGGGGGAGGCAAAGGGGGTAGCAGCATTTCCTGACTTGGTTGAAGTCAAACTTGTGGAATTAGAAGAGTCCATGGCTGAGGTGAAGGATAAAACATCCGAGGTGTAACAGGAAAGCTGTTGATCAGAGGAGAGTGGGATGTCTGTTTGGCTGGGAACAGGAGAGGAGGATCCTGAGCTAGTTCCTGAACTGAACCTGTTGAAGAATGTGTTCAGTTCATTGGCTCTGTCCAGACTTCCATCTATCCAATCTTTCCTGTCCTTAAAACCTGTGATCTTTCTCATTCCTGACCAGACATCTCTGATATTGTTCCTCTGTAGTTTGTTCTCCAGCTTCTTCCTGTATGCCTCCTTGCTTTCTCTGATCTTGACCTTAAGTTGCTTCTGTATACTCCTCAGTAATTCCCTGTCTCCCTCCCTGAAGGCTCTTTTTTTTCTTGTTTAGCAGTTCCTTCAGGTCACTGGTGATCCAGGGTTTGTTATTAGGGAAGCATCTCACTGTTCTGGTGGGGATGATGTTGTCCACACAGAAGTTTATATAGTCAGTCACACACTCAGTCATGGCATTGATGTCCTCTCCATGTGCTTGGCAAAGAGTCATCCAGTCTGTGGTTGCAAAACAATCCTGCAGGGCTTCTTCAGCTTCCTGTGACCATTTTCTCACAGTTCGTTTTGTCACAGGTTGCCTCTGAACAAGTGGTTTATATTCTGAACAGAGAAAAACAAGATTGTGATCTGATTGTCCCAGAGGAGGTCTTGGTTTGGACGTGTATGAATCCTTTACATTTGCATAAAACAAATCCAAGGTCCTGTTTTCTCTTGTAGAGCAGCTGACAAATTGTTGAAATGTTGGAAGTGTAGTAGAGAGCGAGGCATGATTAAAATCACCAGATATTGCCACAAATGCATTGGGGTGCTGTGTCTGTAGCTTAGCAACAATGGAACTGATGACATCACATGCATTGTCGGCAACGGCTGAAGGTGGAATGTAAACAACTGCCAAAATTACACTGGTGAACTCTCTTGGTAAATAATATGGACGAAAACTCACTGCCAAGAGTTCGAGATCTGGGCTGCAGAGACGACACTTCACAGTAACATGTCCTGGATGACACCATCTGTTGTTGACAAGCACTGCTACTCCACCACCTTTCCTTTTTCTGCTCGTCTTCAGATCTCTGTCTGCTCGTACAGTCAGGAAGCCTGGCAGACAGACGTTGGAGTCGGGGATATGATCCAGCAGCCACGTCTCCGTAAAACACATAACACTGCATTCACGGTACTCTGGCTGAGTCCTTGTAAGGGCTTGGAGTTCATCCATCTTGTTAGCCAGTGATCTTACGTTGCCCATTATGATCGATGGAAGAGATGGCTTGAACTTCCTTTTTCTCTGTCTCCTTTTCGCTCCTGCTCTGAATCCACGTCTCCTCCTTATCAACTCATCTGGGATTTGTGGTTTCAGTTGAGGTATTATTTCAGCTTTTGCGATGTTAATCAGCTGCTCCCGGCTGTAAACCACATTGTTGCCATGGTTACGCATCATAACAAATTGTCAAAAAGGGAAAATTTACAGCAAAAATCCTTCCAGCTTCACAGCACCAAAAACTAGAAAGTATACAGGTAAAAAAAAAATGCAATCTTCTTTAAGAAAAAAAGAGGAACCAATGTACAAAAAAACAAAACTTAATATGTAGCCAACAGACCCACTCCAACATGCAGCCACCCAGAGCAGCGCAATTCTAGAATTTTGAAACACTCTCAAATAAAACACTCTCAAATAAATTACAAAAAGGGCAAGCGTTAGATACATTTGCATTAAACTTAGATAAAAAAGAATTGGTAGCGATTGCACCATGTAGAATCCTCCATTGTAAGTCCCCAGTCCTCTTCTTTAGTGGAGGACAATACAATGTTGACCACTGTGGATCGCACTCTCCAAGTCTATTTGCCCACACTGTAGCGGTTCTACCTCTCAGGTTCTCCTTGTTGATGATTTTCACACAGTTTTTATACAATGTTTGTTTGTCTGCACCTTGAAAAGACAACTTTTCTTCACAGTTAGTCCACAACAAGGGTCCATCACTGTCCACAAAAGGAAGAGTTAGAAACAGGTCCAGAGGGTCATCAGACGGGTCTGGTGTTAGACCACCTTTATCCATCCTCCTCATAAGAGCCCACTCCTTCTCAGATATTTTCTTTCTCCAAAGATCCAACGCCATCTGGATTAAACGGACAGAGCTGACTTTCAGAGCTGAGGCCAGACTGGCAGCGTCTGAAAGCGTGGTGCCAGCCACCTGCACAAGTCTTTTTATATTTACTATCCCAGAATGATACAGTGCTCTTAATAATCCAGGCAGAGGCTGATTGGATACATCAAATCTTGCACCGTCGATCAGAGGCTCTTCTAATAACCAATATAAAGATTTGTGCTCGCCTCCAGTCCACTTAAATAGAGCACATACTTTAAAAAGACCTTGATAGAAGACAGGTAAGGTTTGTAAAAACTGTGATTTAAAACCCGTTAAAAACCATGCAAAATCCAGATTCAAACCTCCCAAACGCCTCAAAATGCAACAGGTCACACTTCTCCATATCAAATCAGGAGGACCAAATAAAAACCGTTTCACAAATTGCAACCTGAAGGTGGCCACTCTACTAGCTAGGTGAACCAGGCCCTGGCCCCCCTCCTCTCTGGGTAAAAACAGGACAGCCTGTGGTACCCAGTGAAACTTGTCCCAGAAAAAATTAATCATTAGCTTCTGTATTTCTGCTAACAGATCACAGGGTGGTTCTAAGCACACCAGCCGATGCCACAGCTGGGAGGCAACCAGGTTGTTTATAACCAGGACTCTTCCCCGGTATGACAGCTGTGGATGAATCCACCGCCACTTTGCTATCTTATCAGTTATCTTTTCAAGGATTCCTTCCCAGTTTTTCTTTATTATATTTTCGTTGCCTAGGTATACACCCAAATATTTCAGGCCATCTCTCTTCCATTGTAACCGTTGAGGTAGTATAGGGGGACAACCTCCCCACTCTCCAATTAAAAGAGCATCACTTTTGCCCCAATTTACTTTTGCAGAAGATATTGTTTCAATCTTACTGATAACATTAGTCAGAATTTTTATATCAGATTGATTCTTAATAAACACAATAACATCGTCAGCGTATGCCGATAGAAATAACTTGTCGGTGCAACCGGGCAACGTTAAACCACCCATAGTTGACCTGAGTTTGCAGAGGAGGGGTTCCAGGGAAAGCGCATAGAGCATCCCAGACAGAGCACAGCCCTGCCTAACACCTCTGCACACCTTAAAAGGAGCACACAGACTGCCATTAATCTTCAGTACACTCTCAATGTCACTATACAACACCTTGATCATAGCTATGAAACCAGCATTGAACCCAAAACCTTCCAAGGTTTCCCATAAAAAGCAGTGTTCAACACGGTCAAAAGCCTTTTCTTGATCTAATGAGATCAGGCCGACATCGGCATCCAATGAACCAGAGACGTCCAAAATATCTCGAATAAGGTAGATGTTATCTACCATGGACCTCCCTGACACACAGTACGTCTGGTCACGATGGATAACCTCCTCCATCGCACCCCGCAGCCTCAAGGCCAAGGCTTTCGACAGAATCTTGTAGTCTGTGCATAGAAGAGACACAGGACGCCAGTTCTTTATATCCTGCAGATTCCCTTTCTTCGGTAGAAGAGCGATGACAGCTCTACGGCATGATATCGGCAGGACACCACACCTGAGGCACTCATTGAAAACCTCAAGCAGGTCATTAGAAAAAATGTCCCAATATGCTTTATAAAACTCCACTGTCAATCCATCAATGCCAGGAGCTTTCTGTCCTTGCATTGTCTTCAATGCAGCACCAAGTTCAGCTGCTGACAGAGGTTCAGCCAGCATGACATTCACTCCATCCGAAACTTTCGGCAGTCCAGTTAAAAAATCTTTTAGCGTATCTCCATTATCCGTCTGTTCGCTCTTATACAGAGAGGCATAAAAGCTGGCTGCCCTTTGCCTTATAGCAGCAGGTTCAGTTAATTCAAGTCCATCTTCTGACAGCAGGGAATGAATTATTTTCTTCTGTCCGTGCTTCTTCTCGAGACCAAAAAAATAACTGGAGGAAGCGTCCATCTGGGAAATATTTTTTACCCTAGAACGAACCAGAGCACCCTGTACTTTTGTATCAAGCAGGTTAGCCAAGGTGGCCCTTTTAGTCTTCAGGGCTTCAAAATGCCCTTGATTTCCTGTGGTCTCACATAATCGCTCACACTCCACTATATCAATCTCCAGATCGCTAACAGATCTGGTGATGTCGCGTGTGACACTAAGACTGTACTGTTGACAAAGCTGCCTGATTTTTACCTTCCCATGATCCCACCACTGTCTCAGAGATAAAAAATCATCTTTTCTCTGCCTAAAACTAGTCCAATAGAAATCTAAAACCTCTTTAAAAACCTTATCGGCAGTCATATTAAAATTAAAATGCCAATATGCGCTCTTCGGAGATACATGCAACTTAGAGACTGTGCATTGAACCAAAGCGTGATCGGTAAAACCAACAGGTAAAATTTTACATTCACTAAAAACATTAAAATGATGTGAAAAAACATAAAATCGATCCAACCGAGCTAAAGAGATTCTACCTTCATTGTGGTGGGACCATGTATACTGTCTGCAGTCAGTGTGCATCCTTCTCCACACGTCCACCAGGCTATGGTTGCAGATCAACCGCTTCAGGATGCGTGCTGACGGCAAATGAGGCTCTATATGGTTCCGATCCAGACTCTCGTTTACCGTGCAATTGAAATCACCCCCCAGAAATAAATAATCTGTGACATTAATATTTTTCATTTTCTCATTTACAATATCAAAAAATTTTACCCTGTCAGCTCCTACATTAGGAGCATAAATATTTAAAACAACGATTGTAAAAAGGTCAAATTTTGCTGTTACAGCCAAAGCTCTTCCTTTAACAAAGGATTCAACCTTCACCGAGTTTGGTGAAAAGGTCTCAGAAAATAAAACCCCCACTCCCGCACTTGCCGATGACCCATGATCGAAAAAAATTCTTCCTCTCCATTCTTTGTTCCACTCAACCTGATTTATATCATCGCTATGAGTTTCCTGTAAGAGGATCACATCCATACGTTTACATTTCAGTAACTCAAAAAGCACTGCTCTCTTTCTAGGATCTCTTGCCCCGTTTATGTTTAAAGAGCACACCTTAAAATTATTCATAGCAGCCATGATATGAAAAAACTGAAAGGTAATAAAAATAACCACCAGTAGGATTAGATCACTTGTCATGATATTCATAAATTAATGCTGTTTTCTTATTTTTCCCAACAGTTTCTTCAGTCTATACATCTCTTGATTTGTCAAACTGGTCTTTTCCTTGTTTGCAATATGACATTTCACGGATCTACAAAAGGCTTTTACATCAGGGAAGAAAGTTTCAATATTCAACCCCTTCATATTCTTTGTTTCATTTAGAAAATTTTTAATTGCTGCAGCAGAGTACAATTTTTCCTTCCCATCTGAGGTATGACTTAGTGACACGTCACTTATGTCAGAAAAAACACTCTCACAGTCACTCTCATCTGACAGATCTTGATGCAGGCCAATCTGCCTACTGTTTTTTGCACCGCTTCTTGTTTCAACTGTTCGCTCAGTAGACACATTTCTTTTCTTTGAACTTTTTTTCTCAACAGAAGTAGGAACCTCTACCTCCATTTCTTCAGCTGTTTTTTTAAAGGTTCTGTTACTCTCTTCCTCACCACTTGGCTCACACTCACCCTCAACCTCCTCTTTTCCCCCAGCACTACTCTCCGACTTCTCCGCATCTTTAGTACTGGCTTCAGTTTCTCCCCCTGCTACCACACTACTCCTCTCCACTGATTCTCCAGCCACAGCTTCCTCCTCTCTTTCATACCGTTTTTCTGCCGTTCTTGGCTGGGTTTTTTCACACTCTGGCGCACTAGCTTCACCTATTGTTTTCCCTGAACTGTTGTTTTCACTAGTTTCGGTTGTAACACTGGATCCGGCCGCGTCAGAAGATGACTGTGGCGGCTCTCCTCTCCCTGCACTGCTTGTACTGCTCCAGGCGTTGCTAGGAGACGATGTTCCCCCCTTATTTGAGCCCGATTCTGTTCTTTTGGGACACATTTTTACAACATGACTTTCTTCCCCGCAACCGAAACATTTCATAGTAGAAGAGGAAGCGAACAAAATATAATTAAAATCATCAACTTTAACATGAAGTCTCAGATTGAGATCTTCACATTTATTTGCAAGAATCATGAAGACCTGACGCCTGTGTGAGACGACATGATTTAACAAAGGTGATTTGCATCCAGACAACACCTTCTTTATAGGGGAAACTATTTTCCCATGTCTAGAAAGCTCTCTCCTTAAAAAATCATCGTTGATGAAAGGAGGAACATTCGACAGGATGACCCGCGTAGCTGGCTGTGCCAGCGGTACAACCTGTACAAATGACCCCCCCACCGTGATGCCCTCTTCAACTAGTTTGTTCGCAAGTTCCACCTTTGACACAAAAAGAACCACAGCCCCGTTCATCCGCGCTGCGGATTTCACGGAGCTGTGTCCTACAACCTCTCCCACCGCTAACGCGACTTCTTCCACGCTGCACGAAAAACCGGTGTTTACTCTAACACCATGCTTCCTGGTGAGCGTGGCGAAGCCACCTGTACCAGCCATGGTGTCGGCGAAAATCGCCGCCCAGGCTGGCCCACTACCTCCTAAAATGAACAAAAAAACACGTAAAACTTAAGCACAAACACGAAATCAAAAGACAAACATTAACTAGAAAAGTTTGGAAAAAACAACACTCACTCAAGACGCTTTCTCTCTCCTTCCACTCCACTTCCGCTCAGAAGAAGAAGAAGAAGAAGAAGAAGAAGAAGAAGAAGAAGAAGAATTTTGAATTTTAACACACCATTTATTGACAGTATTACTATACAGTTAAAACGATACAATCATACTAAAACGCTACCAAATTCTAGCTTTCTATTTACGACTCTGCAGAGAACTTCCTTCTCAGACCACTGTTGTGCAAAACTGTCCAAGTCTTGACTTATGGAAAAATATGCAAAGTCCAACCTTAGTCTGGCTCTAACATTCAATTTCCACAGTGTTACAACGTCATAGGCTTGTTCCTTTTGCAACTTACACCACCGTTCAAAAGTTTGGGGTCACATTGAAATGTCCTTATTTTTGAAGGAAAAGCACTGTACTTTTCAATGAAGATAACTTTAAACTAGTCTTAACTTTAAAGAAATACACTCTATACATTGCTAATGTGGTAAATGACTATTCTAGCTGCAAATGTCTGGTTTTTGGTGCAATATCTACATAGGTGTATAGAGGCCCATTTCCAGCAACTATCACTCCAGTGTTCTAATGGTACAATGTGTTTGCTCATTGGCTCAGAAGGCTAATTGATGATTAGAAAACCCTTGTGCAATCATGTTCACACATCTGAAAACAGTTTAGCTCGGTACAGAAGCTACAAAACTGACCTTCCTTTGAGCAGATTGAGTTTCTGGAGCTTAACATTTGTGGGGTCAATTAAACGCTCAAAATGGCCAGAAAAAAAGAACTTTCACCTGAAACACGACAGTCTATTCTTGTTCTTAGAAATGAAGGCTATTCCATGCGAGAAATTGCTAAGAAATTGAAGATTTCCTACAACGGTGTGTACTACTCCCTTCAGAGGACAGCACAAACAGGCTCTAACCAGAGTAGAAAAAGAAGTGGGAGGCCGCGTTGCACAACTGAGCAAGAAGATAAGTACATTAGAGTCTCTAGTTTGAGAAACAGACGCCTCACAGGTCCCCAACTGGCATCTTCATTAAATAGTACCCGCAAAACACCAGTGTCAACATCTACAGTGAAGAGGCGGCTGCGGGATTCTGGGCTTCAGGGCAGAGTGGCAAAGAAAAAGCCATATCTGAGACTGGCCAATAAAAGAAAAAGATTAAGATGGACAAAAGAACACAGACATTGGACAGAGGAAGACTGGAAAAAAGTGTTGTGGACGGATGAATCCAAGTTTGAGGTGTTTGGATCACAAAGAAGAACGTTTGTGAGACGCAGAACAACTGAAAAGATGCTGGAAGAATGCCTGACGCCATCTGTTAAGCATGGTGGAGGTAATGTGATGGTCTGGGGTTGCTTTGGTGCTGGTAAGGTGGGAGATTTGTACAGGGTAAAAGGGATTCTGAATAAGGAAGGCTATCACTCCATTTTGCAACGCCATGCCATACCCAGTGGACAGCGCTTGATTGGAGCCAATTTCATCCTACAACAGGACAATGACCCAAATCACACCTCCAAATTGTGCAAGAACTATTTAGAGAAGAAGCAGGCAGCTGGTATTCTATCGGTAATGGAGTGGCCAGCGAAGTCACCAGATTTGAACCCCATTGAGCTGTTGTGGGAGCAGCTTGACCGTATGGTACGCAAGAAGTGCCCATCCAACCAATCCAAATTGTGGGAGCTGCTTCTAGAAGCGTGGGGTGCAATTTCTCCAGATTACCTCAACAAATTAACAGCTAGAATGCCAAAGGTCTGCAATGCTGTAATTGCTGCAAATGGAGGATTCTTTGACGAAAGCAAAGTTTGATGTAAAAAAATCTTATTTCAAATACAAATCATTATTTCTAACCTTGTCAATGTCTTGACTCTATTTTCTATTCATTTCACAACGTATGGTGGTGAATAAGTGTGACTTTTCATGGAAAACACAAAATTGTTTGGGTGACCCCAAACTTTTGAACGGTAGTGTATCTCTCCGAGATAAATATATAGTCAACTTGGCTTCACCTATTAAAAAGTTTAAAACCTTGTTCCTTATCTTATATTTTTTGTTTCTCCTTATCCCAGAGATAAAAACAGTTGTAGAAAAAACCATGTTAAAAACGCTAAAAATCAACCTAAGAATTTTAAAAAGAGGATCAAGCCTCTTGCACTCAGTAAAAACATGGAAAACACTCTCAGATAAAGTACAAAAAGGGCAAGCATTAGACACATTTGCATTGAACTTAGATAAGAAACAATTTGTAGCGATTGCGCCATGCAGAATCCTCCATTGTAAGTCCCCAGTCCTCTTCTTCAGTGGAGGACAGTACAATGTTGACCACTGTGGATCGTACCCTCCAAGTCTATTTGCCCACACTGTAGAGGTTCTTCCTCTCAGGTTCTCCATGTTGATGACCTTCACACAGTTTTTATACAATGCTTGTTTATCAACGCCTTGAAGAGACAACTTTCCTTCGCGCTTAGTCCACAACAAGGGTCCATCAGTGTCCACGAAAGGAAGAGCAAGAAACAAGTCCGGAGGGTCATCAGACGGGTCTGGTGCTAGATCACCTTCATCCATCCTCCTCATAAGAGCCCACTCCTTATCCGATATTTTCCTTCTCAAATGTCCCAGCGCCATCTGGATTAATCGGACAGAGCTGACTTTCAGGGCTAAGGCCAGACTGGCAGCGTCCGAAAGTGTGTTGCCTGCCACCTGCACAAGTCTTTTTAAATTCACTAGTCCAGAATAATACAATGCTCTTAAGAATCCAGGCAGAGGGTGATCGGATACGTCGAATCTTGCACCATCAATCAGAGGTTCTTCCAATAACCAGTGTAAAGATTTGTGCTCGCCTCCAGTCCACTTAAACAGAGCACATACTTTAAAAACACTTTGATAAAAAACAGGCAAGGTTTGTAAAAACGGTGATTTAAAACCCGTTAAAAACCATGCAACATCTAGATCCAAACCACCCAGACGCCTCAAAACACAACAGGTCACACCTCTCCAAACCAAGTCAGAAGGACCAAATAAAAACCGTTTCACAAATTGCAACCTGAAGGCGGCCACTCTACTAGACAGGTGAACCAGGCCCTGGCCCCCCTCCTCTCTGGGTAAAAACAGGACAGCTTGTGGTACCCAATGAAACCTGTCCCAAAAAAAGTCAATCATTTTTTTCTGTATTTCTGCTATTAGACCATACGGTGGTTCTAAGCACACCAGACGGTGCCACAGCTGGGAGGCAACCAGGTTGTTTATAACCAGGACTCTTCCCCGGTACGACAGCTGTGGATGAATCCACCGCCACTTTGCCATCTTCTCAATAATCCTTTCAAGGATTCCTTCCCAGTTTTTCTTTATTATATTTTCGTTGCCTAGGTAAACACCCAAGTATTTCAGGCCATCCGTCTTCCATTGTAACTGCTGAGGCAGTTTAGGGGGATAACCTCCCCACCCTCCAATCAAAAGAGCATCACTTTTCCCCCAATTAACTTTTGCGGAAGATATTTTTTCAATCTCACTGACAACATTAGACAGAATCTCAATATCGGACTGATTCTTAATAAAAACAACAACATCGTCAGCGTATGCTGATAAAAATAACCTGTCAGTGCAACCGGGCAACGTTAAACCACCCATAGTTGACCTGAGTTTGCAGAGGAGGGGTTCCAGGGAAAGAGCATAGAGCATCCCAGACAGGGCACAGCCCTGCCTGACACCTCTACCCACCTTAAAAGGAGCACACAGACTGCCGTTAATCTTCAGTACACTCTCAATGTCACTGTACAACACCCTGATCATGGCTATGAAACCAGCATTGAACCCAAAACTTTCCAAGGTTTCCCACAAAAAGCAGTGTTCAACACGGTCAAAAGCCTTTTCTTGATCTAATGAGATCAGGCCGACATTGGCTTCCAATGAACCAGAGACGTCCAAAATATCTCGAATTAGGTAGATGTTATCTACCATGGACCTGCCTGGCACACAGTACGTCTGGTCACGATGGATAACCTCCTCCATTGCTCCTCGCAGCCTCAAGGCCAAGGCTTTCGACAGAATCTTGTAATCCGTGCATAGAAGAGACACAGGACGCCAGTTCTTTATATCCTGCAGATTCCCTTTTTTCGGCAGGAGGGTGATGACCGCTCTGCGGCATGATAACGGCAGTACACCACACCTGAGGCACTCATTGAAAACCTCAAGCAGGTCACTAGAAAATATGTCCCAATACGCTTTATAAAACTCCACTGTTAGGCCATCGATGCCAGGAGCTTTCTGTCCTTGCATTGTTCTTAATGCAGCACCAAGTTCAGCTGCTGACAGAGGTTCAGCCAGCCTGGCATTCACTCCATCCGAAACTTTCGGCAGTCCAGTTAAAAACTCCTTCAACGTGTCTCCATTATATGCCTGTTCGCTCTTATACAGAGAGGCATAAAAGCTTGCCGCCCTTTGCCTTATCGCAGCAGGTTCAGTCAAATTACGTCCATCGTCTGACAGCAGGGAACGGATGATTTTCTTCTGTCCGTGTTTCTTCTCAAGACTAAAGAAATAACTGGAGGAGGCATCCATCTGGGAGATGTTTTTCACCCTAGAACGCACCAGAGCACCCTGTACTTTTGTATCAAGCAGGTTAGCCAAAATGGCTCTTTTAGTCTTAAGGACTTCAAAATGCCCTTGATTTCCTGTGGACTCACATAATTGCTCACACTCCACTATATCAATCTCCAGATCACTAACAGATCTGATGATGTCGCGTGTGACACCAAGACTGTACTGTTGACAGAGTTGCCTGATTATTACCTTCCCATGATCCCACCACTGTCTCAGAGATAAAAATTTACCTTTTCTCTGCCTAAAACTAGTCCAATAAAAATCTAAAACCTCCTTAAAAACCTGATCAGCAGTCATGTTAAAATTAAAATGCCAATATGCACTCTTAGGAGATACATACAACTTGGAAACTGTACATTCAACCAAAGCATGATCAGTAAAACCCACAGGTAAAATTTTGCATTCACTACAAACATTGACATGATGCGAAAAACAATAAAATCGATCCAGCCGAGCTAAAGAGATTCTACCTTCGTTATGGTGGGACCATGTATACTGCCTGCAGTCAGTGTGCATCCTTCTCCACACGTCCACCAGGCCATGATTGCAGATCAACCGCTTCAGGATGCGGGCTGATGACAAATGAGGCTCTACATGGTTCCGATCCAGACTCTCGTTTACTGTGCAATTAAAATCACCCCCCAGAAATAAATAATCTGTAACATTAAAATTTTTCATTTTCTCATTTACAGTGTCAAAAAATGTTACCCTTTCTGCTCCTACATTAGGAGCATAAATATTTAAAACAACAACTGTAAAGAGGTCAAACTTAGCTGTTACAGCCAGAGCTCTCCCTTTAACAAAGGATTCAACCTTCACTGAGTTTGGGGAGAAGGCCTCAGAAAATAAAACCCCCACTCCCGCACTTGCCGATGACCCATGATCTAAAAAAATGTCTCCTCTCCATTCTTTGTTCCAATCAACCTGATTTAAATCATCGCTATGAGTTTCCTGTAGTAGAATCACGTCCATACGTTTAAATTTCATTAATTCAAAAAGCACTGCTCTCTTTCTTGGATCCCTTGCTCCATTTATATTTAAGGAGCACACCTTAAAATTATTCGCAGCAGCCATGATATAAAAAAACCGATTGGTAATTAAAAAAAACACCAGTAAGATTATGTCAATAGTCATAATATTCATAAATTAATGCTGTTTTTTAATCTTTGCCAACAGTTTCTTCAGTCTATATACCTCTTGATTTGTTAAACTGGTCTTTTCCTTGTTTGCAATATGACATTTCGCAGATCTACAAAACGTTTTTACATCAGGAAAGAACGTTTCAATATTCAACCCTTTCATATTTTTTGTGTCATGTAGAAAGCTCTTGATTTCTGCAGCAGGGTACAATTTTTCCTTCCCATCAGAGGCCTGACTTAGTGACACGTCACTTATGTCAGAAAAAACACTCTCACAGTCACTTTCATCTGACGGATCCTGATGCAGGCTAGCCTGCCCAATCTGCCTACTGTTTTTTGCACCGGTTCTTGTTTCAACTGTTCGTTCAGTAGACACATTTCTTTTCTTTGAACTTTTTTTCCAAACAGAAGTAGGAACCTCCATCTCCATTTGCTCAGCTGGTTTTTTAAAAGCTCTGTTACTCTCTCCCTCACTACTTTCCTCACACACACCCTCAACCTCCTCTTTCCTCGCAGTACTACTCTCTCACTTCTCTAAAACCTTAGCACTAGCTTCAGTCTCTCCCTCAACCACCTCACTACTACTCTCCACCTGTTTCTCACCCATCTCTCTGCCTTCCTCAACAACTGTCTCACCTGTAACTCCTTCCTGCACAACCATATACATAATATCAGTATTTTTGAAGTCAGCCTTTGATTTCTCTTCATTCTTGCCCTGTCCTCTCTCAGAAGTGAGAAGAGTTGTCAATTTCAATGGCACACTCCCCTCTTCTGGTACATTTTCCAGACTGGAATCACCTTTATCCTCTGTACCGATCAGATCAGCAACACCAGAACCTGTTGTACCAGGTTCTCTCACACAGACACTTACAGCACATGCTACGCCCTCACGGCTTGTAACAGGGGCAACAGGCTTTTCTCCTGTGTTAGCCTGGTCGGATCCAGATTTGTGAGGACACATTTTAACAGTGTGTCCTTCATTTTTACAGCCGAAGCACCTCATTGGAGAGGAAGTGGCATATAGGATGTAATCATAATCATCCACCTTTACATGGAGCCTCAGATTAAGCTCTTCATGTCTGTTTGTGAGAACCATGAAGACTTGTCGCCTATGAGAGACGACATGGCTCAGCAAAGGCGACTTACATCCAGACAAAACCTTTTTAACGGGAGAAACTACCTTCCCATGCCTTGACAATTCTTTTTTTAAAAATTCATCACTAATGAAAGGAGGAACATTTGACACAATGACCCGCGTAGCCGGCTGGGCAAGCGGGACAACCGGCACAAAGGCTCCCCCCACGGTGATTCCTTGCTCAACGAGCTTATTTGCCTGTTCCACTTTCATTACAAATAATACCACGGCTCCGTTCATCCGCGCCGCGGATTTCACGGAGCCGTGCCCCACCACCTCTCCGACCGCCAGGGCAACGTCCTCCACGCTACACGGGAAGCCGGCGCTAACACGAACGCCGTGCTTCCTCGTGAGCGCGGCGAAGCCGCCCGCACCAGCCATGGCGCCGGCGAAAATTCGCCTCCCAGGCTGGCCTACTACCTCCTAACAACACAGAACACTTAAAACTTAAACACGAAACGAAATCAAACGACAAACAGTAACTAGAAAAGTTTAGAAAAACCACACTCACTCACTCGCTTTCTCTCACCTTCCACTCCACTTCCGCTCAGAAGAAGAAGAAGAAGAAGAAGAAGAAGAAGAAGAAGAAGAAGAAGAAGAAGAAGAAGAAGAAGAAGAAGAAGAAGAAGAAGAAGAAGAAGAAGAAGAAGAAGAAGAAGAAGAAGAAGAAGAAGAAGAAGAAGAAGAAGAAGAAGAAGAAGAAGAAGAAGAAGAAGAAGAAGAAGAAGAAGAAGAAGAAGAAGAAGAAGAAGAAGAAGAAGAAGAAGAAGAAGAAGAAGAAGAAGAAGAAATCCTCAAACAACAGCAGCAAGTGATGCGCCCCGATATTCTATGATCTCAAAAAGCCAATGACAATAAAGATAACAGATAATAAAGTTAAATTAAAGAAGACTCACTGTAGCTATCTTAAATGGCCAATTTCACCCAAGGTAAAAGAAATTCAGTTCAAATTAATAAATAATATTTATCCTGCTGCTGAAACCCTAAGGAAAAGGTTCACTTTTGAGGTTAATCCATGTGTTTTTTGTATGACAGAACCAGAAACAATTGAACACCTTTTCTTCTCTTGTTCAGTTACAATGGGGTTTTGGAAGGATGTTTATCGATGGTTAAATATTGGGACCAACAACTCTTTGTTCAACAAACTTCAAGTGATGATTTATATGGATGGTCTGTCAAAAAAGGTATCTAAAATGGTGAACATTATTTTCATGATGGGAAAATTTCATATACACAAAAAAAAGTGGAATAACAGCAAGCCAAGCATAAACTGTTTCAAGAACGAAATTAAAATTTATATAGCATCCCTAAAGGTGTTATCGGAAGAAAACCAATCCATAAATGAGTTATATGTAACAATGTCAGAGTCTCTTGCTCCTTGATTTTTCAATAATATGTTCTTAAACACGCTTGAAATACTTTTTTTGTTAGCCCCTGTAATTGTTTTTATTTTATTTTATCTTACTCTGTTGATATGGTGTGAGGTTATACTGTTTTAAATGCAAACACACGTTTATTTCCTCAAACGAGTTCTTGATGTAAATTTCAGTTTACGTTTATATGACATGTAAATTGTAAAGTGACATGTAAATTGGAAAATGTCATGTTGTAATATGAAAATAAAGTAAAAAAAAAAAAAAAAAAAAAGAGATGCGCCCCGATTAGCCAAATGCAAAAGTTGGTTGTGCAGCATAACTCATATTAAAATATCAGAATAGCACATGGAGTGGATTTTAACATCATTCAAGCACTTTAAGAGATTACTATAGATTTAAAGGGGTATATTTGAAAGATTATACAGTTATTGAAAAGTTTGCCCAGATAAAAAAATGCATTTATTTTTCAAGAAGAAGAATGCTGGCAAGTGACCCTTTATTTGTAATTTCATGTTGGCTATAAAAAGGTTTCATTCTTCAATTACACTTACATAAAACGGCATTTGTAGTGTGTAGATGTGTCCTATTTTATATGGTTCGTTTAATATTGATTCAATATTAAATGGATCATATAAAATAGCAATCAATATTATTGATCAAAGTCAGATCGTATGCATCACATAACAATTAGTGCTCCTATTAGGTGTTGAGTTTCTGTGCCCCACCTAACTTATCACTGCTTACCAACACAGTTAAACCGATATTAAGTTGGTAATAGTTGGTTAGTAAGTTGGTTGAAAATGGCAATGTGTGGGTACTGCTATACAGTCAGATGCTGATACTGTTTTTTTACTGTTTCTCATGGGGATGGAGATATCTATACCAAATGGCAGTCCATTCAATTGTCATAGAAAGATTTCCTAATATAAGTGCAAATGCATCTAATGTTGTTCCATCAGAAGTTTTTGGGAGGAATAACCAAGTAACCATGCAATTTTCCATCCAGTAGATATTTTTACAATTCACAAAACAGTTTGAAAAGTGTATTAAAACTTTGAATAGCTGTTTCACATCATCGAGTTCAAATACTTTTCAAAAACAAAAATGTCAGTCTGCCTCTGGTGCCACATTTAAATGAAGAGAGTTGCTTGAGTAAATAGTCTTTATCCTAAGGCCACATCTTTACAAAGTTTCTTGGCAATTTATTCAACAGTTGCAGAGATATTACAGTCTACAGTGAAGTGGTGAACCAACTGTGATATTGCTATCCCATTGGCCACCCCAGTAGCATGACAAAAAGCTGCCATGTGTTTTAATGTCATCAGATACAATCAATATGTCCTACATCTTTGAAGGAAAAGTGTAGGTTTAGGCAGTTATGCCTCCTGTAGGCTCTCCACATTATTCACCTGAAAGTTTTCTCCTTTTTCCAGCAGGAGTCATGGGAAAGGGGTAAAGTCCTTGTTAATTCATGTTTGTGGATAAATCCAGCTATCATCCCAATGTGTTTCCTGCATACAGAGGGAAACTCTTCATGAATAATTTAGATAAAAGAAAAAAACATATGTTTACAGCTTTTGCTGTTTCATATGCTAATGCAAAGTTCTTTTTTTACCTCGGGATCATGCGTGGATCGGATAAAGCATTTGACAAAGCACACTTTCTTTCTTTTGAGATAAACAATAACTCAATAGAGACACAACTTATTACCACAATAAAAAGGATTAGTGTTTGTTTCTGTAACCTAACATTTTCCATGAGTATTTTAAATGTAGTCTCTATTTTTTTTCTTGCTCACACATTTACACCTCGCTGAGGCTCCATTCCTGTATGTATGACCACTTTGAAACCCTCTACAGTGGCTCAGAGGCTCAAGTTGTCCTCAGGGATCCAACTGTAATGAACGACTAAGCTGACAGTCATCTGCAAGTAGCAGGACTTTTTTTTACATAAATCTGGGCACTCCCCTCACAGCCTTTGGCAGGTCAATAAAGAGCGTAGTAAAGAAGGGATTGTGGGAAGTGATTGAGAGAGGGATGATTTTTGTACTTGTCAAATCAGTGTTTTCCCACTCATTAAGCACAAAGAGATTAAGCTGGTGTTTTGACTGAGGAGAGGTTGCAGTTTTTGGCAGGTTGGATTTTCATGCATGCTGTGGGAGCAGTGAGATGCTTGTCATTGGTCTATGAACAGGCAAAGCTGGAAAAAAAACAGACAAATCAATAACGCAGCAGTCAGCAGATCTCTGTTCTGGCTGGTTCTCATCCCCCTTTTGGAAAGACAACACACATTCTTACAATTCAAGTTGCTTACAATAAATAAAAGAAAACCTCTGTATTTATTCTAAAATGTTCAATAACATAGACATAGAAATAACTGAAGAAGCTCAATAAACATGTCACTTTAGACTGCCAGTGTGTATTTAGTTTTTATTTTTGTTAGATCCCTCTCAAACTGAATGATTGTAAGAAGCTGTGTTCTTGAGCAGTCTGATAAATACTTTTCAGTTCTAGGTAAGTTTGGAAAAAAATTATGCATATTTTCCAGAATTTGTTAACTGTGCCTATAGTTGTCCTATGGTATTTATCCTAAATACTATAGGACATTTTTTGTTTCAGAACTAGCGAGTAGTTTCTTCATTTTTTACATGTCCTGTCTGGCAGTGTCTGAATTCAGTGTCAAGAATTGGTGTCTGAGTACCAATTAGAAGCCCAACCGATTTACTTTCACAAGTGGAGCATTACCGCTTTTGCTATAGTTCTCCGCTTGATATATGTGTGTAAAAATCTTAATTAGAACTTGCTGTGGTTTTTTTCTGATGTTATGGACACTGAGACAGAATATAAAGGGGATGAAAGAAAGATGATGAAGAGAGCTAGGAAAAAAAGGAAAGAGGGAGAGGGTACGTCAAAGATATGAGAGGAAGGGGAACTAAGAAAACACAAAAACACCACCTCCACACCTGCAGGACAGCAGGGAGAGGGAAAAAAACCAACAACAACAACAAAACAAATCCAACAGTGCAAACCGAGAACAACACAACCACAACCAACAAATATATATAGAAATACAAAAACAGCATCACTGAAAAGCTCATGGTACCGATTATTACAAGACTTAGTAATGATAACCTAAGCCCAAGAATGCATCTGTAAACACTGTAATCCCCAGACCTGTGTGTGTGTGTGTGTGTGTGTAGGTGTGTGCTGATGCATATAAGGTTTCTTCGTTCAACTGTTCAATAGCTGGTGTGAGGACCCAACGATCTGCCTCCCAGGAATCAATGCAGACACGAAGGAGATAGGAGCCATAGACATCCAAAGGACCCCCAGAGCACAGGAACCCAAGGCAGACCAACCCAGGGCTGACCACACTCCCCAAGAGAGGAGCAGAGGAAAGCCCTGGGGAAACATCCAGCAGCTACAATGTAGGGGCCCGCGGGGCTGCAGTGATGAGCCCACTATGTCAGGGTGAATCCATTCATGGGCCCGGAGACCCGAGGGCACCCCAACCCCCAGCAGGGACCCAACTGGGGATTGGCCGACGGGGCGATTTGCGCCACCACCACCTTGGGCCAATCCCCACAGCCGACATCCCAATACCCCCCAGCCCCATGTTGGGGCACCACACCAATAGCCCCAGCAAATGGACAGCATCCCCAGGCCAAGACCAGCCAGCACCCGGACACCGAGCTCAACTAGCTCCTAAATCTCAGTCCCACACACTGCAGAGCACCAAGACCAAGAATCCAACCAAGGTCAATCAAACCTACCAATGAACCAACCAAGCACAAAAACATACAGAATAAGAGATCAAGTTGAGATGCCGGACCTGACCCCCAGTGAGCCACCCGACAGCTACCACCAAACAATGCCCAAACCGGCCAGGCAGGGACCAAGGATGAACCGGCATACCCCCGAGCACCCAGCCCTGGACACTGAGAGCCACCAACATACTGGCTGAGTACTTATTTTTATCCCAAATTATGGGTTCAGCAAAGACAAGTCAAATGTGAAAGACTTTTCTGGAAAAAAGACATACATTTGAAATACAGTGTCGACTGCTGATTCTTTAATTGAAGTCAGCAAGATTGTGCCAGTTCTTTACATTATTAGTTGTCTGCATGATGTAGAGACAATAATTAATGGGCTGCATTTACCTGTTGTCAGGTTCTGTGGATCTTTGTTTGTTTTCCTTCCACTGCATTTCCTTCCCCTCTGTACCCCAAGCTGCTCTCTTGTTTTGTCCCTCCTGTTTGTGTTAAACTTTGTTATTTTCCTTATCTAGTTTAATCATGTTAGGTTATCCCTTGTCTTTATTTTATTCTGGCACTTCCTTGTTTCTGTATGTTCTTGCTCTTAGATGTTTTCACATTTGTTTGTGTCCTCATTTTTTTCCTTAGTTTCTTTCCTCTAGATAGTTTACTTATTTCTTCCTTCTGCTCCCTAGTATTTCCTTAGGTTTCCTTCCTAGACTTATTATCTTTAGTTTCTAGTTTCTTAAGAGTTTTCTGTCTCCCTACCATTCTACCTCTCTTCCCAGCTGATTGTTTCCACCTGTGCTCTCCCTCTCACCTGCATCTGATTCCCCTAATTGGTCATTGGTCTCCTCTCACTTTCTCATTTCCTCCCCAGTATTCTTCTCTCATTCAGTCACTACTCGCTGGTCCATCGTCATTCTTTCCCTGTCTGTTTCCTGTTTCCTGCCCAGTTCCTGTTTCTGCCTCATCGCTGCATTTTTGGTTCTCCTAGATCTGTAAGTTTGCTCCTTGTTTTTGTTATAAATAAATCATTTAAGTTTTATTCTTTGCTGCCTTTGGGTCCTTAAACCACGCAAATATGACACCTATGTTTTATTTCATTTATTGATGGTAGTACATTTTTATTAATTGATCAAGACTTTTCTGATAGCTGCTTCAGAGAAACAACTTTGACTTGCTGGTTTTAAGCTAAAGTAAGTGGGACAGATCTTAAAAAAAGACTAAAAATGGAGATAAAACTTGATGCAGCTATAAACCGCAGTGGTTGAAAACAGTAAGACCTCACCAAGGAGTAGACTTGGATTGCTGACTAATTCTCTATGATGCAGTTTTATCACAATTGTTGATCACTTGTACTTGTGCAGCTATAACTGACTTTTTTTTTTTTTTTTTAGGTTAAGCTGATTAAAAATATACACCAACTCACTCATGCCATGGTCATGTTTTCCTGTTATATATTTATTTTTCTATGAATATGGTCAGCAAAAAAACAAAGTTAAATATTATTATAATGTTTCAGTGGGTGAACAACACAAGACTGAAGTTGCAGGGAAACAATACAGTTCATGTCACCTCTACAAAAGATAGCTCGTGTGCTGTGTCAACTACCCAACCACAGAATTTGCTCTGGAAGGCTGTTGTGGGGAAGTATACTGTATGAAAAAATTTGTTGTTTCACTGTGGTTTCTACCTTTTACATGTCCTGCGAGCACCTAATCCCTCTTCTCCCCAAGCATTTCTCCTGAATGCTTTTACTCATGATAGTTTCCTGGCATACAAACTCATGTTTTTGTTAATTTTATCTTCCGTCTTATGAGCTTGAAGAAACTTTTTTTAATTTAAACTGTTGTGAGAAAATTGACTGTAAACACATTTAGAGAAACATGGCAATGTTTTGACAGCTACATTATTTCAGTGGGGGGAAAAGGTTTAACAAAACATGTTAAAAGTTGAGACTTTCATTGGTTTCCATTCACTAATGCCTTGTTTCACACTGACTGCACAATTTGCCAATATTCATACTATTGGTAACACAGTTGTTCAGGGAAAAATAAACATTGATCCCCTTTGTGTGACAGAGTATACAATTCAGCAACTAACTGAATGTTATGAAAATAGTTATGTTTGGAAACAGTTTTTTTTTTTTTAAACTGCAGTCACATACCACTGTGGCAAATTACATGAAGACCATGCTTGCTGCAGAGAGCTTTTATATCATGGGATTGGGTGCCAGCCTGTTAGGTGTAAAAGGTAACACATCTTCTGCTCCATCCTTACTTCACCCAAGACTGGGCAATTCACTAGTAGTTTTAGGAAACTCCATTTAAGCTGGAAACTACTTTAACTACAGTACTTTCCTCTATGGATCTAGGAATCTCTGTTGTGGCATCATCACTCGTTTGCAACTTTTAACAGCATGTTTAGCTGTCCTTATGCTTGGTTTGGTTTGGTTTGGTTTGATTTGGTTGATTTTTTTACTTCAAACATGGAACAGCTTATTTATATTATGGTAAAGAACCCTGAAAACATTTAAATGTAAAATGTACAACAACCATGTGTGACTTTAGGTTTGCTGTAAAAATATTGTTGGATGTGTGGTTAAACTTTGAAGGAGGAAGGTACTTTGCTTCATCGTTTAGTACAAAAATGATCCTGTCTCCTTATTAGTTATCCACAAATGTTCTCAAGTCAAGCTATTGATGGACAATAACTAAAGACATTTAATAACTTTGGATACATTACTTACTTTTGCTCATAGTAACATCTCATACAGCACAGAATAAATAGAACTGATCTCTCAACTTTGGGGTATTGTAGTACTCTGTTAAAGTATATCAAAAAGAACACAATGTGTTGGTTTTGCCTTCCATGCTGTTAATTTAAATGTTATGACATGATAAAAATCTTTAAGGTCCTGTCCATATAAAATCTAGTGAGTTAGACTTTAGAACACATTTCATATTTCTCTATTTATTTATCATTTTATATTGATCTACAGCTTACAAATATTTTAAAAAGATGTATTTAACTGCAAGTGACACATATTTAAAAAGATTGTACATCAGCTGCATAAGTATGTATTTCAAAACTGTCTCTGATGCTTGAAAGTCTGCTTTTAAAATTAACCACAGTACATGTTCCAAGTGGTCTTAAAATCTACGTGGGCAACCATAAACCTTATCTTGAGCTCATTGACCTCAGCTCTCTTGAATATATAGGTTTAAATGGTACTATGCTCAACTACTTGTCTACATATCTCGTTGGTAGAACTTTTTTCAGTTTCCATATGTAATATCAAATATGAAAAATCACTATGAAGTCTTACAAGAATCAGTTGCTGATTTGCTTATCTTATGTATGCGCCAATTTGTTCCTTTATTAGACACGGCAGTATGTCTTGCTTATATGCTGATGATACACAGTTGTACATTTCTGTTTCTGCAAATAAAGTTAACCATGTAAGTAACCTTTTTGATTGCTTTACTAATGTCAAACATTGGTTTACCTCATGTCGATAAGAAAGACTAAGCAGAAATAATTATTGTTGGTCCAGATGACTTGTACCATCTTATTTCTCCTCAGGTAAATCCACCGTGTGAGCATATCATGAACCTAGATGTGGCTTTCTAATCAGATCAAGCTTTATTTATAAAGCTCTTTTCATACACAAATTGCATTTCAAAGTGTTTTACAGCATTAAAATGAACCCACACAAACCACATTCCCATCCCTCCCCCACAGATTTAAAAGCATGATCATCGCTATACCCCCTACCCCCAACCCAACCCAACCCTCATGCAAGAACACACTTAAAAGTAACAAAAAGGACAATGGACTGAGTACAGATGAGCCACACAAGGTATGGAAGCGCTATCAAAGGAGCCATCTGCACCGGCAGCAGCAGATCAACAGCAGCCGCAAAGGCACCGACCCAGGGCGCCCAGAGAAGGTGAGGTCAAGACCCCCACCTCCACCAAGCGCTACCTGGTGAGCAGCCACAGCTGATCACCGCTCTCGTGGCAGATGGCTCCCATAGAGGAAACACCGGAAGGAAGATTAAAATAACAAGTTAAAGTATAAAATAAACAGAATGAGTATGGTAAGATTAAGAAGCAAAACCACTGACAAAATTCATGAAGTAAAACATGCAGAGCAATTAAACGGACTATGATAAATAATTAGTTAAAAGTAAAGGCTAAAAAGGTGAGTCTTGAGTCATGGCTTTGGGTTGGGATCTTATTTTTCAAAAACACACATCTCTGACTTTATCACATCAGAAATATAAACAAATTTGATCCTTCTTGATGCAACTATACTTAGAAAAAAAAGATGAATACATTTAGTTCTAAAATGCTGGATTACCACAAATCATTTTTTTCTTGAATTGCCAAAACAGTCCTGAAATAAACTGATATCACACACTGGTGATCATCCATTAACTAATGCAAAAACGTTTCAGGACAGTACTGCCATCTAAAATTCTTGTCTCTGGCCTCCAGTTAAACAATGATTGATTTGAAAATAATTCTTATTGTCTAGAGTCACATGGCTTGATAATGTCCTACATTCCTGAGATCTGCATTGAATATATTACAGGCATGTACAATCTTGAGTTAAAAAGCATATCTCTTTTCAAATATCTTTAGCTAGGCTCATATTTTTATCATTTTTCGAGATTTTATGTTACCTTTTGTATAGTGTGCATTTGTGGTTTCACTTGTTTTTTTTAACACTTGCAAAAAAGCACTACAATTGTCATGTGAAATCGGCTCGATTTGTAAAGTTAACCTTGCAAATTTTAAATTTAAAACGAAACTGCACAAGAAACAAGAAAGCTCTGTTTCCATACTTCTCTTTGCCTTTTTCTTTTTTTAACATTCTCTAAATTCCATCTCGTCATTTCATTTTCTCTTCTGTCTCGTATTCTCATTAACACTGCTGCCCAGTTGCTCTCTTTGTCTCCTCTGTTTCCCCCTTTTATAAAACAGCATAGCCAATCTTTTCCTTTGCTCAGTTCATCCCCCTCCTTATCCTTCACCACTTCTAATAAACAATGTGTCAGAAGTACTAAAGTAACAGGAGGGCAGAAGACATCCAATTAAAAACACAATGCATTATTATTTCTCAGCCCCCCCACTCGGCATTTCCCGAAGCCCTCAGATTATATAACAGCTCAGTGTCAAGGGAGCCAGCCTCTGGAGGACAAGTTGAGGGGTCTTTGTCGACGATGCGGCTCACCAACTCCGGACTTTCCCCAGCAGCTTGCATACCACCCCTCCCTGCTCCACCTCCTACCTCTTCCCCTTCCACCCACCCACAAGCCCACTCCCTTCTCTGCTCTTTCCCCACACACACATACACGCACACAGAATCTTGAATGCACAGGGATTGCAGCAACAGCAGCAATGTGAGATGGAGATCTCCGCTGTATGTGTGAGTGCCTGTTCCTGGTGAGTGCAGGGACGAGAGCGGGTGAGTGTCGGTGATGCTTAAATAAGGTGTTTGAGGGAGAATGGGGGGAGGGGGGATTGGAGGCAAGAGGAAGAGGGGGGGTATGTCACTGTGGTTTGGAGACGATGTCTGTCTGCTTTTTCCCCTCTCCCATCTCGATAACCTGAATCTTTGCCGGATGTGCTACAACTACTCCAGCTGTCACTGCACTGGCTGCCTCTCTCTCACTACTCCCCTACCCTTTGAGAACTGCTCCAGTGACTGGACGGCACCCTGGCACCCGATGAATACATGGATGAACAACGGATCTACAGGGGATCTGAGCTTTCTTGTCCTTTTCACCTCTAATCCGTTTTCCAAGGTAAGACACTTACTTGCTTTTGAGCATTTTTGGAGTAGCACGCATTTTCTTGTGCATTGCAGTAAGAGTTATTTGATCTGACTTCTAAAATCATAACTAAATTAAAGTGTAAGTAAGAAGCATTCATAATAATTTAACAGGTTTCTATTTTTTTGTTTTAATTGCATATGATCCATTTTTGCAGTAAATACTATTAAAATACAGAAGAGGTATGCTTGCGGAAAGACATTTAAAGATAAAACAAATACTAAAAAAATAAAAATACAAAAACAGGTTTAGGTCTTCCTTTACAACCAAATGAGCAAATTGATGAGTGGTGGAATCATTTCACTTTGATTAATATCTTCTTAACCTGATGCATGTCTTTGTAGCTGCTGAAAGACATAAGGAAAAGGCTGACTATCGAGATTGCTTTACTAGGGCTTGATAGAGAAGAATATTGATGAGAGCTCACTAATAGACTATTGTGTATTCAACTGTAGCAGATGGAGGATCCACTATAGGAGGACCCCTCATCTTTTTTTGTGTCAAGTTCTGTGAACTACACAAATCACCTGAAGTGTTTTTGAGCTCCAATTTGATGAAGGCTAGTTTCAGACTTATCACAACCAATACGTTTGATTTGGAGAGCTCTAGGGTACTGCATCACATAAAGGGCTGCACTTGTATTTGGTCTCAGCTGTTGCCTTCACCCATACCCCTCTCATTTCAGCAGGTCATTCCTTTACTACCTAATATCACGAAACATACATACAGTTTCAGGGTGCCCCTCACCTATTTGAAATTATGTTGCTTGTTAAACTTGCATTCACCCCACTGAACATAATAGCTCAGTCAATAGCTACATCCCTTTTTTATCTATGACCTCTTGAAGGGTGGTGCTGTATAGGGCAAAAAAAGTCATTTTTCGTATCTACCGTTTTAAGCCTACTCTCCTAAAGGATCTATTTTACAGTGTGCACTCTCATTCAAGACTATAGAGATTTAAGTTTTTTTTTCACCCCAATCCCCCATAATGGATACTGCAACTCGATGATAAATGTCTAAAGCTAATAAAGAAAACTTTCACAGGTCTAGCTCGCAGCCCAGATAGATAGAGATAGCACTGTGACGACAGCTGGAATAAAGATGTTGTGCATGTCTGCTCTTAAAGCTAGTTGGCACTGCTTTTAAGTCAGTATGGGGAAAAAAATATTACTGCAACAGTGGCACATCAAATCTCTGCACAAACCCCACACTGGGACAACTGTAGAAAATGACATGCTAATCATCATGTACACGAAAAGAAGGCAACATGATACACTATTTCTTCAAATTCCTTTGATTGCCCTTCTGGATGTATGGTTGGTGTAATGTCATACTGTAATTAATGCAAAAAAAGTGAGCTAAACATTCCTTCTGCAAAGATGAGCTATCACACAGCAGAATGCATATTAGATGACTTGCACTAGCTGGTATAATAAAAAAGAGGCATTCTGCATTTGAATAAACAGATGTTTTAAAGCGTTTTACTAAGAGAATGAACTGAAACACTTATGATCGAGCCGTGCTTCTGAAGCTTTCAGTATGCTGTGAGAATTTTAAGAAGTGTATGGCCACCATCGTTACCCAATAATGAGAGTGGCTAGACAGTGTTATCATATGTAAATATCCTAGTGATGCACTTCAGTATTTATTATGTTGATGCAGCCAGACAGGAATACGAACTGAACCAAGCAAAGCTGCATCAATTTTCTCTGGTTCATGATGAGGATGAAATCATGAGTCAGCACTGTTGCAGGCTTGCTATTGCATTGAAAATTGATCCAAGCCAACACTAAATGTCCTCATAAACAGATATGTTTCTACATCATTCTGATCATGATAATGGATGATGTTACTGTAGGTAAAGATGCTTTATTCCCCTAACCACACATACATGTAGCACTGCAGTTTGAAGAACTGAGGGGCAATTGGAGCAGACAACGTGGTCTGTCAGGGTACATAAGGAGATTTCAGAGGATTACTTTTGCAATTTTAGACTCAGTGCATTATTCATAATCCTTTGGATAGCTGGGTCCAAATCGGGGAAGGACCTCAGGTCATTAGCAGAGATCGCTTGCTGTGAGGAGGAGGAGAAAAGAAGGCATCTGAGAAGGAAAAAAAGAAATTCTCTTTCAGTGGTCTGAATATCTCCACGTAACATGATAGTCTCTCATTCACCCAGCTCTCACTGTATCTGTAAATGACTTCCAACAATATTAAGTCATTGAAGAGGTTTTCTTCATTTCTTTTTTGGTTTTGTTGAATTGCCGTTTAGCTGCTTTACATGTGTAACATGGGTGCATAAGAAAATAGCATGCGCTCAAAGGAGACTTCCTGCAAATGTGATTACCTTTTCATTGGTCTGAGATTGAGGTTTCTGAAATAGTATGATCTCGTTTGAATCAGCCTAGAACTAATTCTTTTTTTTATCTGTGTAACCACTTCAACAAACAACTGGACGAATCAAAGTACAAAGTAAGCAACCATACCACCCTCCTACACAATTCAACTCTAAATTCCAAAATCACTGCATATCATATTGTTTTTGCTAGCTAGTTTCTTTGTTTATGTACATGTTGTTTTCTGTGTTCAAAGCATTGCAGTTACTGTAGGATGGCAGCAATTGTTACTAAAAGTTGTCTTTAAATATAGTGCAACAAAATATAGTATGTATTTAGTTGCATAAGAACAACAACATTTTAAGTATTTATTGGGATATTTTGTAACAGAGCAACATAAAATTGTGCATACCTGCAAAGTTGCCTCTCTAAATCAATACTTTGTGGAACCACCATTCTCTGCAGGTCTTTTAAGGTGTGTCTGCATTTACTTTACACATCTTTCTGCTGGAAGGTGAACCTCTGAGCCGGTCTCAAAACTTTTGCAGGCTCTAACAGGTTTTCTTTGAGGATTGGTCCATATTTAGCTTCATTGATCTTCCCAACAACTGTGACCTGTTGCCTTATCCATGGGAAAAGCTTCACCATGGCATGATGCTCCCATCACCATGTTTCATGGTGGGGGTTGTGTGCTCAGCATAGACTGTTTTCTGAAGACCTGAATTGAAGCCCAGGGGGCGGTTCCCACCACCGCAATCTTGGCCATTATGCGTCTCGTCACTCCCGGAAAATACAAAAAATGGGCAAAGAGGTGGAGCTGTGAGTGTGGGGGTGGATGATTGTGGGGGTGGATGATTTTTCAGTCCCGATACCGATATCGATGCCTGGGCTTTGTGTATCTGTCAATACCCGATACCGATCCGATACTATTGTTGAATTTATAATAAACTGTATACCCTCTACCTTATACCTTACTTGAAGAGACTAAAGGGACCAGACTTTACTAACTAAACATAACTAAGACTTCTTTTTTTCCTTTTTGACCCCGATACTTTTGTTTTGCGGAGGTGCAGGAATTCAGCGTGCTCCTTAGCATAGTGTTTCTGGATGTGCTTGATTTAAGTTGTAGTATTGTACTTTGCAGTAATACCACCTCCCTCGAAACATTTACTTTGCAGACATTGCAAACCCCCAACGAACTAGTTGGAGTGGCATGCGTGAAATATCTCCACACAGTCGACCCTCTGGCTCGCTCCATGTTGCTTCTTGCATGCGACACACGTGAAGCTGACACATGAAATACATTCTGCTGCGACAAAAAAACCCAAAAACCTGGATCGGCCAGTGGATCTGTTAATTTTTCCGATCCCCGATCCAGGTATTTTGTTAGTATCATGGCCGATCTCCGATCCTAATATCGGATCGGTGCACCCTTCCTCTCAAGTTAATATCAGTTTTTTGCCTTGTAGAATGAACACACAGTACAGTACAGACCTTTAGGGTATTCCTAAAGGGATATCCTAATTCCTAAAGGTTAATAAGTAAAATGAAAGTTAATAATTGGTTACACAGACTGTATTACATTAATTTTAACACCCTATATTTTACCGCAAACTTGTGACTATAGTTAACTTTCTAAAGAAGGCACAATCGTTTGTTTGCTAAGGGTCAGGACCTACAGTAAAATCAACACACTGAAACTATTGTATTCAGAATATAAAATATTTTATAGCACTTTTTAAACTGTGATTGTGTGTTAATTGTTCACGAGATACCAACCTTTCGCCAGCTGTCTTCTCTGCACCAAATACGCCACGTCTTCCACAAGTGATCCAGACAGACATGCTGTGCACGGAGGGGAGGTGCTGTGTGTGTGAGAGAGAGAGAGAGAGAGAGAGAGCAAGAGAGACGCGTGAGTGACAGCGAGACGAAGAGAGAGCAGAGAATACGCTGTTCGTTTTAAATAGCGTAAAAAAGAAAAACGAAACGCAATATGTGACGGTCGCTGTTGATTTTTTTTCTTTTTTTTTGGGTCGATGTTGAATCTGTGGTTGTCGGAGTTGAGATTCGTCTATGTGTGGAAAACACTAATGTAGGCAGGTTATAGGTAACGGAGGGAGGGGAATAACAGCGAGCTCATCAGTTGTTTCCTAAAAATAAACATTGTTAACGAGTCCCGCCGCACAATTCCGAGTCGAGTCTGAAGTCTTTCGAGGATGAGTCTCAAGTCAAGTTTGAAGTCACTGTGTGTGCGACTTAAGTCGCACTCAAGTCGGAGTCCCAAACTCGAGTTCCCATCTCTGATTGATACCCATCAAAGTTTGAGGCGATGTAGCTTCAAGCTAACTGAGCTAACCCAGAGCTAACTGAAGCTAACGGAAGTTAGCGGGGGGTTTAGCTAGAAAACCGAGGTCCAACTACTCTGCTACCTCTGTCCCTTCTAGGCAGATTCAATAATTTTGTCAAACAAATTCATGAAGTCTTGTTGGTCCATAGCTTTCACTAAAACTGAATTTTAATTAAAACAAGGTTTAATTATCAATATGTAAAGTAAAGAAGAAATGTGATCTTTTCAACTGTTGGTGACATAGAGTGAGGGATTTTTGTCTGGTTTACATAACCATCAATAATTATGATCAATAATTTTATATAAAAAAAATTTTTGATGAAGTTTTTTATTTATTAATTAAAATTTGGGGCACCAGCTTCTCCACGAGAAGCGCTCATAATCCCAGACACCAAGTTTCTTCTGAAAGATATAAGTTCAAAATGTCGTGGACAATAATTGTATGCATACACCAAGTAATCACAGTAAACTAACTCTTTAAAGACCCACTCCGATGAAAATCATGTTTTTCTAGGTATTAACATGTTCTTGTGGCATTTTTCTGATGCTAGAGGACATATCTTGAGAAAATTAAGCTCAAAGTTGTATTTCTGAGTATTTCTGCATTCAAATGGCTGTGAATCAGTAGCGGACGTTAAAATGCTGGCTAAAATAGACTGGAGTTGTTACATAGTAACTCCACTGGGCGGGGCCAAAAGCTCCTACTCCGCTCCACCCTGCCCACTCAGGTTCTGAGGAGTAGAGAAGACGATGGCGGATCAACACCTATGTACTGTAGCGGGTTGCAATACATTGCTGAATAAAAACAGCCCCTTTCTTTAAATCTACTGCCTTGTGCTGTTACTGCTTGGTACTACTAGATGTCCTCTACATATAGGTTCAATACTGGTGTCATTTGTGGGTGTGTTTCTCTGAAAATAATCTGAGAAAAAAGGGTTTAAAACCCGACACCAGCTGTCAGCGAGCCCAGCTGCTGAGCGCGAGTGGGAGAGGAGAGAAAAATAAGCGTGCCAACGGCTCCGCCCACAACTTAGAGGCGAATTGCTAATGAGCAGCTGCAGCTCTGCTGAAGCAAAGTCCCAGAAAACGGCACAGGTTTTGTGATTTTGGCTAAAAACGGCATAATCATAATTTAAAGACCACTGAGAATGTTTAAAAAATACCTCAAATTATGATCGGAGTGGGACTTTAAGCTAAGGGGAATTTATTAAAAAATAGATCAACCTTACAGCCAATGCATTTCGTCAATTCCAATCTATTCTAAAGCATGCACACTAACTACTACTGATCTTAGAAAATGAATAACATGTGGATAGAACCTGCGATGGACTGGCGACCTGTCCAGGGTTTTCCCCCGCCTCTTGCCCCTTGGAGATAGGCAGATAGATAGGCAGATAGATAGGAGATAAAGTTCATTCCTTTCCATAATGTAATGATAAAAATTAAACTTTCATATATTTTAGATTCATTGCACACCAACTGAAATATTTCAGGTCTTTAATTGTTTTAAAACTGATGATTTTGGCATACAGCTCATGAAAACCCAAAATTCCTATCTCAAAAAATTAGCATATCATGAAAAGGTTCTCTAAACAAGCTATTAACCTAATCATCTGAATCAACTAATTAACTCTAAACACCTGCAAAAGACTCCTGAGGCTTTTAAAAACTCCCAGCCTGGTTCATTACTCAAAACCGCAATCATGGGTAAGACTGCCGACCTGACTGCCGCCCAAGAGGCCATCATTGACACCCTCAAGCAAGAGGGTAAGACACAGAAAGAAATTTCTGAACGAATAGGCTGTTCCCAGAGTGCTGTATCAAGGCACCTCAGTGGGAAGTCTGTGGGAAGGAAAAAGTGTGGCAGAAAACGCTGCACAACGAGAAGAGGTGACCGGACCCTGAGGAAGATTGTGGAGAAGGACCGATTCCAGACCTTGGGGGACCTGCGGAAGCAGTGGACTGAGTCTGGAGAAGAAACATCCAGAGCCACTGTGCACAGGCGTGTGCAGGAAATGGGCTACAAGCCACTTTTGAACCAGAAACAGCGGCAGAAGCGCCTGACCTGGGCTACAGAGAAGCAGCACTGGACTGTTGCTCAGTGGTCCAAAGTACTTTTTTCGGATGAAAGCAAATTTTGCATGTCATTCGGAAATCAAGGTGCCAGACTCTGGAGGAAGACTGGGGAGAAGGAAATGCCATAATCCCTGAAGTCCAGTGTCAAGTACCCACAGTCAGTGATGGTCTGGGGTGCCATGTCAGCTGCTGGTGTTGGTCCACTGTGTTTTATCAAGGGCAGGGTCAATGCAGCTAGCTATCAGGAGATTTTGGAGCACTTCATGCTTCCATCTGCTGAAAAGCTTTATGGAGATGAAGATTTCATTTTTCAGCACGATCTGGCACCTGCTCACAGTGCCAAAACCACTGGTAAATGGTTTACTGACCATGGTATTACTGTGCTCAATTGGCCTGCCAACTCTCCTGACCTGAACCCCATAGAGAATCCGTGGGATATTGTGAAGAGGAAGTTGAGAGACGCAAGACCCAACACTCTGGATGAGCTTAAGGCCGCTATCGAAGCATCCTGATTGCCTCCATGCCACGCCGCATTGAAGCAGTCATTTGTGCAAAAGCATTCCCGACCAAGTATTGAGTGCATAACTGAACATAATTATTTGAAGGTTGACTTTTTTATATTAAAAACACTTTTCTTTTATTGGTCGGATGAAATATGCTAATTTTATGAGATAGGAATTTCGGGTTTTCATGAGCTGTATGCCAAAATCATCCGTTTTAAAACAATAAAAGACCTGAAATATTTCAGTTGGTGTGCAATGAATCTAAAATATATGAAAGTTTAATTTGTATCATTACATTATGGAAAAGAATGAACTTTATCACAATATGCTAATTTTTTTGTAAGGACATGTATGCATGCATGCATGTATGCATGTATGTATGTATGTATGTATGTATGTATGTATGTATGTATGTATGTATGTATGTATGTATGTATGTATGTATGTATGTATGTATGTATGTATGTATGTATGTATGTATGTATGTATGTATGTATGTATGTATGTATGTATGTATGTATGTATGTATGTATGTATGTATGTATGTATGTATGTATGTATGTAATATTATGGCATGCCGTTCAGGAAATTATTATATATTTATATTGTTACCTTTTGAATATATTGAATGAACCTTGAATATATTGAATGAAAGTCTGAATATATTGAATGAACCTTGAATATATTGAATGAAAGTCTGAATATATTGAAAGAACCTTGAATATATGGAATGAAAATCTGAATATATTGAATGAAATCGGAATATATGGTATGAAAGTCTGAAAATATGGAATGAAAGTCTGAATATATTGAATGAAAGTCTGAATATATTGAATGAACCTTGAATATATTGAATGAAAGTCTGAATATATTGAAAGAACCTTGAATATATGGAATGAAAATCTGAATATATTGAATGAAATCGGAATATATGGTATGAAAGTCTGAAAATATGGAATGAAAGTCTGAATATATTGAATGAAATCGGAATATATGGAATGAAAGTCTGAAAATATGGAATGAAAGTCTGAATATATGGAATGAACCTTGAATATATGGAATGAACCTTGATTATATGGAATGAACCTTGAATATATGGAATGAACCTTGATTATATGGAATGAACCTTGAATATATGGAATCAACCTTGATTATATGGAATGAACCTTGAATATATGGAATGAACCTTGATTATATGGAATGAACCTTGAATATATGGAGTCAACCTTGATTATATGGAATGAAAGTCTGAATATATGGAATGAAAGTCTGAATATATGGAATGAACCTTGAATATATGGAATGAACCTTGAATATATGGATTGAAAGTCTGAATATATGGAATGAAAGTCTGAATATATGGAATGAACCTTGAATATATGGAATGAAAGTCTGAATATATTGAATGAACCTTGAATATATGGAATGAAAGTCTGAATATATGGAATGAAAGTCTGTCCGTGGCTTCAAAGATTATGGGTAATGTAGTGCATTATCAACTGTCACTCTTCAAAGGTTTTGCTGACGTGAACATTATTATTTACAGGCTGTAGGCATTAACTCATCTATTTCAACTAGTGGTGGGGGATATAAAAGGTATAAATTTAGACAACGGTAGAGATTTTGACTATACCGGCGTACCGCAACTGCGCATTTTGATGATGTCATCAAGGATTATGTGAATTATGTTCTGTGTTCCTCTTTACACTACAAGTTTACATTTTTTTGTTTTCCATTTAATGGGAAAAAACCCTGTTGAACTTGAAGCATTTTAAATTAAAATATCTGCAGGTTTATTATTAAATTTATAAATTAGTAACCAGGAAAGCAGAATATTTTGAACTTTGTTTTCATAACATTTAGCTTTAAATTTATTTAAAATATCTTCATCTTTATATTGTAAGAATTTTTGTGTTGTAGTTTTGAAAATATATTGCAATAGATATCGTTACCCCACAAGTTTCAGATTATATTGGAATATAGATTTGAGGCTATATTGCCCAGCCCTAATTTCAACAAGATTCAGTTTTTCTGCAAATTAATAAGAATTTTTATCTTCTTTTTAACAAATTTCCTGTTGTTAAAACCTTGAAAACAATTGGACTTTGGCCATAGAGAGAAGTTTAATGTATATTGGAATACAGGGGCAGGGGTCATCTCCTTATTCGACTGTTTTTTCTGGGGGGTTCTTTTTAGAACAGTGACGGAAAAATCTGGAGGCTTTCATTTTGACAGCTTAGTATTCATACCCTTGACCACTTGATGAGCAGACATTTCTTAAGTTTAACCATGGAGTATAGTTAGCTAAGTAAATAATAAAAAAATAAATTCCCATTAGACCTTTTGTGCATCATCCCATTGCATATCGCTGTCAGTTACAAAGGTTTTGGAGAGGTCACTGTCATGCTCTGAAGAGCCAGGTGTAGTTCCAACCACCTGTACAGAAGTGCCGTGTGATACGGGATTTCCTCCTGCTGAAGCAATAGCTTGGATCTTTTTGACTTCTGATTACTTCAATAGGAGAAATTTCCTGCTTTCAAAGCTATGGCTGAAGTGATGCTTGTTCATATGACCAACCGCTTTGATGTTTTTCAGCACCGAGACTGTCCTCATCAAAGTTTTCAATGACATCCGCATAAATACAGGCTGTGGTAGAACCACAGTGCTGGTTCTGTTGGATCATAGTGCAGCATTTGACACTGTTGATCATGATATATTATTGGAACGACTGGAGAGCTGGGTCCGGCTCTCTGGTACAGTACTTGGCTGGTTTGAGTCTTACCTAAAGAACAGGGACTTCTTTGTTTCAATAGGAAACTTTTCATCAGAACGAACAGAAATCACATGTGGGGTGCCCCAGGGCTCCATCCTGGGCCCCCTCTTATTTAATATCTACATGCGCCCACTAGCCCAGATTATAGCAACCAACACGATTAGCTACCATAACTATGCAGATGATACTCAGCTACTCAGAAACAAAACAGAAGTAATTACTTTTGGTCCTAAAGAAGAACGATCAAGAGTCAGCACACAGCTTCAGTTAATACAGCTAGAAACTACTGATCAGGTCTGAAATCTAGGTGTAGTAATGGACTCAGACCTGAACCTCCAGGGTCACATAAAGGCAATAACAAGGTCAGCCTTCTATCACCTGAAGAACATCTCTAGGATTAAAGGACTGATGTCGCAACAGGACCTCGAAATACTCATCCATGCATTTATCTTTAGTCGGATTGATTACTGCAACAGCGTCTTCGCAGGTCTGCCTAAAAAGTCAATCAGACAGCTGCAGCTGATCCAGAAGGGTGCTGCTCATGTTCCTCACTAGAACCAGGAAAGTAGGGAACATCACCCCAGTTCTAAAGTCCTTACACTGTCTCCCTGTAGCTCAGAGAACAGACTTCTAAATACTTTTAGTAGTTTATAAATCATTGAATGGCTTAGCACCAATGTATGTTGAAGATCTGCTGTTACTATACCAACCCACCAGACCACTCAGGTCCTCTAATTCCAGTCTACTCAACATCCCTAGAATTAGAACCAAACACGGAGAAGCAGCTTACAGTTTCTATGCTCCTCTAATCTGGAACAAACTTCCAGAAAACTGCAAAGCTACTGGAACACTGAGTTCTTTTAAGTCAGAACTAAAAACATATCTGTTTAGAGCTGCATTTGAGTAATGTTTACATATATCTTGTTTTGTTTATGCTTCTTGCTGTTTCTACATTATATACTTTGTAATGCCTTGAAGTATCTATGTGTACTTCTTCTTTTATTGCTGTTTTTACTCTATATGCTATGTCTGTGTTTTATTGCTGTTTTTATTTTACCCCTAATCATGTAATGCACCTTGAATCACCTTGTTGTTGAAAGTGTGCTATACAAATAAATTGCCTTGACTTGCAATTCAGTCTTCAGTGTGGGAGCAGAGCATGGATTCAGTTTTCAGAACATCTTAACCCCATGAGAAGTCATCAGTCTAAAGGCAAAAGTCCAAAACCCTAAGACAATAACCTTTGAGCATTTCTGCTCTATTGCGATAGAGGGAGTTGTGAGACTGCATATAGGCCACAGTAGGTGAACTGTTCATTTTTTACATTTAGATGGAAGTTTTTAAATTGTTAATGTGTAGTTACTGGGGCCACAATCAGTGGTTGTCACTGTGAAGAAAATACAATTACATCCTCTGCTTGATGTGTGATGTGGATTTTATGTTCACGTTGAATATTAATTTAATGAAAAAATAATAAATACTATGGAATGACTATTATCATTTTAAACACGTGAGTAAAAATGGATTATGACGGGGGGTTTTGTCCCCGTCGGTCACCTCTGATGGAAAGTATTCCTGCTTTTCTTACTGATGAGCCATGCAACTGATCTGTTATACAGATGATCACAAAATACACAACACAATTTACAAAATAATCTTATAATTTGTCAGCAAGATACTTTAATAGTTTTCCTCTTGAGGTTTAACAAACTCTCATTTTACACATTAACTCGAGATGATAATCTAACAAATGGTTTAAACGATCTACATTCTTTTTGTGATTCAATACACTGATCATTTCTAAGAGAAACCGTAGTTCATCAATAAACTATGTGGTAAATGTTGCAATACATCTATAAATATATCCAAATACTCTTAAGTGATATAAAAGCTAAATCACACACCTGATAGTTTGGTAATCAGTTTCACTTTAGTAATCAGTTTTTATTTATACATTATATGATTGACTGTATTCTCTGTAAGAATAAAAGTTGTTAATCTGACACAAAGGTCATGGTAATTCTGAATTTATTGTGAAAAATGAAATAAATTGAAATATTTTTTTTAATTAAAAAAAATCTGTTTAGTCTTTAGATTTAAAACACTATGATACACAATGCTGCCACATTATTTACATTGGTGACATGTATATGTGTAGTACTTCACATATACAGAACAGTTTGGTTTTGAGAAGTGGTGTTAAATGTTGGTTAGCAATGCCAATATCCTGCATGTATTAGTTTATCTAAATTAAATTATGGTTCATTAGCAGTACCTTTGCAAAACAATGACTTGCTGAGGTTTCCATCAGCTGTGTTGAAGCCGAAAAACATCTAAAATGACAGAACAGCAGACTTTGAGAACTGGAGCTGGACACTCATGGAATACTTTATTGAAGTTTTATCATCAGATCCTTCTGATCAACAAAGGCAATGTTATAACCGTGGAACAGGTCCCCTCTTCTCCTCTTGACACCAACCAGCAAAGATAATTGATGTAATGTATGCTGCAGTAACAGTGTTATATCATTTAAAAACATCCCTAAAAACAACTGCTTTCCTACCAGTGTCCAGTTGTGCTGCTTAGTCAACTGAGAAAAGATTTAGGTGCACCAAAATCCCTGAACTTCCAGTTCTAGAAAACAGAATCCTATCCCACTCTGCCTTGTGAATGGGTTTAAGTCATGCAAGTACAGGTCCAAATGTGTTTTCGGATAACACATCAGCAGACAAGACAGAGAAGAAAGACAGAACTAAAACAAAAACCCAGTTTAGGTAGGCCTGGACACTTGTGACTCACTTCATAAATAATTTTTCCTTATTGTTAAAGTAAGATTAGAATTAACTCCTAAGATACCTTATGCACAGATAATTAAACAGAAAAAGTTGTTAATGAAAGCTGTGAAATTTGGACGGATGTTTTTCTTCTTGGTATGAGAAAATCTTTGAGGTCAAACTTTTCCTTAATGGCTCTTCATCCACCTTGATGCTCCACGGTTTGGTGCAAGTCCAGATGGAAAACTAGTGTATGCACATAGAAGGGAATGCTGGCCCCCACAAGCATTTCAAACTGAGGAACAAAAGACAGAAAAGGTGAACCACCAAAGAAAAAGGTCTTATGCAGTTTTATAGAGTTGCTGAGCAAATATTAGTTCTGAATTCAGTTAACAAAGAAATCAATTGACAAGAAGTCATCCTAATGCCCTTAAGACAAAAAACTACCTTTAATTTAACTTATGGTTGACAATTTATTCATTACAATTACTAAACCAAAGTATTTAGTTAAATTCAGTTTATGTATATAATAGTTATTCACAAAAAATTTAATCTCTAGGCACTGTACAACATTTTGAAAATACTTTGAAGAGAGTCACATTTTAAACAGGAGTCATGGAGGCCATAAAAAATTATATTTGAATTCTAAGAATGAAGTTGGAAACTTATACCAGAAGCACAAATTTTCTGTTACTGCTGGAGAACGAAAGGAACAGCATCAGCTCCTCTAGTTCCTGGATTATCTCTAAGGTCTCATCAACTCCACCTTAAAACATAAAGAAAAATATTCAATGATGCATTTTGTTGAAAAGACTTTCCATCATTAAGAAATCCCAGAAAACAGAAACACTAAGACAACTGAAGTAATTCTACAATGTGGAAAATAGGTTAACACTAATGTGTCAAACATGTAACAATACATTATCCTGGTAATTGATACTTTGGTCCCAGTTAATAGAAACTTGATAATAGAAACTGAATGAAGAAGTCCTGCTGGTGTGTTCAGGAGATGAAATTAAATCTACTGACTGCCCTGATTACAGTTGGGACAGAAAGAAACAGCAGGACTGAGACAAACATAATGCATTCACTAAAAGAAATTAAAAATAAAAGCTTTGTTTTTCTGAATTACAGAGATATGTTCAGAAAAAAACCTAAAAAAAGCTGTGTTTTTCTTAACAACCGGAATGATTTTAAAGAGGTGTTTTTCTTAATAAATGACCATCCATCCATCCATTTTCTTCCGCTTATCCGGGGTCGGGTCGCGGGGGCAGCAGCCTAAGCAAAGAGACCCAGACTTCCCTCTCCCCAGCCACTTGTTCCAGCTCCTCGGGAGGAACCCCAAGGCGCTCCCAGGCCAGCCGAGAAACATAGTCCCTCCAGCGTGTCCTGGGCCTTCCCCTGGGCCTCCTCCCGGTGGGACGTGCCTGAAACACCTCACCAGGGAGGCGTCCAGGAGGCATCCTGACCAGATGCCCGAGCCACCTCAACTGACTCCTCTCGATGTGAAGAAGCAGCGGCTCTACTCTGAGCCCCCTCTGGATGACTGAGCTTCTCACCCTATCTCTAAGGGAGAGCCCAGACACTCTGCGGAGGAAACTCATTTCAGCCGCTTGTATCCGTGATCTCGTTCTTTCGGTCACCACCCAGAGTTCGTGACCATAGATGAGGGTAGGAACGTAGATCGACCGGTAAATCGAGAGCTTCGCCTTTTGGCTCAGCTCTCTCTTCACCACGACAGACCGGTAGAGCGCCCGCATAACTGCAGATGCCCCACCAATCCGTCTATCGATCTCCCGCTCCATTTTTCCCTCATTCGTGAACAAGACCCCCAGATACTTAAACTCCTCCACTTGGGGAAGGACCCCATCCCTGACCCGGAGGAGGCACCCCACCCTTTTCCGGCTCAAGACCATGGCCTCGGATTTGGAGGTGCTGATTCTCATCCCAGCCGCTTCACACTCGGCTGCGAACAGCTCCAGCGAAAGCTGTAGATCACGCTCCGATGAAGCCAACAGGACCACATCATCTGCAAAAAGCAGAGACCCGATCCTGAGGCCACCAAAACGGATCCCCGCAACGCCTTGGCTGCGCCTAGAAATCCTGTCCATAAAAGTTAGGAACAGGATCGGTGACAAAGGGCAACCTTGGCGGAGTCCAACTCTCACCGGAAACAAGCCCGACTTACTGCCGGCAATGCGAACCAAACTCTGGCACCGGTCGTACAGGGACCTAACAGCCCGTATCAAGGGGCCCGGTACCCCATACTCCCGGAGCACCCCCCACAGGGCCCCCCGAGGGACACGGTCGAACGCCTTCTCCAAGTCCACAAAACACATGTAGACCGGTTGGGCGAACTCCCACGCACCCTCCAGGACCCTGCTGAGGGTGTAGAGCTGGTCCAGTGTTCCACGGCCAGGACGAAAACCGCATTGTTCCTCCTGGATCCGAGGTTCGACTATCCGTCGGACCCTCCTCTCCAGAACCCCTGAATAGACCTTACCAGGGAGGCTCAGAAGTGTGATCCCCCTGTAGTTGGAACACACCCTGTGGTCCCCCTTTTTAAACAGGGGGACCACCACCCCGGTCTGCCAATCCAAGGGAACTGCCCCCGATGTCCACGCAATATTGCAGAGCCGCGTTAACCAACACAGCCCCACAACATCCAGAGCCTTGAGGAACTCCGGTCGAATCTCATCCACCCCCGGAGCCTTGCCACCGAGGAGCTTTTTAACGACCTCGGTGACCTCGGCACCAGAGATTGGAGAGCCCGACCCCAAGTCCCCAAACCCTGCTTCCAGATTGGAAGGCGTGCCGGTGGGATTGAGGAGGTCTTCGAAGTATTCCATCCACCGACCCAAAACGTCCCGCGTCGAGGTCAGCAGCACACCATCCCCACTGTAAACAGTGTTGGTGGCAGACCGCTTTCCCCCCCTGAGACGCCGGATGGTGGACCAGAATCGCTTCGAAGCCGTACGGAAGTCGTTTTCCATGGTCTCTCCAAACTCCTCCCACGCCCGAGTTTTTGCCTCAGCAACCATCCGAGCCGCATCCCGCTTGGCCTGTCGGTACCTATCAGCTGCTTCAGGGGTCCCACAAGCCAAAAAGACCCGGTAGGACTCCTTCTTCAGCCTGACAGCATCCCTTACCGCCGGTGTCCACCAGCGGGTTCGGGGGTTGCCGCCGCGACAGGCACCGACCACCTTGCGGCCCCAGCTTCGGTCAGCCGCCTCGGCAATGGAGGCGCGGAACATGGTCCACTCGGACTCGATGTCCCCCGCCTCCCCCGGGACGTGTTCAAAGTTCTGCCGGAGGTGTGAGCTAAAGCTCCTTCTGACAGGAGACTCTGCCAGACGTTCCCAGCAGACCCTCACAACACGTTTAGGCCTTCCAGGTCTGTCCGGCGTCCTCCCCCACCATCGGAGCCGACTCACCACCAGGTAGTGGTCAGTGGACAGCTCTGCCCCTCTCTTCACCCGAGTGTCCAAAACATGCGGCCGCAGATCAGATGAGACGACAACCAAGTCGATCATTGAGCTGCGGCCTAAGGTGTCCTGGTGCCAAGTGCACATATGGACACCTTTATGCTTGAACATGGTGTTTGTTATGGACAATCCATGACGAGCACAGAAGTCCAATAACAAGACACCACTCGGGTTTAGATCGGGGGGGCCATTCCGCCCAACCACACCCCTCCAGGTCTCACTGTCATTGCCCACGTGAGCGTTGAAGTCCCCCAGCAGAACAAGGGAGTCCCCAGGAGGAGCACTCTCCAGCACCCCTTCCAAAGACTCCAAGAAGGGTGGGTAATCTAATCTGCTGTTTGGCGCGTAAGCACAAACAACAGTCAGGACCCGTCCCCCCACCCGAAGGCGGAGGGAGGCTACCCTCTCGTTCACCGGGGTAAACCCCAACGTACAGGCGCCGAGATGGGGGGCAACAAGTATGCCCACCCCAGCTCGGCGCCTCTCAGCGGGGGCAACCCCAGAGTGGAAGAGAGTCCAACCTCTCTCGAGGAGACGGGTTCCAGAGCCAGAGCCGTGCGCCGAGGTGAGTCCGATGATGTCCAGTCGGAACCTCTCAACCTCGCACACCAGCTCCGGCTCCTTCCCCACCAGAGAGGTGACGTTCCACGTCCCGAGAGCCAGCTTCTGCAGCCGAGGATCGGACCGCCAAGGTCCCCGCCTTTGGCCGCCGCCCATCCTGCACAGCACCCGACCCCTATGGCCCCTCCCACAGGTGGTGAGCTCATGGGAAGGGGGGCCCATGTTACCTCTTCGGGCTAAGCCCGACCGGGCCCCATGGGTAAAGGCCCGGCCACCAGGCGCTCGCCAACGTGCCCCACCTCCAGGCCTGGCTCCAGAGGGGGGCCCCGGTGACCCGCGTCCGGGCGAGGGAACACTGAGTCCATCTGTCGTTTTCTTCATAGGGGTCTTTTGGGCTGCACTTTGTCTGATCCCTCACCTAGAACCAAATTGCCATGGGTGACCCTACCAGGAGCAAAAGCCCCCGACAACATAGCTCCTAGGATCATTGGGACACTCAAACCCCTCCACCACGATAAGGTGGCAGCCCAGGGAGGAGTTAATAAATGACAATAATTAAATTTTTTTTTTTTTTTTTTTTTTTTTTTTTTTTTTAATAAATGACAATAATTAAAAAAAAGTAATACTTCTGCAGTGTTTTAATGACCTGATGTTCTATGCCTGTATAAACTGATTACGTAAGAGAAAGTCAAAAATGTTCCGTATTCATCCATCCATATTCCTGCATGTTTGCAGGGAGGGGAGGCTGGTTTGGTTATCTCCAGCGGTCATCAGGCGAAAAGCGGGGCAGAACCTGGACAGGTCGCCGGTTGGACCGGCATGTCCCGTTTGTTGCATTTTATTTTGTTTTTAGATTAAGCAAATGGGAAATACTCTTGTCCCTAAACTAAGTGCATAGAATAATTATTATTTGGTCAACTAAAAACTTAATATAATGAAAAGGCACATGCTAACTGTGACCTGCTGCTAACTACAGTTTACACGTGTTTACAATCACATCAAAATGATACTTTATCTGCATTTATCACCATAAAAATATCTAAACTCACCTACTTCAGCTGTTTGTCTCCAAGCCAACATTCGCAGCTTCTTTTTTGCAGTTGTGTCAAATCATTACAGGTTTCGTTCCCCACGAAGCTGAAGTTGGCTTCTGGTTCCAGCCTCCGATTCAGGAAATGGCTAAGGGCGATTCCACTCCGATACTACTCCGACCATTTTTAGTCTGCTCTAGTTTAAAAACTACAAAACACAGACACTTCAAACATAAACTAGATCATTCTGCACTAATTGCAGATTATTTAAAACCCAGCTTGTTATTCTTTTCCAGGCATCTGGATCACACTGGAACAGTTTGCAGGGAGTTATGATATACTCTACATTACCCACAAATCCTACCGGGTCCAACTTTCATTCCATATATTCAGATTTTCATTCAATATATTCAGACTTTCATTCCATATATTCGGACTTTCATTCCATATATTCAAGGTTCATTCAATATATTCAGACTTTCATTCCATATATTCAGACTTTCATTCCATATATTCAAGGTTCATTCCATATATTCATACTTTCATTCCATATATTCAGACTTTCATTCCATATATTCAAGGTTCATTCCATATATTCATACTTTCATTCCATATATTCAGACTTTCATTCCATATATTCAAGGTTCATTCAATATATTCAGACTTCCATTCCATATATTCAAGGTTCATTCCATATATTCAGACTTTCATTCCATATATTCAAGGTTCATTCAATATATTCAGACTTTCATTCCATATTTTCAGACTTTCATTCCATATATTCCGATTTCATTCAATATATTCAGACTTTTATTCCATATATTCAAGGTTCATTCCATATATTCAGACTTTCATTCCATATATTCTAGGTTCATTCAATATATTCAGACTTTCATTCCATATATTTAGATCTTCATTCTATATATTCAAGGTTCATTCAATATATTCAATGTTCATTCAATATATTCAAAAAGTAATGATATAAATGTATAATAATGTCCTGAACAGCATGCCATAATATATGAATATATATATATATATATATATATATTAATATATATATATATGAACATGTGTATATATATATATATATGAATATATATATATATGAATATATATATATATGTGAATATGTATATATATGAGAGAGAGAGAGAGAGAGAGAGAGAGAGAGAGAGAGAGAGAGAGAGAGAGAGAGAGAGAGACTCTGATGGTCGAATTCAGAGAAACGACTTGGCCTTAGAATTTTAACATGGGGCCGTGGGTTGAGGCCACTGAATTAATTCAAACCAAAGCATAATTCAAACTGAGCTGGAGTGTGCAATGGTCGCCCTATTTATAGGTTCTTCTACGTAAGCTGTGGATCTCTGGAGCTCCTGCATAGTGATCAAGTGTTTTGTGGTTGCTTTTCTGATCAATGCTGTCTTTTTTGGGCCTTTTAAAGATGGACACCCATGCATTTAGAGGTTTGCAGTTGTGCCAAAGTATTTAATAACCTCGCACTGCTTTCAACTTCTTCACTAATCTGTCTAGTGTTTTTCCTGGTGTTAATCATTATGCTATTTGTTCTTTAGTGTTTTCAAACAAAACTCTATTTCTTCTCAGATAAATTAACCAAGAGGTGGACCCTATTTATTTAGTTATGTGAGTTCTGAAGCCAATTGGCTCCATAGTATTGTTTTATGGGCATCAAAAGAATGGGGCTGAATACATTTGCATACCAAACGTTTGAGATTATTTGCCAAACATCTTAAATGCCATATAGTACTTTTCTTTCACATCACAATTATGCACTTCTTTTTATTGGTCCATAATAGAAAATCCCAACAGCATAAGTTTAAGTTTGTGGTTATTGCATTAAAAAACTAAAATAAAAACTTTGAGGTGTCATGAATGTCCTTTCGAGGCACTGTTTATTCAGTTCGTTCAAAACTCAGAGTTACGAGTTAGGTTGACATGGGCAGATTGCAAGGTGATCCACATGGCAAGAGTCCTGCAAAAAGTGCAGCCCTTTGCCTTTTGTGATCTGCTCCTGTCTGCTTTTGTGTGTGTTTATGCCTGTGTGAGCGGGCGCTCTTTAGGATGCTGGGAAAGGTGTCTCTTTGAAAAGGTGACTACAAGGCCCCCACACACCAACACTTCCCTTTCGTTTCTTCTCGCTCTCATAGAGCTGCCACATGAGAAGAAGAAGAAACACCCACACACATGAATACAAAAGCAAGTCAGATTTACAAAGATCAAAGTCAGCTTGGTCAACATCAAAGAGTGTGCATGATTTAAAAATTATCCTGACTAAACAGTTTCTTTGTAACTGTCCAACATATTAGAAATTAACACTTTTGTAATCCGTCCATCTTTTTATGACTTTCAACAAGATGGTAAAATGGACAGTAAGGAAAACATGTCTCCAGTGTAAATGTCCCATCAGAACAATCACAATGATGGATTTACAATGTCGTTGGATGATAGAACATAATTACTTTCAGAGGAGCTGCTACACCATGAATAGCTTGCTTTTGTGTGGTTATAAATGATTCATTGGAGTTTATTTATCGAGGGCTGTCTTGTCATATGAAAATGATTAACCAGCTCTTTCGGGTGTTTCCTTTCAACCGTATCAGACATCATTTCATTTCCTCATGCTGCTTGATATATTTCATGCACTTGAAAAAGGAAATGTTTCATAACAGCTGAGACAGAAAATTTAATTTTTTTCCTGTTTTCTATCATAGGGGTGACAGCAAAAATAAAAGAACACTTTTCAGAATTATCCGAGTGGCTTTTTCTTTAGCTATTTTATAATATCAAATGTGTTGATGGTTTATTAGTATCAATCTGGAGTTCTCAAACTTTTTACTTTATTTTATTTGACTTTTCTCTAAACGGGTTAAATCCCACTGAGAAAATAAATTCTAATTTTCAAGCAAGACCTGTTCCAACATTATATAAAACCATAACAGTTACATTAAAAAATAACAGTATGTGATAGATAATATCAGAAGTTGTGACTGGTGTGTTTGGGTGACATATAGAAAGTGTGAAAGGGCTTCTCTGACACTTACATAACATAGATAACACTTAGATAAGTGTGAGGGAAACAACCTATGAATTGATTTGTAAATAAACATGTATCAATAGAAAATACTGTGAATGAAATGAATGGCCATTTAACTAAATAATACAGTGTGCAATGGAACTTAAGATGTTTAGATCTGATTAAATACCATAATGCCTTGTGACGAGCAGTATACTATAACTGAAGAGAATGTGTGGAAGCATTCATTTATAAAATGTCCCCATAGTCCAAAAAGGTGGTGGCACCACGTTATTTCGTTACATTAAAAGAAAAACATGACCTACTGTAGTTCTATTAATGAAACTGAATTTTAGTCTCTGTTTTTTTCTAAAGATTATTAACATGAGCTTTAAAAGTTAGGTTTTCATCCATCCTAACGACCAAATATCTGTAAGAAGACACAGGCTCAATAACAGAACTTTTTGAAGAAGTAAGGGAAGGGTAAAAAAGCTATCATTTTCTTTCTGTTGGAAATCTTCATATTGAAAGGATGTCTACCACTAGGGTTTCCATGTGTCCTTAAAAGGATGTGAGCTTCAGCTTACCATAACATTGATACAGTTCCCGTTTTACATTGCATCTGGATCAGAGTATGGTCTTTGAAAATAGATGATATAGCTCAAGCTTTGTTCTTTTTTGTGTGGAACTTAAGAATGAACTTCTTCACTGAAATCTAAATATATTCCTAGATATCAAAGTTGATATCAAGAAGTGTGAAAGATAGATTCATAGATAATGCACAGTGGTTTTAGCTCTTTATCATGCTGCATTCACCGACACATGAGTTTTTAAACATTTTACAATTTTTTAATCATAAATAAATTATGTTTTGGGTGCTTTGGAAGTAGCAATGTGTTAAGTCTTTTACTGGACATTTTCTAAAAAATAAACAGTTCCACTGTTTTAAGAAAAAAAATAAGCTGTTTCTATATACTTCTATTTGAAGTGTATGTTTTCTTGATTTGTTTAAGAGTTTAAGATCATGTCATTCAACCAACTGACTTTAAAATGTGATCACTGAGCATGCACTGTTTACTGTTTTGTGTGTAGTTCTTGACCTCACCACTCCACCCAGCACTGCTGAGATCCATGGAGTGATGATAATAAATTTCCCCCCGGGGACTTTCAGCGCCTACAGGTGTATACAGATGGAGGAGCTCAACACCAGTTATTATTGTAGAGTGTAGTATGTGTGGGCCACAGCTGCTCTGAGGCCATTTCTTCTGCAGGCAGGTACCTCAAACCACAGGAGGAATATATTATATAGTAAACACCTTTAGCTAAGAGGCTAAGCACCAAGCACCCTCCAGTCAATTCTTAGCCAAACCCCACCAACCACTATGTTGAATATACCATTAGAAAACTCAACACAGCAGCTCACAAAGCATAAAAGTACTAAGATGGTTTATTAAAAAGGAAATTGATGCAAGATTATAAGGTTAGCATTGGGTGTGGCTGATTGTACTGCAGACCAGTGAGAAGTAATTATAATGCAATCAAAATATAAACAACAACAAAGTAAAAAGTCCTATAAGCCTATAGGTTTGAGTCTGAACATTTTTCTAATGTGTTCCCTGATGTAAGTTTTATGTGAAGAAGGAGATATCTTCAATGTCACATTAAATCCTTAAAACTTGTCTACAGTATTACTTCAGAGAGAGCAAATTTTACAGTAATCCAGCAGGTATCCCCACAAACCACATAATTTAGTGTTTCAAACATGTAAATACTGCTCTTTCACTACAGCATTAGTAAGTGAAGCAATTGTGTCAAAGTATATTCAAAAGCAGAATAATTCACTTTGACAATATTATGAATTAATTATTTATTTAAGCAATTCTGCTCACGTAGCATGTTATCTGAACTGCTAAAGGATTAAGCAGTATCAGACAGAGTTAATAGCAAAAGCCATTTGTAACCTGAGTTGTGTATTGGAGTTTATAAACAGTTTTTAAATAATAGCAGAACCAGCAAGGATTGCAGTGTGGAAGTAATTATTATTCCAGAAAGGTATCTCGAAGCAAATCATTAAACAGTTGGCAAGAGAGCTGCATTGTGAGATGCCAACGCATGGGGAAATGCTTTAAGTGTTTGTGGAGTTGAACAGAACAGAGCAACAATACCAACGGTGAAAAGAAAACTCTTGTATCTTGTTTTGTGTTCCCCTCAAAATGTGGTGGAGACTTAAGATTATGTGGCAGCACAAATTAAGTTTTAAGTTCTGGGTCAGACTGTTTCCTTTCCACTAGCAACTCTATATGATAGACCAACTCAAATTTCTGTGGAGTAGTACAAAACTGATACGTGGTTTTAAAACAATGTGTGGCATGCATAAGTATTCAGCTGTCTTTACTCTGGCTACTCCTGAATAAAATATTGCTTTAGGAAATGCCTAATTAATAACGAGAGTTCAACTGGGTGCAGTTTATTCTCAATATGGTACAGCTTTTCTTTGAAAACCTTCTGAAAACCAAGATACACACCAAACAGGTGAAAATGTGGAAAAGTTTAAACTAGTGTTAGTACTGGTGAAAATGACAAATTCTAAACATCCCACAAAGCACTGCACTCAATCCATAGGACCATGATTACTCTGGAGAAGCTGCAGGGATCTACAGGTCAGATTGGATGTCTGTTGACAGACATTTACTAGTTGTGTTTTTTTAAAGGTATTTTTCCCCTTTTAGTTTATTTGTGCAGTATTTTTGTTGTATGTTGAATATTTTTGTATTAAAATACATTGAGGTTTGTGGTTGCAACAACACAAAACGGGGAAAGGTTCCAGAAGTATTAACCACTCTGCAAGGCAGTGTTGACCGGTGATCATCCATTGCAAAAACTGATACATCTACTTTGTTCAGTTGCAAATTTTAAGTGTTAAGCTTCTTCTTAATTAATTTGTCTTTGTTCATTTTGTTACTCCGAAAACTATTAACAAAGATTAACCTCATTCTATTATAAAGAAAATCTGCTTATGAGGTAACATCCTAACATTCAAACTCTTTTTTCTAATTTCAGGAAATATGGTGAGCAAAGAGGACACCACATGCATTGTTTTGTCAAATTCAGATGAATCAGACTCAGAGGAGGGACCTGCACACACATCACACTCTGGACCAGAATCAAGTGGGCAAGAGGTGAAGAAGAGAAATAAAGCCTTACAAGTGCGTTTCAAGGATATCTGTGAAGCTCAGAAAGAGCAGCAGGGAAGACATTCAAGGTCCATTTCTTGCAAGGTAACACATAGAAAGTACATGACCATGCCTGCTAGGCGCTCTATTCCTAATGTAACCAGGAGCACTGGTGTCCAGACCTCACCAGACCTCACTAAGAGATACAAAACATTTCCTTTGGAAAGGAAAAAAGGGCATACGTTTAAACACACAGCTTTGGTGGAAGATTATCAACGCCAAAACAATGGTTTTTTGAGTGATATAAAGACAGGGGGAGATGATGGGCAACCAGTTGGAGACTCCTCCAAGTGTAAAGGTAAGATTGTAGGACAGACAAAAGCCCTGCTTCATCACACGGACGACAGCAGTGATACAGAGGATTTGCTGTCAAGTGCCAACTGTGTGGATGGACCTTCGTATCTGGACTCCTCACGTTTTACAGGAGAGGGAAATTCTAGTGAACAGTCTTTTAAACATGAACCAGAGTACCAAGTGTGTGGGAAATGGACTAAACACAAAGGATTACCCAAACAAGACACTGACCCTGGTTCGTCATCAAAGCGCCAACTGGGTGACTCTGAGTTTTCAGAGCACAAGCCAAAGGGCACCGGCCCTGTGGCGTGGAACTCTTTGACACAAGTGGAGTCCATAGGAAGCCCCTCTGTGAGCTGTAAACGGAAAAAAGGTACACTGCTAAATGAGCAGCAGTCTCAGACTTTTCCCCATAGTGTTAAATGCTCTGTGCAGTCGCAAGGGCAATGTCGGACAAGGCATGTGTCAGCCTCCTCTAAACTGCAGCGAACTGCTGAGGGGGATGAGGGCTTTCCTCCAGGAGGCACACAAGCTCCAGGCTTTGCGAGCAGCCAGCAGATAATACCGTTATCTGGAGACAAGGATATGAAAGCACAGCTGCAGGCCATGGAGAATCTCATCAGCTCAAGCCAGGAGACCATCAAAGTTCTTCTTGGAGTTATTCAGGAGCTGGAGAAAGGAGAAGCACAGAGGGATGGGTAAGTATAGTGCAATTCATTGCACAATATTATACAAATGCAGCTAAATCTTAATTAGATTCTGTATATGCAAATTATATGTAATGCACATATAAGCTTTGATGAGGGTCACACTAATATATTACAGCTTTAGTCTTTACATTCTATTATAATTTGTTACCAGCTCATCAGATTTCTTGGTCTTTCAGTTTTGTATCCGGGGGTCTGCTCAAACCCACCAGGATATTTGCTGGAACAGGCTGAATCCCAATTCCAAAGGTGTCCCCCATGACTTACACTCCCCCTATCCCTTGGCCCCTAATTCTGTAAATGAAAAATGAAATTACAGTAAATTTTCACATGGTTACATCATTCTCACAATATACCGGTATATTTTATTCAATCCGTATTCCTGTTTGACATTTGGTTTTTATTACATTGTAAAGCTGCTGCAGGATTTAAACCGCATTACTAAATTAATGTCACCCGGTTAATCTTGGTGGTCATAGTAAAATATAGTGGCCTACCAAAAAACAACTAAAGTTTGCATTAAAAAAGGATCCCCTAATCAGTGGTCAGTTTCATATCCTAGAGCATACAGTAACAATCAGAAGACCTTTTTTTTTACCTTCCATGCAGGCATATCTGGGGAGGCTAGATAAAAGCAACTGTACCGCAGGTGAGGATTTCAGAATTGGGCTTTTTCTTTCTTTTGCTGATTCCTATGTTTTCAGTTGTTCTGAAAAAAAAACGTATTAATTTGATTTGCTGTTAAGGTTAGATTTTTGTTGGTTCTTTGGTTTCTTGTTGTTTTTCTCAAACCCACTTTGTCTTTCTCTTCTTCTTCTTTTGGAAGTGTCAGCTTTTTTATCTTGATTTCCTCATCCTGGATCAGTCATCTTTTTTTTTTTTTATTATACCTCTTGTATACTCCCAGTTTTCCATTGTCCATTTGACAAACCCATGTTGTACTGGCCTCTTGCCTTAATTAATTATTTTTTGTCTGAGGTAGTGTTATTGTGCCATATTTTGTTGATCCTGCTTTTGGAGCATAATTTGTTTGAATTTCTTTTGACATTGTTCACCATGGCTCCCTGCCTCTGGGGTACTCATAATTTTGAATGCTCAATTTTTGTACCTGTTCTGGTTTTGTCACACAGACATGTCGTTTTTCAAAATTGCATCAAGATTCAAGAACGCAGAGACTGTAGGCTTTCTATAAAGAATCTGGGTATAGGTACAGGCACTTCACCAAGTTGTTCAAAAAAGTAAAATCTATGAACCATTTAGGAAGTAAATAAGAGAGACTGAGTTGGTCTTAATACATAAAGGCAAATGTCAGAAAACTCAAATAATATGATCTTTAAGCTCCAAAGAACCACTAGATGAACCTGTCTACATATGGTTATGTTCGAAATGGTGTGTTTAAAATAATAGTTTCGTCTGCATACATGGAAATGTATTGGCAGTCTTTTTTCTTTTGGCTTTTTCCTTCTGGGGTCACCACAGTGAATCATCTGTCTCCATTTAGTCCTGTCCTCTGTATCCTCTGCCCTCACTCAACCCAACCCCCTTATATCATTAAACTTGTTGGTCTGGGACCAACATGCTGTTCGCATATTGCTGTGTTTGCTGTGCTGCTGTCTATCCTTTTCAGCATAAGTAACCATTACTTATACAAATATTTAGATGTAGTTAAATTGATCTATCATTCCTGGTGTAAAAAAAATACTCCCTACACCATATTATGAGGAACATCCCCAATGCAGAAAGTGAACACAAAAATGCTTCCCAGTGTAATCTATCTTAAATTTTGTGTTTGGCATTTGTAAGGAAAATGGTCTTAAATCCTTCATTCCATAAACTGTTTTGGCATTTGTTTTTAGGCCTCACAGTGACTTATTTGGCAGATTGTAACATCTTCAATCCATATTGCTTTTCAACAATAAGACTTTGTAGGCGCTGCTTGTTAAAAGCTTGTCTTCACTTTGGTTTTGTCGGCTTCCTATCATAATATGCTCTGCAACTCACTTTCTACTCAGAGAGGTGGGGGCGCCGAACTCCAAAACCCCGGCGGGAACTGTTTCAAAATAAGACCCAGAACTGAGAGACAGAGAGTAAAACAACACACACAAACAGATATCTGTTTCACAGTGGACGCACCTGCAGATGGGAGCCAGAAAAGATCTGACTCGCTTCTCTACAAGGGTGTACCATTTTTATTACAGAAGAACAAAGAACATATCACATGACTCCTCCCTCCTCCTTCTACATCTTGACAGATCATATATTTTCTCCAGGTCTCCTGACCGTACCATGAACTAGGGTTGTAACATGAACTAGAGTTATAACCGATCCTCCCTGCTTTCAGTTCATATCTTTACGCAAGAATTTATTTACTTAAAACCTTAACCCCATAAAATACTGGTAAAGAGTCATGTTTTACTACCCTGAATAATATAAACAGGCCTATTTACTTCTAAAGCTTATTTAAAGATATAGTTAAAACATATGTACTGCATAATAAAAAATAGCCCCAAAAAAGTAGAATACAACAAATCCCTCTTTCAATCTATTTTCAAATAGATTGATCACTCCTCTGTACTTCTCCTTCAGGCTCCATGTGAGGGAGTAACAGATATTGACCTTGCATATTATCACCAACAGCTTTTTCAATACACTTTGTGAGCAATGAACGTATACAAGGAATACAGCAACATCCACATAACACCATAGTTGACACAAATACTGCTAAAGAAACCATTATAGACATTGCCAGAGTCTTCCATTTACCAAACATATTATTTAACAAATCGTCCCTCTTTCTAACATGATTATTCAAAATGAGAAGAGTGTCTGTTTTTTTTTATCTTCACCTTTAAGCAATATTTTTTTTTTCTAATTTATTATTATTGTTTTTTATGTTTTAACCTAATTCTCAATATTCTTTTAGTAAAAAGCAAACTCTAGCAATTGTCACCAACCCCAAAAACATCCTACAAAAACCACATCATAATGAAAAAAGAATAAGTAAAACAAAAATTAGTAGTCAGTCAACCTGATTATACTTTAAACATCCCTTAAAACATTTTAGCTTATTACTAAAAAGTTTTATGAAACCGTAAAAACTGAATATTAAGAAAAAATCCTACAAATTAACTACTTAAAAATTCTTTGACACCCTCTTAGGCAGTGTCTAACAATCTGCACCTGTAAATAAAAATTGGTTAAACAACCTGTAAAATACAAGAAAAATGATTAATAAGTGTTCAGTCTTTATTATTTTGTTCTCTAGTCTTCGCTCTTGTTTATTTCTCTGGCAGCAGGCGGCTACCAGAGTGATGAAATGATTCAGTACAGTGGACTTTTTATTTTTCCCAATGTTACTGTCTTTTATGCAGATCGCCCTCACTGAAATGACAGTTACTTCATTAACTGAACATTTCCCCCAATAAACACAAATGCACAGACAGGCCCCGCCTCCAATAGCTTCCCCCACCGATTGTGAGGTGGTCAAAACCTGCTGTGAAATGTGTTTGATTTCTTGCGATCTTTTCTCTTCGGTATAATCCCTCTTCGAGAAAAGCAAGTCCAAATTGCTTATCTCGCCCCATTTTTGCACATATAAATTACACTGGATGATTACAGCAACTTCAACCAATCTTCTGGGTGGGCCAGGCCCCGCCTCCTGGCTTCGGCAGTCGACACCGCCTAGTCAGAACCGACACCACCCACTGCAAAGAGATTCTCCCAGGTCAGCAGAGAGCTGCTGCAGCGTGAGGGACAGGAGAGGGGTCGGAAGGAAGGAGGAGACCAGGCCCTTCAGATGCTGATGATCACTGCGAGGGTCCGGGTCAGGGTGCGGTGAAACCTGTGGTTCTCTGCCAGCTGTAACTTTAAAGTTGAATTAGAACGCTCGATGACGCCCTGAGATTGCGGATGGTAAACAGTGCCGAACTTGTGGGTTATTCCCATCTGTTCCTCAACCTGTCGGAGATGTTTATTTTTAAAATGTGTGCCATTGTCAGACCTGATCCTAGTCGGAAAGCCATGGCACGGAATCCAGTGGTTAATCAAAGATTTCACCACTGTCTGAGCATCCTCCCGTCTAGCAGGAAAAGCTGAAACCCACGAGGTCAGTGGATCAATCATCACTAACAGGTAACGGAAACCTCTAACAGGGGTCACCATATCTGTATAATCGATAACGACCTCCTCGCCAGGCCTGCACAAGTCCTGGAAGGCGCCCATTTCTGGCTTGATAGTAGGCTTAGGATTAAATTGACCACACACCACACATTCACTCAAAAAACGCTTAATTAAATGTGGCAGGAAGGGATGCCACCAAAAACAAAGATTACGTTTCATCTGAGTGTATGACACATGTGCCGCACCATGAGCCTCCTGAAAAAGGGTGGGTTTTAACGCGGCAGGTAAAACCAAACGGCCATCAGGCCCACGCCAAAAGCCATCAGAAAAAATCGCACCTCTATCCTTCCACACAGTTATCTCCTGCGACGCAGCAGCCTGCTGTGCCAACTTCACTTCTTCAGCAAAACTGTCTGACATTTCCTGTGCTGACGTGACAATCAGCTGCGTGTGGACATGTGACAGGTAACCTGCTGCTCCTTTCGCCGCCAAATCTGCTGCCCTATTTCCCCACGCGTCAACAGTGTCAGCCTTGCTGTGACCCCTACACTTAAGAACAGCGAGGTTAGCTGGTAACTGTACAACATCCAAAAGCTCCATAATATCTGCATGATGGTGTACAGGCTTACCAGTAGCAGTAACAAAGCCTGCTCTCTTCCACTGTGGTAATTCATAATGTATAACAGAAAACCCGTAGTTCGAATCAGTGTAAATCGTGACGTCTTTATCTCTTGCCCATTTGCATGCTGCAATAAGAGCCCTTATCTCAGCACGCTGTGCGCTCTGCTCGCCGTCCAGCTTCCCTGAAACGACAGTCTGTAGTGAATCCCCATTTTGCTCAACAACTGCAAAACCTGATCTCAACTGGCCCTGTCCATCTTTAAAACAACAACCATCTGTATAGAGCACAAAATCTGTAGGTAAGGGATCAGACCGTAAATCAGGACGTATTTTTTGAGCAACAGAATTCAGCCTGACACAGTCATGCTGCTCCCCAGAGGCGGTGATTTGGTCAGCCATGTTTATTCCTTCATGCGTAAAAATAATGTTTGGTGCCTCCAAAACTCTGCTAATCCGCTGCTGACGCAAAGTAGAAAGAGTAAACGTCTCAGAATTAACCAATGCCATGACTCCATGAGATGTCAAAATATTAAGTGGATAACCCCTGACAATGTGTGATGTTTTTTCCACTAGATGTGCAATTCCTGCTGCATGTCTTGTGCAAGGCGGCTGTCTCATTTCAATAGGTTGCAGCTTTATGCTAAGATACATAAGAATGTGTCTCTGACCACCTTTTTTCTGAAACAAAATCCCATTACCCACCCCATCTGTTTCTGATGTGTTAAGAAAAAATGGACATGTATAGTCAGGAGTAGCTAAATCAGCTGCTTGTGCTAGAGCCTGTTTCAACTTAATAAATGCCTCCTCAGCTGGTATGTCCCATTCTAATTTAGCATGCAGATTTTTCATACCATGAGCATTTACAAGAGCCCTGAGTGGTGTGGTAAGGTTTGTGTAATTAGGCACATAATGTCTGGAAAAATTTGTCAGTCCCAGAAATGACAGCATTGATTTAACAGTGAGAGGTTTAGAATGGGGCAAAATAGCATTCTTGTGGGTGTCCGTCAGTCCAGCCCCTTGAGCGGTCACCCTTCGCCCCAGGAACTGGACTTCCTGCCTGACCAACTGAAGCTTATCGCGGGAGACTTTGAATCCCTCTTTTCCCAAATGTTGCAACACAACTAGAGTAGCTTCTATGCACGTTTCAACAGTAGGGGATGCTAAAAGTAAATCGTCCACATATTGGGTCAGTACACAGCCTGGAGGGAGCTGTACAGTGCTTAATGACTGCTTCAACACCTGATTAAAAATACCTGGAGATAAAGCAAAGCCCTGCGGAAGCCTACTATAACGTAGCTTCCTGCCCCTGAATGTAAATGAAAAAATATCCCTGACAGAAGGATGGAGCGGTAAACAGAAAAATGCATTAGCCAAATCTATGCAGGTAAACCATTTTAAATCAGGAGTCAGTGATGCCAGAGCTGTATACGGATTCGGTGTAGAAATGGGAGGGGTTCTAAGGGCCTCATTGATAGCACGCAAATCATGTGCCATTCTGTATTTACCAGTACCTTGTTTTTCCACAGGAAGAATAGGGGTGTTATATGAAGAGTTTGATGGTTCTAAAACTCCAACTTCAAGTAAGCCTGCAATAGTGTCTGCAATACCTTCCTCAGCCTGAGGTTTATGTTGATACTGCGAACGCCAGATTGGATCAGAATGTTTCATCTCAAATGTGATGGGTGTGGTTTGCACTAGATCGACATCAGTGGGACCATCTGACCACAAAGAGTCAGGCACGACCTTTAAGGCCTCCACTGCATCAGGATGATCTGTTTTTTCTCTGCCATGATTTCTAGAAAGCTGCAAATGTTCCAGAATGGTAGTATCAGAGAGCTGCGTGTCTATTTTGTACATCTGAGTAGAAGGAGAAAAAGAGACTGAAGGTATCTGGGTAGGAACCCAATCCTTTAATTCAACTCCCCTTTTAACCATTCCCCCCAAATCTTTAGCTTGATGTTTCGGATGCAACAAAAGCGATATGTGTGGAAGCGCTTCAGCTTCCATCATATACCATTTATGCTGCTCTGAAGTCAGATCAGCATACAGTGCAACACCCTCTTTCCCCACAAAGCATGGACCCGAAGCCACAGACCAACTTTGGCCTTCAAGTTCTGTTTCAAATTGTTCCTGATATAAAGTAGGATCGCCTCTCTCATAGAGGAAGGTCACATGGAACGGGTCAGGCGGTGGAACAAAAGGCTGGAGTTCAAGCAGCCAAGGCTTCCAGCATCTCAGAAATTCAGCCGCAGAAGATTCATGTGCAGACATCGTAGTCAATCTGGCCCAGAAAATATCAGCCACTTGTGAAGTGTCATCCTTCAGCAAAAATTGACCACTCATGGTATCACAGCAATGCGTATGTCCATTCGGAAAAGTCACCATAAGTCCATCAGGGGTACATAGGATCGAAGCACCAAGTTTGATAAGCAGATCTCTGCCTAACAAGTTGACAGGCGTGGTTTGAGCAATGACAAAAGGATGTGATAGTCTTTGATCTCCCACTGAAACAGGCAATGGTTGAGTGATAGGGAGAATCATTGGAGCCCCAGAGATTCCAATCACAGACACTGTGTTCCCAGAAAAAGTAACGTCTGGTAAAACTCTGTCCAACGTGCTGAAAGTAGCACCAGTGTCGACAAGGAATGGCAATGAATGTCCATGTACGTCTATTGTGAGCATCGGATCCCCCTTTGTCCTGCTCACTAAGGTACTCTGTGGGCATTGTCAATACTGAGGCCCACTCTGTCCTCCTGGATAGGAGGGAGGAGCCATATGCTGATTCGGAGCCATATGTAGAGGTGGCTTACCGGGAGGTATAGCGCCCCCTTGTGGGTTTGGGCACTCCCTCACCCAGTGTTCATTGGAGCCACACCTGTGACAACCGTTAGCACCTGGCTTCCCTCTCCCCATGCCTCTAAAATCCCCAAACCTGGCCCTGCCACGCGACCTGCCACGGGGCTGCCATGTCCTATAAGGAGCAGTAAATGGCGGATTCGGCGCAGCTCCAGCATACATCACAGGAAAAGAAGGCAGCACTGTCCCTGATCCAACAGTAGGTGCTGCTTCAGCCACCATCTGCTTTACTTTTTTAGACTGATACAAGTGAGTCAATTTATTCTGAGCCTCTTTTAACTGTAGCTTTAACAAAGCAGTCTCCATTTTCTTATTCTCCTCAGCGTCCTTTAACACAGAATCTTGCACGTCTTGTAAATAATATGTTACGTGTCTTTCCCATGTAGGCTGATCATAAATGTGTGAATCAGGATTCCGTTTAATTAATGTAGCAACAGACTCTGGCATGCCTGCTAAAACTGCTTCTCTAAACCAAATCCGATTATTTCCCGGATCTCGAGGGTGTTCCCCAGTAACGGCAACCCATTTATCTTTACATTTTGCCATATGTTCTGCGGGAGTAACATCAGTTGACCAGGGAAATTTCAAAATTTTAGACGCGGGCGGAGTATGATATTTTCTTCTGACCCACTCGGCAAGATCATGTGCATGATGCGTGAATGGGGCTTCATCAAGTACACGTGCTAACTGGCACTGGAGCATCATCTCATTATAATCTGTCAATGTCAACATCCTACCCATAATGGCTTTCCAATCTCCCACCGCTAGGGTTTGCCCTGAAGTCAGCTGATTTAATTTATTTATCCAACAGTTTCCTCCACCAGTCAAAGCAGGGAGTTGCAGAATGATGGCAGATATGTCAGCCATCTTCCATGGTTTGTAAATTACTGAACCATCTGATGCTCCCACTAAAGGAAGCATTAAATCAGGGCCCCCACATGCCCCTAGTGGCAACTTAGATCTGGTATTCTTAAATGGTCCCTCACTCCCCTTGTCCCCCAACGTCTGCATATTTTCGACCTGTACAACTGCTGCACATTCATCACGTTGACTGGGGCTGGCACTCCCTGAAAGGTCTGCAGCTTGCCCCCTTACCACAGATGCTAATCTTTCCTGATCCTGCAGCACCTCATCCATCTGTCGCTGAACTTTAGTTAACCTGTGTTCGTGCTGCTCCATCTCGTCCATCAATTTAGCATTATACGCCAAGAACAATTTATCGGTGTCCTGTTCTACTTTGTTGCTAACTAATTTTAGTAGCTGTCGCTTTTCCTCCCCAGAACACATTCTGTGAGAGACTCCGCTTATAATCCCCTCGGGCACCATGACGAGCCCACATGGCCGTCATAAGGCCCTGGAACTGGTTTTTATCTTTTTTACCGGGCTTATCAACTAAAACAGAATATAATTTAGAAATGTATACTAACAATTGGGCATCTAAAGTGCGCCACTCTCGTCCCTGTGGAGCAGAGAGTAATTTATATTCGGCTGCCATCGAAAAATTCGTAACAAAAATCCAAAATGGATAAAAATTTAACAAAGTAGGTTATTTGTATTAACTCTATAAATTATTTATTTTAATTGATAAACTATCAATTCGTAGGCCCAAATTTATCCCAATATTAATGCAGTTAACAGTAAAGGCAGGCACAGTTTTTATTTATTTAATTTTCATTTATTTCTTTTTATAGTGAAGGGGTTTATGTATTATTTAGTCATGCAACATTAACCTTAATAATGTTTTAGGCAAAGCCGAAACGAAGGAAAGCTAAAAAGATTAATAACGCACTGTTTATCTTATCATTAATTTATTTATATACGGAGATTATTGTCGTTTCGTCTAAAAATCAAAGAATTCCTAATAGAGTCCGGCCTGCGCCAAAACACGGGACGCGCACTTCGACGAAACACACGAAGAAATAGAATTCTCCCAAAATAAAGCAATTTTTATTTATCATTAAAACATATACCGAAAGAAATACATTTAATACTCGCTTTGCAACACAAAATCGTCAACAGTTTGCTCAAAAAAAAAAAAAAAACTCCGCCGGACTGACAGATCAAAGTCCGGCCCAATAAGACTTCCGGGTCACACCGCGGAATGAATACGCCGGTGCACAGATGGCTAATTCTTCACTACAATGTTAAACTTAACAAACCGTACTCATAAGTAAACCAACCAAAGACAAGAACAAAATGCCTCCAACAAAACCACACTTCGCCATCAATACTCGAATGACTGTTTAACCGAGCCAAATAAATACAGTTCGGAAGCTAAGCTACCAGAGATTAGCTGTCATCATGAGCAACCTAGCTCAACCGGAAGCCAAACGTGACCGCTCAGTTACCATAAAAAAGTTATTTTATATATATTCTAAAGAGTTTACTACCAGTTATCCATAATAACAGTCCTATATATATGTGTTAGACAATGCTTTAGACGTGTTTACGTAGTTGCACAAGGTTGAACGCCTTTATTTCCAGGCGAGACTCATCCAAACTGTATGTTAGCCGTAAGCTAGCTTATGGTGGTACTTTAGCTGACTGAAAATGATATTCCCTTATTCCTCTACAATGTCAAGCTTCTACGCTTATTGTCTATACAAGAAGCGCGGGCATTGTCTAGGCGTTTAAGATTCGCAGAGGAATTATGGTTTTAGATTCAGTCGGTTAGTTCCCCTAAATGAGAAGTTTATATGAGGCCGGTGTACAAAGAGCCACTTGGTAACTCTTTTTTCCGTTACCTCCACTTTCTCCAATCACACACACATTCACACTAGAAAGAAAGAAAGTACAACAATTTTACAATTTCATCAAACACTAACCTCTACCGGAGCCACCTAAAGCCGGACCTTTAAACACAAGTTAGCGCTTTTCCAGATTGATACAAAACCACCCGGGTGTTGATTAGCAAGGATCAATCCAGTCGCTCTCCGATTCTCTGTTGAACTCAAAGAAAAAACACAAAATTACTATAATTGCCACAAACACATGTATCAATCAGTTATGCCACACTCATTACTCACACTCAATCTCTCCCAGCCCTGGGAAAACTCAAAACCAAATCAAATGCCCGCATCCTCCACCATTTTGTCGGCTTCCTATCATAATATGCTCTGCAACTCACTTTCTACTCAGAGAGGTGGGGGCGCCGAACTCCAAAACCCCGGCGGGAACTGTTTCAAAATAAGACCCAGAACTGAGAGACAGAGAGTAAAACAACACACACAAACAGATATCTGTTTCACAGTGGACGCACCTGCAGATGGGAGCCAGAAAAGATCTGACTCGCTTCTCTACAAGGGTGTACCATTTTTATTACAGAAGAACAAAGAACATATCACATGACTCCTCTCTCCTCCTTCTACATCTTGACAGATCATATATTTTCTCCAGGTCTCCTGACCGTACCATGAACTAGGGTTGTAACATGAACTAGAGTTATAACCAATCCTCCCTGCTTTCAGTTCATATCTTTACGCAAGAGTTTATTTACTTAAAACCTTAACCCCATAAAATACTGGTAAAGAGTCATGTTTTACTACCCTGAATAATATAAACAGGCCTATTTACTTCTAAAGCTTACTTAAAGATATAGTTAAAACATATGTACTGCATAATAAAAAATAGCCCCAAAAAAGTAGAATACAACAGTATCTTCTAAATGTTCTCACAGATTTCTGTAGACCTACCCTGATCTGCCTGGAGCTGATTCTGCCAGATTTTGGGTTCATTTAACTATTAGTTTTATATTTAATTCTACTTCTGTCTGGATTTAGTTTCCATTTTTAAAGCATTTTAGTATATTATTTTAGCCAAGCAGCCTATAATTTTCCTCAACCTTTAGGATGTTTTTCCACAAAATAATATTTTTTTCAATCTCTAGATGTCTTTTTCATTTGTTTTAATGAATGGCCTCCCTTACTGAACTCCACTGTTATTATTTTGAACTCCTCTGTCGATTAATAGTTTACTTATACAGAACCATCAGCATGCAAGTCAGGACTGTTTGGTCTGTTGTTTTTCAATTACTCGACTACATCTGAAATTATTTGCCATATAGAAAGATAACTTCAAACAGAAACAGTGAACGATCAGGTTAGTGATGCCACTGCATACACAAATGTCACTTGGGACTGTAGAAAACTCTCAGGAAAACTTGTTTAAGATCTGTACAGAAATTGTGCGATTTTCTCTATTTTCAAGTGCCCCAAAAAAAACAGTGGAGACATTTTTTTGTCAGATGAGTCCACTTTCCTGAAATAGCAAAAAAAGCTAAATAACACACCACAGCTTCTACATAAATACTTGAAGGTTAATTAAGGCTATAATCATCAAAAGGTGTAAAAGGCAATTCCAGTGATTATGCAAACATATATACAAAAGCACAACGCATGGGACATCATGTTGAGAAAGAGAGATGCTCCCTCATGCATTTTTCTTTGTTTCAGCAGGACAATTTCTGACTAGATTTAGCAAGATTTACAGACTGATGTCAATGTAGATACAGAGTTTATGCTTGACTGGTTCCTCTGCAGCCACGGTCTTTCATTTATTGAAAATCTATGGTGCATCAAAAATCTGAGAATCAAAAAATGTTGACCTCAAACTGTTGTGCAACTGAAACCTTGCCTTAAGCAAGAATTAAACCAAAGTACTGTTGCAAAACTGCAAGAAAATACTTCTTAGTTCTTGAAAGATTAAGGTATGACACTCAACTGCAATCTGGGTAAATGAAAAACTTACTAGGTGTTGGGCAACAGGGAATGAAGAGTCGGATCTATGTGGATCAGGTTTGCTGTTCATGGTTTCATGTCCTGTGAGACTGGTATACTGGGTATCAGGAGCCTATATGATCACCTCATTTTTTGTCATGTTCTTCAAGGCATGACTGAGCTTGTTTTACCAGGCCAAAAGCTGTCTTGTTGGGAAAGAGGTTACGACAAAATAATAGTGTGGGTTAGTGTGTTTATGTATTTAGGTTGCTGATACCTCAGAGTCATGTCTGAGTGAATGTCAAGAAACAGATTTTCCAAGCAGAACATGACTGACATGAAAATCTGTTTAGTTGAAAGTGTGATTTGCAAAATTTGCCACAAAGTTTATATATTGATAACAAAAATGTGTGTACATTGGAAGCTAAGTGAAACCAAAGTGAAATTCCTTGTTTGTATGCACAAACTTGTCCAATGAAGCTAATTCTGATTTTGTTATGGTTCAGTAAGCAATAACATATTTTTTTACTCTATTGCTGGGTGACTGTAATCCTACTCTATTTCTCTATTATTATTGAAAATACAATGTGTCCTACATTCTAAGAGGGTGAAATTATATAGGTTAGCTAAAGTTCCAAAACCTTGTTCACAATCAGGCTGTTAAAGCAGCACAAAAACATTATCAATAAAACCCAAAGCAATCCAGGACAGATTTTAGCTAAGAGTTGCTCATACCTACTACAGAACAAGGCAATATGGTGCCCCTGTAAGACTTGGTTTTAAAGGCCCAATTAGTGCAACCTCAAAGCAATTTACCTTTCACCTCTACAAAACTCTGGCTGCTTGTATCATGTGCACTGGGGTATGTTTGGGCATTGTGAGCCAGTGTTGTTAGATTACCTTCTCTGGTGCATGCACAAACAGTATTTCCTGCTTTGATATTGCTGGACAGTCAGATAAGCTTATTTTAAGCCCTGCTGTACTTTGAGTTAAGGATAACAGTGAGGTAAAAAAGTATTTAGTCAGCCACCAATTGTGTAAGTTCTCCCACTTAAAAAGATGAGAGAGGTGTGTGATATTCATCATAGGTATACCTCAACTATGAGAAACAAAATGAGAGAAAAAAAATCCAGAAAATCAAATGGTCTGATTTTTAAAGACTTTAGTTGCAAATTATGGTGGAAAATACGTATTTAGTCACCTACAAACAAGCAGGGTTCCTGGCTCTCACAGACCTGTAACTTATTTTGTAAGAGACTCATCCGTCTCGTTACCTGTATTAATGGCACTTGTTTGAACTCGTTATCAGTATAAATTACACCTGTCCACAACCTCAAACAGTCACACTCAAAACTCCAGTATGACCAAGACCAAAGAGCTGTCAAAGAACACCAGAAACAAAATTGTAGACCTGCACCAGGCTGGGAAGACTGAATCTGCAATAAGTAAGCAGCTTGTTGTGAAGAAATCAACTGTGGGAGCAATTATTAGAAAATAAAAGGCATACAAGACCACTGATAATTTCCCTCTATCTGGGGCTCCACGCAAGATCTCACGCCGTGGGGTCAAAATGATCACAAGAACAGTGAGCAAAAATGCGAGAACCACACGGGGGGACCTAGTGAATGACCTGCAGAGAGCTGGGACCAAAGTAACAAAGGCTACCATCAGTAACACACTATGACACCAGGAACTCATATCCTGCAGTGCCAGACGTGTCCCCCTGCTTAAGCCAGTACATGTCCAGACCCGTCTGAAGTTTGCTAGAAAGCATTTGAATGATCCAGAAGAGGATTGGGAGAATGTCATATGGTCAGCCGAAACCAAAATAGAACTTTTTTGGTAAAAACTCTAGTTGTCTTGTTTGGAGGAAAAAGAATGCTGAGTTGTTTCCCAACAACACCATACCTACTGTGAAGCATGGGGGTGGAAACATCCTGCTTTGGGGCTGTTTTTCCACCAAGGGACCAGGACAACTGATCCATATAAAGGAAAGAATGAATGGGGCCATGTATCGTGAGATTTTGAGTGAAAACCTTCCATCAACAAGGGAGCTGAAGATGAAACGCGCCTGGGTCTTTAAGCATGACTGTTATCCCAAACACACCGCTTGGGTAACAAAGGACTGGTTTCGTAAGAAGCATTTCGAGGTCCTGGAGTGGCCTAGCCAGTCTCCAGATCTCAACCCCATAGAAAGTCTTTGGAGGGAGTTGAAAGTCCGTTTTGCCCAGTAACAGCCCCAAAACATCACTGCTCTAGAGGAGATCTGCATGGAGGAATGGACCAAAATACTAGCAACACTGTATGAAAACCTTGTGAAGACTTACAGAAAACGTTTGACCTTGTCATTGCCAACAAAGGGTATATAACAAAGTATTGAGATAAAGTTTTGTTATTGACGGAATACTTATTTTCCACCATAATTTTCTAATAAATTCTTTAAAAATCAGACCATGTGATTTTCAGGATTCATTTTTCTCAATTTGTCTCTCATAGATAAGGTATACCTTTGATGAAAATTATAGGCCTCTCTCATCTTTTTAAGTGGGAAAACTTGCCCAATTGGTGACTGACAAATTACTTTTTTTGCCCCACTGTAAGTCATCTTTCTGTTGGCAGCATCATTACATACATTTTGGCTGTTTTACTGCAGTGTTAAAACACCATATGCACCAAAGAAATTCATCCCATGAGAACAAACTTACCCCTTTTTTAGAATTAATTCAGTTTTTTAACATTATTGTTCATAAGATGATGTTGTGATTTTATTAAATATATGTTGAAACAACTCTTGCAGGCCTTCAATTACAGTGCCTTGCAAAAGTCTGTGTGTGCCAAAAATCTTTTTTATTTACAACTTGTCATGTTACTTCCTGAAATTCTATGTATTTTATTGCAATTGTATGCGCTAGAACAACCCAATGTAGTTCATAACTGTGAAGCAGAGCAAAAAGGACATGCGGCTTTCTCTATGTTTTATCAATGTAAATCTTAAAACTGTGGTTAAATATTCAGTCCATTTTAATCTGATGGCCTTAAATAAAATCCAGGACAGCCAATTTAGAAAATGCACTTATTTGAAGTCAACTAATTAGTAGTAGAGTCCACCTGTAAAACTTATTCTCTGTATAAATGCAGATCTGCTATGAATGCTCAGAGGTTTTTTAAAGAATATTAGTGAACAAACAGCGTCAAGAAGACCATGAAACTGCAGTATCATGTTTTAGAACATGTTCAAGGACACAGAAGAAGGTTTGAGTTGGTGGGAAGATGGAAGGAGCAACATGTAGGGCAATGCAGGAGCAAAACCTGTTAAAGGCTGCACAAGACTTGAGACTGCGGTGGAGGTTCACTTTCAGTAGGACAATGACCCAAAACATATAACCAGAGCTACGTGGATATGGCTTAACTCAAAGCATATTCATGTATTAGAATGGTCTGCTCAAAGCTTTGCAAAGCTGGTAGAGACACCAAAAGAATTTCAGCTCTAATGCAACAAATTATTAACTTAGAGGGACAATAAAAAATTAGGCCTTTTCAGATTTGTTTTTGTTTTGTTTTTGAAACAGAAAAAAAGATAAACAATGTGGACATTGGGGGCATTAGGGACACAATCTAAAAGCTAAAACAGCTAAATATATTAGCCAAATTATAGCCCAAATATCTAGACTTTGCGAATACAAGACCCTGCTTACACTTTTAATTGCCTATTTTAGTAGTTCAAACACCAAATATATTTTATTATCCATTATTACGCACAGTGGATAATCTTAGCACTACTGTAGAAACTAAGATTAACAGTGTTCCTTACAGCCGATCAACTTCAAGGAAAATAAATGGTGGTACTGGGCTTATAGGGCTTAATTTCCCCTATGCATCTCAGCTTCCTAAGCTGCATTTTCTTTCCAATATTTTAGAGGTACTCTACAAAAAAATCCACTAATAGGCAGATTTGTCTGGTGAAAAATTACATTGCATAGAAAATCAATGATTAGGTGAATCCGTGAGTACACAATGTTTGTCTTAATCTGCGAAACAAAATGCAAATAGAATAATTTGAGTTCTGTCTTTGTAACATGTCAAAATGTGCAGTTAATAATTTTTGCAGGCACCAAATAGTTCAATTTAATCCTAAACTGCTAATCATGCTTGATCTATAATTAAAGGTACAGTGTGTAAAACAATCTTTCACTCTTTAGGCCAAGCAGTTCCGAGTAGGTAGCCCACATGAATTAAAAGGGTAATATGTCAACAACTTCCAGCTTTCAATTCAGTAATTAAGTACGTTCTTTCAATCTGTATTCTTTTCTGAATTTTATATAAATATATGTTGAGTAATAAAAACAGTTTTTTTATGTTAGCTATGTTGATGTTAATTATGTTTGTTGTATTCCAAGGCTAAGAGCAAGTAGCAAATTTGTAATCACTCCATGTAATCACGGACATGATGTAACAAGCAAACTATATTGTTTTGTTTGTTATTTTATTATTTGCCATTTTGTAAATAAACAAGGTAGTGGCGTTTGTAGTATTTTTCTCCCCTCTGTAAATGAACTCAAATATCATCAGACGATTCAGCGTCAGTTGAGACACGCAGAGGACACAGAATAGAGGACAGCGAGGTAGAGCTAGAGATAGGAAGAGGTGTGTCATATGCGGTTGAAGCAGGGTAAGCTACCCAAGAGGAAGGAGCAGAATTTCCCCAAACCAGCCAGGCTGCAACGAAGAGAACCATCGCCATCAGCCACACAATGTTTAGAGGTTGAAAGAGAACTGCTACAACTTCTCGAAGATCGGAAACACAGGAACAATATATATTGTATGTCCCTAAACAGCTACCGTATTTCAAGATGGCGCATGACTATGGAGGGCTGACCACAGTTTATGTATATAAAAATGTAAAATTTCAAGGTAATAGGAATACTTAGAATATACTTTGATGAGAAATATTAATGAAAAAGCATACGTTTGTAAACGGGATACACAGAATTGGAAAGTAAACAAGTATTACCCACTGTACCTTTTAAAGAAAATTCAAAAGAATAATAAGATGCATTGAGTTCCTTAAAGCCAGAGACTCATTCCTTATCCCAGCTGCTTCCAAAAAACTCTGAGCCTTAACCTCACTGAGTGGCATGATGTGTAAACCCAGTTGGAACAAAAGTTTTTAGCTGATGAGAAGTATCTAGCCCTCCTGTGTTGTTTGGGTCAAATCTGGCCGATTTACAACTTAAGACACTCATAAATATTGTATTTTACATCTGATTGCCTCAAGGCCTTATGATACCCTCCACACTATGTACTTGAACATATAAAAGTGATGATCACCTCTTTCATTGAATTTTTAGTATATTAATCAACTTTGTTACATCTGTGGTGTTCCCGGTTAAAAGTGACCGCCATAGGAAATGTATGGGTATCCAGACTAGATTCATCCATCAGACAGAAAACATCCCCATACAGACCACTCCTACTCACTCACTCACTCTGGACTAAACAATGTCTTTTGGGGGTACACATCTCTTTCCCACGCTTATGTGCCGATCCTCCCATGTGAAGCAACTTCTCGATGAAACAATGTATCATATCTTCACACAGACTAGACAGGTGTCTGTTATGTGAACACATCTCTTTCCTACGCTTTTGTGCCTATCCCCCATGTGAATCACACCTTCCAGACTAATAAATTTATCATCTTCAAACAGACCCTATACATAGAGCTTGATGTTTGCCTTTTACTCTGAGCACAATGAGTAGGCGACTGACCAAGCGGTTCTCTGTCGAAGAGGTTCTGTTCCAGGATTTTTGACACGATGAAGAAGGCACTGAAATTGAACCAGAGATAGAGGAGGATGTCTCGGAAGTGGAAGACAACACAGATCTTGATCCAGACTTTGAGGAGACTGACCAGTCAACAGATGGATAGGGAGAGGCAGCTGAAGAACAGGCACCTGAGGAGACATTCCAGTCCAAGAGTGGACACTTGCTCTGGTCTTCATCCCCCCAGCTATGCCTAGAATATGCAGGTATAGACGGGGAAACCCAGTACTGAAATAGCCAGAAAAAAAACCAGGGCATGCATGTTGTGCTTGACATGACAACTAGTCTCCAAGGGCATAATACCACATGTGACAACTTCTTCACATCATATGCTGTTGGTTGAGCTGCTATAATAAAGCTGAAAAGGAACAATGAGGAAGAATAAGTCTGAACTTCCCTCTGCACTGGTATCGACCAGAGGAAGAGAGGCACTCTCATCAAAATTTGCTTTCACTGACACACTCTTGTGTCATATGTTCCCAAGAAGAATAGAAATGTCATCCTGATGACCACGCTCCACAAAGACGCTCCTGTCAACACCACAGAGGACAGGAAGCCCCTTATGATCCAGGACTACAACAAGAACAAAGGAGGCGTTGACTGCTTTGATAAGGTAATGTAAAGTTTCATCCATCATGCATTTTATTTTATTTTTATTTATGTGAATCATAGAGTTTTTTGTATGACAGATTCAATATTGTTCCCAATCTCTTATTTATTGCTCCTTTTATTGCAGCTTACTGGTACATACACCTGCAAGCAAATGAAAGCATGCTGGCCAGTGGCACTGTTCCAGAACATCCTTGATGTCTCTGCTTTCAATGCATAGGCCTATGTGGTGTGGACAGCCATCAACCCAACCCGGAGTCAGGGGAAGAGTTTCAAGAGGAGGCGTTTCCTAGCAGAGCTATGGAAAGCTTTGGTGACTCCTGTTACTCATTCAGCACATTCCCCGCACACCAGCCTCTGCCAGTCTGGTTAGGAGTGTGTCAGCCCTAGCCGCTGCCCTGGCTGCTCTCCCCCAACAAAGACATGGGCAGAAAAGGAAACACTGTGGGCTCTGTGCCTCTATAGAAAAAAAAAAAACGAGCTTTAGATGCTGCAAATGTGATGCCTATGTTTGCAAGGCCCACTCTGACCTGAGTGTCACATGCCACTCATGTGCATGAATTCACACACACACCCACGCACACACACACACACGCGCACACACACACACACACACACACACACAACTTCATGTTGAGTTTTGACTTTTTCAATTTATTTTTTACATTATATGTTCACTTTGTAATACATTTTTATTGCCTATTTGTATTTTCACTGCAGGTATTTTATGTCTAATTCTATAAATTCATGTTAAAGACTACTTTGAGACATTGTTCAAAGGTCAAGAATGTTGAATAAAAATTTGGTGGTGAAAAATGTTTTTTGTGCTTAATTTTGACCGGGAACAGTAAAGTAAGGGGTGAGAGATGCACACAACAGGAGGTCTAGAAGATGTAAATGTTTTACCGCAATAAAACGGACCAACAAGACCTATATCAATGAACCAATCAATGGAAAAGTTTTGGAAGCTGCCCGTTTGGTCAACTGTAGCCAAGCAGCTGCTGCATACGATATTCAAGATAGCACTACAACTTTATCTGAGCTTCTTTTGCTCATCTAATTTATTTAGACCAGAATGGACCATAGCTATTGTAAATGAGCATTGCAAAACATTTTATGTTTTTAAATGC